>OX246739.1:10981061-11646394 GCA_945910005.1 Isoperla grammatica | reverse complement strand
TAGCCCATTTTGAATCTTTGCTTTAAACAACTTAATACACACGAAAGTTATTTCAACCATGTGATTTAAAACGTTATACTAAAATCATACTTGAGTTTAACACATTTCAACCCCATACCTTTACGGAAATGTAAACATTCTATCCCGAATTCAACCCATACAAATGTATAACTACCCTCTTTTCCAACCCTCTCTTCACATGGTGTACTGAGGCCGTGTCTCAATGCTTCATAGTTCATAGTTCATATTTATCTAAATAGTTGCCCAAACAATAGTGATCAACAATGAAAGTGACGTCTAAAGAAGGCGCAGTGAAGCTGTGATTGGCTGGCAGCTAATATTTAGTCCATACTTGGAGCTTTGAGTTATGCCCTGAAAACGTACTGGCCCCATATCAAAAGTTATTTTTTTTTCCTGTGCAGAGTTGGCCTCTTCAACCATTCTTTTTTCTTGCTATCCAATATAAGGCTGCCTCCTTCTCTGTCCTGCTCATTGAGTCGGACAGGGAGTCAATGTCCTTCTTGAGGGCGGCGCATCTAAATAGGTGCGCTCTGTCTTGATCTTCCAACTCACATAATCTACAGGTGGCCGGTTCGTTGCTAATGTTGAAGCGATGCAGGTGGAGTTGCAAAACGTCATGACCAGTTGCAAGCCGGAACTGGGCGGTGGCCGTCTTCCTCGACCAGTCTTTGTCTGACCCTTTCTTGATCTCGGTCCACCAGCTTTTTTGTTGTGCGGCCTCTTCCGTGGTGTTGCTGAAGATCTTTTTCGTGATTGACTTGATCTTGGTTTTCACGTTTTGGAAGGTTTTGTTTACGCGGCCTTCACTTCACACTGACGTCATGATTTCCATCTGTTGCAGATAAGCCTATCCTCAATCAAACACTGCGCGATGCGACGTTCTACATCGAGCATCCTGAGGCAAGTATGCTATACTTGTTGTAACTTGTGCTGCTTAATTCTGTCTCGTGATTGGTTGACGTGGAGCAAAGCATGGATAGCGTACGGATAGGAATGGATTTAGCCTATGTCTTTGTAACATATTTATATCATGGGAATGTCTTACGAATCTATATTAGCTATAAATATAATCAATAGTATAATCCTGATTGATATATTGAAATTTTGGAAGGTCTTATTTTCATGTATTTTTGTAATTAAATCATACCGAGAAACATATTCATTAATTCGCACTTGCTTTACATAGTCTATTAACCTTTCGGATTCACCACTCTTAGCTTGACTTGACCACAATAGACCACAAGGTACAAAAGGTATACCGGTTTCCGAACGCCTGTATCGTTGCTAAGTCCAGTAGTGTTCTATGTTCAGATTAGACGTCATCAATAATGTGTACCCTTCGTTCATTGCTTGTTGATGATTGTTGATAGCGTCATATCTGGACCTAGTCCTAGACAGCAACAATAGAGCCAGCTTTCGGACACGTCCTTATGATATGTATAATCTATATACCGGTACGTACGTATTAATAAAATAAAATATCAATAAAATGTATACAATTAGTTGTATGATATTGGTGTCCACTTGTTATAAAATATGTTTTTGAGTGTAATGTGTCAATATTTGACCATGAATTTGACCTCCGCAGTGGGCCCACCAGCAAAACGTGGTCGAGCTACTCCTATTCGACCTCCACAAGCGTCGCTTCCTCCCGCGTAGTCACCAGTCGGACTCTTGCAAGGCGCAACTGTTTCGTCAGGCGAATCTCACCGAGCTCGACGCCCTCCTGTTGACCTTGAAGACGCGCATCGCTGCCTCGTTGTCTCGCATCAGGATCGGCAGTCAGGCACTCGAGCTGGACGCTTTGCTGCCCAATCACCTCAAGGACGAGCGCGTCCTCTCTCTCGAGGAGGCCTTCGTCACCGGCTGGGTCAACTCTTTCAAGGCCAAGTGAGTCTGCACCTACACTTACTTGTTGCCACTCGGGGATGGGTAATGCTTTGATTGGCCTGATGGTTGCATGGGCTGGGTCAACTCTTTCAAGGCCAAGTGAGTCTGCACCTACACTTGTTGCCACTCGGGGATAGGTAAAGCTTTGATTGGTCTGATGGTTGCATGGGCGGGGTCAACTCTTTCAAGGCCAAGTGAGTCTGCACCTACACTTGTTGCCACTCGGGGATGGGTAATGCTTTGATTGGCCTGATGGTTGCATGGGCTGGGTCAACTCTTTCAAGGCCAAGCGAGTCTGCACCTACACGTGTTGCCACTCGGGGATAGGTAATGCTTTGATTGGTCTGATGGTTGCATGGGCTGGGTCAACTCTTTCAAGGCCAAGTGAGTCTGCACCTACACGTGTTGCCACTCGGGGATAGGTAATGCTTTGATTGGTCTGGTGGCAACTCTTTCAACTTCAAGGCCAAGTAAGATGGTGCTATGCATACCTACACTTCTTGAACTTTCTCCTCAACTACGTTAGCATAATAACTTAAATCAACAGTTAGACTATTATCCAGTCGTTCCGGCCCGGCACGACTGTTCCGGCTCGGCACGACTGTTTCAACCGACGATCGACAGACATAAAGAATTCTAAGTTCGACCAAAGATTATACACTGAAATGAATCATTTTATTTTTTGTTCAATAGTGATTTCATGTTACAAGTAGACTTTGATTTCATTTCATGCTGGGAGGGGGATGTATACTAGGCTCAAAGTCATACCGATCGAAACTCATTAGCCAACCGAAGGAAATAAATTATCCCTAATGAACCTGTTTCAATTAGATGGTAGAAACTAGAGAAGTAGAACATAAAGTTGGTACCGGCTATTTGAAAAGCACGAGAATACTTAAATTGGGGCACAGATACAAAATTAGCTGGTTGGGGTTTATAATGAATGTAAAGTAGCAATGAAGTGCAACTCTGCCCTGTGGTTGCAAGAGAGGAGCCACGTCAGCTGATCGAGGGCGCCGGACTCCGACCAATCAGACCCAATCAAGAGAGTATGGAACCGTTCAACTATCAGTTCGACCCCATCTGCCCCAAGTTGGTTCTGTGTCACCCGGCGCAACGGACCGACCTGCTCCAGTCTCCGTTCGTACGGGACAACGTGATCGTCCTGCAGGTAGGACCATAATAACTGCATCCAATCCAATCTGACCTCGTTTCTATTTGTGGACTTTTCAATTCATTGTGCTCACGTGAGGACGCAGCGGCCATATTGGTCTCATTTAACCTAGAAGACGATGAGCGGGTATGATTGTTAAATCACATGAAAGCAACGTGTCATCACCGAAATGGACGCAACGTCAAGAGAGATAGCGCTGCTAAGCTTGTCTGCTCCATTTTATGGCGGTTTTCACTGTTGTACAATGAGTGCAAAAGCGGATTGCACGTTCCAATGGAACGCAAGTCGTCTCCCACTTAGTTTTTTTCTTTTTTTCTTTTGCCTATTTTTTATAACGTAAGTTTGCCCACATATTATATTAGTGGTAAGACAGTGCAGAGTTCCCCTATTTGGAGTGCAATGCTTTGTTGCCATCGGATCAATTGATAAAAAATTAGAAGTCGTTTCAATATAAATACGGTGGCTGCATTGTTATTGCAATGCACCAATCATGACGTCATTGTGAATTTTCAGAGTGAATGTGAACCGGGTCTCATTACTTTTCATAATTATGGAAAGGGTTCAGGACTGCAATGATATACAAGCGTATAAGTAGTAGTAGGTATGTCATGCATTGATGTGACTGTATCCTTCGATAAATCAGTTCAACTTAGTTCAAACGTCAACACACTACATTATGGATTGATAATGAAATATGACAAGCTTTCTAAAGGGTTTCAAAATATAATAGTCTTTCCGAGAAAACGAGTTTGGACTATCTTTATTATTATCCCATATTAAATATGGGTACATGAAAAATTCAAAACCTACTAGATTACCTATAAGCTCGCTTACAAAAAAAATCTTTGAACCCACACACGCTGTCACCGTAATGGTACAATGAAAGTCGGGGCACCTTGGGGTTAATTATTTGACCTCGATATAGTGAATCGAGAGTCGAACACAATGAGAATGACGCGCCTATTTATAGCAGCCTGCCACAAAGCCCGATAGACAAGCGCAATTAATTGTCGTGACAAATTAATGGCAACAAGGGAAACCGGGCGGAAGAAACTACCGCGGTTAATTAACACGATTTATAGGGGGCGCGAGTATTCTTGGGGGGGGGGGGGGGGGGGGAAGACGGTTGAAGTGAAGACGATCTACCGCAGTGCCAAAAACATGGGTCTCTCCGCATGAAAACGGCACTAATTTAATTTCGGACGCTCAAAAATAAAACACGAAGTTACAAGACAACGCCTGTCGAATTGGATGTTAGTAACTTTAGGTCTACTTTGAAGAATATAATTCCATTCATTATTTCGGAGGAAGGCTATTCTTTTTCTCAGATACTTTTGAGCTTTCTTCCGTGGAAGCCAAAAGCAAAATTTTATGTGTACGAGCCAATATATAGAGCACTCAAAATAGACTAAATGCATTTTGGTGGCAAAAAAATAAAATTCTAAAATTAGTGGTTTAGCTGTCAATTGGTGACTAATGTGAATTTTGGATGTATATTATGGTCATGTACCGTAAACGCGACCGAGTTGTTCGTTTAATTAAATCTTTCGTCACCTAACATTCCTTTCTTCAACGAGGTTTAAAAGATGAGTCAAACATCCGAAAACACTTTCGTCGCCAAACTAAATTAATTGTTCTTTTCATGTTGTCATTGGCCGCTCTTTACGGTACACGACCAATGTATCTGCCGTACAAACGAACTGAACATAATAACGATAACGTTGCGTCGGTTTGACAAGATGTTCGTGTGTACAGGATCGTTCGTTCTGCGTGGGTCCCGCGCTGCTGCACCACGTCCTACTGGAGTTCGACCTCGGAGGCAAGGTAGTACAGACTCACATCAGCTCGCCGCGCTCAGTCGCCTACCTGGCGAACATCATCGCAGACCTCGATAAGGTCGAAGATCTGCTGGCGTTCGGCGCCGAGGACAAGTGAGTTATATGTCTGTGACGCAACCTTTCACAGCACCTACCCCCGTTTTACGTTGCTTGGTTTGTGACGAGTCATATTTCTGTCTAGATGCTCATTGTTATAAAAAACAAATAGTATTTCAAGTATGTTTCCATTGAGTCCAATTCTTCATTGTCAGTCATTGTTCGGGCAAGCAGTGTGCTTGAAAATGATCAGTTAAATCCTAAATATCAGCCCGTTTTAAGTAAATCTCTTTAGATGCGCCGCCCTCAAGAAGGACATATGACTCCCTGCCTGACGAAATGACCAGGACATAAGGAGGCAGTCTTGTATTTGATAGCAAGAAAAAATAATGACTGAAGAGGCCAACTCTGCACAGGGAAAAAAAATGAAGTAAATATTCTGTGCAGAGTTCAGGGTATGTGATCATGTAATTCCAGGATAAAATGGGGATGTGACATATTTTACTTTTTGTTTTGGTATATGGTTGCCAAAGAGAATTGCTTGTTGTCTGCAATTTACTGTAGGATACCTGTTGAATTTCGAATAAAGACGTTCCTGTTCATCATCCCCAGTTCTCCATGTTAATGCCCGAACTCGCTCTCTGGCCAGGAAGGAAGAGTACGAGACCTACCTGCAGACTATGGGCGTGACCAACACGCGCATCTTCGCCGAGCGCTTCGTCGACATCCCCCCCGACTCCGACCTCCTGGAGGGCGTCGTCGCGGTCCTCGCGTCGCCTCCCAACACCTTCTCGGCGGTGACGGACCCCGTCGACCTCGCGTGCAGCCGGGGCGGCGACATCGACATGCTGCGCGTGCTGACCAACGTCAGCGGTACCGCGGGCAACGACGAGGCAGTCGCCGCCATCTTGGACGAGCAGCGACAGACGCTGATGCACTCCATGTCCAAACCGCAAGTCAGTGCATGCACGACATGGCCACGGCTCATTTTATGAAAACTGAAGATGTTTTCTAATGTTTTAGTATCTTCCTCTACTCTTCTCTTCTTCTCTAATGCCCACATTGACACATTTATGTCATCATGCGTCTCGCCAACAAATGGAGACAAGCCTCCTGCTCCTTCCTGTCCAGCCCTCCTGGCATTCCTTCGTTGTGCTCTTTCAGTATCCCTGTCCTGTATGCCATTCCCACAGAGCTTGCATGTACTGCTCTCTGCCAACCCCATTCTATGCAGATGCTTTGCTAGTAGTAAGTCATGGCCAGTATCTAGTCGGAACTGTGCTGTCGTTAGTAGGCCTATCTTGTCGTAAGGATGAATGAAACGTGACGTCATCCTCGACAGAATTCATGCTCATAAAGCCGTTTTACTCCGTCAAACTTTCCGTTCAATTGTGTAGTTGAACGTAGACATTTGATGAAAAATAGTTATGGAACGATTGAGTTTAACTCGTGGTAATAAAGCCCGAGCTAGGAACGAAGTTGAAACCATTTTATCAACTTGTTAGCTCTTTAGACGGTTCAATGTTCCGCTCAATCTTCCTTGAATTCAAGGACAAAAAAGCATCACATAAATTAAATTATCTATGTATATTTTGATGCTTTTTTGTCCTTGAATTCAAGGAACATTGAACGGAACATTGAACCGTCTAAATGGGGGAATTAGCCGATCTTTTATTAGTCCGGCCAACGGTAGCGATCCTTATAAAAGAGTTAGGAAAAGACGTATCTAGGTTACAAAATATTAAATCTTAAACCCTAAATCTTTCCAGTAATGACCATCAGTCAATCAGTCAATGATGACGTGATTTCCCGATGGATGTAGTGAAAGTTGGGATTATCTATGTCGTGCACAGATCCAGGTGGTCGTGTATGAGACTCACTCCTGCCTGGAGGCCGAGAACGAGACTATGGTGTACCTGACGACGTTGTCTCTATGTCGTGCACAGATCCAGGTGGTCGTGTATGAGACCCACTCCTGCCTGGAGGCCGAGAACGAGACTATGGTGTACCTGACGACGTTGTCTCTATGTCGTGTACAGATCCAGGTGGTCGTGTATGAGACTCACTCCTGCCTGGAGGCCGAGAACGAGACTATGGTGTACCTGACGACGTTGTCTCTATGTCGTGCACAGATCCAGGTGGTCGTGTATGAGACTCACTCCTGCCTGGAGGCCGAGAACGAGACTATGGTGTACCTGACGACGTTGTCTCTATGTCGTGCACAGATCCAGGTGGTCGTGTATGAGACCCACTCCTGCCTGGAGGCCGAGAACGAGACTATGGTGTACCTGACGACGTTGTCTCTATGTCGTGCACAGATCCAGGTGGTCGTGTATGAGACCCACTCCTGCCTGGAGGCCGAGAACGAGACTATGGTGTACCTGACGACGTTGTCTTTATGTCGTGCACAGATCCAGGTGGTCGTGTACGAGACCCACTCCTGCCTGGAGGCCGAGAACGAGACTATGGTGTACCTGACGACGTTGTCTCTATGTCGTGCACAGATCCAGGTGGTCGTGTATGAGACTCACTCCTGCCTGGAGGCCGAGAACGAGACTATGGTGTACCTGACGACGTTGTCTCTATGTCGTGCACAGATCCAGGTGGTCGTGTATGAGACCCACTCCTGCCTGGAGGCCGAGAACGAGACTATGGTGTACCTGACGACGTTGTCTCTATGTCGTGCACAGATCCAGGTGGTCGTGTATGAGACCCACTCCTGCCTGGAGGCCGAGAACGAGACTATGGTGTACCTGACGACGTTGTCTCTATGTCGTGCACAGATCCAGGTGGTCGTGTATGAGACCCACTCCTGCCTGGAGGCCGAGAACGAGACTATGGTGTACCTGACGACGTTGTCTTTATGTCGTGCACAGATCCAGGTGGTCGTGTATGAGACTCACTCCTGCCTGGAGGCCGAGAACGAGACTATGGTGTACCTGACGACGTTGTCTCTATGTCGTGCACAGATCCAGGTGGTCGTGTATGAGACTCACTCCTGCCTGGAGGCCGAGAACGAGACTATGGTGTACCTGACGACGTTGTCTTTATGTCGTGCACACATCCAGGTGGTCGTGTATGAGACCCACTCCTGCCTGGAGGCCGAGAACGAGACTATGGTGTACCTGACGACGTTGTCTCTATGTCGTGCACAGATCCAGGTGGTCGTGTATGAGACTCACTCCTGCCTGGAGGCCGAGAACGAGACTATGGTGTACCTGACGACGTTGTCTTTATGTCGTGCACAGATCCAGGTGGTCGTGTATGAGACTCACTCCTGCCTGGAGGCCGAGAACGAGACTATGGTGTACCTGACGACGTTGTCTCTATGTCGTGCACAGATCCAGGTGGTCGTGTATGAGACTCACTCCTGCCTGGAGGCCGAGAACGAGACTATGGTGTACCTGACGGCGGAGGAGATGAATCGAACCGCACGGGAGCGACACGCCGAGGAACAGGGAGCGAGATCGTCTCAGCCGAGGATACCCGAGCCGGAGTCCCAGGGCGCGCCGACAGATGGCGCGCAGGCAGCGGCGGCGGCACTGCCGGCGGAAGAAGGGGCAGAAGCCGCGGCACGAGCTAGCGAAACGGTTGTGTCACCGTCGTACAGCAACACCAAGGTCATTGTTTATCCCTTAACTTATTGACAGATGAAACATGTTGTTTATGATCAAAATGACAAGAAATACATGTTACGTTTTGACATCCCCCCCTGCTTTCAAAACGGTCATTAAAATGTTTATAAACTGTTCCATATTCACACAATAATGTAACTTCAAACGTAACAAGTTTGCCAGGCGATATTAGTACTTTGTATGTGAATTCCAAAATTTGTTTTTATTTGTTAGCAACGAAAAATGACCCAACCGGTTGATAACTAGTTTATAACCAATTAAGTAGTTTTTGATCGATGAATAAGGTGCCCCATTTATATTTATTTTCCGCAGGTACCATTCTGTGATCTGTTCGAAGTGGGAACGGTACCGAACATTTGTTTGAACCCTAACAAGCAAATGCAAGACGAAGGCTGCTACCTGGCCATTCTTCAGCGCAAGGTAACGTTAATTGTGGTTTAAAACAAGCCCTTTGAACTTATTGTTAGTGGACCTTACGTGAGTCTAAAGTTCGTCTCAAAATAACATCCACGCAGGTAAAGTGGACTCCTCAAAGGGGGGCTTCCCGTTAACTGTGCAAGGTTCCCGTTAACGGTGCAAGGTTGTAAACGTCAAACTTCTAGGATGCACAGCTTAAAAAAAGTGGCCATCGGACAACGGATGTCCAAGGGTCCGAGCTACCCTTTTGACAATGGCGAAGAGGTTCACTATTACCTGAAACGGTTGTTTTCGGAAGCTTGGATGCTCCATGGGGTATTGAGCTGTCTTTACTTTAGAAGGTAGGCCTTAGTGATTTGCAAAATAAAGGGGATGATTGACATCCTTGGTCTCCAACAATAGGGATGCCGCAACTAACGTCACATCCAGACTACAACAATGGAACAAATGAATTGAACTGATGTACAAATAATCAGCTGTCAAAATAATAAAATTGCAACCATAGAAATAAAAACAAGTGTAGTAATAGTAACTGCTAGCCATTTAAAACTATTAATGATAGACAACGACTAAGTGAAAGTTTTGTATGTGTATTTGTTTTCCAAAATCAGAAGAAATCATTTTTTGACAGCCTGTTGTTTGTCCATCGATTAAATTCATTTGTTTCATTGTTGTCTTTTGGTGTTGCTAGTGCCCTATAGGAACCAATTCCTTTTAGTTCGCATTTTGCCGGCGTAGATGTTGGTTTGAGACAAACTTTAGATGTTCATCGAGGCCCTGTTTGACGATCTTGTTCCACGCATGTGCAGGAGATCGTCCGGCTCGACGCCAAGTACATGATCAACATCGCCGAGACGCGCGGCCTGTTCGGCGAGCACGGCGGCGTCGCGGCGCCCTCGAAGAAGTCTCGCGCGCAGAAGAAACGCGCCGCGTTGGCCGCCGCAGCGCGCTCGGGCTCGCGCACGGGCGGCGCGACGCTGGGCAAGCGTCACTCGCGCGCGCACCGCAAGATCGAGGTGGAGCGGATCGCGGCGCCGACGCAGGCGTCTCTGATGCGACAGGTGCACAGCAAGGCGACGGCCACTGCCGCCGCGACGCCCCACGTGCACATCTGCAAGCGGCATCTTCACCACACGGACGTGTGCGGCGGAACAATGTCCAAGGTGGCCGACTCGAGAGGTGTTGTTATTAGGCGGTGGTGGGGGGAGGCGGCCAGACATATCGCCAAGTATAGGAGCAAACTCGATGACGTGTTGTTGACGAGGATTAAGACGGGCAATGATACCCCCGCGTTGACGGTCACGCCGATTATACCGCCGTTAAAACTGACGAGGCCGGTGTTACACAGCTCGCGAGTGCCGTTTCCAATGCATGTTACTTTGATTAACTTTGAGGATCACAGAAACTCTCAGTGCGTGGGCTTCTAGTGTATATAACATAGTCTCCTCGTGTAACTCTTGGTGCTATAGTGAGTGGTGTGGTGCGACGAGAAGGGGCATAATAATATGATATTGTTTTTATTTGTTATAGTGTTTTAAAGAAGAGAACTTTTAACATTAGTTCGTTTACATGCTGATGTTATAAAGTATTGTTTATTAATTCATTAAATTGTAGAAATGTAAAACGAGTCATCATGGTATTTTGTAAACAACTGCGGTATATGTTGATTGATTGACTTAGTTAAACGAGATGGAATCAACTCACTCATGTTGAATCTTGTGAGAACGTGGTTCTAGCATTACTACTAATATTTGTGAGTTGGTTCCTTTCGGCATAACTACGTCCAAATGGAATTATTTTTGTCGTCAATTATTTCAATTTATGTTTTAATGATTGCAATGCATTCGTTGTGTTTATATTATATAAAATAAAACATTCCTCATCTATGGGCGAGACTCCCAGATTTGGAAATGATAATTGGGACATATGATTCCCTATGGTGCAAAATTGGTATTTTTAAATTTCATGTGATATCAAAATGAATATTATTGCTGCCTGAAGAATAACATTTTAGCCTAAATAAGGAACGGGTGAAATGATGTGGAAGGGGCACCAACATATTATCTTATATTGTAATTTCTGGTATTATTGTAAATAATTAAAAGAACATTCTCAAACCTGTAGGTGTGGTAACAGAACGAATATTTCGGCCAAATACAATCCACGACAACATTATTTAGCTACTTTGTCACAATCCTTTCACAAAAGCGTTCGTCTCCTTCTAGGTAAGTGTGTGTAGCCGACAATAACTCTGTTTACACGGCACGACTGAGATTAGGATTAAGCTCGAACTTGCTGAAACTGAACTGAACTGAACTGAACTGAACTGAACTGAACTGAACTGAACTGAACTGAACTGAACTGAACTGAACTGAACTGAACTGAACTGAATTGGATTCAATCCTTGTTCACTCCCATACTAGAGCCCTCTTGATTGATTACGGAACTTATTAATTACAGGACCCAGGATTTGGAATTCCAATCTGATTAAATGAAAAGATTCATTTGGGTAAACTTACGACTAGTACCCGCGTTTTGAGGGAGTGGATTTAATGAATCCGATCTTCATTGGGAAGTGTTTATTTGAACGGTGAACTGGGATTGTATTCAAAATCGAAATCAACCCCTGTTGGATTCTCCGTGTAAACGGGACTCCAGCTGACCTGCACTAAGTTTTCTGAATTCAGATCTTTGATTCAAATACTGCGAGCGACTCTTGGGAATGTCCAGACTGTTTGGTTATTTTGCAGCTGAAGGATGAAGGGACCAACACAACACACAATGTTTAGGAATGTCGTCAACTCTTTCTTCGTGGTATTTTTATGCAGATCAAAAAATGTATGGAGATACAAACAATTATCGTCGCCATCATTAGCATAGAAAACTACAGCCTTAATCTGCGTCCGTTGTTGATATGGACGTACTAACACGTTAAAACTTCAACTTGCTTTCTTTCTTACAATGTGTGAGGGCGCCTTCTGGCCATGCAGGGGCCAATGCTCGTGCGGAAAGGAGTCAACTCGCACGCGGAATGAAGGTTTTAATTACTAGTATTCGATACTTTTTGACACCTTGGTATAATTTGGTATGTAGACCTATGCTATCAATTTGGTATACATTGTTAACTTTGTTGGCTCATTATTAGGACAGTGGTAAGTTTCCCCGTCTAAAAAAACAAAAAAAACGGCACGTTTAGACAGCAATACACAAGGTGACAATTAACTGACCATGAACTGACTGAACTGTCTTGAAGACAAGTTTTATTTAACGTTGATAAAGAAATGTATTTGAAAGCGACAAACCGTTACATAAATATAGCAGATTGATCAATTTTGAACGGCCACACAATTGGAGCTTCGGAACAAAAGAACCAACTATAAAACTAGTGATTGTTATCTTTCTAGGACTCGTGCGTGACAACAGCAGATACACGTTCAGGTAAACGTAAGGGCAGTTTCAACAGTACCGACAGTAACGATCAGTTGCTGACACCGATGCAAGTCAGAGCAAACCGGATCCTAACAGCCGAAGAACAAGTCAAACTAGTGCAGCGTCTGTCGATGCCGACGCAGGCGTCTCTCTCCCGTAACTCCGGTAACCGGAAGGTGGAGTACCCTCAGAACGGCCGGAAGGTGATGTACGACCTCATCGAAGTAAACTCAAACGCGAAGTATCTCACAAGAGAGCCAAAGTGTCCATTGTGCAGACACCGCCTTCGATGTGCTCACATTCAGAACAACGATACAGACACAGCCCACCCAAACACGCCGACCAATAGCGTCTACGCAGCTATAGAGTCGTCACCTTCCATTGATGATTTCAATTTACTTTATGAGGAAGACGAGCAATTTCTTTTGGAATAAATTCGATTGAAATAGTGGTTGAATCAAAATAATAAGCGCAAATTTTCATTGTATTCCATACTGTTATGAACATACATTGAAGTACATTTATAGTTTAGAAGCTACTCTTCAATTTCATATACAGTTAATCATTTTGTTTGATATCTCTTTATTTAAAAAACATTCTTTGAATAAAAATACATTTTCATACAGCACGCAATAATTGTAAAGATTCGATTGTAAAAAATAAACGTATGTGCGAAACGTTGGAGATCTAACAGGAGATTACAGTGTTGGGTAGCAACAAGTAGGGGTCTTTACGAAAACTGATCCAGATCAGATTGCAATCTGTTGTGATCTGGATCATGTTGGAGTAAAGACCCTAGATAGGCCGTCAACGATCACGGTAGCGAATCATTCTGACTAGTTTTAAGGTAACATCTGGATGAGTCACCATGCACCGTTTCCTTATCGTTTCGATTGTTCTTGAATGCCCTCAACACCTTCGCACGTAAAGCAGCTAGTACCGTGTATGAATAGAACACATTGACAAATCTGTTTGTTGTAGTTGTAGACAAAACCTTATACAACACAATCGTGGCAAATACAAATCACTACGCAACACTTCGTTTTTTACCTTAGTTTTCATATGGCGAGCAAGTAAATCAAGCAAGCGAGTAAATGATAAAAAAAAACTCTGTAGTTCCAGCCAACTACTTCGAATTTACATACTTTTTTTAACAAGCATGCCTGTTAAGTATTACATTTACATAATTACAATACAGTACAATTGAATGCGACACACAACGAATCCACTCACAGAAAAATTGTAATTAAGAAAAGTAATGGTATTGACATGTTCTTTTGTTGGAAGAAAATGTCCAATGTCTCTAATGGATTACGTAACATCATATTTGGTTATAAAAGAAAATATTGGAGAGCTGTCAGTTGCAACCCACACATGAAACATAAAACAAATATGCACTAATTTTGTTTATATCTTCACGTAAATGATAATAAATAATATAAAATGCGGGATTTTCCTTTAAAATTTGCACTTGGGCGGAAATTTTTTTTTTTATCGAGACCTGCATTCTATTTCTACGCAAAAAGCATTTGTATTGGGTTATCATTAGTATCTGTTGGTATCTAGAATAGAAGGGCATCAAGCCTTATACTTGTTCTACTGAATGTAAAATGTATTTGGCTATGTTTTAATGTAACCCTTAATTAATACAAAAAATAATAATAATAAATAATAATAATCTTTACTTTAACCTGCACGCTTATCTTTTCATTTCTATGCTCAGCAGCTCAATGCAATATGAAACATTATATCCAAAAATGACAGCAGAAGGAACCCTTTACATTTATATTTAGAAATGTAGACTTTTTCGTCTAAAAAATCGTTTTCGGTGGAATGAGAGACACATCCAATTTGTCGCTTAAAATGTTACGACTGAACAAATCACAAGAATCACGTAATTTTTTGTCAACTGGAGAGCATCTTTTCTTTGGGCGCCATTCTTTGAACCGTGTCTCAACGCTATAAACTGAGAGATATTTTTATCTCTGGAAGATATTTTTAACTTGACTTTCGGTAGGTTGATTAACAAAATACCATGTCTGTTGGATCGGAGCGTCTTTTGCTTCGCGGAGTGTTCGGAATAAATTGTGAAGCTATGATTTGGTTTAGTTTGAAGCAGGGACGCGTGCTGCGACGGTGATATAGTTGAATATGATTATCATAGTGCTAATTTTATAGTTTTTAGAACAACCGTATTTAACGGCCAGACATAAAAACAAACTAGAAGGAAGTGATGTGCACAAGTGCAGTCAAGCAACTTGGAATGATGCCAAGTATAGAGCTTATCGTGTCGTGCAGGGGCGGTCTTTTTTTCATATGATGAGCAACTGGTGTCACTGAAGTGCATAGGTTAACATTCTATTCAATTTTCCTCGTTTGAATCAGACTACGTGTCAAGTTTTCACGACAATGGAATTAACCCCGCTGGCAGTAAATAACCGTGTTCAGGAAGATCATGTTGCCGAATTAAATGAGCCAGTTTACGTAACTTTCGACAATAACGGGGAAAGATTTGTGGGCGTTACCAAAACATTGGAAACCATAATGAGCGCCATCAGTCACTTCTTGATCTTAGGTTTTACAATTTATTTACTGTATCTATCTTTTCAAAATGTTGTTTTATTCTCATGGCATCCAGCATGTATGACTGTAGGGGTAAGTACTGGATTTGTGGCTGATAACTAGCTACTCTTTTGTAGATCGAGTGAAAATATCTGTAGAAGGCGGCTGTCATGCCTGTTTAGGCAAACATAACCTCACTTATCGACAACATTTGCGCACGTCTCTCTTACCGCGAGCTTGTTATTTGATCCACACTAGACCTAGATCTAGTTAAAGACCTTTACAGCATTCATCACCGTCTGAGTAAGCAGAAAGTATTGGTCGTTTCTAATTTGTTGATGGATGAATGCTACACTTGATGCATTTGCAACCATCACAAAACTCTCATGGCAGAAGTCTAGGGATGTAGGCCTAGTGAAATAAGTGAAAATACGTAAACATAATTACGAAGAGAACTGTCAATTTAAAAGTTAAAAAAAATTAAACAATTAGGCCTATGGAAGTTCTGTCAATTGACAAAAGATTCACATTTTTGTGCTCTCAGCTTCGCAGCTGTTGATCGTTCTTTGGCTCGTCCATCTGCTTAAAAATCAGAAGCCAAAAAAACTTGTTAAAAGTCTAGCATATTACTGGACAGTAATGGATAGTACCGTCCGGCAGAATAGAGATACAACTCAAAATTATTGCAATACTGTCTACTGTTAAAAAAGAGGTTCGTTCTGTATAGTAAGATCCTTATAAAGCCAGGGACTAACTTGTTTTCTCCCTGCAACCACCAATCAGAAGTGTGGTCGATGCCACGGTCCACGGAGAAAACAACTTTTATCCCAGACTAAAGCTCAATCCACAATAGCATGGTAACAAGAACGGTAACAATAACGAGCACTGGAATATTGCGTACTGTGAGTAAGCACTAAGCAGATCCATACAAACAGCTTTATTGTTACCAAGATCACCAACATTCATCTTTTCTTGTTCCCGGGAACTTTCTGGTCCTCTGGAGTTATTCGGCCATATTAACAGAGAATAAACACTCTATTCAAAAATGTCTGCCGTAATCACTGTCTCATATCTAAATAAGCAACAGAGAATCAAATTATTTAACAATTACTTCACAACATTATCGGTTGCACATGGAAGATTGTCTAAGCTTACATCTTTTGCAATTCTTGAGTTATTATGCATGCCCCCGATATTCTGATCGACGTTCTCCATCTCGTTTTTGGGCTAAATTGTAATCGGGCTTAAAAATTTAGTGGCTCGTCATAATACCGGGCATAACTTAAACTACCGGTAATTTAGTTAGGCTACAATGTGCAGTTTAATTATATTTTAGTTTAGTTTCTAGACTCATGCTGAGTGGTCAAGACTGACAAAATTAATATAATGTGTTAAGTTTAACCAATACTTTTATATCAAATACTTTGAGGGGCAGCCTACAAGCAGTTATTTCTTGTAGTTTTACAATTACATTTTCAAAAAATATTTATAACAGCAACAAACAGCATAATAGTAGCTTTTATAAAACTAAGCCAGTTTATAAAAATCAGCTGCATCATCAGTACTTTAATTAAAATTCTCCTCTGTTGCCAGGGCGTGGGGAAAGGTACCACTCTGCCCCTCCCCCCTCGTTCCAACTTTGTTGCCCATAATAATGTAACCCCATCTTTCTTTCTTATTATCTTTCTCTCTTATCTTTTTTATTTTTTATTTTAATATAGCTATTTATTTACAGGCGTATCTTCTCATGGCGGAGGCAGTCATGGCGATGTCTCCCAATAACTTCTTTGCAAGTAAACTAAAGAGGCACAATCGTGTCCGATTGCACTTTATACTACAGGCAGGTGCAGCAGGTTTCATGTTTGCAGGTTTCCTTATTATTTTTATAAATAAAAATATTCATAACAAATACCATTTTCAGTCTTGGCATGGTATTTTTGGTTTGACTACAGTTCTTCTTGTTGCTATAACTGCTACAGGAGGAATATTAGCTCTATATGCGATAAACCTTAAAAAAATTGTCAAACCTGCACAAATTAAATTCCTACATAATTTTATAGGTATTTTGACATTTGTCTTAGGTGTTGTAACTTTGATATTAGGATTATTTTCTAAGTGGTTTGAAAAGAATACAAACTATTCAACACAAGTGATTTGTACTATTGTCGTTTTATTGGCTGCTATATTTGCCTTAGAAAGTGCTATCAAGTCAGCTTACTCACGCTTTAAAAATATTTATCTTTCTCGTTAATAGATCTTGTAATTTGTATGGTTTGCAAGACTTTTAAACCAATAGCTACTGTGTCTTTAAATTCGATATGTGGGAGTGTACTCTTTTGTGCACTCAGCTCATTATAAACCGATTACATTTTATAACTATCCTACTGGTATTGTAAAACTAAGCGAATAATGTGAAGCTGAGCTAGAAGTTGTTCTTTCAAACTGTGCTTATGAATTTACCTTTTACTTCACTTGCTGAAGTGTAGGCTACTTTATGACAGCATTATCTAGCTAGATCAAGTGTGGAGCTAATTTAACAGCAGAAAAGAAAGAAAATGTCAAAATGAATATATTTTTCAACACTCGTAAATTAATTAGAACTAGTGTTGCGATGCCCTCCCTAGCTACCAATCCTCTTGATTGCCCACACAGAATAAAGTTATGTCCACTCCACGCACACATTTTTTTAACGTAGGCCTAAATTTATAGAATTTAAATAATACTTTTTATAAGATTTTGTACTTATATAAATAGTTACCGTGTGGCTACAATATTTAGATTAGGATAATCTGCAATAGCATTGTAGCTTTTAGCAGTATTATGTAATTAATTACACAATCTTCAATTGTGAGGATCATAGCCCAAGCACAGGCCCAAGTTTTGAATTGTGTGATTAGTTAAAAGCTTCTTACTAAAGAACTGCATACTGTTTTTAATTTTTATACATTTTAATTTTGGTTGGTGGTATTGCTATGAAGTGTGATCATTTTGAAGAAGCTGAAATGCCTCTATTCTAATGATTAACCAGATTCTAAATTGATAACTTGTGAATAAGAAATATATATTGATTGTTTGGGATTACTTGTATGTTGCATATCTTGCTGTTTGAGATGTATCAATAAATAATAGCCTATATATAGAGGTCCTTGTATTTCGCAATGCGCGATAGCGCGAAATCACTTGAAACATGCAGCAATTGAAATATGTTGGCATGACAGTCTGTTGTGAGTCGCGAAATAAAACGAAATCCCGTGTATACGCAAAATAGCATAAGTTTACTGTTATAAAAACGAAAAAGACTGAAGCTGTTGAATTGATGCGAAATCGCCGAATTTCTGTCAAAAACGTAATTTTCAACATTTTCTGCAGTGACTGCAGTGACCCTTCCATCCCTGCCAAACCGGCTCGCAACAGATTTTTCTCGTAGCTTGTGCGTCGACTGCACTCCGCATTCCTAGCGACAGCTTTCTTTTTTTTCTTCTTTTCTTTCGCGACAATGTAGGCATGCCACATACGTTAGAATACTAGATACAAATTAGATTTGGTAAACTAAAATAATTAAAACACCGCCAAAAAGCTGAAATTACTGCTCAACAGCGAAATTTGGATTTATTAAAACGAAATATGCTAAAAATTAAAACCATTTACAAGGATCTCTACCTATATAATATACCAAATAGTAGGGCTGCCCAACGATATCGATAATTCGATACGATATCGATAATGGAAAAATAATTCGATATCGATATAGAAGTATCATATCGTACATATCGCGATATCGAACTTGCGCCTTATAAGCTAATTGTTTAGAAAGAAAACGATTACGTCACGTTACGCCAGTCACAATATCGCTGTTCTGTGTGGATATTTTAAATTTTGAATAGTATACACACAAATTGACACACATTATAAGACATTTCAAAGTTCAAACATTTATTTACGTATTACGGTAATGTTGTTTACAATAAGTGGCCTCTGGCTGGTCTGGAAATCCTAAAAACACACGAGAAAAGTTTCGATATCGCCGATATCGATTTGTTTCTTGATAAGTTCGATATCGCGACACGATATCGATAATTCTTCCCGCAATATCGATATTAACTTTTTTATCGTTGGGCAGCCCTACCAAATAGTATAGTGAGCAGGAAATTTAAAATCAATCATTTGAATCGATTAGCGTTTAATTTGTAAAGGAAATTTAAAATCAATCATTTAAATCGATTAGCGTTAAATTTTCTACTCCTACTATGATAATATTGCTATGGACACGGTATTTTCCTATAGTAATCTACAATTTGTTATTACGTATTCTTATTCTTCATGTGCCTGATGTTTTACTCATGTTGGGCACCCAATATTCTTGTACTGGTCTAGGTAACTTGTGTATGCTATGCCTATTCGTTTTCAACGGAATAGTCACCAAGAAGGATGCTAGTACACTTCTCCCTACAATTTCTTCATTTCTTTATAAGCCTGAATCTACTTACAAGTTAAAGTATACATAGAATAAAATTTGTAAATTTGATATATTTCACTTGTTTACTTACACTTGTTATACTTGTTATTAACTACTTATGTAACCTATATTGTTACATTTATGTTTTACCATAAAATGATCAATAAAGGTAATTTATGTTAATTGGGATTAAGTTATTAAATGCATTTTAATAATAATATATACACATCAATTTCATGCCATGAAGATGAAGCCCATTTAGACCTGCTCATAATTCATATGAGATATTCTCTTCAGTAACAAAAGAGGCTAATAGAACATTCTGTATTGATTGATTTTCCACCTCAACATGTGTTTTGTATACTTGAAAATGAGAATAATATTAAATTTGTTCTATGATTTACTTTTTTAATATACTTTAATGAGTTATGCTTATATTTATTGTAAATTTACTAATACTTGACCATACCCACCAGCCAAAGGGCTTAGATTGCATTTATATGTATATACTGTACTGTAAAATGGAGTCATTTTGAAGGGTAAGCACATGGAAAAAGACAATTATTTTTTTACAGTGTTGTATTATTTAACAGATCAACATATTTAACAACAATTGTTTAACACCTCCAGAAGTGGAATGCTAGTAGCTCTTGTGTGAATGAAAAATTTAAAATACATTAGTTTTACATTAGTACGTCCATATATTAGTAGTACGTGAGAATTAACGTAAAATATCATCACACATATATATCACTAACAGCCCACACTACCCAAAAAAATTTACAAAACGAAAAGAAATCTTGACATTCTAAAACCACAATTTCTGATTTGTCAAAATGATTTTTTGCTTTCTTATACAACATTGAGCCATTGCATTGTGTATGTTTGGTTGTTATTTATTACTAAAATCTTGGGTGGAAAATTCTAAAATATAGAACAACTTACAATATATACACACATATTTATGGAAACAGCCAACTGACGTTTGGACAATTTTGGTATCCAGTTTCAAATAATAGAAAATGGCAAATTACAAATACAAGTTCGTATATCTATTTAGTATTTACAAGAGGAGAGCCTATGGGACCATGTTGGAATGGCTCTGCATGACTTGGGCTCTAATAGAGTATAAACTTGTACATTGAATAACACATTGTTACGATGCATAACACTGGTTGCTAATACATTTTGTCGTACTACTAAACGTACCGGTAGCACTTTTCAGTATAACCTAATCTACTCACATATTAAAGCACACTAAACAACTGTGGCATTAACATAATAATAATCTACTTCCATACTAAAATACGTTTTGTGTGGTAAAACTACGTTATATAATAGCCATTTAACACAATCGTGGTTATGACAAACTAAATTATTATGTATTATTCTAGTAGTAGCAATTGCCAACAATGACATCAATGGCCGTCCCTAAAGTCGTTCTACAGCAACACTGTGGGTGCCGACGTCACAGGGCAGTGACGCATTGGCCAACCAAAAGTCCGTATTTGAAGAAGCCACCCGCTGATTGGCTCCGATCCTCCAACTCACTCGTGTATAATGTCGACGTTCACAAAGTTGCTGTGGAATCACTTTACAATCACTAAATCTTTGAGAACGAACAGTACACGTTTCACGTGGAATTGTGGTAGCGTAGTTTGCAAATGAAAAAGAATGTCGGATGGTATTAGGCCTACCGACTGTGCCGATAAACTAGGGACTAAAATTTCGTGAATACTCTTTTCATGACTTTTTCCAGAATGTGATAAAATAAAATGCATTTTTTATGCAGATAACCGCTTGGCGTGCTTAAACCTTGCAAAAAAGGTTTGCGAAATAAAGCATAAGCAGACCTTCTTTACAATGTTGAATGCTATTTTAACTTTCTTCTATATGGTATCCAGTGAATTTTATGAACTTATACAACTGGATAGGTTCGTCTTCTTATTGCTATATTTGGACACAGTATCGACTAACTTTGTTCAAAACGTGTGATGTGAAGGAAGTGTAGTTACGAAGAAAAAATGTGTGCTCCATGGATTCGAAATATAATGCGAAAACTGATGCCGGTATGTTTATTGGGCTACCGTTATTAATTCGTTATCTTTTTTAACTGGGTATTGCAAGTTGGCCTTTGTCCGTTTTTTCCGTCAGTTTCAGTACAGCAATCTTTCAAATGAACAACAAACTATAAATATTTTATTCTGAATGAACGTTTGTCTATTTTCTCTTGTGATTATTTTTCTTTATTTTAGAGTCTGACAGGGGACTTCTATAAATATCGCATTTGACAGGTATAACTTGATACATTTTCATTTTGGCTCCATTTATGTTCCTGTTTGGCTGTCTCTTTATTTTACTTTAAATTTACATATTATCATACAATTTTACTCAATTGTTAGGAACCCATGTTGTCATTTGAATGCACATAGTAATTGTGTTTCAGTTTGTCTTTGTTCATCATCAGTCGGTTACACTTGCTTGAGAATTATCACATTTCAATCGTAAAAAATATTCATTTGGTATAACATTTTTATCAAACTATAGTATAAACAAATGGAATTTAAACAAACTTTGGAATTATCTGATTTTGTTAATATATCCCACATATCTGCGATTCTGAAATGTGCTCACTATCATATTGGCCTTGAGCATTCGTCACCTCGTTAAAAATTGAACAAATGTTGTGTCTAATATTCGGACATGACATCCAGCTAAATATTTATCAGCCAGATACCTTAATTTTAAAGCTTCTGGTTCTGTAGTTGTTTCATGGCGCTCCAGCCTATAATCTTCCAATATATTGGTTAGGCATACTTATTACGCATAAATGACGCTGACAGTGGCTGTATAACAAATCTTATTAGGTCAACGAGGAGCCAGTTGCAAACTGCTGTTTAAATCTGCATTGCTGTGCAGTGTAAAATAGTTGTCATACTTCATTTCATTATCGCCAATGTAGCCAAGATCAATAAGTGGCGTAAAGCACAATTTATCAGGTCGTACGAAATCAGGTTATTGTTGCATTTGATATATGAACAATGATAAATCAACAGAAACTTACTGAGCTAACAAAATTACAGGCAGTGGACATTCTTTGGCTAAGCTTATCGTACATTGCAATCTCATTTCTACATTGTAAATAATTTTAGTATAGCCAAAATATTATATGTAGGCCTATACGACATTCTGGCATTCGAAAACATAATTGAAGTTGATATTAGTATTTTTCTCAAACGGTGAAAATCATTCTCGATAGAACTAATTAAATGTCATAATGTTATCACTTCTATCTTGCAGTTGCTAGATTTTGCATTTTAACTAGCGTTGTAACTTTTACATCAACATTTATACGAAAACAAAGTATGGTACCGTTGCTTCAAAAATATTTCTTTTATACATTCTCATAGTATTTCCCAAAATAGAGATATTGACACTTGACAACCATTGCTTGTGACAATTATTCGATAAGGGATATCACATTCCTGTATCATCCGTGATAGATCTCTTTTGTTTATCAAATATATTTAAGTAAATTGATATCATGTTACGTGTTTTGGATAAATTCATCGGTATTTTGTTAAAAACTCTAGTACATCATCATCAATATCACTTCATTCTACCAATATATTGTTTTACATTTGTTAAATTGTATCCAACTATATGACATGACTGTATAGACATTTCATAGCATTTTTTTTTGCCGTACACATTTACTAATATCACTTCTTTATATAATTTATTGGAAATATCTGTGTTGTATTAAATAGATTTCTTCTTTACAATAAATCTATTAGAACTTCACACTATTCACTTCAACTTCACGTGTTTTCCATATCACCTTTTATGCAACTCAAGATATTTAATAAATGTTATTATTTTTATAATTATTATATTTACAGCCAATTCTTCCATGCGAGTTTACTTATTCATATATGATTTAGAGATAAAACTCTACTACTTCACCGATCTTATACCGGAGTCTCCCAGTGTAATCGTATATCACACGTGACTGGTTGTTGGAGTGTATTTGTCCCCGTGTTTGGATTACACTGATCACAGATAACTTATGTGAGAGACAAGTCACACGCCCTCGTATTGAACTATCGAGTATCGGTGGATAGATTCCCTGGTGTCGCTGATATCATCGACTGATTACGCTATGTTAGGAGATCTATTTCGGAATTTGACATCAAGTTTTATCGGTTGCTGTATACAATTTCATCGTCCTCCAAAATCAAATAAGAAAACTGTTTTGAGTGCAATTTTAATAATAGTTAATTATTTATATTTCAAGAACTCTTCAACTTCTTGCAAGTTATTTGTACACAATAATTTGGTTGTAATACATTCTTATAAGCGTAAATTGTGAGTTTTGTCCGGTGAAATGTCATGATGAGATGCGAATGAAAGCGACAATTTACAAAACTATCTACAAATTGCAAATTTAAACCATGTATATGCTCTGTTCTCTCCCACCGTTAACGTCTTTTAAACCGTTATTAAGACTGTTATGGAATTCATCACTTTTACATACTCAAGATCTTTGTAATCATTATCAGCATAAGCACCAAACACTCTTATAATTGTCCACCACGAGAAAAACTCTTCCTATAGCCATCGTTATTATCACCGTCAATACTTGTTCATAAATTACTCAAAAATAATCATCTGGTTTATGTGTGCACTGTTATCTTACCCTGCTCTCCAGTGTAGGTTTATAAATAAATGGATCCTATAATATATATAATATATATACATATAAAATTATGTGCAATCAAGTAGGGACTTGTTGGATTCTCTTTTTATCAATACTGATATGGAACATTTACGTGGTATTAGATCTACGCTATCAGTCTTCTATTAATTAATGGCATTCACTTACCTATGTTAAGTGTTTGACTATTTGTCACACAAAAAGAAACAAAAATTCCTTAATATATAATATCGTGTTTTTGATTAGCATTTACAGACAGTTTTTTAAATTGTATTATGTTACATTTAACAATAAACACTGTTATCATGTATACACAGTTAATTATATACAGTCAGGTTCGGTTTGAATATTCTGAATGTTATGTTATGTCAGTGGTTTAGGCCAACATGTCTGAAGTGTGCCGAGCTTCCTGCAAACTACTCTTCTTGTTGTGGAATATTCTTCTTTAAGCACCTTTCAAGTACAAATGATCATGATAAAAATAGAGTTATCTCTATGTATCAACTAATTAAATGTTAATATATAAAAAATAATCTGTGATTTCTGACAAGCTTGATTTGAGCGATAATTGCCCCATCATATTTTCACAATGTATTGGTCCTGAACAGAAATAGTTAAAACTTTTTTTTTTAATGGACACAATACATTACAAAAAGTAACCAAGATTTATTAAAGTGAACACATCCCTTAGATTCCATGTATTACCATTGTATAATTTAAAATATAAATATTATTCCACCAATTTACCACTAAATAAAATAATAATAACAATAATAGTATTTTTCAACAAAACTTCTAATATATTGAATACAAACTTTCTCGTTACGAGTTAATAAACTAACTTATCTAGTGTTTGGTGCAAAAGAAAGTAGACCTGTTCTACACGCGTTGATTTTCACTAAAGGACGTGGGTAAAATTCGCTCCAATGGATGTTAACACACCAATGTATCCTTACGGTCGTTATTAAGTAATTTATCAATACAGAAATATCAACAACAAAAATTGTCCCTAAAAATTATTTTCATCGACATTGCCTTTAAAGTGTATACTTTCCATAATAATCAATCAAGACTCATCGGTACCCAATCGTTTAGTTTGTTGGGGTTTTTATTTTAGCTTTGTCTGTTTCACACCCCACTTCATTGTTCGTTGGCCTATACAAAACCGCTTTTCTGCAGTAATATCCAGGGTTATGACACAAGACAATTTTGAGCTTCGTCAGTTTTTGCTTTACAAAGTGTTTTGATCGGCGTCCCTCCTTCCATCTATAAAATTGTGTGCAGTAGATATCTGGACACACTAACCTCTGTCTTACTTGTTGGTTTCGTGACTATCTGACACAGTATAGACGGGGTTTGTTGTGATTACACGTTTTACACCCGATGTTAGTTGGTTCCGCTCATCTAAAACCTGTTCTCTGTGAGTACCTGACTCAGTAAACGTAGTTTGGTGTGATTACACCCGGTGTTAGTTGGTTCCGCTCATCTAAAACCTGTTCTCTGTGAGTACCTGACTCAGTAGACGTAGTTTGGTGTGATTACACCCGGTGTTAGTTGGTTCCGCTCATCTAAAACCTGTTCTCTGTGAGTACCTGACTCAGTAGACGTAGTTTGGTGTGATTACACCCGGTGTTAGTTGGTTCCGCTCATCTAAAACCTGTTCTCTGTGAGTACCTGACACAGTAGACGTGGTTTGGTGTGATTACACCCGTTGTTAGTTGGTTCCGCTCATCTAAAACCTGTTCTCTGTGAGTACCTGACACAGTAGACGTGGTTTGGTGTGATTACACCCGTTGTTAGTGGTTCCGCTCATCTAAAACCTGTTCTCTGTGAGTACCTGACGCAGTAGACGTGGTTTGGTGTGATTACACCCGATGTTAGTTGGTTCCGCTCATCTAAAACCTGTTCTCTGTGAGTACCTGACGCAGTAGACGTGGTTTGGTGTGATTACACCCGATGTTAGTTGGTTCCGCTCATCTAAAACCTGTTCTCTGTGAGTACCTGACAGAGAAGACGTGGTTTGGTGTGATTACACCCGATGTTAGTTGGTTCCGCTCATCTAAAACCGGTTCTCTGTGAGTACCTGACAGAGTAGACGTGGTTAGTTGGTTCCGCTCATCTAAAACCTGTTCTCTGTGAGTACCTTACTCTGTAGACGTGGTTTGGTGTGATTACACCCGATGTTAGTTGGTTCCGCTCATCTAAAACCTGTTCTCTGTGAGTACCTGACGCAGTAGATGTGGTTTGGTGTGATTACACCCGATGTTAGTTGGTTCCGCTCATCTAAAACCTGTTCTCTGTGAGTACCCGACAGAGTAGACGTGGTTTGGTGTGATTACACCCGATGTTAGTTGGTTCCGCTCATCTAAAACCTGTTTTCTGTGAGTACCTGACACGTAGACGTGGTTTGGTGTGATTACACCCGATTTTAGTTGGTTCCGCTCATCTAAAACATGTTCTCTGTGAGTACCCGACACAGTAGACGTGGTTTGGTGTGATTACACCCGATGTTAGTTGGTTCCGCTCATCTAAAACCTGTTCTCTGTGAGAACCCGACGCAGTAGACGTGGTTTGGTGTGATTACACCCGATGTTAGTTGGTTCCGCTCATCTAAAACCTGTTCTCTGTAGTACCCGACGCAGTAGACGTGGTTTGGTGTGATTACACCCGATGTTAGTTGGTTCCGCTCATCTAAAACCTGTTCTCTGTTAGTATCTGACGCAGTAGACGTGGTTTGGTGTGATTACACACGATGTTAGTTGGTTCCGCTCATCTAAAACCTGTTCTCTGTGAGTATCTGACGCAGTAGACGTGGTTTGGTGTGATTACACCCGATGTTAGTTGGTTCCGCTCATCTAAAACCTGTTCTCTGTGAGTACCCGACGCAGTAGACGTGGTTTGGTGTGATTACACCCGTTGTTCGCTGGTTCTGCCCGTGGAATGCCGGCTCTCCGTGGCGGACACCTGTTTCTTGAGTATCCCCCCGCGAGGCTGCGGAGAGACGGAGGCCGAACCTCAGAGAACCTGGTCCTCGTACATGTTGCAAGTCTCTTGGATTACGGGTAGACCGTTCTCCATCACGACGGTTGTGTTTCGGATGGTGTCGTACGATGTCATACGTCGGTCTGCGGGACCCCACTCGTCCGTGGGCCGCAGCAGCACACGGCATCTCTAGACAAACAATGGACGACGCGTTAGTTGACAGTTCCATAAATAAATCAATCAATACCAACACAATTGAACAAATCAATTCATTATTTGATATTAATATAAAATTTAAAAATTATGAAATTTAAAATTTATCTTTAACAATTATTGTTACAGGCTTTGGTGTATTACAGACGGATAAATTACTGTATGTGGTTGTACATACAAACTGAAATTTGGAGTATATTTGGTGCCTTGTAGTTTTGTAGAACTAGAATAGATTTATGTATTTCTATACTACCTCCGGCTTCTCGAATCAGGTTCTTGATAAAAGAGAGCTGCAGTGGTATGGGTTTGTAGCAGTTTGTATGAGGTTTCCTCAATCTTGGAAAGCTATGTAACAAAATGCTACCAAATCACTTTTATTCTGCGTAGAATTATTGTAAACATGGAGGAATAACTCTGTGGGAAGTGGAAGAAATGTCCTTTTATGTATTTTGTTTTATTTTTGTTAATTTATTTATTTAATGTCTCTTACATAGAACGACAACTTTCTTTCCTTTTTGCGTTTCGTATATCTTAGAAATCACACATATAAATCCCGATCATATAATACATCTCTAGACATGTTATATGTCTTCTGTTTCAACATATTATAAATCTAACGAGATTCATTGATCCTTTGTTTGTTGGTGCGTGTTGTTATTTTGGCACCGAATCAAACGTTTATAAAGTTTGTGTTCCTAGTTGTGTCTAAAGCTACAACAAATAACATACGTCGCTGGTCCGAGGTATAATGTCACCACAGCTACTAACTACTCTGATAAATACCAAGGTGGTGATGTTTATTAGAATGAAAACTGAAAGAGAAACGCCTCAAAGCTTTGTATTAGTCTTGTTTAATCGTTGATTCCGACTACAAAGAGATGTCACGCAATTGTGTGTGTTGTGGTTGAACTTGACAGAGAATAAATACAATGGTTATAAATAGTGTGTTACTCTTCACGACTAAAACTATGTTATATAGTTAAACCGACGTCTTGTCGTTTATTTTTTACACTCGTAATATTGCTTGTACATCCCGAAACTTTGAACGCTCTGTAATTGAATTGATTTATATTTGTTACGCGTAATTAGTCGAAAAATTTAGTACCAGTACGTGAACTTCTGTCGAAATTTACTCCCAGGGGACTAATAAGGTTTCAATAAGTCTGAAAAAACTGTGGATATTTGATCAGTAATACAGATTGGGACAAAATAATATTTTAAACTACAATTCACTATTAGAAACGATGCCTTCCTTCAAAAGTGAGTGGTAGCTTAAGTGCACCTAGAATTTAAAATGTAACTGGAGTTTTTTTTGTTTGTTATTAGCTCAGCTGTCTTGATTTAACCGTGGAAACCCTTCACTTCACCGCTCTTCTTGCATACTAAACTGTCACGGTACTCCGGAAATTGGTGAGCCAGCTTATTTTTTATTGTCATTAGGACTAACTAATAGCCGGGAGCGGGGGTAGAGACTGGCTCGAGGCCAATTGGAAAGAGCCGACTATAAACAGGTGATTGTACTGAAAACAACTTGTCACGTTAGAGTGATACACGATTGGTTGATTAACGTCTCATATTTTTACAACAATGGCTTATCGAGACGATGAGCGGGTGATAATGAAGATGAGAAAGATGATGACGATGAATGAAGCCACATCCGAATCAGATCCATTGTACGTCGCGTGGGTCGTCATACGGGAGTCCAGCAAGAGAGGGCAGGGCCAAGTGGGAGGAGAAATATTCAGTGGGACAGCGGGGGGGGGGGGGGGGACAGGGTCTCCTTTTGTCGCCTCTTACGACTAGCAGAGTCACTCTGGGACTATTCTACTCCGGGCCGTGACGGGTCTCTTTTCGGCGGGAATATACCGTGGCGACAGGTTTACCTGAAGCAGAGGCCCCTCTACCGAGGTCAGCTCGTAGACTCCCATAGCGAGGATGATGACGACTGGGAAGAATCCGATGAGCCACCCGACGGCGTCCGCCCACTTGGGGTAGACGTACTCGCCATAGGTGACTGGCGCGTACTCCACCCAGTTGAAGAACAGGATGAACTGTAACGTTTAGTTCTATAGAGAGGCACACAGATTACTCGGGAAGAAGCATTATCGTTCTTTATTTTATGTAAGTTTTACTAAAATTAATAATAATTCTTCGTAGGAAACTGCTCAGGAGCTATTAAATTAATTCATGCCCGTCTTCGGGTGACTAACAAGGTCTTGGAATGATTGGAAAGAAACACCCGAAGACTATTTGAATAACTCAATTGATTTTTTATTGCTTACACCAAATAATTCACCTGATAAGCAAATCTGGGTTAAATTAATGTTAACCTCAACCCAGTAAAAACGTTTCTTGTGAAGCTGAACACTTGTATGCATAGTATTTACTGGGGTAGAGAATGTCAAACAAAACAAATAACATTAAGTTCAATGTTCAAGCTTGAGAAAATGAAATGTAGCGTCCCCGAATAACTTAATTTCCGACAACGGGAGTAAATCCAAACACATTTCAACACCGCTATAAATACAGGATCGAGAATGTCGTCTATGCCAACTAAACTTAGATATTCTCCGAGTTTATGGAGCGTGCTATTTTGGTTTATGAACGCACATCACGTGTCGAGCTAGTTCTTTTTCTTGGATGTTTCTTTTCGTTTTTGTAATTGGTAGACGTCCAAGACTGTTTACCACAGATGTTACCTTCGAGACAATTGTTTATGAATTAAAACTCGCTCTCTTTTATTTGTAAGTATACAATACATGCCCTATTGAATAGGTCGTTGATATAACAACCATACGCTTGAAGTGTTTTTAATATTTTAGTCCACAACAATTATTTATTTATTTAATGTCTAACATAATTCATCATAATTCAGGTTTAAACTGATAACAAAGATGGAAGATAAATAGAACAACATAGACTATAAAGTATTGCGTCACGTATTTCATCATTGAAGGCTATAGTGTTAGCCATATTGTCTGACGTTTTCGAGATTCTGGTTCTGGCATCGTACAACACAATTGCCGTCTTCAGTTGACACTTTTGCGCTATGTCATTCTTCGTACTCAATGGGTATCAAAAGACGAACCTACCAGCAGAGCCGCAGGGGTGACCAACTTCCACATCCACTTCCAAAAGAACATCCAGGCGCGCGACTGAGGTCCGATCATGTCCTGGATATCAGCTAGAAACCTGTCAGCGCCGTAGACCCACGAGATAAGGACACACTCTGCGATGGCGATCAGGAGAACAGACCAATTGGCCGCGTACTTGTCCACTAGCTGTAGCCAATACATGCCGCTCTGTAACAAAGACGCCTATGGCTTGCCAACCGGTGGAAGAGATCTACTGGCGAACAATTGGTGAACATACTTTATGAATAATTGTATTCATATTTTAACATCAATACAAATTGTGCATCACCATTATGATGAGCTTCGCGGAATTTGCAATACTAATGATACAAGCAGTTGGAAATTGAATTAAATGGCTTTGATGGCCACACAATTCAAATGCATACCCTTAGTAACAAGCGTAAATTTTCGAGAGGTCAGCTCTCTTCCTCAGAGTACGTGTGAGTCTGAAGAAGAGAGAAGGGCTCTCGAAAATTTACGCACTTGGTATGTGTTTTGTTAAATCATTACCGTGGTTACTGTTCATGTGATTGTATCTTGTGTAGAAAACTAAAATCAGTGCTCTGATCTGACAAAACCGTGAATGAATGATTGTGAATGAAGATGTTTAACCCACTGTGATGGACTCACGTTAGTGGTGAAGATGAGGCCCCCGAAGTATCCGAACACAGCCACCCCCAGCACAACCCACGTCTTGAAGTCGCGAAGGTTCGGGAAACGGTCGAGGATCGCCGTCGTTACTGTTTCCATCAGCGCGAACTGGAAACGAGACAGTTCTATATTATCTGAACGTGACGGGTAAAACCAATCTTGATCACTTTTTTTAAAGTGTCAATACATTTTGTAATTAACCAACTATACTACTAACTATAAATAATATAACACACGTCGAATTACAACAATAAAGGCCGGTATTACAGTCTCCTAATAAGAAAGTTATTTGTAGCAATTAAGCTATTTGGAGGATTTCAAGGGTTTTGATTGTTGGTTGCCATGGAGAAAATAATAAGCTATTCCAGTGGCGTAACTAGGAATTATTTCGGGGGGGGTTATTAGGGAAAAGTGAGATGAGGGGACTGACAGGGGTCTGGGGCGAAGCCCCAGCCGCCGGAGGCCATTTCGCCGAAGGCGCAAATTTTTTTCACTTCTATAATTATTTCGTGCCTTTTGGACTCAAAGAATACTACTCGAACCACTTCTCATTTGTTTGTATTATATTGAAGTTACAGTGTTACAGTAGGTATTAATAGTTCTAAATAAGAATGGCATAGAAATTGTGTTTTTAATGTTTTATGGTTGTTCAATATAATAATAATAATCTCAACATAATGTGAAACATTGTGGTCACAAGTCACATACATTATTGAAATTTTAATTCACAGACCATGATATTATAATATTAGATTAATGCATTTTTATTTATAGGTACCCTCACTTTTACTGGTTCGAGCGAAAGGTGTATTAGTTGTAGATGAACACAAATCTTATCTAAGTGAAGTGGTATGATAAATATAATGACAATGTTGTTTGTTGCGATTGTTATACACGGAAGTGGTTTAAGGATCTTACAATGTAGTATTAAGTAATTGTAGTATTAAGTAAAATCATTCTCGATGTAGTTTCGGGGGTTTAAACCCCCTAAACCCCCCCCCCCCTTAGTTACGCCACTGAGCTATTCCACGAATAAGTAGTTATTGGGACATTGTAAGACTGGACCTAAGAAAAACATTTCTCGTTTTGCGGGGTTGGTGTTAATTTTCTCCCCAACAAAGATGGCACCAGTTAGAAAACACTATACATTTTTAATGTAGTGGTTGTTGGTAACCAATCCGAGATTATCAAAGTTAAGTGAATACAGACTGCACAACGCGGCTACAATGATTTCAAGTGGATACGTGACCTTCGGATATAGGATTCCCCGAGTGTGGATTCCCACCCCACAATCCTTCTCGTGTTCTAATTATATTTGCGCTACCTAACTGTATCAGAACTGTTTTGAACATCCATTAACTTTCTCCCAACAACAATAATTAGTCCATCATCGTGAACACAGACATTTCACTTTAAGTAAGCCTTTGAGTTGAAAGCAAAGTGAATATTAACACTCTCAAGAGAGGAAGAGAGAGCTATGCTGTGAATAGTGGTCTATCTCCTTCCAATGGAGCACACTATTAACAGTGCGACTACAAACGCTGCTTTCAATAATTGATTTGATTATTTCACCGTCAGGTCATATGACCTCTGTCCCTTACGACAGGCAGAGCTACTCTGGACATTTACTACCCCTAAGCCAAGCGGGCGATGAGACGGTGTGTGAAAGACCGCATTTGTTTGACTCTTTACCCCAACCACTTTGTACATTTTACTCTAGGACAAAATACGGGGAACAAGAACATTAGAACCAAACAAAATGAATAAAATTAACACCAAGGTAACACAAAGAAATAAAACTCAATGAAGACATTACACACTGTGTATAATACCTCGTTGCTATGACGGCCTACACAATCATCTACACTTTAATAAGCCACTAGATATTCTAATAGTGATAAGAACAAAAAGGTACTAAAACAAGAAGGTACCAAATAAAATATCGATTGCTTTACCTGTGAGTCTAGCCCAAGGGTGAGCAACATAACGAAGAAGAGCAGTGACCACAATGGCGAGACCGGAAGTCGAGTAACTACTTCCGGGTAGACGATGAAGGCGAGCCCCGCCCCCTGGTCCACCACCTTCTTGACCTCCACATTGAGCTCGTGGGCCAGGAAGCCGATAACCGAGAAGATGACCAACCCGGCGAATAAGGAGGTCAGGATGTTTGACACGGCCACGATCAGCGCGTCTCTACACAAACACAACCATCAGCGCGTCCATACACAAACACAACCATCAGTGCGTCCATACACAAACACAACCATCAGCGCGTCTCTACACAAACACAACAATCAGCGCGTCTCTACACAAACACAACCATCAGCGCGTCCATACACAAACACAACCATCAGCGCGTCTCTACACAAACACAACAATCAGCGCGTCTATACACAAACACAACCATCAGCGTGTCTCTACACAAACACAACCATCAGCGCGTCTCTACACAAACACAACAATCAGCGCGCCTCTACACAAACACAACAATCAGCGTGTCTCTACACAAACACAACCATCAGCGTGTCTCTACACAAACACAACCATCAGCGCGTCTCTACACAAACATCAATTAGCGCGCCTCTACACAAACACAACCATCAGCGTGACTCTACACAAACACAACCATCAGCGCGTCTCTACACAAACACATCCATTAGCGCGCCTCTACACAAACACATCAATTAGCGCGCCTCTACACAAACACAACCATCAGCGTGACTCTACACAAACACAACCATCAGCGCGTCTCTACACAAACACATCCATTAGCGCGCCTCTACACAAACACAACCATCAGCGTGACTCTACACAAACACAACTATCATCGCGTCTCTACACAAACACAACCATCAGCACGACTCTACACAAAAACAACCATCGGCGCGTCTCTACACAAACTCAACCGTCTTTACACAAATTGAACTATTAGCATAAGTCTTCGACTCTACGCTAACGTGACAATCAGGGAGTCTCTACAAAAGCACAAACTCTACTTCGCGTGTATACACAAAGATCAGTGCGTATAGTAAAGACACACACAACTACCAGTGCGTCTACAATACGATCATCGTGTCTCTACACAAACGTTAATAATCACAATCTGCTTGACCCTCAAAACAAACACAACAATCAATGTATCTACACAAACATTACAATTACAATCAGCTTGTCCCCCAAAACAAACACAACAATCATTGTATCTACACAAACATTACAATTACAATCAGCTTGTCCCCCAAAACAAACACACAATCAATGTATCTACACAAACATTACAATTACAATCAGCTTGTCCCCCAAAACAAACACAACAATCATTGTATCTACACAAACAAATCAATGTGTCTATACAAAAACACACCATATAAGTGCGGTCTTACAAACAAACACACTCTGGTCACTATACAATCAACGACAACTACATTTCCAGCTTGTGTGCTCTAGTACACTCGTAGCTGTCTCTTCAACGGGGGGGAGGAGGGGGAGTGAGCTTACTTGTAACAGTTGTTAGAGAACTGGTTGTAGGAGGCGAGAGTTATGAGTCCTCCCCAAGCGGGACTCAGAGCAAAGAAGATTTGTACCGCCGCGTCGCCCCAGACCTGCATCAACATGGTTGTTATTGTACGATATTATGAACACGATTTCCAGGTTTGATCATAACACAACTTTAATTGTGTTGCTATATGTTGTGTAGTGAGTATCATTCTTCATAGGCATCCCATAATTTTTCGTAGGAATCCCTATTATAGGGTGCACACCAGCTTTACCTGATGTGCCCCTCTTCAGGTGACTAACTAGGTATATTAGGGTGTTGGAATAGTTGGAAAGGAATTTCCGAGGGCTGAAGGTATGACTCAGTCCCAGCATTCGACTTAACGACTGAGGAAAACCTCGGAAAAAACTTCAGTCAGGACTGCCGGTGGCCGGAATCGAACCGGCGACCATCCCGAATTAGAGTCTTACGGCTGAGCCACCTCTATCGGTATCCTTGATGTAGGATGGATACTACCTGTACCTGAATTTCTCCCTCTAGGAACACTACCTCAGACATAAGTAACTCATGAGTAGTAAAGATATCTTCTTTACCAACAATTCTCTGGTTTAGATCGTGAGTCCCTGGTCGTGTGAACCTATCAGTTTATAATTCAATATGATTTGTCTTGTGTTGTTATCGTATTGTTCATTGATGTTTTACATAGGTACTTATTTTCTTTAATTTATAACTGCTGACGCTTTATCACCATCGTTCCTATATTATTTTTGATGGATGCAATGATATCGTAACACACGGAATACAACATTAATTATCAAAATAATAATAATATACCAACTAGAAAATGTGTATGATGTATATAATGTAGTATGTGTGCTACTAATTGTGGTATTAGAGATAAAGTGACTCCACAGCAGCCCTGTGAATGCCGACGTCATATCTTAGTGAGTCGGAACCAATCAGCGGGTGGCTTTTGTAAATACTGCAATTTGGTTGGCCAAGGCTCACTCATCTATGACGTCAGCATCTCCAAGGTTTACATAAACAGTAGACAACTAAAATCACTTGTATTTGCTTAGCGCCTCACCCTTTGAGAAACACGACGTAAATATTATCTCAGATATTCTGTTTTTCAAGAAGGAAAAAGGAAGAGTTGCTTACTTGCGCATTTCCCAGTCGGTTCCAGTCCGGGGTGAGATAGAAGAGGATGCCCGTCGACGCCCCTGGGAGAGTCACCCCTCGCACAAAGAGGATCACGAGAACGACGTAGGGGAAGAGGGCCGTGAAGTATACGACCTGGTGATACGAACGGTGTTAAAGAGGGCCGTGAAGTACACGACCTGGCGACACGAACTGTGTTAAATAGGGCCGTGAAGTACACTACCTGGCGACACGAACGATGTTAAAGAGGGCCGTGAAGTACACTACCTGGCGACACGAACGGTGTTAAAGAGGGCCGTGAAGTACACGAACGGTGTTACTGAACGAGAGCTCGTCGCATCGTAAATCGATATTTATAGAGGGACGGAAATTACCCCATTTCCTATAATATGATGTACTGTACACAAAACAACAACGATCACGTGACCACATACCGTTAAAGTTCGAGGTCCCGAGTAAATGTATTTCCAAAGTTCAAAAATTGCCATATTACCGTAAATGAATACATTTTTCGTAAGGATATAATACAAACTTTTGCCTCGTGTGCCCCTCTTCAAGTGACCTACTATACGTATGTATGGATAGTTGCAAAGAAATTATCCACTTGCGTGTTAAGGAACATAAAAATCTTGTATCGGGTAAAACCATCCTAGCAAGCTTAGGGATCATTTATTTAATTGCAAGACTAATATTATCTGGCAAGAAGTTAAAATAGTACTCAAGGAAAAAAACACGTCAAAAAGGAAGTTGAACGAGGCGGTGATTATGACGTATTTCCCAAACATCATGAGTCACCCAGTGTAGAACTTCCAGCCATGTGGAGGTCGGTAGTTCGCGATGAGGTCGACAGGGCGTGGAAGGGCGCCACTAGCGTGCTTCAAGAGGTACCTCAGTTGCCTCGCGTCTGAGGATGGCGACGGATGATGTTGCCGAAATTTAACGCAGTGGGTGAGTAGTGCGTGAAATGTTGTCCGAAATGGATTACTTATATTACGATATGACTATAGTTACGTTGGGGCTAGTACAGCACACAGTTCTCACCTTGCCCGAAGACTTGACTCCCTTGCAAAGACAGAGGAACACGATTACCCAGGCCAACAGGAGACAAAACGCCAATGACACTCGAACTTGTCCCGTCTCCTCTATCCCAGACGAGAGACCCAGGACGTAGTTTCTGAAACACACAGCCTGATTTTAGTTTATTTTCCACTATACCAAGATTCAATTTTCAATGAAAAAAATATATAATATTGTGTTATATATATTATCATAATAATCACGATTATTGAGGTTATCCGCCATGTACCGTAAAGCACCCGGGCTGGTCATTTTTATTGTTATTTTCATTGTTATTGGTAGGTCTGGTCGCCTAAACGCAACGCACTCAGAAAATTGAAACCATCAAATTGTTTTTATGCTCAAATAAAAAACGAACAATCTTCTTGCGTTTCTTATTGTTATTGCTATTGTTATCAATAGTAATTATCTTGTAGTTTTGATATTTTCCTTCGCAAGTAATTACGTGTAAATGATAACGGTGATATTGTAGCTTTATCATGCCAGGATGTGAAAAGGCCCGCTCGATCTTGCGTGCATTGAACGGGGCTGGCTGGCTGGCATTGTGCCAAGCGAACTACGACAACGGTGAAGTCTGGGCTAGGTCAGTGTTGGTGTGGGTCAACTCATTACTCATACAAACAATAGCTACAGCTGCAGCCACAATCTTGCAAACATCACCTTGGATTGGTGGCTTTTTGTACCTCTATTATCATAGGCATTCCGTGATTGGCAGACCAAAGTTCCTTATTATGCAACCCGTCTGGGCCCGGGGAAGAATAGGCCCAGAGTGACTCTGCTAGTCGTAAGAGGCGACGAAAGGAGACCCACCTCGGCCCGGGGTAGAATAGGCCCAGAGTGACTCTGCTAGTCGTAAGAGGCGACGAAAGGAAACCCTGTCCCTTCCCCCCTACTGTCCCACTGAAGATTTCTCCTCCCACATGGCTCTGCCCTCCCTTGCTGGACTCCCCTTATGATGACTCCCGCGATATAGATGGACCTGTTTCGGAAGACGTCATATGACCGTAGCTGTCGAGTACGTCGTTAAACACCACCAATCAATCAATCTTTATTATACCACGATATACATACGTATTGATACATAAGATAGGGCAAAAACATATACCCCCAAACCCCTTTCTACTTTATAATAGTTTTAGTTTAGTACTAACGTAAACACTCAAAAATATCTCTGAATTAATTTATAGTGATTTTTCGGGTATGAAGTGAATTTCACGGAATTTGATCCTCGACTGTCAGCAAATATCCAACCACACTAAAAAACCACTACAAGGATTCTAATCTTGGCTGCTACTGCTGCAAACACAAATACTAATACTTCCTGTGCAATTTTGTGCTAACAGTAAGTATACTGGAGTTAGCTACGTCATTTATCTCAAACTCAAAACAATCCTTATTCTATCAACCATTGAACAAACTCTTATTACAAATTCAAAACGATGCAACGGGTTGTTGGTGTTCGTGTGTTAATGGCGGGGGGGTTAAAATGCAAGTGGAAGTAGGGTTTACAGTTATTCTTGCGTGACTGAAGTCTAAATGCATCACTGGGTAGATAAGAGTCTGCATAAGACTATAGTTAGTAGTTGCGTTGGGACCGCTTTACCGTGACGAAAACAATACATTTGGGTGTAAGAAAAAAAGTTGATTGGGCTCTGTAATATCGTGGTACTAATAAGATATTTTGTATAGTATTTTGAATTTCCCTTATTGGCTCAATTAAATGGAAAACATTTTTTTGAACGATGATAAAACTGAACGGCGTTAATGGTCTGTGAGAATATGAAATAGAACACCTCATTATTTTTCAGTGAAATAAAACACATCATGTCACGATCGATTTTTATTTCTGTTCGTTTCAACCTTCGACCTCTTCTCAATGTACCACACAGCCATGCAAAGCAAACTGTATCGTGTGATGTGTGTGACTGTGATAACGATTTTCTTAGTAATGGAAATCGTTATCACAGTCATACTGATTATAACGTTAAATTCATTTATCATTCGGTCTGTTAAGCTTACCAAATTACCAAACCACAGTGCTATGGTTTCTCAGATTTTCGATTTTGTGTTTCAATCTTGAGATATAATTAAAAAATGAAACTTTTCTGCGGTTTTTGACGTAGAGGTATCCTTCGCTCTTAACTCGTGGTAATACAACATGAGCTAGGACGAAAGTTGAAACCAACTTGTTAGCTCTTATCCCTAATACGTATTCTTAGACCAGGCTATGAGAGGCGATCTTTTACTAATACGGACAACGGAAGCGATCCTAGGAAAAGAGTAAGGAAAAGACCTATCGAGGTTACAAAATATTAAATCTGAACCCCTAAATCTTAGGAAAACCGTTCCAGTAATGACTAATGACCATCAGTCAAAGATGACGTGAACGTGAGCGAAATGCAGCGTGATTGTCTCACGTGAAATATTCCTCTGCAGGTGGGCGTTTCTCGGCGTGTTCAATCAACTGTGTGATGTTGTCAGCAATCGCCTCCGTGATGTTGTAACACACTCGCAGGTAGAACGACCCGTTGGTAGCTTCACACCGGTCAGCAGCCTCGTACGAGTAACAGTCTGTAACACAAGGTGATGTTGTAACACAGTCGCACGTAGAACGACCCGTTGGTAGCTTCACACCGGTCAGCAGCCTCGTACGAGTAACAGTCTGTAACACAAGGTGATGTTGTAACACACTCGCAGGTAGAACGACCCGTTGGTAGCTTCACACCGGTCAGCAGCCTCGTACGAGTAACAGTCTGTAACACAAGGTGATGTTGTAACACACTCGCAGGTAGAACGACCCGTTGGTAGCTTCACACCGGTCAGCAGCCTCGTACGAGTAACAGTCTGTAACACAAGGTGATGTTGTAACACACTCGCAGGTACAACGACCCGTTGGTAGCTTCACACCGGTCAGCAGCCTCGTACGAGTAACAGTCTGTAACACAAGGTGATGTTGTAACACACTCGCAGGTACAACGACCCGTTGGTAGCTTCACACCGGTCAGCAGCCTCGTACGAGTAACAGTCTGTAACACAAGGTGATGTTGTAACACACTCGCAGGTACAACGACCCGTTGGTAGCTTCACACCGGTCAGCAGCCTCGTACGAGTAACAATCTGTAACACAGCCGAGCCAAAAACTGGGTATCAAATCAAATGTCGACGTAGATAGTTTCGGTTTGCGGACACTGAAAAGAGGAAGGCCGAACAAGCCCAGCAACAAGCAGGTCGCTCCATGCGAACTACAAGCGTATTCATAGTTCCCACGTGACGTCACAGCGGCCATGATTGCGACATAATTGATGAGGACCAATCCTAGATCATTGGCAAATAATATTCAAATTTATTAAATATGCCTAATTTAGAATTTAAAATGTAAACATATACGTAACACAAAAATAAAAGAATTACCACAGATAGAAATTTGATTTAAAAAACAGGCTAAATATTAAAGAACTAAGAGTTTCTGTGTTCTACCACAACAGCCTTCAATTGTTTCTCTATGGCAACGTCAAAGTTTGATCACAAATGTGGCCGCCACGCGGAAAGATGTGACGTACGTGCAACCTATGAATTGTGTGGTTGCCGCAACGTTGTGATGCTACCATGGACCTATAAAAAAAAATAACTGCTTTTAAGTACATGGTGTTACCATGTACTTAGTTTTCTTTTGTTTCTTGTACACACGACACTCAAGAGGAAATAATCCAGTTATAGCAACTTTTGTTTCTTTGCAATATAGCGGTAATATAATGGAAACCGGCTGTAGAGTCACAAGACGTTCGATAAAAGCTAAAGCAATGAAATTGTAAAGTGCAATTTGAAGCTGTAGACTATAAACGATGAGATCCATCCATGCACAGGAAAGAATCGTCGTATGAAATTTTCGAGTGTCGTTGCGGTGAATGTAAAATATTGCATAAATTGTGCATTGAAAATGCTCGAAGATATGAGAAATGTGGAATGACAACCGTGAAAGAACGCTGAAGGCAAATGTATTGAAGCTGAATGGTTTGGGATATGGTACAGACTTGTCTTGCAGCTGGATATAGATGCATTTTTATTTTATTTTTTTACATATTAGGCGACAATTTAATATTTAGGAACTATTTCTTTTCTTAAATTTATTTTGTGTTTGATTTACAAGAATGATTTTCAAGTAATTAAAATTGACATTAATTGACATAAAGCAATATTTGAAAAAAAGTTTTTTATCAATGAAAATAAATACACATTCTAAAAATGTATAATTACCTCTTATAAGAAATAATTTCTAAACTGCCATCGCAATATTTTGATTTATGTTAATCTATTTTACAATACAGCTTTGTGGTTTTATTTAAAGGCGACAATTGCATTGAGGATTGATGCTATGTTTACAACGAAACAAAATTGTACGAATAGGACCTATTGCTTAGATCCAAGACTTTCATTGTTGGGTTATCAATAGTAAGTGTTGATTACTAACAAAATGACAAGGTGGCCTTTAATATTTCTCGCTAAAATACCGGTCCTTGTTATGACCTTGTTATCGCCTTTTTATGACCTTGTAATGACCTTGTTATGACGTGTTTGGTATGGTGGAGGTGCCGGGTCGCTCTAAATAGCACGGTTCTCTTGTTGTTGGGCTGGCGACGCTGGCAACGCATTAAAATAACTGCTATATTGATTGAAATTAGTGTCCCCATACAAATAAATATCTATACAAAAAAATAAGACCAACTAAATAATAATAATAAAAAAAAAAAACATAATTTAAGAAATTTAACATCGGCTTCTTATGTGATATCTATATCATAAAGTGTATTTTGATCTCTCATTAAGTTTTAAGTATTATCATCAAAGTAAGAATCGTTTAAATAAGTACGCGTAGATATTCTTTTGATAATATTTTCCAAATTGCCATGCACTGTTGTACCTTAGCTCATTTTAAAATTAATGTGCCTTCATAGCTTACATCAACGAAGTTTTATGAGGCTTTATTGCTTTTTTGTTATGTTGCAATATTGAGTTTAATGATTTTTTTTGTGTTGTGGACGTTTGACTTATGTTAATAAATAAATATTTGCACTATTCCCATTATGAAGCCGCTATAGAATGTCTAAATATTCAAAGCGTTCTTATATATTCATTCCATAACTACAAAAATAACTTAAAACACAAAACATGACTAAGGTATGAAACGTGTGATAATATGAAGATGCGTATTGCACGTTACAAACTTTTCTACTTCATCCATGTTGTCTGTTGAGAAAGATGTTTATGCTACTGCTACGTTTGGCACCGTATCTCTCTGTGTAGGAGACATGAACAATGCACATTGAACAACGTAAACAAGCTCCCCCATCACTTTGTTTGTGAAAAACAAGCCCACTCCAAGGTCAAACTAATTGTGTGGTTGAGAGGTAATAACCTTCACAACATCGACAGAAAATATATGTCGCAACATCGCCGTGATCTAAAAATGCAAAATATCATCAATTATGGCGCACAATCTTGACGCGCTGTTAAAACTACATAAAAGAAAATTAACGCGAACCATAATCACAAAAAAAATGTAAATTTTACTGCTTAGTTCAGTTTAAAGATACTAACTACACACAATGGGTAACGGATTCAGAAACGCTACCATGTGATTTTCTCCATTTCAGAACAATGCTGAGAACAGACAAGGTTAACTTTCTCATTGTTTTTTAAACGGCGGTTTTGAACAAAATCACGTTGACCATGAACTGAAAATGCTTCGTTCATTACCAACACATTATTGTTATTATTTATTTTAAACGCCCAAATAATAAAGATTTATTTGGATACATTTTCTTTGATACTTCAATTACAGACAGTGACAAATAAATACATTAATGTGTAAATATGCAAAAAAAGTATCACCATTTTGTTTGCGACTCTCAAGGGATAATAATTTTTTTCTAACCCGTTCCGATGGTTTTTAACCTCTCGATACAGTATTTTGACATTGAGTACTTTCTTGTACAAAACAAAGACAGACTTCATTTAATGTGCATGGTTTCCCTAATCCCAGACGGGCTTACGGTTCGTTACCACAGCCGCTCTATAATGACATTGCTAGAAGTTCTTCAGACATGGGATATAATATAATGACGGGGTTTGCGGAAATCAAGTGCGGAGGGGGTTTATAAAAAAAAATCCAATTATAAAGCCTGACGAAGATGTGACGGGCGTAGTTCGCGCTCGTTTAGCGTTGAGCATGTTTTCAAAGTACTTCGGAAAACCGTCTGAGTTAAATGAGAGTGTAAAGCCATTTGCTGACATTCGTGAATAGGCCTACAATAATCGTTATCTGCAGAAGAAGGAATCTGCCTATCTATGCTGGTTATGTATCGCTCACAGAGGTTTGGAGCTAACAGGAACAGTGATTTTTTAATGCGGATCAATCCCACCCCCATGCCCGTCTGGGCCCGGAGAAGAATAGACCCAGAGTGACTCTGCTAGTTGTAAGAGGCGACAAAATGAGACCGTGCCCCCCCCCCCCCTCACTGTCCCACTGAATATTGCTCCTCCCACTTGGCCCTGCTATCCCTTGCTGGACTCCCTTATGACGACCCACGTGACGTACAATGGCTCTGATTCGGATGTGACCTTTTTCTTCATTATTATCTTCATCATCACCCGCTCATCGTCTCGATTAGCCACTGTTGCACAAATAGGAGACTTTAAGCCTCATTAATCATCAATCCACTCCCGCTCTACCCCCTCAAACGTACCTGCGATAAACTCAAAAGGCGGGAAGGAATGGGGAGTTGGTTCCCGGTCGGATTTTGATTTAAAAGGTAGGCAAAGGTAGGGGTTTACTATAGCGTCATGAAGCCTTGAGTCTCGCCAGTGTCGTACGACTAGCAGGTCTCGTATACGACTGTGATGTACGCAAACGAAATATGAATATTACACTTTTAAACATGCGCGGGTTTCACAGACGTAAAGAAAAGACAACAATCTGTATTCCAAAACCCACGTGTTAACTTGCCTTAACTTGCCACTCCCCCCCCCCCCCCCCGTGAATCCCACTGTCAGTCGCGCAGACACCATCTCGGCGTTCTGATTGGAGTAGACGTGCACGAAGTGACGTTGCTTCCCGCACAGAGGTCGCGAACTAAGTGGTAGACCGTGGACAGTTATCGTACGTTTTACGGCCACTTAGAACTAATATGTCCACGTAGTGCAATCACACAAACGCAAGATAGAGGTGAGAAAAATTAATGAATCGATTCGCTATTGAGGGGCGTTCTGCAAAAAGGGGGTTACTAACAAAAAATAGTTTTGAGGTTAACAGAGTTTAAGTTAAAAGTCTATAACGGAGGGAGAATGTAATTACATGCAAGCCCACATATTTAAGTGTAGTGGTAGGTACACCCACTAAGATAACTGAACTGTGTTTTCGTATGGCTGGCAAACTCATGAAAATTATTAAGATGGAGAATGTATTTAAGTTTTCATTCTTCCAACGTTTCTACTTTACAAGTGTTCAACATTATTTCTTTTTTTGCATCTGATGTTCGGTTGGAGATCAATTGATAAAAAGGAAACGAAAGAAAAACAATGTGCTGTAATAGTACACATGGACTTCTACCTCAATGTGCCCAAGTCTACACACTATGATATTCTGTGTTCATGTTTTCCGTGTTTTAAGTTTACTTCTATCGGGTTTGCAAACCCAATCCAACTTACTTGTAGTGACATTTCTTCTTGATATTATACTGAAGTTTCATTCCAGTTGTCAATACCATATTCCGTATTTCCTTCTTCCATGTGTCACATTTGATAGAAATTGGTCTTCGTCTTTACCTTGCCTCGTTCCCCTTTCCCCGTGTTTGCAACCTCTCAACCCCCCCCCCCCCCCCCCCCCCCCCCACCGCCCGACTATATCCGCCTTCAAGAAAGCCATCACGCCAACTCAAACACCGTATAGCACGAAATATAGAGATGTCTGTGTGAGAAATTGTCCAACAAGATAAAATAAAAACTGTATTATTTGGAGTATAGCTAGTAGATAGAAACGAATAACAAATGATGGGAAAATATCTAACTCGGTTAGGGTTTGATTTTTTGGAGTGATCGTAGAAGTGATGGAGTGGACGTTGGTTGATACGTCTTAGGACTGAGTAAAGAAGAAAATAACAGTGAGAGCCAGAGTTGTGCGTGTGCGTGTGCGTGTGCGTGTGCGTGTGCGTGTGCGTGTGCGTGTGCGTGTGCGTGTGCGTGTGCGTGTGCGTGTGCGTGTGCGTGTGCGTGTGCGTGTGCGTGTGCGTGTGCGTGTGTGCGTGTGCGTGTTTCTACCCTCGCCGAGAATCCTCATATTATTGATCTCTTTGCTCATTCATAAGCGCGTCTGGTCCAGACATTAGGGCCACTCCGGGATAGGTACTGGTTGGTGACGTCACTTTCCTCCCCTGACCTCGTTTAACACAGCTGAAGTTCAAGACTTTCAATCGATTCGAAATGCTTGTGTTCGCCAGACGGCCTGTCGTACTAAACCCTTGATGGGGGGGGGGGGGGGGGGGAGGGGGGCAACAGACACCTCGCAGACTTGGAGAGACAATCTGTGTTTACCCCGCAGACTAAAGGTGGCTCAGTGGTATAGCACTCGACACTCCAGCTCAAGAGGTAATGCCTTCGATTACCAGCATCGCCTATATTGATTCTTGGACTTGGGTGAGGGTTTCCTAAAGCTGGTATTGAATCCACATTTCACGGTTTTGGTTTTGTCGACTTTTCCTTACATCATTTATAAACATTGCAGGATGATACGAGCCTAGATAACACCTACGTTTTTTACAGAATTAGGTTAAAAAATGTGAATTATAGGCTCGAATAATTATTATGTACCCTTCAGATTGTTTTTTTCCATGGCAAATGATTTGAAACAATGTGATTGGAAGGGTGAAATAGTTATCCGGACAAACTTTTATACAGGCTCTGTAAGTACGTCAGGTATTGACCAACTTTAGCCTATTCGTTGAGCTCGAAAGTTTTAATGAACTTATTATTTTATTTAAACTTAATCCACCAGTATTCACAGATTTGTGTTTTTATTTTAGTTTTTGCTGCAAGTTGTTTTACATCAAAGTTTTAATTATCAGTGTTAAAAGTTCCATTGAGTTTTTTTGAAACGTATTCAGGGGACAAAATAAAATAAAACGTCAACACGATTCATGAAGTTCAACACATTAACGTTCTAATTCCTTTGGGAGCAGTCCAGTTAATGGCTTCATATAAGCCCATTCATTACTAGCTTACACGTCCTATTTGTTGCTGTTTTATTTGTTCATTGTTTTCCTAATGCATCATAGTACGTTTTGTTTTATTTGCTGCCCTCCTTTGTAACTCAGTGTTTATACTGAATGGGATAGACTTTATGAAAGCACACTCGTTCATGCACACCAAACTCTTCACAAGCTGTCAACCATCAACTTCTTTCATTGTGTAGTATTTGTCAGCCATTCTAATTCCGTTATTTTACTTCAAGAATGAAACATTTAGAAGGGAATCTCCTGATCACATGACTTCCTATATCCACACAGCTTCTATTCACACACACATTCTCAAATAAAATAATCATACCGCATTAATAACTTAATAAAAATGTATTCAGTGTATATTCCCGCTATACATTCTAGTCCTTTCTATACTTCACATTAATACGATACACAATAGTTATGTAAATGAAAGGAGGTTGTCATAAAAGAACACAAAGAACACGAACAGTAATGCCAACCGATACTAAACAATAAATAGTTATAGTATAGTATAGTTAAATATAATAGTTATAAAATAATAGTACAGGAATAGACAAACGAACAAGTAGGTATTGCCAATTTGGTGAACCACAGGCTCTTTTTACACCGGCAATATTACCAACAGTTTTGAATACACTACGCACATTTTCCAATATGCGTTTAGACGACTTAAAACAAGTTGACATTGTTCAAAGTTGGAATATCATCTACTTTTTAGAAATATTGCTCAAGCTCAGTCAATTAATGGGTGAACAGTATAACTACACGTTGACGTTTGTTATACCGATAGGACCATGTGTATAAAGTTCATTATATTGCTCACCAAACATTGCTATTGATGGCAATAAAGATAACCCGTGTAAGAGTAAGAGCTCCTTTAGCACACGCAAGTATATTATAGTCATCCAACGGTTTAGCCGCGGTTGCATTATAGCCGGTTCCCATACGAGCACCGAAGTTAAGCAACCCCGGGCTAAGTCAGGAGGTAGATGGGTGACCACTCTCCTCTGAAATACTACTTACCGTTTGTTAGAGCGGAGGGTTCGAAAGCTTGTGTATCAGCTTCGTTCTTCTCGTCAACTGCTCGGCAGTCCAGGTTAGTGGAGGAACCTATATGATTGGTCAAAGTTACACCGTCCCGGATGGGACGTAAAGCCGATGGTCCCCCTGGTACTTTTCAACAGGAGTAAGGTACGTGCCGGTACCAGGCTTTTCCTCCTTAGTCCTTCCTTCTTCACTATCATTCACCAATCATCACTCATCAGGTCATTGTGCCCTAAACTGGCCTTAATTACAATAAAGTAAGTATTATAGTCTGACTTACATTTAGTACTCCATTCTGGTTCGCAGTTCTGCCACGGTAGAACGCTGTTTATGGACACCCCCATGTAGAATATCGTCCACGCAATGATCAGGTTGTAATAGAGCATCACAATAGCCGACACGATGATCATGCCGTAGCCAAGACCTCTGAACAGAGGGCAGAACTGCTTGTAGATCGCCACTGGACCGAGGTTCGAGTACTGGCCGAAAGAGAGCTCCATAAACATCAGGGGTAGGCCGGCAATCACCAGCATTATGGTGAAGGGGATGAGGAAAGCTCCTGGAAAACAATACACGACCAGTTTTAAATAAATAAATACATTCACTTTTAGAGTCTACCCACTCAGTAACGAACTGATTTTCAGTGGGGGACTTTAATTTAAAGCGACTTAACCAACCCTGTAGGCTCCGAACACCATCGACGAGTGAGCGACAACCAATCAAAGATCGATTTTTCAAATACTTAAATTTATGAATCAGTGATTGGACAGTGCGAACACCCACGTACAAATGCCAGAATCAACAAGGCCGATTCAGAACAACTTCGAATTTATTGAGTGCTTTGTTGCTAAGACGGCTCCAAAGTTACCGTTTACTTATTCCTAAGACAAGAGTAACGGAGTGGCTATTTGCACCCAAGTTGGGTGAGCGCAACATTTAATATGCTATTTTTACCCAAGTTCTGCGCATGCGCGGGTGTGTCCAGCATTTAAAATGCTATTTGCACCCAAGTTGTTTTCACCCAAGTTGGGTGTGTCCAACATTTAAAATGCTATTTGCACCCAAGTTGTTTTCACCCAAGTTGGGTGTGTCCAACATTTAAAATGCTATTTGCACCCAAGTTGTTTTCACCCAAGTTGGGTGTGTCCAACAATTAAAATGCTATTTGCACCCAAGTTATTTTCACCCAAGTTGGGTGTGTCGAACACTTAAAATTCTATTTGCACCCACGTTGTTTTCACCCAAGTTGGGTGTGTCAAACACTTGAAATGCACCCAAGTTGGGAGTGTCCAACATTTAAAATGCTATTTGCACCCACGTTGTTTTCACCCAAGTTGGGGTTCACTTGGGTGCAAATAGCATTTAAATGTTGGGCACACCCAACTTGGGTGAAAACAACATGGGTGCAAATAGAATTTTAAGTGTTCGACACACCCAGCTTGGTTGAAAATAACTTGGGTGCAAATAGCATTTTAAGTGTTGGACACACCCAACTTGGGTGTAAGCCACTTGGGTGCAAATAGCATTTTAAATGTTGGACACACCCAACTTGGGTGAAAACAACTTGGGTGCAAATAGCATTTTAAGTGTTGGACACACCCAACTTGGGTGAAAATAACTTGGGTGCAAATAGCATTTTAAGTGTTGGACACACCCAACTTGGGTGAAAACAACTTGGGTGCAAATAGCATTTTAAGTGTTGGACACACCCAACTTGGGTGAAAACAACTTGGGTGCAAATAGCATTTTAAATGCTGGACACACCCGCGCATGCGCAGAACTTGGGGGAAAATAGCATTTTAAATGTTGCGCTCACCCAACTTGGGTGCAAATAGAGGCAGCCAAGAAGTAATGGCCACGACTATCTTTAAACCCATCTGCAGCGAATCGGAGTAGTAGACAACAAAGATTATCCACTCTTCAAAGAGCAAGAGTAGGATGCTGAACACCTTAAAACATGTGTCTCCTAAAACCAAAAGGGATGAACTGAAGAAAATAAACTTAGAAAGAAGAAAATATCTGGCAAACCTCTATTAGACGGCTAGGTAGAGAATGCTCCAATGAGTAGGCTCCAACTTTGGGTGTTATCAAGAAGAAGAAAAATAAGGAGATGGTTTTAGTGTGTATAGATCTGGCATACCAATCAAAATCTACGTCTTAACTCACAATTTTTATTGTGCCTTGTTATAAACTGCACATTATTTGATAGCCAATTTGTGTGTACGTTTTACTGCTGAAACAGTATCTTAATACCAACCAAGTTGTACCCTCCCGTATCACCCACCAAGTTGATATTGATATGTGATGTGTTTTTTTTTTTACGGTTGATCATTTTCGAAGTCAACGAGTTTTCCGATAATCTGTGATTCGTAGATCGCGAGACGAGCCGACCGTTTCCTCCGAGATGCAATCAGAGCGGATTGGAGCGATGCACCATTAGAAACTGGGTCGTATCGATATGCACGGATATTATTGTCAGTGACGAGGAACATTCGCTCGCGTGAATAACCGCACGAGCCATTCTCATCTTCCATATTATACTCACGTTTCGAGGAGCATAATTGCACAAACAATACGAGATTTTCATTAGACAGCTCGCGGATGCAATACACAATAACTATAGCTACCTTCACAGAAAGCCGTATTCAGATTTGACAATAATGAATGTAGGGGCCTATCTATGAATTTCGTCTGTGAAATGCAAAGCAATCCATGGTCGTCCGCCATTGAACAAGCCGTCGCTATTTTGGCACCGGTGTGACGTGTCAATTCAATTATGCTTTGTTGTAACATTGGAGACGTCAATCCATGATTCTTCTGCCAGTCGTAAACAACCAAATACAACCTTACCCTTAAATGTAAACCAAGTTAAGTAAATCCCCGGGCGGAGGCTCGTTAAACTTGGTTAAACCAGATGATGACGCCCAAATAACACCATGAATCACATGACGACCAACGCTCAAAGAAGTTGCTAGAATACAAGCACATAACAGATAACTGTTTGCAGGGTTGCAACATTTACCTATGCAGTCGATTTACATAACAAAGGGTGGTTGTAAAACTATTATGGCCGGCGGGCGTGTATGTTGTGTTACATGTACTTTTAACGCTCTTTTCTCCACTAAGATGATATTTTTCTTTACCTTTGAACTTTGCATCCTTACCTATGTTCCTTGCCTTTTTTTATCAACATTCTAGCACGATTCATGTACCTAATATTTTATAAAGAAACGATCCAGTTTACTTAAGAATTTAAGAACACTAGGAAAACGCTCTGTTTGACGCGTTGATAAGCGAGCGCGTCCATATCTACGAACGTTCTGGCGAAAAGATCTCAAAGCTAATAACAACAACATTAACAACAATTCAAGAATGTGCATTTCAAAATTTTTCCTTATTTCCATAGCTTTCATACTTCCCGATATTGTTGAATGCAGTGATTTGCGTTGCTAAGAATTTTCGTTTTCATTCGTCTAGTGTTTTCGCGGCGGTCCGCCATCGTTACTAACAGTTATTGAGTGTTACTTTGTAACTTTTCAAACGATTTTGCCTCAAAACTATACACCTTCAATCCACATCGAGGCTTGTGGATGATCCCAATTTCAAGTTGATCGGACTTTCCGTTCGACCGCTATCGACAGACATAAAAACAAAACAAAAAACAAACAGAATGAAAGTGTCATAAGAGTCTAGTACACAAAAAAAAAAACAGAACGAAGTGCCATAAGAGTCTCGTGGAGACGCTCGCTTCGCTCGCTTAACTAGGAAAACGCTCTGTTTGACGCGTTGATAAGCGAGCGCGTCAATATCTACGAACTTTCTGGCGAAAAGTTTTCAATGCTAATACGAACAACAATTAACAACAATTCAAGAATGCGCATCGCAAAAATTGTTCTTATTTCCATAGCTATTATATTTCCCGACATTGTTGGATGCAGTGCAATGTGCGTTGCTAAGAATTTTCGCTGTCATGTTTTCGCCGCGGTCCGCCACCGTTACTAACAGTTATTGACAGCAATAGAAATGTAATTTCTGCCTCTTATACGTATCGGATCGCGTTTACGTTAGTATATTCGTAACCGGACAAACATTTACTATAAGATAGCCACCTCACATTTTGCCGTTACTGCGTTTTAGAAAAATATTTTCGAGTAACTTTCGTGTAACTTTGCCAATATTTATCAGATCGCCATTACATTAACATATTCGTGACCGGAAAAATCTGTAAAAAAATCTGGCTATCTCACATTTTGCCGCCATTTTGTTTCAGAAAAATATTTTGCAGTAACTATGGTGTAACTTTGTAACTTTTCGAACGATTTTGCCTCAAAACTATACACCTTCAATCCACATCGAGGCTTGTGGATGGTCCAAATTTCAAGTTGATCGGACTTTCCGTTCGACCGCTATCGACGGACATAAAAACAAAACAAAAAAAAAAACAAACAAAAAAACAGAACGAAGTGCCATAAGAGTCAAGTGGAAACGCTCGCTTCGCTCGCTTAAAAATCTAATGACATTGCATTCGTTTCTATTGGTGATGCGAAAATATTATAACGGTTAGTGAGCTCTCAAACAGCATAATACACATTCTGTATTGCTAAACAGCTTCAACATTTATTCAGTTTTATATTGATAATATTAATTTATTTATTTATGTATTAAGAGAAAAATTACACAGTAAACATGAAGTAAAAACCAGCCTGAAACTGTTTCTATAGCATTGAATTTTGCTAGAAGGCTCTTCTTCGAATATAGAAGTAAACACGCGTAGCCCGAGGGTTGGGCTGATCTGATAATAACAATTGAGCGTGAGGATGAATGGGGGTAAAACCTCCGACAATGGAAAATCGCTTTTTTGCGATTGGTCAACGAATTCAACGCATAACAAACTAATCGCCAATCGCTTTACTAAAACACGAAAGTAATAATTTCCTGTGCGCAATAACGTAACACTGAGGGAAGTACTTAGCTCTCAACTAAACACTCTCCTTGGATTCCAATTCGCACCGCTTTCAAAATCCAAGCGTTCGAAAATCAATAGCATTAATTGTATCCGCTCTGAACGTGATGCCTATTGACCTATTTACCATTCGAACCTTGAAGCTCAGCGGCAGGGCGAGCTGCGCCAGATATCCCTTTCCGTTTGACGTTAATTAACATTTGAATCCAGCGGAGGTGTTGCCAGGGAACACGGGACAATAGACAAGCGCTCAACTATTATATTCTAGAGCGAGGACATGTGTAAGGGACATTGGAATGTGTTGCAAATTGATTACTTGTGTATTTGAATTACCTAACGTAATCAATCTATACTTGCTTGCTTACTATTACAATACACTTTCCGTCTGGGCTCGGGGTGGAATTTGGACCAGGGTATCACTCTGCTGATCGTAAAGCTGCGTACACACGGCGGATTTTGGCCTCACGACGATCTCAAGGCGGTCGGATACGGATGGACTGATCGGATGAAAATTTGATGGAAATCTCTCGTGTGTACAGTCTTGAGGCGATCGTACGACGATCCGTTCCAATCTCTGCCTAGTTAGTGCTTTTAGCTGCGTACACACGGCGGATTTTGGCCTCACGACGGTCGTACGACCGCCTTGAGATCGTCGTACGGCCAAAATCCGCCGTGTGTACGCAGCTTTAGAGGCGAGAAAATGAGGTGGTCTCCATTCTCTTTCCTCCTCTTTAACCCCTTTAAATATTAGTCCTCCTACTTGTCCCTTTCCTCCAAACAACCTCCGACGTAATACGACCCTGTTATCGAGTACGTCGTTAAACACCAATTAATAATAAAAATAAATACAGTAGATAACGCGTAGACAATTAATTAAGTAATCAATCTTATTTTATGAACAAGAAAGACATTTGGTTATATTATAACGGACAAAGAACAAATGATTTTGAAAGTAAATAAGTAAAAATATATTTAAAAGGAAACAACTGTGTGAATAAAGAAAACACATTAGCGACGGTAAAAACAGTGATACTGGCGGAAATTCAAAATAACTAAAGAAAACTAATGGACAAAATGGACGAAAAGGAAAACGTAAATGGAGAATTAATGCAATTAGTTTAATTATGCTTCATGCGAGCGTTTTTATTGTTTTCATTAATAGTATGAAGTAATACGTAGCGTAATTAGTAGCAGTGTGTTCTTAAAGCCAGCCAGCATGTGGACCAGCATCCTGGTTTGATTACTGCTAGATTACATTATTGGATTAGTTTTTAAACCTAAACCAACCAAATATAGTTTTATTGACCTAGTGAGAAATTGCGGTGAATGTGAATACTGAATATGGTATAATCAATACATCATTTTGTAATAGTTTTTTGCCAACTTCAGTAGTAAGTTATTATTAATGAATTGTATTTTTTTGTTACAATTGAACGGTATTCTATTGACAGATAATATCCAGAGCTTAACTACAATCATGATAGGTTATTTTTTCGTTGACATTTTGTTGATATTTCATGTTATGTTCTTCACCAGCTCAAGTTCTCTTTGCGATGGGCCGTGGCATTACAGGGGTCATAAAAAATTTACCAAGATTGCCCAGATTAAGTACCATATTTGATGACGGCGGACAATTTTTAAGAAGTAGACATGATAATATGGTGCCAAATGCGGCATTTAAATTGTTTTCTAAAAAATACACAAAATTATCTCAACTAATTGGTGGTTGCATGGGGTATTGCCTTCCGATTCGTTATGTTTCTCAAATAACTTCCTGATCGATAAAGTGTTTATTATACTCCAACAAGTGAAGTGTTAACTGTCAGTGAGATGAGATGAGATGAGATGAGATGCGATGAGATGAGATGAGATGAGATGAGATGAGATGAGATGAGATGAGATGAGATGAGATGAGATGAGATGAGATGAGATGAGATGAGATATGAGATATGAGATGTTGCTAATCAAACCACGCTCATTGAACAACTGACTTCACGAACACCTTTCACATCCAGTGAGCTCAATCCAGGATGACTTTCCGAACACGTCATACTTTGTATGTAAAAAAGCACGCGTACACTCAATTTTGTCTTGTGAGTCTAAAGCTATCGCAGACAATCGATAATTAAAATTGGCTTAAATAGAACTGAACTGCACGGCACAGCTAAACATCAAAGGCGCTGTTCGACAATGAACGGGATGCTACACCCACTGTGTTATCAGTCTGTTTTAATGGTCATGTTAAGTCTTTTCTTTTGTAAAACAAGCTCTGCTTCGTTCTAGGCTCACATCCTCGTTAGGAGCCGAGAAGCTTTCCGGTCTCTTTCATCATCGTCACAAAAGCAATTCTTATAACCCTTTATACCCTTGTCAAAACACCACAAGCATTTATTCTGGTTATTTTCTCTAAAAACAGTAGAAAATAGACTGTTTCATTCAGCTTTAAATTATTATTGTCAATGTTTCGTTGGCTGGTGGAGGTGCCGGGTCTTAATTTATCTTAATTGATTCTTAAGTCTTAATTTATATTATGGCCGTCAGCGATACCAATTCTTGAGTTACAAATACAACTTATATCGATATGTTTAATACAATAAACCATAAAGTCAATAATTTAATTTCGATAAACAACGTAAGATCACAGTGCAAAAATGTATACAGTACCGAACCTAAAGCAATTTTGTTGCTGAAAACACATACGCGCGAAGGTCCTATGCCAATGGGCTGTGGGTGCAGAAGGAGAGTCATAATGTAGTGTAGTATGGTACTACAATTTGGAGTGATACACAACTTATGTCAACCATATTACCGCTACACCGCTCTAGTGTCGCAGGGAAGCAGCCGTGCGCCAGTTGTTCCGGATTCTTGTTCTGTGGTATGATCATCTATATAGGCTGTTCCGACGTAACTAACACTCTGCAATCACTAACCTCAAAGACGAGGTGATATTGTGTAGATAATCGATATCAATCATCCCATTATTCAAGAAAGCATCTCACCTTCTCGGCCATCTCGGCACAGATACAGCTTTTTATAACTGTATGTCAACGAATCGACTGTCGCCAGAGATTTCAGACATGACTGACGTGTACAACTAGAAACAAAGGGTGTTAGTTAAACTTTGTCCGAGGCAAAGCTGAGAACGCGGCAGGGCATTTTTTCACTGCATTTATAAGTTATTTTTACAGCCCGAGTGCGACCCTAGTTTCCTTGAAATTATTGGGTCCGAACTGTCAAAAAGTAATCAAATGTTATCATTTGTTTGTTGTGTGGACGCCTATTATTTGACTAGATGTTAGGTTTCCAAGAAATGTGCGCATGGTTGCACTTCTGTTATGACTTCCAGTAACGAATTCGGGGATTTCGCCCCATGTTTGTGCTAGTCAGGTAGTAGGTGTGTGTACATCATTTGTGAAATGCCAAGACCAACGAAAATCAACTGATTTTCTTGTTCTCAACTTAGCCACGGACCCACTGTAGGTTGGAACTAAGTATAGTCTTACGGCGCTTTCATAGCATCACGGCAACACGTTTTTCCGCACCGGCAGATCACGTGAACCAATCAGAAACTTGCCGTGCCTGCCCTGATAGGTTCACCTGACTTGCCGGTCCGGAAAAAAACGTGTTGCCGTGTTGCTATGAAAGCGCCATTACTCTTACCTCCTCCGTTGTTGTAGCAGAGGTACGGAAACCTCCAGACGTTGCCTAGTCCGACGCTGTAGCCGAGCAAGGACAACAAGAAGTCGAACCGTCCGGTCCAGTTCCCTCTCTCTGGTTCTTGTTCTGTGATGCCAGACCCGCGGGAGATGACGTCATCGGCGGGGTGAAGGGGCACCTGGGAGTTGGCGACGGAACATCCATCGTCGTTCTGCAACAGAAGACCGCGTTCAGGTACCGTGTACTGGAACACTGTAGGGGTTCAGGGGGGTGTAGCACGCCGATATGGAACCAAAACTAGGGTAAATAAATAAAATAATAAATAAATTCACATTTAGAGTCTACCCACTCAGTAACGAAACTGATTTTCAGTGGGGGACTTTAATTTTAAGTGACTAAACCAATAGGCTCCGAACACCGCCGACGAGTGAGCGATAATCAATCAAAGATCGATATTTCAAATACGAAACATATGAATCAGTGATTGGACAGTGGGAACACCTGCGGACAAATCTCATAATCAACAAGGCCAATTCAGAACAACTTCGAATTTATTGAGTGCTTCGTTACTAGGACGGCTCCAAAGTCACCGTTTACTCATTCCTAAGAAATGAGATGAGATTCTGGTGGCAATTGAAATGAACTATAGAGCAGGTGACGTTTATCTCTCAATTTAAGAGTATTTCAATTTTTGATAACGTCGATATTTCGTCGAAAAGTTCTTATTTCAAGTTTATTCTAAATCTTAAATGTGAATCAAATACGTAACTTTTGAGTAAGTTTGTATGTTCAAATTCAATTTCAGTACTTTATTTAGAAGCGACTTCAGATAAATGTTACTTTTTAATGTTAGAAACAGTGTTCATACATTACATTGTGACAGTATTCGAGAGTGGTTGTACGCTGTTACTTTATACAACGACACGGTTTGCCTCGTCGTTGTCGTTGTTCGTTGCGGAACGTGTCGTTGTTTCGATGCGATGCGCTGTTGTCTTGACGACCGTCGCCCACGAGACAGTTCGGAATCTCTCCGCATCGCCATTGAAATTATTTGAGGTATTCGGTATCTTTATTGATTCCCTGATGAGCCCCGGTCATACGTTCGGGTACAGAAAGTTAAAAAACGACAAGAAATAAATGACACGTACAGGGAAATTCCAAGTGATTTCGTATGAAGAACGTTTCAAGGACGGGATAATGTTTCTATTGCCAGTGACCCAGTTTTCAATGTAACCCATGCTGTTTAAGAGCAGCTTTGAGAGCAGCCACACCACTTGCTAAGCCCTTCAGAAAGCGGCGAGCTTTTTATAAAAACTCGGCAAACTGCAGCAGCGCTTTTTGTTTCATACAACGTGTGAAGCCTTCTAACGAGTCTGTTTTATGTATCCTTTGATTATAATCACATCTTTCAATATTCTGACGTAAAATGGCAGACGCTATTTTTAATTTTGTGTAAACCATGTTTACAATTTCACATTTGTGTATACTTGCCCCGCCTCGGCTAACTTGCTGCTTTTGGCAAAAGGCTCAATTTGTTGGTCCCAGGATATCTCCTTTTTTCTATTCATATCAGTTTTTAATCTCTCTAATACTTTTGTATATGGTTAAATAAAAAATGGTACGTTAGTTCCACTAAAAAAATTGTCCCGCATATAAATTACGTAGGACTCCTTATCGTGTATTTGTATAATACACCATTACCAATAAATTCCAAAAATGGATTTTTGTTTAAGGCACAATATCACGTTGATGATATTTAGGGTTTAACGTCTCATATTTTTGCAACGGTGCTAATCGAGACGACAGTGGAAACAGTAAACACGCTCATCTGTCATGTTTCTGAGCCCGAGATCTGCCTTGCAACTCAGTTACAACAAACACAACCACAAAGTTATATGTAACGTAAATGATCCATACAATAACCGTGTCAATTGTATGGTTTGAAAAGTTCAGTGGGTTTCTTCCACAAAAAGATCTGCTGATTCATTTGTATTTCTAGAAGCTCCTGGATTTGATTCGAGGGGTTTCAAGAAGAACAAGATGCACGTGGAAGGGGAAGGGGGAGGTTAAGTCCCCTCAAATTGTGCGGTTCAAACGAGGGATTTCAGTATTCAATAACTAGGTCAGGTCAGCTCACATAAACCCTTTGTGACAGTCTCATCTAGGACAAGGTAAAACACACAGGCAGACGCAACGACACTTCATTATAATAGAAACGTGACATGTACTAAAATCGAGTATAAATTAGAAAATATGTATGTCATACTATTTGCTTGGAAAGTCGCAGCTTTGTCCGTCTGTTTTGCCGTTATACATTTACGCTGGGCCGGTGTGACTGTTGAGTATAGGTGGAAATACAGCTTTAGAAATGAAGTAACGCACCACTTATCAGTATCTGACGACATATACTACAACATATTCAGAAGCCGCCATGTATAACATTATATTTGTATGTTTTGTGCTTATAACAATATGTCTGCACCTCTCAAAAAACCAGTGTAAGAACACCCTGCTCTGCGCGTAAATGAATAAAAGTAAAGTAGTAGCGAAGATTATGGAGATCCATTATCTTTGGTAAGTAAAAAATAATAGCGTTAATCTTCCCTAGTCTTTTAGGGCTCCAACGTTGACTAGGGAATTCTCCTTAATTCTCAATATTATTGCGAGTGTAAGACTAGATATATGTTCTTCGACAAACAACAGAAACGAAGTTTTTTTCGAATGAAGATAACGTTCAAAAATACTAATACAATTACTAACAGATATTTCCCCGCCTTTGATGTTAATACTCCGCCTGATTCCCGGTTATCTCCCAGGGAACAATGAAAATCGTATAGCATGTGTTTTAATTGGCAATTAAAACATCACGATTCTATGCTGATAACACTGCAGCTTTCATGATTTGAATTCGTTATTAAATTGAATTCAATACAAATTATATTAAAATACGCATCTACATAATTTGTTCAGTAACGTTAACAAAATAACAATGGATGAGGAGTATTAGATACACTCGCATACATAAGTAAATCAAGGATCGATCAGAACATGGCTTTACTAGTCAATAGATTATATTTTGGGTCAATCGAATTTACGAATCAATGGACAACACACGTTAACAAGAAATATCGATCAGTATATCGGATAGACAATGAATGCCGGAGATCACTAATAAACAACTTCACAAATAAGTGGAAGAAACAAAAATACAAATTGCTTATTTCAATCAGTCTCAACTGTCAGTGTCATTGGATACAACAGTATTTTGGTAGTATATAAGTTATATATTACACAAATGGTATTAAAATTGGCATCGCGGAGGGTGGGGGGCGCAATTCTTCGAAATGAGATAAATACATGATTTAAAAAATTCACTATGCTGATGATAATATAATGTATTTTTATTTTATGATTGCAAAATCAAACATATAGATAACTGATTGTCTAATTCAAATTGCATGTGACATTACGGCAAGTATCTATTTTCTGTATACATAGCTTCGCTATTAGATGGAACAATATAAATATAATGCAATCTTACAGAATTATGTGTGGAAATTTATTAATGTTGTAACTTGAACCGTATAATGCCGGTTTCGCCAGTCAGTTTTACAATTTAATTTCTAAGTTTTTGCTACACTTGCTTTTTAATAATTCAATATTTACCATGTATTTAAGTTAGATAATTTAAACATCGGCAGCATGCAGTGCCAATGAAACCCATGTGTCTACAATTTATCGATTTATTTTTATTGTTGTTGTTTTGACGTGAGGCAACTTACGTCTGAAGTGTCTACGTACAACCGCGACACACGAGATGTTTCCCCCGCTGTGACTTCATCGTCTTTGAACAGTCGGTCTAGATCCAGACCTAGTCCTCTGGCCTCAGTGAGTCTGCGAGCCATGGAAGTGTCTGGACTACTGACCCGCTTAGATGTCCGGCACACACATCATTGAATCTCTTCCCAAACAATTATTACACGACGAAAATTTCAATTTCACGGGAAAGTTACCGGATTTTACTTTTCGGGGTTAAAAATTATCACAATCTCTCATAAGTCTAATATCACACATGTATTTCAAATATATATATTGTTGGTTTGTTATTATTTTAATTACTAAACTAGTATCGCTATTTTGGCAATTGTAATCACAGTGTTTACAGTAATCACAGGTATGTTGTTTTAAAGAAATATTCTTGATAAGTTCTCACACGCAAAAATGTATACATCTTTAAACCTTACATCAATTTAAAACAAATAACGGCAACATTTATTTTATATTAAACATCAATCACGAAGGAAAGCGAGAACGCAAGATATTTGAGCGTGATTAGGGAATGACAGCATGGTGAGCAAAAGTTCAACAAAAATGAAAGCTCAAAACGATTAAATTCTTGAGCGTGTTAAATTGGAATGAGTGTGTTTTTCGAAGGGGGGATGTTCGCACCGGTGAATCCCTCCTTCTTGCGTCGCGCTCTGAACACCACTGAGGTTTGTCTAGCTCTCCAGCGCTACCTAGCGGGATCGCCCGTCCCGTCTCTCAGAGCAGGCAGGCTGCATGGCTACGGCTACACGACAGATCAATAGTAATTCTATGTTGTACAACTATGTAGAGTAGCCAGACGATTATGTACATAGCGCATCATCTGGACCATTCTGACACGTGTGACCTTGTAGCAACACCTCATCCCTCGTGAAGGGAGGGGTTAATACCTTACACCACTGATTAATAGCGGAGAATAAACTCATCTGGACGCAATATGAAACAACATAAAATTAACTGTATTTTATTGAATCTTACATGAGAACGCTTTTATATGTTGGAAATGTGATTCAGTAACTGGACTTGATTTTGGCTCAGCTAAACAATGAATTTGAATTTGTTGAGTTGAGTGTGTTGAGTTTGTTATACTACAGTTAGTTAATATGCATTAGATTAGTACTAGAATAATAAAGAAACCAAGTGAATTTCAAAATGTAACATGTAAATTTAGGTTATAAAGAGTGAAAACTCAAACCTTAAATAAAGAAACATTATACATTACAAAACTTACAAAGATTGTTATTGTTAAGATTTTGTTCTGCAATTAATTTTTTAACTACAATCTGAACAATCACAATATTTTGCAGTTTTTAAATTAATTGTTTACATTATACAAAACCAAACCAAGCGTATTGGAATAACCTTTATAATATCTTGAAGTGTTCTCACATGTCAATAAAAAAAACGTTAATTTAGGTAGTTTAGTTAGATCCTTTCGTCCCCTTTATCTCCTACTTGTCCCTTCCCTCAAACATCCCCCGACATCACGTATGATCATAGTTGTCGAGTACGTCGTAAAACAACAAATAATCAAGATAGTGCTATAACTGTTTACGTATCTTGATATTCTGTACAAACTCCATTCCTCATCAACGTGAAAATAAAATTGAACAGAGAAATAAAATATTGAGTGCAGTGGAACAGTAAAGACATGTTCATTGCTCAGTCCGATCCTTGATTTACTATAACGAGTGAGTGTACATACATACAAATGTCTTTTTGCTATTAATACAGGAGTCTAAACATTCCAAAGTAGGTATTTCGAAATAATTGATTAAACTGATCGATTTTTGTTTTGAAAGAGTTCAAACAAAAATAAGAAAATACTCCAAGGTAAAACCTAAATTTATCTTCTACGTCTTACCTTAAGTTTGGCTGCCATTAACTACTTGTGAAAGAACAGAGACTAATCTTGTTCACTTTTCTTCACGAGTGTCTCCTTAGAACACTTCTCAACTCGTTATTGTCACTCTTGTAACTGAGAAGGTTCGAGAATCCATCAACATTAATTAGTTACTAATTGTGTTAAGAAGTATGAAGGTAGCTTCGGTTTTGTTTCTTCATTGACCTTGCACATTGACGCTGTCAGCCAACACAAGTTTGACATCATACCCAGTACAGGTGGGGTATTCCGAGTAAATTAACGTATGTAACCCCCCGCGAATTCATAGGTGTTTTAACTGTAGTTTTGCTGCGCATATGCACATTTTTGGAAAAGTGAAAATTATTAAAAAGTTTCTTTATTTTTATATTGACGTGCCAAGTTAATGCTGCATAGAGAATTACGTGTTAACCGTGGTATGATTTTGCATTTTACAAAATGTTGCACAATTAACGTCGATTTTTCCACGAACAAAAAAAATGTTAAAGAAATTTCATTTTGGTGGTCAACTAAATGCTAAACAGAAAAAAAAAGAAATTTGATGATCGTCTTTGGCCTTGTTAAAGCAACTGTAACTCAATACCACGGCTGCGTATTAAAAGCACTACCTAGTTCAACTTGCGAAGTGTGTTAATTGACGTTCTCAGAACTCTTGCGGTCGCATTGCGAGATGAGATATGAGAGAATATGAGAGATCTCAATATGAGAGATCTCAAGAGATCTTATGACGCTTAGATCAACCAATATTGGTGTATTACATTACATCCGTATAACTGTGTTTGGACAGATTTTTACCGCGTTTATTATTATAGGTCAAATTAAATAAACGCTGCTGATATAACAATAACAAAAATGTTCTTCATATGACGGAAATGTTTAGCAATTGGCGTTTGGCGTTGTCGTCTGCGAACATCCGTTTCTAAGATTTCACATAGTTAAGAATGTATAATTACCTACTTGCAACGATGCGTATACAATAAAAAACTATAGCACACTAAACAGAAAAATAATAACGATTATGACGTTTTACGAATTTGTAAAATGAAAAATAAAAAACAGAATTTGTTTAGTTTTCTAAAAAATTGTTTTTCAACGATGCTAATCAAAATGTACACGTACATAATTCTTGATTTATATATTTTGAGCTACAATCATACCAAATTTCATTTATGTCAAGTTTTTCAGCAGAACACGCTTACCGCAAAAGGTCGAAATCGTAATGATTTTGCATGAGTGAATGTACGATTGCGATCCCCATAACGATTACGATCACGATGCCGACAATTGTTGTTAGGGCATAAGAATTAGCACGGTAAACAAAACGAGGGATTCAAATGTTATATTATGCCTATTATTATTATGTCAAACGCTGAATGCAACATGTTTCTTAGCTTGTTAGATAAGGAACTATTATTATTATTAATTATTAAAAAGTATATAATACCAAACCAGACCGATTCATGTCGTGCTGGAAATAGCTTATTATACCCACGCCTATAGATTAGACTCAATACAAGCCATTACAAACCACAAATCTAAAGTTATTAAATGGTTAAATGGTTTTCCGTTGATTACGGCGGTAAAAAGTAAGTGTGGGGTAAAAATGTGGAAATGGAAAAAAAATGGGAAAAAGGTAAAAATTACATGGATGCGCGGGTGTAACTGGCAATACTTGCTAGTACAAGCCTAGTACAGCAGTAACACAGACGCAGTACAGACATGGGAGAGACAGATGTGATCGTGGTGGGGGCTGGCCTGAGCGGTGAGCAACATTCCCTCACAACTAGATCTAGGGTGTTTAGGGTAAAGTGGTCTAAATAAATTTTAAAAAATTCACATTAAGAGTCTACCCACTCAGTAACTAAACTGATTTGCAGTGGGGGACTTTAATTTAAAGTGACTAAACCAACCCTGTAGGCTCCGAACACCATCGACGAGTGAGCGATAACCAATCAAAGATCGATATTTCAAATACGAAACGTATGAATCAGTGATTGGACAGTGCGAGCATATGCGGACAAATGCCAGAATCAACAAGGCCGATTCAGTCTGTAGCACCTTACATGTTTGTTGTAAATGCATTTTCTTTATTTCTTTACTTTGCCATTGTGGGTATATCTAATTGGGTATATTATTTTTACTCTGCAAAAATATAGGCTAAATTATAAAATTTTGCTTGAGATGTTATTGCAGAAATGTAGTTGTCAGTTTTTATATGAAATGTTAGGCGTGTTCAGTGTTTTGGTTTATGTGTATCGTACAGCCACACAAGGATGGTTTCATCAGGAGGACTGCTACCGAGCTATCTCGCGACGCAAACAGCGGCCAAAGTAATATTTGCCACGACGCTATTCTCAAAATGATAAGTTACAGCATGATCACTTTCGTATGACTTTTGAGTTTGACCTAAAACCACTAGGTTCAAAATCTATCTTCATAACTATATCATAAACAATGATGCCGGCCATACCATGTTTCAGTGTAAATATCAATTTTAAAGTAATATTAGGTTTCAAATTGCTTTAAAGAATTATTTCAATATTTAAGAAATTGATAATTATGTGTAAAGAATGTAAAACATTTTATTTGAGGATGATTTGTCAACGCCTTTATATTTGTAGAAGTGTATAGCCACCATCATCAGATAGCTCATGATGATACCAGAGTCGATAAAGATAACTATGGGAAACTTCTTTGTCGAATTTGATGATACTTTTGCACAATCGTTTATAGAGTCTTTGTACAGGAGTGGCCAATGGAATATATACATTTCATGACATTTTCAGCTTAAAAGTACAGAGACATGACACCGAATTGTGTAAAAATATACAATACTATTATGGTGTTTTCCAATGGACTGTACTTAGTACGCACTGGTGCCCTCTATTTGATTGTTGTGCATTGTTTTTCTAATTGTTGAATACGCACTCAGTGCGGTTCAGTGGCATATTATGTTAAAATTACGTTTTCTATGATGTAATGCAAATTATAAAGACTTCAATTTGTGTTACATTGTTACGTTACAATTAAGTATACTGATCAGTCTGGAAATACACTGACCTTACTTATTTCCGTCTAGTATTAACGCCATAAAAATAGTTTACGATTATTTCAAATAACGTTTGAAAAAACGCGATAAAATATGATAGCATTAGGAACGAATAACTAATAAGCGATACAATACAGTGTATCAAACGGTGCATTGGGCTTGATTAAACGATGTCGATATAGCCAACCTCATATTCTACCATAACATGATCTTACTGTTAGTCAGATACAATTAATGTAACATACTATATAGGCATTGGCGTAATGTTTAACGTAAAGTAACGGTGTAATTACTTGTAATCATATTTTACTACGTTCCTTTCCCGTGTAATTTGAAATAGTCGTAACCTGTTTCCCTAATAACTATAATGGGTCTTATATGAGTATCATTGATTAAATAAATAAATAAATTCACATTTAGAGTCTACCCACTCAGGAACTAAACTGATTTGCAGTGGGGGACTTTAATTAAAAGTGACTAAACCAACCCTGTAGGCTCCAAACACCATCGACGAGTGAGCGATAACCAATCAACGATCGATATTTCAAATACGAAACATATGAATCAGTGATTGGACATTGCGAACACCTGCGGTCAAATTTTGAATGCTTGAAGACAGAAATCACAAGTAATGTGAAAAAAACTTAATTAATACGTCATACCATTGGGTTTGAAATATCCAATGGTCATACACATGATTAGCTTCTGGTATTAGATATTTCCGTTCTGAAATACGTCTCGCTATGGATTATGACACGATTATTTCATTATACGCCTGGAAAAACATGATAAAATAAAGATATAAAGAAAACATTGTTTGACGGATATAGCTTACGATGTTTGTCAATGTCTATTGTCCATACGCCTACGTATTTATAATCTTTACATAAGAGAACGTTGTTGTTGAAGAATATGCGATGTGTTTACAACAATAATTGAAATCAAGCATTTGATACATTGTAAAAGATCGCTCATCTTTCCACTCGGTTCTCATTTGGCGTTTTCTTAGTTATATATTTCGATATATTATATTAATAATAATTGATAAATATATGAATGGCTTCCACCTCCAGGACTAGCCGCGGCCCGAACATTGCGCCAACAAGGTTTGAAGGTTTTGGTTCTCGAGGCGACCGATAGAGTGGGCGGCAGGGTTCAAACGTTGACCCCTAACGAAGGAGAACCGAACTTCTGTTGGGCTGACCTCGGCGCTGAGTTCATTGGATCTAATCAGAGACACGTCATGGACTTGTGCAAAGAGCTTGGATTGACCACGTACGAGTGCTCTGACAAGTTTGAAAGCATCCTCCAATGTAGGGTACGATATCCACTATTTTATTGGCATAATTTTCAGATTGTTTTCCCTTGCTGACACGTTTATAAAACGTTGCACGTAACACGTATTTTTTAACACGTAGTTTCAAAAGTTGGAAGTAGCCAACTAGTAGCCAAAACTTAGTCCGTCGTAGTCCCTGATCTTTACAAAAATTATATATATTATTTATTAAAATTACACATTCCTTCTGTACTAAAGTTTTAGTTTTCAAAATTCATTTTTAAACCATTCAATACAAAATAATGTTGGGTGAAAAAACCCTAAGCCATTTAAATTGACTCTGCTGTCTGCATGTAAATTACTTACGTGGGACAAAATATAAATGCAAGCAATCGGAAGTAAATACGTAGGTTTCAATAATATTTTTGAACCAAACTGTCAGTGGTCTTACAGAAATGTCTTACCTGTGTAACTATGTTGCTTTAACGCAATATAAGTCGTATGACTTAGATATAGTCGAGTACCAAATTGTAGTATACGTGACTAAATGCGGTTCCAAAATTGGCCTGTTACAATATATATAATTTAAAACCAATTCCTATGAACAATATAATTTTCTAGGGGAACAGATATTTGCTTGGCGATGTGTTGCCCAAACTGTGGCGCAGTAACCCTCTCGCCGCGTTGGACTTGACATTGATGGTGCGACGCCTGGAGAAGATGTGCAGGGAGGTTCCTGTAGACAATCCGTGGGAGGCGCCCCGTGCTAAGGAGTGGGACAGCATGACAGTCAAGCAGTTCTACGACAAACACTGCTGGACACGGTGAGAATCAACTCGCCACACTACATTCAAACTACTTTACTTTATCTTAATATTAAAACAGTCATTCATTTGCAATTAAATCTTGCTGTTAATATTCGAACTGAGTTCAGTGAAATAATGCCAAAAACTCTGGTGGCAAAATACAATTCCATTATTTGTCTCTTCCAGATACTGTCAAGAATATCTGTTCACTCTGAGTGCGATGGACTCAATGGGGGACATGTCTTTGCTCTCATACCTGTGGGACATGCGCCACGCTAACGGACCACGAGCATTGTGGGGATGGGAGGAAGGCACCGGTGAATTCAAAATAGAGGGAGGGGCGCAGCAAATTGCTGACAAACTGGCAAACGAATTAGAAAGTGGTGAGTGTCGTAACTAAGTTTGTTTTTCAACTGGATCAAACAAAGTTGACAAGGCAAAAACAAAGATCTTAAGGATCTCGGCCAAAATACAGAGATTATTTTTGCAAAATGGTGTTTAATCTTGAATTTTCTACAAAGATATATATTATACTTTACCAAATCATTCTTCTTATGGGAGCTCAAATTAATAGAATGTTTTAACTGTTACCATTAACTTACAAATGGCCAGAATCATTAAAACCAAGGTTACTTTGTACTTTCTTGCAGGTCAATGCTAGCGTTTAGCACTGATGTTTATGTTTGTGTGTGTGTTAAGGATCCGACGCTATGTAACGTCGTTGTTAATCGCGTCGTTAAACAACAATAATCAAATCAGGCAATTATTTTGTTTTGCAGATTCGGTAATTTTACGTAAACCTGTCGCCTCCATAAAACACAGTGAAGATAAAGTCATGGCTCAGACTTTAGATGGAACAAAATATAAGGCGAAGTTTCTGATAATAGCAACCCCGCCAGTAACTCAGGTAAATATACCATTCACGTTGCACAACAGAGAATTTATGATTTTTGATAGTACGTATAAACTGTACGAATTATCCCTTCTTGTTTTCATTTTATTTTGAAACCACTACCTATACATACAGTCTGAGTAGGTACCTAATAAGTGTACTAAAACAAGGGTAATTTTACGACGCCAGTCTCGTTTAAAATGGCTGCCATGATCTATGCCGACAGATTAAAATCAACTTTGATCCGCCTCTACCCTTGACCCGCCAATGTCTGATTCAGAGGAGTCTGATGGGACTGGTGATGAAATGCTTCGTCTACTACCGCGAGCCTTTTTGGGAGAGAAACACCAGTAAGCTATATCATATAATTATATTGTGTGGCTGAGTCCTGGCGGTAGCTCGATAAACCACATGTTCTTATCATAAGCACAATATCGCCATTTGCGTGCGATTAAATACATAAATCCAGATTTATGTTTATCTTAATTGACTGATTTCGTAATAATTGAATTGTTTAATAGCTATTTAATACATAGAGTAATGTATACTGTTTTATTTGTATTTATAGTGTTCTATTCCATCTATGTATCCATCAAATATATCGTAAAGAAAAGAGGGCCCAAAACAAACCCCTGGGGTACCCCGGACGTTACAGTGACCTCTGTTGATATGGCACCTTCTGAAGTGTTTACACAGGAATGATGTAATATATGCGAGAGCTTTACCACATTGCACATGTTCTCTAACTTCCCTCTTGAGGGACAAAGAGACGTCTGAAGTCCAACGTCAATACATCAACTTGCTTCGATGTTCCACAGTCCAAGGCATCGTCAATTGCCTTTGTTGTCAGCATCGTCACATAAGACAGTCACTGAACAGTCACATAAGGTTGTTCGTTGAAGTTTGTTTTACTTCAAGTGCTGTACAAGGTGATTGGACACTACTATTTCTAGGGCATTACACCCCATCAAAGTAAGGTAATCGGGCAGATATTACTACGTTCTCCCTCGTTACCATCGTTGAGGTAAAGTATCGGAATAAACAAGATAAAGATGTGGGAAGGGTTTTAGTTGAGCACATCTTTAGAACCCGAGAAGGAATGTTATCAGGGTTTCTGGCTGTGGTGAGCCAGTTCGAAGATTCTTGAGCACCTTTTCCGTGGTGACATGTGTGCTATGAATAGAAAGTCATTATATTTATGGCATTTAAGTATGACGTTGAAATTATATTTGAACTTTTTCCAGGGGCAGTGAAATTTGAGCATAATGCTAAAGCTTTTTGCGATATCAGAAGCCTTGGACACCTTATGGTGAAAAGCAGAGGAGTAGCATTAATTTATGTATTTACACAGCTCCTATGAATGTTTAGCTTTCCCAGCTGCGAAACATAGGTAGAGTGAGCATATCGAACTGAGGTCTTAATATTGCTACGAGTAACTTTATATTTATCCCAGATTGTGTTCGTAAGATCTTTCTTCCACGGTGTGTGCCACGCTTTCTGTGCTTGAATTTGTTGATTGTGCAGGAAACCACTTACCACACAGGGGTTGCGCTAGATTTGAACCACTCATAGATGTACGACATGTCTCAATGACGGTACTCAGTCCCTCAGGAGCTAATTGAGTATAGCATACTTATACATGGTGATGATGCAAGCGACTGGAATTAAGTATTTGAATGCAGCTTCTGTCTATATCAATAAACTACGGAATATATAACATTTCCGTTAGCATGAACGAGATCAAAAAGGAGTCGGTTGTTATTTCTCCAAAAACAAAATTAATTATGAAAGTGAAAAAATTTTGCACGGAGATATTCCAAAAATACCCTCGTTTATACAATGTTATAAACACTATAACAATTTCTTGCAGGTTTCAACGGAGTTAAGGACTGTAGCGACGGCCTGAATGTGGTGGGATTTGTAATCGAGGACAACAAAAGTGACAAAACTGATAGTAAACTCTACGGACTTTGCTGCTTTGTCTTTCTCGATAACGTAGCCCTACTTTTGGCCATGACTGACCAGATGAAACAAGAAGCAGTCTGCAGAAGTCTTTCCAAGTTTTACGTTTCAGAGGAATGCCTAAAGGTGAGAAGAATGTTGGGACCCCCTTCATTCACATAGACAAGATTGTGGAAAGTGCAATGGAAGCGCTAAGATAATATGTTCGTCTTCTATTAATCATGGTACTCGATTGATTTAGTTTAACTCTTTGTGGGACCATTTCAGTATGCAAACGACAAATGATATAATATCTTACTATTTGTATGTACTACTTACTTCTACGTGGTAGTAACAAAATTAATTCAGAAAAAAGAAAGAAAGAAAGAAAGAAAGAAAGAAAGAAAGAAAGAAAGAAAGAAAGAAAGAAAGAAAGAAAGAAAGAAAGAAAGAAAAAAAGATTGAAATACTTTATTACGTTATGTACTATAGTAATAACTACATAAACTACCACACCAATATATCACTACTGAAAGATACTACTAAACTACTAATGCCACTGCTACTATTACTGTTACTACTACTACTACTACTACTACTACTACTACTACTACTACTACTACTACTACTACTACTACTACTACTACTTCTACTACTACTTCTACTACCACCACCACTACCACTACTACTAAGCCTACTACTACCACTACCACCACCACTACCACTACTACTAAGCCTACTACTACCACTACTACCACTACTTCAACTATTATCCTAGATGCTAGATCGTATTGTTTGCTTGTCTGTCAGCCTGTTCACTTCGTCTACAAGACATGGCCTGCGTCAGACATGACTGGAGGGTATTCGTGCTACTACACGCCAGGAGTTCTGTCGCTCTTCGGGCCGGCGATGCGCGCGCCAATCGGGCCACGTGTCTTTTTGGCGGGAACCGAGACGGCCACCCATTGGTTGACGAATATGTCGGGTGCCATTGACGCGGGACAGCGGGCAGCCAGAGAGGTTGGTAAACCAACTGTAATATGTTATGAATGAAATAAATTGGAAATTTTCAATTTGATTCACGTAGTTATCTTACTAAATATAGATTTATTTTTTATTTTTTAAGTGATAACAATAAATATTCGCTGTGGAATAAATAAGCGAATTGACAATAGATACTTAGTTTGTAAGCTAAATATAGCTTGATGTATGCAATACTATAAAAAGGTAAAAAGTCAATCACCAATTATGTATTTTATTTTATAAACACTTGATATACTCTTACAGAGTCTTAAAACAAACATAACATTTTTGTTAATATGTGGAAAATGAATAGTTACTATGTTTTGTCAATAGAATAACCATAAAGCATACATTGAGCCCACCTATCAAGTGTACATCCACAAATCCTTCAAAATTATAAAAATAATTTAAAATATACTTAGATACAAGTAGGCTCTAAATATGAAAGAAAGGCAATGAAAGATTATATCAATAAATGACATCATTGAAATTAATTACTATGCCACTAGGTGACAAATTGTTTTCCATTCCACAGGTTCTTCATAAGTTGGGTCACATTAAGGAGAAGGACATTTGGATACAAGACCCAACAACAAAATACAAGTACACAAAAAGCAAAACATTAGGTTGGGCTGTCTTCTTTGTGGAACTCTGTATTGCCTTGTTCTGCGTCTATTTCTACATTTTTTAAGGTGTGCAAAACTCTCCTTATTACCTCCTTGAAGATGGCAGGAGATTCTTCTTACATCTTCAAGGTCATGTTCAAACAAAAAGTATGTCATTCTTATTTACAGCATTGGTATTGTATAGAAGAAAGCAGAACGGAGATTATATATAGCTGTGACGGCAAGTCATTAATAAAACATTTTAATAACAATGTATTCCTTTCAATTGTGCAATAGTATCTCACAAATGTATAGTAATACTGACGAGTGATTTCATTCCACTACCATACAAATAATGTTTTCTGAAGAAAAATCTAGTACCGGTTTGGAAGCTTTGAATTGTTGTATAATATGCAGGATTCTGATATCTCCAACGGCGTTACTATAACCCTGCTTCGTGCCATGCTATTATTATTAATTTAATCGTGCATGTGATTTCAAGGTAAAAATTTATTTTTTTAACGTTACACACAGTTACACAGTTTGATGGATGTACACATTGTACCTATATGAAAATAAGTGTCAATATTATGTTCAGCAGATAGTTATTGGAATATACCTATAGGATAATAGATGTATAGTCGCCGTACAACAACTTCGGTAATGCTTCCGTAACGGGTGGGTGAGCGGCAGCCAACCAGCGACCGTGGCTTATTCAAATACCTGCTTGGGTTGGCCAAGACCGTAAACACGTCATTGATTGATGACGAAAGCATTACCGAAGTTGTTGTACGACAGCTTATAGCAGGTGAAAAAAGGATTGGCTGAGAGTCTTTCGAACTGCGAGGCTATGTTGATGTTATGTTACACCTGCTCATACGATCGCTACCAAAAGGACTGTGTCCGACCACTGACATGTGGGTATACTGTAAGGACGGGGCCACTCGTTAATGCTTACGAATCTTATTGTGTAAATTGCCAGTGTTCTAATGACTGATTCTGTGCTAGCCTTGGTACTGACTAGTGACTACTGACTAGTGACTACTGACCATGAGTCGGGGAGCGCAAGGATTGAATTGCTTAAAAGAATAGTTAGTCCACAAAGATAGAATTGAGGATATAAGGATGAAGGAATGTGTGACTATAATGTATCTAAACATTCAACGCTTACTAAAAAATAGATGTGACTTATTACATCGTATCACTCATCGTCATATCAAGCAATGTAATTATTTAAACTAATAAATTTTTCTTATAAGAAAAATGCTTAATTGCTTAGTATTGTGGAGCGTTAGATAAGAAACTCTTATAAAATATAAATTTCAAGGTCATTATTCCATTTATCGATTATTGTCGGCTAGATTTGACCTATCGCAAATGAACTCGAAAATACGAGTCGCGCACAGAACAAATCTAGCTTTCTTTCAAACAATATTCGTTGATTACCGCTGGGAAAAGTAGGTTTGCGAATGACTTATGCAACAACGTCCCATGTGGCGCAGGTGTTTGATATGATGTCGGCCAAATCAGGTCCATCACACATCACCGGGGTCATCATGGGGGGATCAAAATGCCCTGGGTTGGGTGGAGAGGGGGGGGGGGGGGGGGGGAGGTTTCGAGTATGGGGCGTCGGAATTTAGTGAGCTGAGATTGGAAAGGGTGAGACAAAAAAAGGAGATAAATGAGAGCGAGGAAGAACGTAAAATGGGGTGATTAACGAAATACACGAGTCCTGTTTGCGGTAACCGGGAACAGGGCCCTCTTTTAAGTGTACTGAAATGTGTTTGTGTAGGTGTGGAGTGAATTCTGACATGAAGTGGTTTCCATGATAAAAATGATCAGGATAGTGTTGAAGATGATGAGTTAATAAAAACACTATTTGTTCTGATCTGTCACAGAGATAGGCAACGTATCACAGTAAAACAAACGTTAAACTCCTGCTTTTATTTGTATAATATTTCCTAGATTTAACAAATCCAACAATACAAAATCGTAAAATGAATCAGTATTAAAGATACGAAAAACTACAATAATGTTATTGAAACAGATGTCTCATGTTAAAACGAGCCGATATATCCAGTACACCCCTAGGGCTAGGCCGCAGCAATGCTTCACCCTTGGCCCCAGACTGCTAGTAGGATGACCTGAACTTTTGTAACCTCTCTCCTCCATTTCTCTCATCGAATACACGATCGAGCATCGCCTACTCTTATCCGTCCCATTCAGCTCTGCTTTGAGCCACCTCACGACGTCCGCGCCGTGAAACTCATGCCAGGCGCGCTGATGCTCGTACTCGACTATCGCAATCAGGATGTCGTTCCTGACGTTTCGATGATGAGACTTCAATTTTCTCATGAATTTCCTCAGCTGAAATCATTGAACGTCTTTATTATGTTGGCATCAACGCTGTGTTGTCAACTAGAAGCGTGCGTAGTAAGAGGGGCACCTTGAAGCACATGACGTCATCTTATCTACGCCATCTTGTTGAGCAATCGATGACGTCATGTGCTCCAGGGTGCCCGCCTTACTACTAGCGTGCAGTCTGGGTACGCTAGGTACGCTGCGCTTGCCCAAGACAATTCAAGAATCGATTCGATTCATCTATATATTTTGCATAAATTACTTACTGATTTCTAGCGCTTGTTTTACAATAGCAAGGTCAGATTATTTCTATTCTTTACCATCAATAATTTACTAAAAAATTGACGTCCAATCGTTCCAACAGCGAGACTTTATTCGGTATTTGATTAAGTAGCATGATGTTTAGGCCTTTACATGAGTCTTTTGTTTTGCCTTATGGTGATGGCATGCTTTTTAAAAGTAAGTTAGTAAAGAAGGCGGAAATGAAAATAATATCAGTTCTACACATCAAGGGTATGTACATTGTATATTGTACATTCCAACACCCTACACTGGCCATCCTGTCCTTTCATGGGACAGGAAAACAACAGTAAAATTAATTATTTTTCTGGTACTTTCATGGGAAAGGAAAACAACAATAACAATTTTTATAAAAAAAATGCTAACAATTGCGTTGGTGGTAAGTTATTAGAAATATTGATATTAACAAATTAAATATATTGTTAAACCTATAATTAAAAATAGGGTCTAAATAACTATTGTTTACTTTGATATTGTACTTATACTTATGTACTTTATTAAATATTGTATTTAATGTACCGTTTTGGAAACCGTTTTGTAACTGACTGTGGCAGTCAATAAATATATACAAATAAATAAATAAATGAATGAATGAATACATAAATACATAAATACATACATACATACATACATACATACATACATACATACATACATACATACATACATACATACATACATACATACATACATACATACATACATACATACATACATACATACATACATACATACATACATACATACATACATGCATGCATACATACATACATACATATAACATACATACATACATACATACATACATACATACATACATACATACATACATACATACATACATACATACATACATACATACATACATACATACATACATACATACATACATACATACATACATACATACATACATACATACATACATACATACATACATACATACATACATACATACATACATACATACATACATACATACATACATACATACATACATACATACATACATACATACATACATACATACATACATACATACATACATACATACATACATACATACATACATACATACATACATACATACATACATACATACATACATACATACATACATACATACATACATACATACATACATACATACATACATACATACATACATACATACATACATACATACATACATACATACATACATACATACATACATACATACATACGTAAATACATACATACATACGTAAATACATAAATAAATATATAAATACATAAATAACTACATAAATAAATATATAAATACATAAATAACTACATAAATAAATACATAAATACGTAAATAACTACATACATAAATAAATAAATACATAAATTTAAATCAAAATGTAGAAAGTGTATAAAATCCATATCGTTGCCAAGTTACCTTATTCACCACTTTCCCGGTGATGTGGCGAGGGAGATACATCGAGAGAGCCTCTCCGAATGAGGTACAGGAGAACATCCTGGAGCAGAAGATAATGAGGACGAACGTAGCTCATTGCCAACAAAAACATCTCATTATTGTGTTAATTAATATAACGGGCTTAGTAATTAAACGTGAAAATTAGCATAGTTGAGGAAATAATAATATTTTTTTATTACCGTCAAAAAAGAAGCAATATCAGTAGAGATAGTAGTAGTAGTAGTAGTATTAGTAGTAGTAGTAGTAGTAGTAGTAGTAGTATAGTAGTCATAGAAGTATTAGTAGTACTGGTGGTAGTGGTAGTGGTAGTGGCAGTGGTAGCGGTAGTGGTAGTGATAGTGATAGTGATAGTGATAGTGATAGTGATAGTGGTAGTGGTAGTGGTAGTGGTAGTGGTAGTGGTAGTGGTAGTGGTAGTGGTAGTGGTAGTGGTAGTGGTAGTGGTATTGGTAGTGGTAGTGGTAGTGGTAGTGAACGATGTGCATCACTGTCTACTCACCTCTCCATGATCTCCTTGTGGTGTTTGAGGAACAAGTCGAGACTTGCGTCACTGTCTACTCACCTCTCCATGATCTCCTTGTGGTGTTCGAGGAACAAGTCGAGACTTGCGTCACTGTCTACTCACCTCTCCATGATCTCCTTGTGGTGTTTGAGGAACAAGTCGAGACTTGCGTCACTGTCTACTCACCTCTCCATGATCTCCTTGTGGTGTTTGAGGAACAAGTCGAGACTTGCGTCACTGTCTACTCACCTCTCCATGATCTCCTTGTGGTGTTTGAGGAACAAGTCGAGACTTGCGTCACTGTCTACTCACCTCTCCATGATCTCCTTGTGGTGATCGAGGAACAAGTCGAGACTTGCGTCACTGTCTACTCACCTCTCCATGATCTCCTTGTGGTGTTCGAGGAACAAGTCGAGACTTGCGTCACTGTCTACTCACCTGTCCATGATCTCCTTGTGGTGTTTGAGGAACAAGTCGAGACTTGCGTCACTGTCTACTCACCTCTCCATGATCACCTTGTGGTGTTTGAGGAACAAGTCGAGACGTGCGTCACTGTCTACTCACCTCTCCATGATCTCCTTGTGGTGTTTGAGGAACAAGTCGAGACTTGCGTCACTGTCTACTCACCTCTCCATGATCTCCTTGTGGTGTTTGAGGAACAAGTCGAGACTTGCGTCACTGTCTACTCACCTCTCCATGATCTCCTTGTGGTGTTTGAGGAACAAGTCGAGACTTGCGTCACTGTCTACTCACCTCCCCATGATCTCCTTGTGGTGTTTGAGCAACAAGTCGAGACTTGCGTCACTGTCTACTCACCTCTTCATGATCTCCTTGTGGTGTTTGAGCAACAAGTCGAGACTTGCGTCACTGTCTACTCACCTCTCCATGATCTCCTTGTGGTGTTTGAGGAACAAGTCGAGACTTACGTCACTGTCTACTCACCTCTCCATGATCTCCTTGTGGTGTTCGAGGAACAAGTCGAGACTTGCGTCACTGTCTACTCACCTCTCCATGATCTCCTTGTGGTGTTTGAGGAACAAGTCGAGACGCCGAAGCTCGAGGTCGTTCGTGAACTTCGTATTCGAGATGTCGGGTTTAGCCGGTTGGGTGTTTCGGGGTCGGAACCGCGATTTAGTCCTCTTAGTGTTTTCGCTTCTTATACCCTCCTCTACATATCTGTAGACACATTTAATCCTAGACGTTTATCTTACGGAGAAATGTCACTTAGAGCGAATAATCATAATTATTTCGTAGAAAACCAGGGAAAATTCATCCCCTCTTCAAGTGAATTAAATGATGTGTGGTATGTGGAATAGTTGGGAAGGACTGTCCGACGGCTTTTAGTACGACAATACCAGAATTCGCCCTGTGACAGGACAACTTTCAGTTGGGATTCCCGCCCGGTAGCGGGTAGGCCTATCTAACTGCCGACCTCCGCCTAGACCATATCTATCGGTGTCGCTCAGTGCTAAGTAGACTATAGCTAGAGAACTTTCATTCGGTCGGAGTTGATGCCAGGCCAGGTACATATTGAGACCTCCTCAGTATAACCATGCTATAGAAATACACTTGCATGTGACTAGGTCTGGATTCATAATAATCATTACCTTTTATTTATTTATTTATTTATTTATTTATTTATTCAGGATTTAAATACAGCTATACAGCCATTTTACATTGTAAGCAAATTGCAAATATTATCAACATAATCCATATCAATTAATTAAAAGATGGAAACATAGTAGAACAGGTAAAAACGTTATATAAAACCTAGTAGTTGGACTATACACTGTTCCTTGTCAAGATCAAACGAGTAATAGTTCTCTTAACTGTCGTCACAGCCTGCCCTAGAGCCTCATCCCTCCTCGTACGATCCCCACTAACAACCCGTCGAAACAAATCATTAGGATCGGTTTGATCTTGACAAGGAACAGTGTATAGTCCAACTACTAGGTTTTATATATAATCCATATCAATAAGAGTAGTACTAGAATTACCTTATCATTACTTTAAATAATTATATTACTGCATTTCATTTAAATAGGCCTAGAGTTTTCGTATTTCTGTAAGAATTGCGTTGTACATCCTAAGCGTCTTTTAAATATATTTTAAACAAATTGCATTTATATATTAGTCAGTTCCTAAGTTGCAACCATTGATTGTAACATAAAATGCAATGCTTTCATACTTACTGAATGTAATCCTTGTGTAACCTAGTCAAGTATTCAATATCGTACACGATGATTTACTTACTCATCAAATTCTAAGATATTTTCTTCCCGTTTCAAACACGACGACATTGCTGACAAGATTGTTTTCTTCTCCGCCTGCGAAGTGTTTTTGTTCTGCAATATCTCGAGCAGGAACGACTGTGCGCCACTGTACTCTTCTCTGAGGGCTGTGCAGTAGACGGTTTGCCTCACGTTGGGATCCACGCTGGGGACAAACAGTGGTTACACGGAATTATTTACCCCCACACGAAATAACTCCCGACAATGACATGAAACAACCCACGTATGGTAAAAGGTTTACATTTTTCAATCTCAAAGATAGCCGATGCAGTAATGCATTATTATTATTATTATTATTATTATTAGGTATTATTATTATTATTTATTTTTCTGTTCAACATTGATTAGGCCTACATATTATTATGTGGTACAAGAAACGAGCCACAGCGGCCCATACAGTAATGTCTTGTCCCGTGGCCTTAATTCTAGGTTCTGATGGATGGTGATGATGATTGAAATTAACGGTGATGTACAAAATTATGTAATGGTTCCCTATTCTTATGATCTAACTAAGCGACTATGGTCAATTCCGTATTCATAGGGTTGTCCTTGTTTACATAGCGGTTTGTCATATTGGGTGTGTGGGCACCTAACCTCCTTATTTAACCTAACCTAACTCCTGTTAGGCAAATTAGGTGTGTATAAGGATTATTAAAATCGATAGTAGGCCTAAACATTTGGCAACGCAGAAATGCTCGGCTATCCTAGGGACTGCGATATGTGGGAGTCGTTCCGTTTGGGAATTCTTTCTATGTGGCAGTTGTTCCGTGTGGGAAAAGTTCCGCGCCCCCGTCACTCGCAGTTGGCAACTAAGCTGGAGTATATTATGTTTAGGTCGAGTGATATATCCTATACTTTCTGTTTCGTTTCATATTTTTAAATCAAAATGTTTTTTCAGCAGTACAGAACAATCCGATACCGGTTTATTTCAATATCGTGACCGTTGCATTGACAATAAAGAAATATTATTTCTTTTTCGCTTAGTTAACAAGATGTTGTACAAAAGAACATAAGAGGTTGCTATGTGTTTAGGTTGTTAGAATTTGTCCCGTAGAATGTCTTCGTGGTACAACAAACTGTTTTACCTGAAAATAGCCCGTGTCCATATGAATAAATTCTCATTTAGAGTCTACCCACTCAGTAACGAAACTGATTTCCAGTGGGGTACTTGAATTTAAAGCGACTTAACCAACCCTGTAGTCTCCGAACACCATCGACAAGTGAGCGATAACCAATCAAAGATCGATATTTCAAATACGAAACATATGAATCAGTGATTGGACAGTGCGAACACCTGCGGACAAATGTCAGAATCAACAAGGCCGATTCAGAACAACTGTGAATTTATTGAGTGCTTCGTTGCTATACGTTTCGTGCTTCAGGTTGGCACAAGAGAACAAGTATTTTTTTAAGTTTTTTTTTTTTTAAATAACTGAAAATGTATTCCAAAATTGACTCACGTCTCCCCTGATGTTACGCGTTTCTGGAATAACTCCTTCGCTTGGCTTAAACAGTCGGTGTGATTCAGTGCGCATGCCCGCTCCACTACCAGCTCACGGGTCATCTTCATAATGTGGTCGTCCGTCTTTTTATTCTCCATGCCGAACGTCTTGAAGATCGGCGACACCAGTGATAGTAGGTACGACTGCGTCAAACACATTGCACATTGGCGAGCTACCACTACCATGAGACTTTCACATTTCAGACATCTACTCTGTAGAATACCCGATTTCTAACTGTTAAAACTGAGAAAATCAAAATAAGTATACACCCCTTGTTAGTTAGTGCTCACAGCACTAAATTCTCTAGGTAATGACACATTTTGGTTTACTTTTCGATAGTTCGGGGTCCTCTAAATCCCCCAGAGTAAGCACAATGACTACTTGTCACCCTCACTGTTAGTCAAGTGGGAGAATCTTGCAAGGAAACATACAAAATTTGAACTCTTAAACTAATCATGGCCAAAAATCAACGTAGTATTAATTAATAAGCACGGTTCGTATTACAAATATATTTTTAAATTTAATAAATTTGTAAGTCTTACTTTACATAATCGGTAACGAAAATGATAATAACAACGTGCTTTTATCTAAAGTAAGATCAATAATATCGATTTGTATAATCTCATTAAACTGCATTACTTCGCATCTTGTCAAAACTCTACACTGTCTGATTGATAGCAAAGTTTGTGGAGGAAAGGAAAACCAACAGACACATTCTATAATAAGTAGAGACACGTGAAAATAGCGTTTTGTGTATAGATGCTACAAAGCGCTATTTTTCAGTAGAAACTAAGGTTTTTCTGTTCCTATTTTATTATATTTAATACTTTGTTTATGATAAATGTAATTTGGTTGATTTTAATTTTAATAGTATGACATGATTAAAAAATAAAAATGTAAGAAAACTTCATTCTCAAGTTTTTTAATCTTGGCAAAAAAATAGATGCTACAAAACGCTATACAATGACAATTGAAAATGCTATTTTCACTTATCACTAATAATAAGTAATAAAAAACTTCCACATGGCCATTTAAGAACACATGTACAAGTAAAAAGATCAAACCTCCTCCCAAGTAAAAGACCGAGGTCTGGAGAGTGCACTAATTATATTAATTATCCAACCAAATCACTCAGATATCTGTGACCATGGAACCTTATGTAATAACGGTATTTTAAATAATATATCTCTATCATAAGTTATCAGCAAGCTTCACCTTCATGAGGTCCATATATTCCTGATCGGCAGACTCAGTGGAAAGCGCTTTGAACCATTTGAATGCAATGGACAAGGGCACATAGTCTGTCTCGTGGCTCAGGTAACGCAGGATTGAAAGCGGAACACAGTTGGTGATGTAACCGGCCAAGGCCAGGCTGAAAGAATCGTCGATAAGCTGGGCACGGTTTACTGGAGGTATCATATTGAATTTGTCCGAGTTCAGGAGATCGATCAGAAGGTCCCAGTTCTTTAGATCGTAATTTACACGGTACATGCCTGAAAGCAGAAGCAATTTGACCTTGGTTCGAAGCATAGTTCACGGGGTAGGCTATAGATACCATCCGATACCTCTGAAATATGTTTCATTGCAGACAGAAGAGTTTGAGTTCCACGTGTTTTTCTGGAAGTTCAACTGTTCAACACACTTATCTCATCTCCTGGAACTGGAAGATAATCACACAAAACAGAGCGTTTTTATGTTAGGTATAAGCATACACTATAGAAAAAAATCTCACCACAATCTCCCCAATTCAAAATATTTGCAAAAAAAAACGAATCATGATTTTTTATCTCAATCCTGTGTATTAAAACTGAAGTTACTTCAAGCATAATTGTAGATTTTTTGTCTAGTGTATACTAGTGTATGCTCATACCTTTTAAACATACTAAAACTGTAAAGCCGAGATGGACGATGTTCCAATAGTACCTCGTTCATCAGGACCAACATGGATGAGTATAATAATATTTTGGTCACTAACTTAGCACTAAGTATTTTTTCAGATTATGGTTGCAATCGTAAGATCGACCGGGCACAACCAGCGACTGTAGTACCATTTGCCAATTTACAATTTGCCATTTGCACGATTTATGGCTGGGGTTTGGGTAAATACATATCCAGTGACAAAATAAGCTCAAAAACAGAATAATCTGATTGTATCTGTGGTATTACGAGCACGTTATAAAAACGTTAGTAGCTAATAACATGTTTTCACTATGACAACCACCAATCAAAAGCCTTAAAATCCACCTAATGGCTTGTTGGCTCCTATTATCTTCTGTATAAACTCTTCATAATGCTGGGTCTAATAATAATAATCTTGGAACTAACTAACTAATCTTGGAAAGAACTTGGCAAACTTTCTAAAGAACTTGGCAAACTTTCTTTCAAACGGGAAATAAAAAGTACTCTTCTAAAGGATATTGAAGGAGGCATTTAGGTTTCTAGCTTGACTTCACTACAAACAACTATATATGCTTGTTGTTATTATGTAAATTTTATTATAAGATGGAATAGGTTAGGCCCAGGCCTATGCCTAAACGTGCATTGTATCGTATTGTGTGTACCTATACTTGGATTTAATTTGATGTGTATTGCTGTGTGTTATTATTGTTATGTCTATTTTATTTTTATTATGTTTACTATTATGTATATTTATTACGCTTTATTATTATTAGTATTATATCGTATTATGATAATGTATTGTGATACCACGTACAGTTTTTTTATGTATTAGTTTAATATTATTATTATTATTACGTTGAGGTGTATTCTTACTCTAAGCCTAGGTTTATATATCTTGTTTTATAATATATAACTATGTGAATCTGTGCATATCACAAATGTATTATGATACTTGCCATTGTAAAGAGCGAAAGCTCATTTTGGTCAATAAAAATACTACTACTACTAAAGAATGTTGGCAGTAGACTCGGTACATTTAACCCCAACACCCCCTTTATATTTGCAGGTGGTGTGCTGATGAAATTAAAGGAAATGTGGATTCCTCAACAATTGCATCAAGTGGCTTTCATGGCAGGTATAAACAATGGGCCTTGGGGGAGAGAAAAAGGTATCTGGCAGTATAACTTTCTACCTACCTACTACTCGAACGTTGAAGAGGACCCATTGGTTCGGCATGATTGGCATTCCCCGAATCACTGACGATCCAGTGGTGTTTGGGTCAAGCCACTGTTTGATCCTCGTATCCATAAAGTTGGGACGTTGCCCAGTCGTGAAGGTCAAAGGGACGAACCAACCTAAGACGCGTGGAACAGTTTGGTTTCTGTTGTCCAGGAATCTCTCCTGTGCACGAAAATGTGGATGGATAAACGAAAATAAGGTACAAGATATAAAAAAATTATTAGATTTTTTATGATTCGATGGCTAAAACAAGAATGTGTACAATTTAACTAGGAAATTTGTAAAAAAAAAAGTGTCCAATTGTGGTCACGTAACTCGGGAAATTCAACACAAAGCGATAATATAAAACATGCCAATTTTAAATAGTAGAAAATTGACAAAACTACACACAAGAACACAGAAGAAACATAACTTTTGAGTGTGTTTGAAATGGTCCCTTCTAGCATGGACTACTGGCCCACATGTGGACTATTTACCTCTCAACGTACTTGTGTCACGTGCGCGATGGAATGGCCGTAGTCCCTTCTAACATGGACTACTGGGTATCCCGGCTCGCTCGTCCACGGCGTCATAACAGCCTTGAGATCCAACTTATGGCGATTGTGCTTGTTGTACTTCTTATTCAGAATGGAGTATAGAATGTCTGGCGTGACGCTTTCCCATCTCCTGGAATGTATATTAGTTTAGGTTCACTTGTTCTTCTTCTCCTGGGTTATCAACATAGAACTGTCCTCCACGTGGTTCGTTGCAACTATAGACACCTGCACTGTGCTACTGCCATGTGGTCTCTTTATGGTTTGATAAATTAAGGTTGAAAAATGTGATGTCCGATTTTTGTTTAAAATACGGTATTGATCCGTATATCAAATACATTTTTCACTTTGCCATTTTCTTGTTTTGATAATCATCGATAAGTGCAAAGTACCGATATTTAATTTATATCATTTAGCAGTTCCAATTATTTCTTTTTTAATTTATCTCTAAAAAAAATAACTAAAAAAAGTATCTATCTTCCCTGTTGTTAGTGTGTTGTCAGTTCGGTGTCTCGCCACGGATTAGTCAACAGATTTGAGTAGGCCTAATACTTGATTTGAGGATCGGTTTGAAATGCGACCACAGTACCTTTTATCCAGATAGTCATGGATTCCTGCTTGAAACGTTTCGGGCGATAGAATGTGCGTCATCATACGAACCACACATCCACCTGAAACATTTTACATATACTGGTAGTAATCGGAATTAAGTATTTGTGCCCACGATGGATTACAATTCAATATCCATTTACCAAACAATGTCTCGTTTTCAATAGAATTAAAAAGTGAAACATTAGCAGAACAGGTGTACCACAACCAGTATTAGGACTAATTAGTGTTCCTTGTAAAATTAAAATTAAAACACATTTTTAATTTACTTGACAAGGAACAGTATGGTCATCTACTACATTCATCTAATACTGTACACAGTTAGTGGTATGGTGTGATGAATCACAATCTTCACTAGTATCATAATCAATTTTAGTAAGTAGGAATGGCTGCCACTTCAGGTGGTTTTGTACGTTTTATGACAAAACCCAAAATAACAAAAAGTATTCCTTGTAAAATTATACATAAAACACGATATGCACGTACCTATATTACATATTATATTACTTACTATTTACGTACAAATATAAATGTGTGTATGTTAATCTGTACTCAAATGTACAAGCATTGGCTCCCCTGGACTGTTTGATAAAGCAAGTCACTAAAATTAAATTAGCAATGTGATTTTGAAATGAAATTCCACATAATATTGTTCTTTTTGTTTGCAGACACTCACGCCAATACTGGAATACAATCATGTAATGTTTGTATTTTTCACGGGGAAAGTTACCTTTATCGTAAGTGACGGAATTAAAACGCTCCTCGATCCCAAGAGGAGATGACACCGGGATCGTAATGGGCTCGGCTGAATGGTACGAGTCTGCCTCCATTAATTCCCACCAGTGGTGTACCAGGAACATTTCGTCCATGCGCCAGGATTTTTCCACCTTCGAAACGAAATTTGAAATTTATTTGGTTTAAGCGCGCTTCAACCGTTGGGTCATTTTGCTCCGTCGAGGTGGTGTTTTGCAAGTTAAATAATTAAGTAACCAAGAAATTAGTAGGCCTAATCAATGATTGAATTTTATATTATTTAAATTTGTTTGATAAAATATTTGTACCTAAACGGTTTCATTGTATTTTAAAGTTGGCGGAACAACTGAGTTCGGACAAGACAACTGTGATAAACTTTTAATATTTCTTGACCTTCGAAACGAAATATACATCATTAACAGTCCAAAGTGGCTATCATTTATGGGAACCGGCTATTAATTCCTTTATTTATTTATTCACACGCCCCTTATACGAACATATGCATTCTGTGAACACACATTTTCCTCGGCGTTTGTCGACGACTTTCATCAAATTGAAATTGCTAGTAATATTCATGCAATGAGCCTTCTCTAATTACCGTTACAGCAATCTTGCATATAGTCGACGAATGGGTGAACGGTATGATCATGGATTTATAAAAGTACCTACCTACATACAACTTCATGGTATGATGCCGTGTGAATATTTAATTGACTTCCTCTTTTTCGATCGTTTAATGTTTTTTAGATTTAAACGTAGGCCTACTCAACCATTAGGTCTTATGATGAAGGGGAAGAAAATTTGAGGAAAGGGAAAAGCAGGATAAACAACACTTACAATCATGGTAAAATGGAGTAAAGAGGAAACGAGGACCTCATTTTAGTGCCCATTACGACAGGCAGAGTCACTCTAGACAAATTCTGTCTAGCAGGCGGGGTAATGAAATGACTTCCTACTTTAGGAAGAGAAACGATAACAATGCTATTGAATTTCGAGTAAAATATTGATACAAGTTCAGATGGAATTTAAAATGCGATAACGATATGCGCGATATTTTTATGGCACCACGAAAGTTTCCAGTAGATTACTGACCGTCTATTTTCCATCCACGTCATTTTATATAGGGGCTACATGGTTTAGCCACAATATAATATGGCCCACTTCAAGCTATATTTATATTGTATATAGTGTTTGGCACTGATGCCCTTACATTTTCCAAGCCTACGTAAGCAACGTATACTGCGAACCCCTCATTAAGCCAGAGATGCTCCCACCAGTCAAGGGTGACCAAGTTGCCGAACCAAGAGTGAGCCATTTCGTGCCCGATAGTGTAGGCGATCTCCTGCTTCCTTTTCTCGCTGACATCATCTTCGCCAACCATCAGGAAAATGTCCCTGGAAACAAGAGGCTTTGACCTTGAGAGAGGAGGGTGTCTGCGCTCCGACCGCTCAATCGCTATAGGTCGTACGACGTCTGTGCTCCAGGCGTCTGACCTAATCGTGGCTTGGTTGTTACTGAAGACTATAAGCAAAATCACGTGAACGTGAACATTATTCAAAATATTTAAAAAATAAAAAATAAATTATGTTTTTAAACGCCTTACAACGTACTAACCATTAATGTTCTATTTACTGATGTATAGTTACTAAAATCTGGCATGTGCATTTTTCTAAACACGTTGACGCGACTGATTAACCCTTAAAAATACCGTCATTTGTAGCCTAGGTGACTACTTTCTTAATAACAACACAATATGACATCGACCCAGTGGCGGCTTGGCCTATACCCTGACCGGTGCTATGGCACTGGTATACCTTCCGAGGATGCATGGGTGGGTAATCCATACCCTAACCCACGTGTACATCCTACATCGTATGCAAAATTAATATTTGTAATTTAAAAATACAGTTTACAGTGTGTAAGTTTAGTCTGAAAGTAACTTGCAATGACAAACTGCACCACAGTATGAAGCAGTTAGGTTGGATGTCTTCGTCTTTGTCGCTACTCTCTACTAATGCTGCGAATATACGCTATGTAACGTTGCCTCTCGACAATATTGATATTATTCAGACATTCTTTGATGTGGGACAGGATTATTGTAACTTTAGAGCACTTTAAATTACAATTATTTAATTATCTATCCCCATCCTCATCCACCCATTTAAAATTTCAAATCAAATTCATTCTTATACCTCGTCATTTTCACATTACTCCAACCTCCATCACCCCAGTCGGCTCCGGAAAATCTTCCTATCAAAAGGTGCGAATTTTTTAGCCGTCGTCAAAAGAACTAACGATTGGGGTCATCGACACCAAAAAATAAAATACGGCTACTAAATCATTAAAGGGGTTCTCACCCGCTACCCCCAAAAAATATGTTTAACTAAGGCTGATTAGCTATGAAATTAGCGACTAAATGAAAATAAATCGGGTTCACCATAGGCCCTAACCCGGGAAAAAAATATCAAAGTTAGTGATTTTCGAGCTAGGTCCCATCGGCGAAAATCTCCCATAAGAAATAGCATTGGGACGACCTGTATGCCTTGGGACCTTGGAGGATTCTGCTCCAAAAAAAAATTATGTAATACTTTTCGCTGCGTCTTCTTTTCTGCGTATTTCGTATATTTTGGTTTTGTAATCGGAGCTTCCGTTCAGGTACAAAATAAAGATGTGTAATCGGGTGCTCCATTTCGTTTTGAGCGTTGCTGTGCGTTGCTGTGCACGTCGAGTCGGCAGGTGTCGACTGTCGAGTTGGTGTCAAGTAAGCCAAGCGAGAGAGAGAGAGAGAGAGAGAGAGAGAGAGATAGAGAGAGAGAGAGAGAGAGAGAGAGAGAGAGAGAGAGAGAGAGAGTAGTATTGGGAGGGGAAATAGTCAACGCATGCACAATGAACGCGGTCTGCTATGCGGTGTCGAATGGAGTACACCAAGGCCGTCTAGATATATCGCTTCGAGTACACTCGCACCAAAAGCCGGCTGACACCAACAGTCGCCGCGGCAGTTAACCAGAAATTTCATTAATTAATAACAATTCACAGGTTTCAACTCACGATGTTTAATGGTTCATTATCGATTGGTGTGGTGCAGTAGATCATATGGTAAAAAATAAATCTAGCGGGTGAGAACCCCTTTAAACGTTTTGATTTTTTATGAGAGCCAGGGATAAATATTAAGTAGTGTGTCTAGCTCGAGTCTATATAATATACAAGTATCAATGAGTGTCATCAACGTGTTCTCTCAAATAAAATGTCACAATGCCAGGCCTACCTGAAAGCTACAAGGCCCCAGCTCTCCATGCCATCTGGTCGATAGCTTGGTATAGACACAAAGTCAATCTTCGGCATGACATCAGACACTCCCGTATAACTGTGAAGCGAGCTGCGGATCTGCGGAGTTATCCGTAGAGCGTAGTCTAAATACGCGATTTGCGATGTCGGACTGAAAATGCGTAATTTCGATTCCTTGTCGGAAATGTGGGGAAAATTGGAGATGACGATGGCAATGAGATACGTAGACATGATAGGGGTTGGCGCGAACTCGTCCCAGAATCTCCCAATATCGTCGGGAGTGTCCATACTGGAACCAAAGGAAAATACGTGGACATTGTCGGAGAAATGAATACAAATCGTCCATGAATATAAAATAAAAATAAAAATAACGTGATGATTTGCCTAAATATCAGTTGGTAACACTAGAAATACGTGGAAATACTGGTTGTGCATTATTTGACTTAATGCAGTTTTAAATTGTATTAATTTATTCTGCTGATAGTGATGGTGATGAGCCCAGAATGTGAATAGGTATACGAAATGTTATACCTTTAAGAATCAAATTGTGGTAGGACTTATAAGGGAAGTGAGCGTTTCCATTCTACTTTCATAGCATTCGTTTTCGTTTTATATCAGAGGTCGAATGGAGAGTCCGATCGATTTGAAATTTTTTGACATCCACAACCTTATCTGTGGATTGTTGTACTTCATCGCTGTATGCTGGAATATCCACACTGCAAATACTTTAGTAACATGGGGGATATTCGTGGACATGATATGTGAATTATGGATCTCGTCTCTGAATTTCCCAATATTCTATGGACTGTGCTTGCTGTAAGGGAAGTATTTAGCAAGGTTGTTGTGTAATATTAGGGTATGTACTCACTGTTTGGTCCCCTCTGTCAACTTGGGCATGTTTGAGATTGAAAACATGTTCCCTGGTCGAGATATCTTGATCTTGAACACCGCCTTCATCGCAGGCTCGTCGAAACACGGAAACACCATACGTGCATATACCGGTTCGAGGTAAGTCGCGGCGAACAACCTGGACAAAGCATCACTCGGTCACTCTTGCCACTCCCTGCTCTATATTATCTATACACGAGAGATTTCTCTGTGCGAAGTACCACGACGAGGATACATACCCGTGGCCTTCCTCAAACCTCACATATAGCCCCACGTCGTCTTCATTCAGTCTACCCACGTAGTCCATAGTAATGTGGTACTCGCGCCCCACCACCATCGCCTCCTCTAGGAAGATGACGTACAAGTCTCGTTGGAAAACCTCCCTCGTGCCATTGACCTTGAGATCCCTCTTCGCCAAGGGGTCTCTCACCGTCAAGGTCGTCTCGGTGACCGCTATAAAGGTCTTGTGGAGAGTTATCTCGCTCGTTGCCTCGATGACCTTGAATAATATTTCAACATGGCCGTCGAAGGTCGTGTTTATTCCGACGAAGGGGACGAGGGAAATGGTATATTCAATAGGTTTTAAGGTAGTTGGTAGGCGGTAGCTCCTGTACTTGTCTTTGTAGTCTGGTCTTGTGGTGTTTTCGTTATCCTCATTATTTAACGGACCCGAGTCACCAACGACAGAAGCAAATACGATCAACAACACGAAAACAGTGAACATAGTATGTTGATCTAGTGTCATAAACTAAATGTGTTGGCCATGTATTACCATATAACTGAGATATAATATTTGTCTACGAAAAATTAATTTTGAATGCATTTTTCCTACGACTCAGTTCTATGGTAACACATAGCTAACACATTCAGCTGGTACAACAAACAAAACTATTTCCGTGCATTACATGGCTTTGTTGAACATTACATTTTTTAGCCTTATGGTAATGCATAATCTCATACCAAGAGTTGCGCAGTGAAAATTGTAACTCTGAGCTATTTTCTACCTTGAAGTATTTTACTAACACGCATGACTACGAATCTCTTTTCGAACATCGGTTTATTTATGCAATGACTATACAATTCAGTACCTTATATACCTTCTTATATGTCAGTCACCTTCTTTGTAGTAACGTGTTGTTAACCACGCTAAAAATTGTCAAAAAAGAAGCTCTTGGCTTTAAAGAATGTCATCAAAATCCGATTAGTGGTTTTCAAGATTGTTGTGCGTATACCTTTTCAAGATTGCAGATTACGAGATTGGTCTGGGCTTACACCAGGTTTACACTTTATACGAAAGAGTTCTCCTTATCGATCAAAGGCTTGACTTGGTTAGGTCGAGTTATAGCGCGCTTTTACAGACGACTTCACATTACTCGTTGATTAGTTGAATCATTGAATGACCCATTCTAATGCGATGTCATTTTCCTGGGGGGTAAATACAGAGCAGAGTATTTAGAGTATTTATTCAGGATTATAGCAATAGCATACCTATACATGATAATGTGTACATTGCGAGACAGTTGCATAGAATTGTATGAAGATGAACCCTTTCACCACATGCGATGCCTTAAAACAAGATTGAATTTATAATATATACAAAGCAAAAGCACTCTACCTGCCATAAATACGTAGCATAGAAATCTTTAGTATAATTAAGTAAAGAGAGAGTAAAAAGAGAGTGAACATAAAGTAAAATAGTAATAGAGAGTAGAATTAAGTAGAGGAACATAACCAAGGTCTGTTCGTTCTGTAGTAGCAGTCGCACTGCAGGAGGCGAGTTGGAGCAAAGGCATATGACGTCATAGAAGTTTTTAGCTCATTGGAGTAGTTTACAAAAACGAACGGTCTTGTAGCAGATTTTGTTGCGCGGCAAATTAATTCTCAATTACCTTGAGATACCAGCATCAACCTCGAGCCACTGAATAGAATATTTCATAGAATAATAGTATTAAAAAGTCCCTGCAGGCAAAGTATCACATTATTAAACTCGAAAGGCGAGAGTAATTGTTTTTACAGTAGGGCCTAGACCTAGACCTAGGCCAACTCATTGGTGAGAGGTTTGGGACAATCCGCTAGGCCTACAGTGAAGAAAACACTATTTATATAAATTTAAAATGTATACTAAGCATAAAACGCATTTGCACTATCAAATATGTAATGGCCATCCACTATTTCTGGGCGCTTCTTCTTGCACACTTCTCCATCCATAATTACGCGCCTTTTGGCAACCTGCTACAACTTTACTGAAAGCGCTCCACCTCTCGCGTAGGAGCACTTTCAGTAGAGTTGTAGCACTTACCATTTCATAATCGAACACTTTCGTACCAAAGCGAACGAACGCTTTTGTAGTACTGTCGCACATTGTGGTAGACAGAACGAACAGACCTATTGGTCAATCTCAAAGGCTGTGCTTGCGCGAGCTCGCGAGACGGGATGGCGGTGGAGTTGTTTTTTGAATTTCTAACCTTAAAATTGCAGCTGACGTGCTAGCTTCAGTTTATGTCAGTTTTAAAGTGCCAATATTAAAACCTTTGCGTGTTATGGAGTTACTGAATATGTATAGTCTAAGTATGACATGAAGTATCATATGTCTTCGTACAAATAGGCTTGTCGGGACGTATCTCCTAGCCCTAGCCCCCTAGCTCGACATGGATTTTCAACGACGGGTGAGCTCTGGGAGGTTAGGTTTATCAAGATACAGATCTAAATCATCTGTTAGTAATGATGGTAATGACTGCCATCCATCACCACAAGAATCAATAGGCATAATTCACAAGCGTCCTTTATTTAAACCATCTGTCGAATCAACACCAATACATAACCCTGTGCCTAATCCTGCATCTAGTTCAGAAATCTCCAACGAAGATACTTTGAAACCATGCGTGTCGCCAGATGACGCGACAGCAAGTCCTAGGCCTACATCCAATCAATCTGTATCAAATATTAAACTCTTCTCACATACCGGTATTGATATTAGTCCAATAGGTAGGCCTAGACCTAATGTACAACCTAGGCCTATTTTCAGGCTCGCAGCTACGACTAGGCCTAGGCCTAGAGCCAAGCTTAGCCTAGGTCTACATACCACTAATGTTGATGAAACTGACAACATCTGTACAAACATGACTCAACGGAAAAGTGTTAGAACTATTTCATACAATTTAGGTCTACGTAGACCTAAATCTAGTCAGAAATCCTCGGCAATAAACAAGGTTTGTGCTAGTAAAGCTTTAAACCGAAGTGAAATTTCAAGGTGCCCTTTGGATCAAAATTCAATGCTTTCTTTAAATGACTCTATTTTCAAACTAATTGATCTAGAGGAAACTAAAGATACAGATGTGCATCTGTTCAGTCAAAGTGAAAAAGCTATCCCACAATTTGAATGTAAACTTAGTCCAAATGATGATAGTCCGGGTGAACATTTCACAAGTGTTTCACAAGTGCCTAGTCAGAAAACTGCAGTCCTAGCATCTGAAATAATCTCTGCCCGTGAAGCCTTAATAAGATTGTCTCACGCTGCACAAAGCCCCCTGGATCAATGTAAAATGCTGTCTCAGAACGAATCTATTTTTGGACAAGTTGATCTTAGGGAAATTGAGAACCCTACTCTCCATGATCATAGTAATTCATGTGGTAGTGGTAATTGCAGTAACAATATCCCTGATTTACATTATGACACTATCAATGTTTGTGAACGTGAACATATTGCTACTGGTGCTGGTAGTTCCATTAAGAAAAAATACCTTGAGCCTACACCTAGTTGTTCGCCAACAAGTGGAAAGAAAGTACGACTTGATGGCTACAAAGTGTCACCTTGTAAGTCAATGCTAGACCTAGATGAAAATGCTGACAAACAAGGTGTCACTACAAGAACAAAAGAAGACTCTGGATATGAAACTACACTGCAAAAAAGTGTACCAAATGTTGAGCCAATTGTTTTTAGCCCACCTTCAAGTCTCATACCAATGGGGGAAAAAATACGAAGAGCATTAGTGACCAATGCCCAAAAGCCAATAGTCATAAAACCTCAGAAAACATTATCACTTAGACTTGATCTGTTAGGCTCAGGTAATGATGTAGAAAGTAACCAACCTGGCGTGTCGCAAGGTATACAGTCACAAAGTAAGTTCTTCGATTTGGGGCCTTTCTTTGGGTTGCCCTCACATGTAAAAACTCTTGTTCAACAATTTAAGGGCATTCATGATCTTTATGCTTGGCAGAAAGAATGTTTGAATTTGCCTGCTCTCAAAGGAAGAAAGAACTTAGTTTATGCGTTGCCCACAAGTGGTGGGAAAACACTAGTGGCAGAAGTACTAATTTTTCGGGAGTTAATGTGTTACAAGAAGAATGCCATTTTTATTTTACCATTTGTTTCTATTGTTCAAGAAAAAGTACGAGCACTCTCATCATTTGGTTTGGCTTTAAATTTTTTGGTTGAAGAGTATGCTTCTAGCAAAGGTATGTATCCTCCTCGCAAAAGACGCAGAAAGCAAAGTGTATATGTTTGCACGATTGAAAAGGCATTGGGCTTGACAAATAGCCTTATTGAAACAAAAAGGCTCTCCGAAATAGGATTAGTTGTTGTTGATGAATTACATATCCTTGGAGATAGTAATGGCCGAGGTGCCAATCTAGAGGGTCTTCTCACAAAAATTATGTTCGTACCGGAACCCATCCAAATAGTTGGAATGAGTGCAACAATTGGAAATCTTGAAGAAATTGCTAACTTCCTAAAAGCTGAAACCTACTCACAAAACTTCCGTCCTGTCGAATTAAAAGAATATGTCAAGCTTAAAAACTCAATTTACATTGTTAACACCTCTGCAACAACAACGGAAGAAATGTTCACTTTGTCTCGTCATCTTGATTACCCTTATACACCAAAAATGTTGGAAATTGACCCTGACATGTTGGCTGGATTGGTGATGGAAGTCATACCAACAAATTCATGTCTCGTTTTCTGTGCTACAAAACAAAATTGTGAAAATGTAGCTATTCTCCTTTGCCGTCTGCTTCCACAGGAGCTCTTGCAAAAACATAAGCTGAAAGAGAAAAAGTTGTTATGCGACATGTTGCGTGCCGAGGGTAATGGTTCAATCTGTACTATACTTTCCAAAACTTTGCCATTTGGAGTAGCCTACCATCATGCAGGATTGACGGGAGATGAACGAAGATTATTGGAAGAGGCTTACCTTGCAACAACTATTTGCTGTATTTGCTGTACCTCCACCTTAGCTGCTGGTGTTAATTTGCCTGCAAAACGTGTCATTCTACGATCTCCTTACATTGGAAGAGATTTTATTGACATAAGCCGCTACAAGCAGATGGTAAGTTGAAAATGATATGCCTGTTTACTGTTTAGTGTTTAAGTTAAATTGCTGTTATTAGTCTAAAGATTGTGTCCTTTATTTGCTCTACATTATTCGTTCTCATTATTTTGTTTTTTGTTTTGTTACAATCATTCGTAATTATCGAAATCAGTTGAAAGTTCTTACAGCATGTTTGTTGAATGGATGTTTGGTTATTCTTTTCACTTGTTTGGTGACCGTTTCACCGAGCTGTCTGTGGCTTACAGGCTGGACGTGCCGGTCGGGCGGGCCTGGGTGACTCTGGCGAGAGCATTCTGCTGTGCAAACCTGAAGATGCTCCAAGAGTGGGCCAGCTTTTGCTGTCACAAATGAATAAGGTTAATAGTAGCCTACACTTGGAAAACTTGCAATGGTTGCAGAACTTGGTACTCAGTGCAATAGGTAGGTAGGGTAGGAGTGATTGCTACATAGTTCATCTCATAAATTTAGTTACTGCTGTGTGATGTTGGTGTCATATGACATTTTGATGTGATTTGTACACAGGATTAAATTCCCCTCGAGAAAACTAGTTGCAGTGGGTGCATGGAAAGAATCCTTTGAAAAGACTTGTGTTGTTGCGTGTTGCAATGTATCTCTACTTGACTAGGTATTAACTCTTGACAAGAATGTTAGCACTGCTAGCTCAACTTTCTTAGTAGCTGTGCCATTGATAATGTACAAATAAAACTAGAATGAACAATTGACAGCTGAGCTTCACTACATAATTACAGTTATTTTATTTTTACCAGCTAATGCATCTAGGTATAGAGTCTATTTTGAGTGGCCAAGTCCCTACAGTGCAGGAGAGCTGTAGCCCAAGTTGTACATGTACGTAGCCTACTAGGAAGGAGAAAGTAAAAAAAAAAGTACCTTCGTAATGCATTACATTCGAGAAACTTTGAGAAGTGCATTCCATATTTTATCATGTCATGCAACAACAACTTGAACAATATTAAAGTTACTTTTTCAATGGTCACTTTCAAGAAAACGAAATACGAATTGTTAACAAAATATACTGTTGCCAACACACAAAAAAAACTCATTAGGCAGACATTTCGTATCAATAATCTAGGCTAGGGTGATACGAAGGTGATGGGCGGCTAAAACTGGAAAATGTTCAACACTTTGTCTTGTCTTAATGTATTATATCAAGTGATTTTTTGTTTTACCTGATGTATTTTGGATTATCTTACCACATCAACAGGATTCAAGTATTTCCAATTAATCCATCACTTTTGAATTGATCAAATTAGGTGAATAACTGATAACGTAGCCAATATGAGTGACAAATTGCCTAAAAACAATTTAATATTCATGTCTTATTTGTGTAAATTGTTCCTTTTTGCAGGTCTTGGCATCGCCACAAATCGAGATAGTTTACACAAATTAGTTGCACATACATTGCTCAATGTTCAAGCTGAAGAACTTGGTATCAACATCTTTGATCTCACTGACAATGCTATTACCACGTTGCTAAAAATGAATGCTATTCGGACAAGTAATACTAGCTCAGACTGCAGCATCTTGAGTAGTAATGTGTCAGTCTGTATGTCCGGTGAATCTGGAGATGAAGTACTAAAGAGTCCACAAGTCATTGTTGGTAACCAGTCAACACATGTGAAGTTAGATGTTTCAAGTAAACGAAGGCGAGTTACAGTAAGAAGACACACAGAACTACTTGTCAACAAACTTGGGCGAGCTGCATTGAGGGGTAAGAAGGGTTTTTTAAATTTATTGAAGTCTTGCAAACCATCTGGTATAAACTTTTCTATTTTTAAATAATGCATTACCACATGGAATACTTTGTATGTTGTTGATCATTTTTTAGATACCTAGTTATTTAATTTATTTAAGTGACAGATATGTGCAAGCCTAACTTTAATTTATACATATACTACTGAACTATGCCAAATGTATTTAGCTTGGACCAGTGTTTTAATTTTATATTTTGCCTGTAGGTAGTATTGAGCTGTCTAAAGCTCGTGTTTTGTATGAGGATCTCCGCCAAGCTCAGAGGTCTTTGGTTTGTCTCTCACATCTCCATCTTCTGTACCTCGTGACCCCGTATGATCTCGTTGAGCGAGTCAAGCTGGTCAACTCGACATTCTTCTCAGTGGTCAGTCAGTAATATAGATACGTAGTTTTTATGATTGTGAGCATGATCATTATGTTTCAAAAGCAGTCACAGGATCTGCAATCGCAGTCGAAGTGAGTTCCTCAACGTTGGTGACTAGATAACTCTCGGCATATCTTTACTCGTCCCTATTCCTCGTTCATTATAGTCTTGGACTTTGGTTCCTTTTTTGTATTTCAAGCTTATGTTTCTTATCATTAATGCCAGCCATCTTTGCAACCTGAATGCCCACTGTCTTCTGTTTGGATCGTGTCCTTAATGAATTGGTTCTGGATGTATATAAATAGCTCTACATGTCGTCACAGGCAACAAAGGAGCCGATGTAAAACCTAGCAGTTTAGTACGTCATTAAGCAATAAATAAAATAATATGAATTAACAATTTCCTCTTGCTTAATGTAACCGTACGTAAAGCCAGTGGTCACCGTGGTACTTTTCAACAAGTATAAGCTATGCGCCGGTACCAGCTTTCCCCTCCTCCCAACAACAATCATCAACATCAACAATATCAATGCCAATACAGGTATACTGTATTAGAAATTTGTAATTTGTATAAGTGAGTTCTATTGCAAATTACAGAACAAATATACAGTAATGGATATTTATAGAATACGTAAGATTAATGCTATACTGTAGTCTAATACCCCTAGTAGTACACTCGCAATTATGTAGGACGCGCATATAAGATAGAGTGCATTACTGTTTGACTTGTAAGTTGGGTGCACTTGTATGCTATGCTACTTGCCGAGAAATTAAATGTAGCCATTTTGTTTCTAATTTCTAGCTGAACGAACTGGACGACAAAGACGTGCAGACAGCTCGTATCTTGGGAATCAATGAAGCTGCCATGACTTCATTAATGAGAGGCAATAGAGTCAAGGTATAGGCTACATTACATATTTGGCAATATTTTCATTAGGGATGACATCGGGTAATAAAATTCGGAACCGGTTCCAGCTCTCATATTACTCTACCCGGATCCTGAAAACGTATTTTTCGATGTGTAGGCTTGATTTGAAGGTGGTCGTTAGGCCTTGTGAAGTGCGCGGGGAGCGAAGACGAGGTGATGATATGCACGCTGCCCTCTCGGTTAGCCTCTCGGAATTTGCCTGCAGTAATCACGTCGAGTAAAAAGACATTTCTCAATACACAACTGAAGCACTTACATAAAACATGATATTTTAAGGAAAATAAATAGTTATAGAACAAGTATTAGCCAGAATGTTCACCAGAATATTAAACAAAGAACATACAGTAACGAATGCAAGTCGGCTAGTTTAGCCTAGAAACGAACTAAAAATTTACCCGGACCCGAAAAACGGCTCCGGGTAATATTTGGAGCCGGGCTACCCGGGTACCCGATGTCATCCCTAACTTTCATATCTTTAACATGAGTATGATCTGTATTGTTGTTTTGGGATCCTATATTAATGCACTTCTGTCATCTTGTGAAAAGGATAAGTAGTACAAACAATTCTTATCCCAATAATTCTTTTAGGGCGTTGCTGAACGTGTGATTCGACGATTCTACGTGACACTCATGCTTAAAGATCTTTGGAATCAGAAATCAGCGTGGGAGGTGGCTACAAAATTTGACATCCCAAGAGGCTTTGTACAAACTCTTATGTCATCATCTGCTGCTTTTTCATCATGTGTTGTTCGGTTCTGTGAGGTAAGTCTATGGGCTTTGTGAAAGATTTCCTTTAATTTTGTGATTTTATTTTATTAGCATATATTTAAAGATTCAGACCAAGTTCCTGTACATGCAACCTTCCCCACTTGTAAGGTTGTAACTTGTAAGTTTTAACCAATGAGAGTTGATGGAGGTTTCGTACTGATTAGACAATTAATGTCAACGTCCAAACTTTTAGGTAATTTTGTACTAATTCAATGCATCGTGTTTGTTTGTTTGATGTTTGATTTGTGCTTGATGATGGCCCAGTAAGTCAAAAATGCAGACATATGAAAAGAAGAAGAAGAAAAACTGTTTTTAGTGGAGTACCTAGTCAGAAAATGGGAATTCGGTCGTATGAGAATTAAGGACGTAATTAAGTTCATCAAAAAAATTCTGTTGCCTGGTTACTTATATATAACTTATGGTTTGGGAACCTTGTGTCTTTATATTCAAATATCTATGTAGCCCATACTACCTGTATTTTGGTTAATGCTAAAGAGTGGTCTCACTATAAAAACCGCACAAAATTGAAGTGTATTAGTCAACCCTCCAAAATTCTACTCGCTAGCTCGCAACTAACGAGTGACTTTTTGTAGGTTGTGAGTAAACTTTGGTATATCTGAAAGTAACATTTTGACCATTAATCATAAGCTATGCATTGCAATATTGACTTTTGTGTTATTGTTTTTTATGACAAGATATCACCTCAAAACGCATTTCAGGCCATCAATACAGGATCAACATTTCTTCGCCTGTGGTAAAATTGCCTCCGGCGGCGGGGGTTTCAGTTACATTACACACAATCAAACACAACATAGGTAAATGGGGAGTGTCCTTACATTTTCAGGAGCTGGAAGAGATGTGGGCCTTCAAAGATCTTCTTGGCAGTTTTACGCAGCGTCTCGCCTACTGCTGTTCAGTGGAGCTGTTGCCCTTAATGGAGTTACCGGCTGTCAAAAGAGTGAGTTATGATGTTATGTAGTTATGAAAGTTTAGCAAAGTTGTAGCGTACACATTGGACTTATATTTTCATAATTCATGTTGGGTGACATATTATTTAGTAAACAACTTCATGAGTCTCTAGTGTTTACTGTGGACTGTGGTACCCAGTAAACTACTTTCCTTGTCATTGGCTAACAATTTTACTTGGGTACACAACACACACAGGTTTGATATGCTTTGCATTAGCTTTGTGTGTACTATAATGGACCTGTAGACTTTGGCAAGTTTTAAAAACCCAATATATTTTTTAATTTTCGGGGTCGAACGGCTAGATAATAACTTCACCTAATAAAATAAGCCATTATATCATGGATTTGAATTTCCACAAATTGTTTGCCATCCCTTATCTAGTACCTTGACTGTATAAAATACGTATAACAATTTAAAATAAATGTTATAATTATGCATGTATGCCTACAATCCAAAATATTAATCCTCTTCCATCGGATTCTTGTTCAGGGACGAGCCAAGCAGCTGTACAATGCTGGCTTCAAGTCTCTTAAGGATGTGGCTCAAGCAAATCCTAGTACCCTCGTCTCACAGGTAGAGCCTCTGTCTAAGAGGGTGGCATATCAGATCATTGCTGCTGCTAAAGTAAGTTCAAAGTTATTTTTACATCATGTACATGTCTTTTTGTGTAGTACAATTAAACATGCCCACCTTTATTTTAAGTATGTATATTTATTTTTTATGAACAGAACGAAGTTCAAGAAAATGATGTGTCGAGCTTGGCATGATGAGGATTGATGGGATGCCTAAGAATAAGATCAATTGTGGAAACACCCCTTTACCCAGTTAAATGATGTTGGAATAAAGAGTAGCGATATAGGCCTATTAGGCCTATATCTTTGTATTTAAAGTCTACCCACTCAGTTACAAGAATTGATTTTCAGTGGGGGACATTTTATACCATTTATTATGTGCTTTGTTGCTATGACGCAATGATTGATTCAATTTCAATGAAATGATTTTGAAATAACCACCGGAAATCTATTTCAGTGGAGAACACTTCCCCATTGACATTGCCAATTCTAGCCTCTTAAATCTTTATTGTGGTACGATATCACTTACGGTACCAGAATGACATGGTTCAATGAAGTACTATGTAGAATTTCCTTGAGTTACATGTTTATCTAAGGTCTAGCCTCATACATTGTTATGTTTGAATGCACAGCTACTGTTGGTGGAGAAGGTGGAAACTTTGCGTGAGGAAGCTGAAGATGTTTTGGAAGGTTTCTTGAATATCGAGGATGTGGAAGAGTGGATGAGTGGCACTGCTGTGGTCACAGAGCACCCAACCCAGTGATGCTACAAGAAAAAAGAAAATACAGAGGGTGGTAGTGCAAAATCAAATTAAATTACAGTACCTCTCGCTCCCTCCCTCTCTTACTAATTTTCACAATGCCGATCACATTTTCACACCTCGTCATTCATCATTACGTAGTACAACAAATGCAAATAATTTTGTACTATCTAGCTTTCTTACTGTTAAGTGTTAACCTTATCATGTAGTTATGTAGGACCTACAATGGTTTGACTTTGACTTTCATATACATAATGCAAATAAGACTGAACATAACATAAGACTACGGCAATGAATAGACCAATGGGATGTGTGTTTGATACGAGTTTTATGATTCACTGAGCAGATAAGTGTTATCTTCCTTATCTTACTTAGGTGTTCTTAACTGCACACGTGGTGTTAATGGTCATATGGGCTTCCAATCCCTTACTAATATGGGATCTATTGTGTGACCATTCTATCTCACACTGAGAATTTTGTTGTCCACTCCACTTTTGTTTGATTTAGTTAGGCGTCCGCATATTTCTATTTATTAGTTCTCTTCTACTCCACGTGCCAGGTAACCAGTTGGTCTTCGTGTTCCTTTTCCCAGACATCACTACTTATCTAGCAGATAGGGTTTGCATAAACAATTATATACATACTGTATTTACATTCGTGTGTTGGTGCCCTATGGTGATCGATGTATTAAGTTTCTGGTAATTTGTTGAAATCCTATCCAGTTGCCTTGAATCATAATATATATTTGTCCAGACTTGGTGTCATGACAACATGGGTTAATGCCTTTGTAATGTATAATTATCGGTATAAGATGTGAGAAGCTGAACAGCTAGTTAATGATAGGTAAAGGGATGTAAAGGAAACCCAACAGCTTACCTTGTAGACGACAGTGGAGAATTTTTTTGATACGTTAAGATATATAAAACAAACAAATACAAATCGGCGAAAAAACTGTTGTGGCCAAGCAGGGCCTTGAGTCACTTTATCCATGGCAATATAGAGGATACATATACGTACAGTTTTTCCAAATTTTGTGCTGGGACGCTGCTGGGTGGGAATGGGGGAAACTAGAACACGAAGGGTGGGTGACAGTCGGGTAGTGGGCTGAAGGGCCTACAAGATGTTGGGAGGTAGCCTTGAGTTTGTGATCCACTGATGTGCGAGCTACCATCTTCTAGGTTCATGTTCATTGCAGCCTCCGGCAGGTATGGCTCTGGCAATACTGGGCATGTAGCATTCGTTGAATGGTAGGCTGTGAGCTACGTAGGGCTACAGGTTTGACTGTGTTATCTGTCGTTGTGTTATGTCTATGACCGTTCGTATGGATGGTGAGAACATTGGTAGTAAGGCCTGAATATCCTGCTGGGCATTCCGTTTGGCTGAAACAGTTCTGAAGATTTTTAATGTGTTCATTTTGTGTATTTCAATACCTGGAAGTTCTCCACAGTTGCCTATGAGATAAACTGTTGGGTTCCCTCTACCTTAGCAACCAATAGCCAATAATCAATAATTATGTCATTCTAAAACAAGTAATGTTTTTTTATTAGTATTGGTGTTATTTTTTTGTTTTTTGTTTAAACCTATATTGTTACGGTGCTCCACTCGTTTTGAGATTTTAAGAATTTGTGTGCATGTAGGTATGTTATGTAAAATTATTTCAGTGTGAGCTACTAAAACATGTTTTTCCAAGACAGTTCCATTGTATTATCATACTCAATTTAGCTAGTGTGCTGAATTCAGAATTGTAAAGTACTATAGTAAATGAAAAGACCCCCAAGGAACTAATAGTAATACTGTAGGTCTTACTTGATTCAAAATCAATCTGTATTACTTTGTATTTAGTATTTAGTATTTACGTGTATTATTATTTATGTATGTCATAACAGTTGTACCACTTGTACATGCCAGTTTTGTCATACCAGTACCTTATTTACTTATTATAAGTAGTATGCAATTTTTGTAGATATTGGAGTATTTTGTATGAATCGTATTGTAAAATTGTATGTACAGTATGTATTTATATTTTTACATCAGTTATGTGATAAAAATAAATCTGAAAGATGAAAATTTACTTCAAATTAAATTAGTTTTTGAAATAGCAAGTGAACAGTTAGCAAGTTTATTACAATCATATCCTATGACATACACATCCGTGACCGTGTATAATATGACGCCAGACCCTTAGTTGCCTCTTACGACAGGCAGAGCTACCCTCATAAGTCAGGCCGATAAATCTTGGCGGTATAATACTGTATTAATATAACTGTGTTGCTTGTCTAAGCATCAATCTAATCTCACGATTTTGACATTTCAGCAGATTTCTTTGTCACACACAGTGTAAAGACAAATTGTAGAAAAACTAACATTTCAAGTAAATATTTAATTTGAGATGTTCTAGCTGGTCTCATTCTTCCAAGTTGTGTGAACTATACTTAATGGGAGACAATATAACAGAAAGACTGACCCTGTTTACTTGATTGTATTTTTACTGTGCCAAACTTTATTAAGTAGTATGATAGTATTTGAATTGTCTTGCCATGAAATATTTTAATAGATTATGTATACTATGTACAAGTTACACAAAATATTTTAGTGGCTTGAATCTGAATGTAGCAAGTTTCCAATAGAAAGCTAGTTCGATGGTTGGTGAAATGAACGATCCAGCCCACTGTTACTTCGATGTGTTGTGGTTGAAGTGGCCTGCAGCCTCAGCAGGGTACGGTACTGCCTCGCGAGAAATGTAGTACTGCATCGTTCATTGAATAGCTCCTTTTGCAGAGCTACTCTCATACGCTCCTCCATAACCAGTTTCCATGGTGGTAATATTATGAAGTATTGCTATAATTTAGGCCTGAAGATGTCCCTCACAGAAGGGACGAAACGTCGAGGTATGCCACCTTATCACCCACGACGCGGCGAAACATCCCGTTCTAGTTACAATTTTATTTCATTATTACCGGGCCGCAAAAGTTTAAAATGTGAATTAATAATAATAATAATAATAATAATAATAATAATAATAATAATAATAATAGAACATAATTAAATATAGCAATCCATTTTATTAAGTACCTTAATTTGATGTCAATGTGGCTGTGCCCTTTATGTTACAAACACTCAATAATTAATATTAATTAAGTTCTGATTTTCATTGTTTTCCACTGTTGGCCATATCGTCATTGACAGGGTCATGAGCATTAAATTCCTTCACCCTATTTGCGTATAGTATCGTATTCAGTGAACAATTGCAGGAACCGTGACCAGGCGAAACGGTGCCTATCATGCACACACGACTGTTAGCGTTCATGAAGGTATCTTTCAAAACAAGTGTCAATTTGGAGCCACGGAACGGAATGTGTCCCTCACTTCTCGCTAAAGCGCGGATACACTCTTTCAAGGCCAACAGCGATTTGTTGATCTCCGCGCCTTCTATCTCCAAATGTCTGTCGACCTGCATTCCCCTACCGACACCCCGTTCGTTTCCCGCCAGGTCGATGAGCGAAAACTTGCCGTAGATTTGTCCTCTGTGGTTTTCCCCGGGGTCTTGACGTAGGATGAGTTGGAAGACCGAGTGGGACCGCGACGACATCGGATTGATGGCCGTCTTACCCGAAGTCCTCGACGCATTCCCTCTCCGAATTAACGACACCACCTCGTCCAGGCCGTTGGCATACAATTCCGTGAGACCGACTATCTGTATCTGTTGGTCGACGTCTTCCATCACTTTGATCTCGTTCCTTCCCGCCAGCAAGTCGTACAGTCTGCCTTTGTAGATCTCGAAAAAGGTTACCGACAACCTTAACCCTAATTCTTCATATTCCCTTAAACTGAGCATATTAATAATATCATTAGCAACATTCATGTAAATACCGTTATTTGATTCTTGTTTGGTGCCGTTAATAAAATTGCCTCCCATAGTGTGTGTTTTACCGCTTCCCGTTTGGCCGTAGGCAAACACCGTTGCCGTTCCGCCTTCGAAAATTGTATCGATCAGCGGTTTAGTAGTGAATTTATACACCATCTCGTTAGTACTATTCTCATCGAAAGCATAATCAAATCTGAATGCATGATTTTCTAAATATTTAGTCAGGTCCAGCTTTGCTTTTGGTTCATGAACCAATACTAAGTCCTTGTTTGGAATAGTAATTACATCTATTTGTTTTGCTTCAATCTCTTTGGCATTTAGCGGACGTTTACGTATGCATACAATGATGCGCGAGTGTTTTACAGGGTCGGTCAGTTTCAGGGGATCACACAAAATCTGCTGTCTGTATTCATTGACCATCAAGGATAATTTCCAATTAATGTTTCCAGGATCTTTCATTCTGAGCGCGTTCTCCTCTGCCCTCTTTGCCTCCTGTTTACGACGTCTTTGCTCGCGTTCACGTTCCAAGCGTTGGATCGACTCCACTACCGAGTGTTTGGGGCGAACACTCGCCGTGCTCGGCGATACAAGATGGTGGCTGTTGTTTGTCGACTTACTTCCGATGTTAGGGTCGGCGGTCGGCGGTCTAGTGCGTGTATTACTGGCATGTGACGTGAAGGGGTTAGTTGAAGCAGGCCTGTTGTACAACTGAACCGAGTCGCTCTTGCGCTTAGGAGACATGATAACGTTATTCGTGCTAGGTTTTCCAGCATTCATCTTACAATTAGATGCATTATGATTTTTCGCAGTAGGTGAATATTTACTTTGCAAAGTATACGAGCGTGCTTCATTTGTACGAGAATTGAAGTTTGTGCATCGCTTTTGAGGAAGTGATTCGAGAGTACGTGTTTCTTTTCCGTGTATTGCATGTGGTGCATACATTTCTTCCATTAATGGCGAATAGAACGGATCTTCAAGTGTTCTGGGCTGAAATGACACATACTGCGTGCTATCGTTGGTATGAGAGTGAGGCGAATGTATGTCGTCGTAATAGATTGAGAGCTTCTCTTGAGATTCGGAAGCCTCTAAATTGGTCGTTTCTTCGTGTGGGCCACCTGACAACATGTTTTTGAAGAACTGCGAGGCTTCACCAATCATTTGCATTGTTGATTTACGTTTTGTTTCGGGCGTTCCTTCACTTTCCCCACTTTGGTCTTCGTCGTCTCCATTCTCCGACTCACTAAAGTCAGAACACACATATTTGACGGGAGCACAAACTTAGATCTTATGAAAAAGGAAGAAGCAGTAAATATTATATACTAAAATTGGTAACAAGACGTGTTTATGTGTGTGGTAGTGTTGGATATAGGCTAAAGATTAAATAGGAACAAAATTTGTATTTCCCTGAAAGAAAAAAAAATATGATTATTTACTGTAGGTACAGTATATATCTTTGAATGTTCATAAAGAGAAAAGACATAGCAAAATAGACAAACAATGTAACCTGTCTAATGTCTGTTCTATATATAATGATTGCGTTACCTGCTGCGAAAGTATCGGTCAGATAAAAATGGATTCTTGGGTAAAGTTGTACCACGTGCGCGTGCTTCTGTTAGTCTTGCTTTAACATCCTCCAACCAGGCTTTATTGCTCACACCAGCTTCCAGGCTGTTGGATGGTGTGGTTCGCCGTTCGTCGTTGTTCAACTGGTCAGTCATGGCCTCGTTTTGCTCTGGGTAACTGGAAATCAAATAATGTTGCATTACATATAATTTTTTTTATTTCATAAAATATAATTGCTAATTAGTAATCACTTCTTCGTGCAGCATCGCTAATCGAGATGATTGTTTAGTTTCAATACCGTATTTACCTGAATTTAAGATTATAATTATTTCCATTTTGTATACACGTAGTTAAATCAAAATATCGGTGGTCCTCTTAAATTTGCATATTAAGATTATGAAGATGAATATGATTTTTCCAGTTTTAATTCTTGAAAATGGGGGGTCTTCTTGAATTCAAAGTCATCTTGTACTCAGGTAAATATGTGTGAATGATGATTATCATGAAAAACATACTTATTTATCACTGTGTTAAGAACAAAATAATATATATCTATCCACATATAAATTTGATGAAAATTAAAACTGAAGTTTAGTCCCGTTCTCATGCACGCGAATGAGGCGAGCAAAAACTTTCGTGGCTAGTCGGAAGGCTGGGATCAACATAAACAGGAACACGTCTCGTTCTGTCAAAATATACTCTTTTTTACCCTGGTCGCTCGCTCGTTGATTTTGCTTGGCGTAGTTTCATGCACTAACCAGAGCTTCGACAACAAAGTGTATTAGAATAACTGAATAATGTTTGTAACCAAACATACAACTGTTCATAAATTGTAAATGAATATTCACACGCATTCGCTTGTGCTGCACGGTTTGCTCAAAAGAATGACCTCCAGTTGAGTCCTGACTACAAGATGTAAACATCTACTCTACCTGACGACGGAACTCTTTGAGCAGTGTGTGATCTCGGGAGTCCTGACAATGAGATGTAAACATCTACTCTACCTGACGACGGAACTCTTTGAGCCGTGCGTGATCTCGGGAGTCCTGACTACGAGATGGGGATTCAACTCGATGACATCACCAATAGTCACCTCTCTTCCCCACAGGTTGCCGTCGTTATCACGCCACTCCACGTTGACGAATCCGTGCTTGGGGGTGACGCTTACAACTTCTGCCTTTTGAAAGGTTTTTCGGTTCGACCGTCGTATGAAGATCTCGTCACCAACGAGAATAAACTGCATGCGAGGATCGATCCTACTTTCCATTTCCCTATTCATCAGTAGGATGAGCCCTCTACTCTATATTTTTGTAATTAAATCTTGTCAAAGACAAATATGATGTTTAACTAAATGGGCAATGTGTTTGCTTACATACATTTTGGCCAAATAGTTACTTTACGCTATACAATTATGTTACAAATTTAATATGGATAATATTACAAATTCATTGCATCTACTTGTTTTTTCAACTTTTATTTTTTATTTCCATAGTAATGCAACATACTTTCAACTGTAACCACGCAACGCAAATACGACACATTACAGTTAATATTGTATGGCACAACTGTTAGTTTTAAATAAAACCAGCCCTTACCATTGTGAAATAAGTACAGTACAGAATATATTTTGTACTGGGTATAATACATTGACAGATACCTACCACAATATTATGGAATACGAGTCATTGTGGTTTTATATTCTAACATGTAAAGAGGTTCAAAAATACAAACATTGTTTTAACACATTTTATGAAGAGAAGACAAAAATAAATACTTTGTTGTGAAAACAATAAATATTTTATCATTTTTTCTCATAGTTGTACCAGCAACATGAATCTGAATGAATGGTTTAAAACTTGATTTCATTTTATCTATGCCTAGTGAACCGAGTGGTGCATCCCAAATGTCATCAAAAAACTCAAAATTTTGATAAACCGGACCCTCAGGGCCACACACTCTCCACGCCACATGGCGCCTCATTCATGAGTTTAGATCACGGTTACATTCCTTTTGTAAAAGGTGATGCACAAAGGTAAAACAACGATTAGAACTATCGTGGTTCCGAACAAACGGAAGAATCGAGCGGGTAAACATTTGAAAAGTTGCTCGTGTGTACTGTTCACCATGCGCACGCGCACGAGCACGACACAAGAGCAACAGAAAAGTTGTTTTTATACACACTCCCTATGAAGTGGAAATACGATATCACTGTTTTCTCTAGAAATAAAAAGCACGATAATACGCAAATTTTGAGCATAAAGATGAGTTGACATCATGAAAAAAAACTACATCGCCGTTTCGGATGCTAGAAACGAAAGTGTCGAATTAACCAAACGTCTTTACAGGTGAGATCAGCTGGGTGACCTAACCAAAATCCTAGGCCATTGCAGCTAACCTTGTAGGCGTGCTAAAGGCTAGGCCTCTCATGTTAATGCCATATGTTTCTAAAATGTAGACTTAACGAAGCAGCTTATGACTAGGCCTAGTTTAGCCTAGAGTTATGCACAAGTCTGATTCATGTGGAAGGACTGGGGCCATAGCTTAGGCCTAGGCCTAGCCCTGGGTCTTCACCATGCTTTAGGGCTAGCTAGGGGCCTAGGGCCTAGGCCCACCTACGCCCACAGGCCTTCCGTATGGCAGGGGCTAGAGACGCAGGCCTATCCGAATGTTATTCTAGGCGTAGGGCTAGGTAGACCTAGGCCTAGGCCTAGGTAATTCTTAGTCTTATTCTCACTCCAGTTTTTCCAGCAATATCCGAGCTTCAAAAAGTTGTAAAAGGCCAACGAAGGATTGCTCTAAGCCTAGGCCCTAGCCTCCATATCAAGACCAAGAACTAGGGCCTAGGCCTAGTGTCTACTTTCAATTCTAGGCCTAGTTCTTATTTGTGTCCTTGGTTGCTCGTGCATGTTGAGCCCAACTATTCGGACGTTGCTTGTGTTGTCACCGACGGACGATTGATGGACACGAGAACAAGAATTAACGACGTTTTGGTGCTATTCGGATACGTTCTAGACCTCCACTTGTGTGCACCCTGATAGAGCCCTAAGTATAGGGATGCGTAGGCCTAGGCCTAGCCTATGCTAGGTTTGGATTTTTAGGAGTTGTTAGGTTTGGATGCACAGAATGTCTCCTGCTGTCAATCTTTGCTTAGGTTTAGAGTACATTGGCCCATGTTCTAGCTAGGCTAGATTTTCATTTATTATCTTCTTCTCAAATGCCCACATTTGGCTATTATGCCATCATGCTGGATCTGGTCAACCAGTAGAGACACGCTTGTGTCTCTACTGAATATGAAAATAGTTTTATATTCATCTGACAAACCCGTTGTAAAGACACGTGCTTTGTTGTGCAGGGGCATCACGGATGTCGCGAGGCGGCTGGACGAGAGGCGCGGCCGAGCGCAGATCTGCGACGAACTCTTCGTGCCGAGCCTCGAGGCCCAACGGGTGAAGCTGAGGGAGTATTGCGAGCGCCTGATATTCTCGGACCCTGTCGGCTATGGCCAGAAGGGGGAAGACATCCTCTGGCGTAAGGGTTACTACGACGTGGTTTCGACTGCAAAGCGGATGAGAAAGGTACCATAATCGTTGTGGAATTTTAAGTTGTGTTACTGAATAAGGCACTTCTCTTGTTGGTAGTAGTAGTGTTGGTCATATTTGTGGTAGAAGTAATAGTGTAATAAGGGGAGTAGCCTGAGCATTATTTTGATTGCTTAATTTTTGGTTTTTACAAACATGTCACATTTTACTTCTTTATACCCCAAGGCTTGTAGAACGCCTTTGTCAGTAGATTTCGTGGAAAATGTGTTTGCATGCATCATGTAAATTGTAAATGGTTAGGAAGGTCACTTAGAGTAAGCGTTATTTTACTAACAGCCTTGAGGCTCTAGGCCTACACACCTAATTAATTTAACTAAGCATCCTTCACAATCAGTTGTAAGGCGTAAGGAGTAAGTCATAAGGTTTATGTCGCAAGGCGTAGGAAAAGCCAACCGTTCACAACGACAATAGTTTGTAAACGCCCCGTTGTTCTACGCATGCACAACGGACGATGACGATGCACAGCCTTTTGTATGTTCGACCGGGCGTTGGACACATGACTGCATGGCAATGTATCAGCTGTGTATGGTAGGAGTGGGAGATACCTTGTTGTGATTGGTTCGTCGTAAGAGTCTCGTCTTAAGAATTGGATTTTGGGCAATTCACTACGACTTGCGCCTTACGCCTTATAACATACGACGCGTTGTGAACAGTAACATTGAAACATACTCTTGGCAATATTAAACCATGTGCCTTACGCCTTAGACCTTACGCCTTAAAACTGATTGTGAATGAGCCTTAAATAAAATCGTTATTTTATAAGTTTTTTTTTGTGGTTGTATGTTTTTCTCTATCGCAGCTTACCATTACTCTACTCAGTACTCAGATAAGCTGTTAGCATCCTACCTCTTTCATGCAACTACATTGCACCAGCCTTTTGGTACCCTGCTGTAACCTATGATAGTTTTCAGTTTCGTTCTAAATACCATTCTGCATGTAAACGTAGCTAATGTGTGTGTGTGGGATAATGGCTGCTGCGATGGTTATCGAAATTATGCAATTCTTAGTGTACGGCAATAGAACCACCTCAAAGGTCCGTGGAATCATGTAAATATTAAGAACAGGGTATCATTAAAATTTCAATTAATGGAGTGTTAAGGTTGTTTGAAACCCTGATGTATGTAGGCTAGAATATTACTTTCTCTAATAGTGGGCAGTGGCGTGCCGTCCATGGTTAAGCAATGGAAGCATTGCTTCCATTTTATTTTTAACTAAATTACCTTTCCTTTATATACCCTCAATGCTGGTTAACAATATCGCTTAACAGTAACACTAAAATATAATTAATGAACCAAACTTAACTACCCGAATTATGCGAAATAACTGACAGCGCAATGAAAAATCCTTGTACCATATTCTACGAGTTTGAATTCGAGCGCCAGCCCTTTGCTGTGGGCCAAGAGACGAGGGTGGCCGAGGGTTGACGAAGAAAAGACGAGTGGAAGCAATGCCTCCACCCGGCACCCGTAAGCCATATTATTCCGAGAGACACGTGGGTTTGAAAGTTGATCATGTTTTTACCTCTTTATAACCGTAAAACTGTTTCGTTCATGTTCTAAATTCATTCAGTGTGAGAAGGATTGCGGATCTACATTGATTAGTTTATTATTTTAGTATAATTGTAGTGTGTGACAAGTGTTTGGTGTGTTGTTCGTTTACGCGCGAATAAGCAATATGAAGGATTGCTTCCGAGTCTGCGGGCTCGATCGGATCGCTTGCTGTGGGCCAAGGATCTAGGTCTACCGCGGATGTGGAGGATCTAGGTCTAGCGCGAATGTGCACTCCTTTCTGAATTTGTACTTTCAACTTTCAATAACCATGAATATGATTGAATGTTGTGTAATCGATGAATTATTTGCGCGCCCATTTAGCACTCGTTCTTTTCAAGAAAAATGTACAATTATTGAGAGTGGCCGACCAACACCAGCTCTGCCAAATAACAATACAAAAACTAAAAAATGCACTCGGCATTTTAGCACTGATATTTTATAATGGATCAAATTTTTGTTGGAAAATTTCTAATAATAAATTGCCTAATGTCCGGTATTTCAATGTCCAGTGAAAATCTACTTTTAATTTAAATTGTTTTTACCATGACAAAGACCAATAGAAATACACCAAACTTGGCTTACCTGACAGTTAATTTACTTGACACTTTAACTGGACATTGAAATATCGGCCCTAAAACTCGTTAAAAGGCTCTTACGGCAATCACGATGATCCAAAAAAATCCGGGGCTATGCGCCCCGGACCCGCATTGACTGGGGGGCCTTCCCCCCAGACCCCCCATGCATGTATTAGGTGGAGAAGTCTCACAAGTGCCATTGCCAAAGGATTACTTAAAAAAGTAGTTGCTTCCCCTATTAGAAAAGTCACGGCACGCCACTGATAGTGGGTATCACTTTGTTTGTCTGCAGAACAACACTTGGAGTCCAGTTGAGATTGCCTACATACAGAGTCATCTAGCGTCAGGTGTCGGGCACTACCATCACCTCATCTCCCGCCTTCAGATCGAATTCAAAGTAGACCTGCGAGGAATGATCGATTTTCCGATTCTTGTGAACGATGAGGGATTGATGAAAGGAAAGTCGTCTTCAAACAAAACGCTTGATGCAAAGAGCATTGAATGGGCAAGGATGGCAGCCCATAGATGCCTTGTTTATCTTGGAGATCTCAACCGCTACTTTCTAGATATTTATCCACATTGGGATACTGGGTTGACTGCACGGTACTACTTACAGGCTTTAAATCTAAACCCTGAGATTGGAATGCCTCACAATCAGCTGGGAAGTCTATCAGGCACAAAGAATTTTAGTCTTGATGCAGCATACTACTACATGAGATGGTAATTAAATAATTAGTAGCCTAAATATTCATTATTAAACCATGCATTACAATTTTATTTCAAAGATTGAGGCGTCTAAATGAATTATTTATCAATTAATCAATTATCATACGTCTAGTGAACTGTTAGTAATAGGGATGAGATTTTTAAACATTTAACTTGCAACCATTCGATCAAACTAAAACTGCTGTATCACTGAGGGTAGGTATCGTAAACTTTTCCTGCAAAACGTGGCCAGGTTTCTCATCGTTTTACAAGTTTGTCAGTCGCGTAACTTTCTTCCCCAAATACCAAGCATTATACTGTTATAGTTAATTCATGCCATATAAAACCATAGATCTTAATAATATCTAGCCCCACAATGTTCCAAAGTTTTGATATTGATTGTCATTTTAAAGATATTCATTTAAAAAAAATTGAATTCTCTGTTGTCAAATTTGAACACTAATAAATAATTTTTCGAAGCTGGTTGTATTTGGTACTCCTTTGTTATGTAGGTCTATTCTCTTAATGTTGTGTTGTTTTACATACCGGTACCAAGGATTCGTGTGACATGTCTATTTGTTGTTAAAATCTTTTCCTCTTTTTAGTTTGATGTGTCCTCAACCTTTTGAAGGTGCAGAAGGCAACCTTCAGCGTATATTCGAGAAAAACTCAAAGTGGGTTGAGAACCAGTCCTATGAAAGTAATTTTATGAACCCTTCATCGTCGCAAGTGGAGCATATTCAGTGCCTACTCGCAAGGTTTCTGCTCCTGGCAGATATTTGGTTTTTCGACAAGACCTCCGTGCCAGACATCAACGAGGTAATATAAATAATTGATAGGCTATGTTGAATGAATTTAATCGATATCAGCCAATCCTTCTTGTGATTGCTAACCAAGTTTTGTTTTGTGTGGGGGGGAAGGCTACGAGTAAGTAGGCCTACAGCTAAATACACATCGTGTTTTGAAATTAACCCCCCCCCCCCCCCCCCCCCAGTAGTGTGCACAGGAAATGTGTTATGATCTTTTGAAATAAGAAATTCAAAACAATTATGTTACTGTATTAGATAGATACGTCAATAAGAGGATCAATTAATTTGTTTTTGGTACAGAAAGTCTAAATGATGATATAGCCTTATACTAATAAGCTTATGTTTGCTGCATTGTTTCATGTTGTTAAGACAATTGGTAAGTGCTGTAATAGGGAACACGCGTATGAAAATATTAATCGATTTTTAAATACCTTGTCTCTCATTTAATAATTTTGTGTCTTTGAATTTTGAAAAACGGATCAGTGTATGCCTCAAAATAATTGGTTTAGTAACGATAAATAAAAGGGCGCGAAAAACGAGCCGCCATGGGTAGAGTGGATTTGACGTCATGGTTTTGTTCTGCGTACGCTCACCGCCTCAGCGATTGGTCTGTTCCACCACGTCTACACAATCATTGCGTCACAGCCACCTGTACGCGTTTCAGATCCCCAAGTTTTTAAACTTTAATAAATACGACCACATTAAACCTATTTAAATTTTTTTTTTTACGTGTGACTTGCATTAATAGGCCCTATACTTTTTGTATCTAATACTATTAAACTAAGTGTTTGGTTTAACAAAAAAAATCGTAGGCGTGTTGCCTATTATAAGGCACATAAATGTGATGTATAGCTAGTAGCCTAGACCAGAGTTGTCTATTAATTCTAATTAAGAAGAAAGTTCAAAAGAGCAATTTTAAATGTAGTTTGCCCCGTTGAGATAGAAAAGCTATGCCAAATGTGTTTGGGCCATTTCATATTTAAATAATTTTTTTTTTTTTATAGCTCTGTTGGAATACCGTTGAAGACTTTAAACATTGTTTGAAATACAGCAGCCCATTTCCTGGCGAGATCGATCTTAAAGTGGAAATTGAAAACGTCGACGAAAACATCCTCGGGGATAAAGAGGACGAAACTCCCGAATATCTGACGCACGACATTATCTTCAAGATGGTCGTGATACTACTCATGTGTATCGGGAAGTTACAGGGCAGTAACTCGTCGCAATATTCCGCCGCCATAGCCTTCACGCTCGGTTTCCTCTCGTTGCTCGTCGACCACGTGATCAATCACATCCAAGAGTCGGTCTTCAGTTGCTCGCTCACGGCATTCATGTGCGAGGAACCGGTCTCCGTTTCGTCTCCAGGATCCACTCTCGACAGCCCGGTCGTGAACGCGCAGACCTCGGAGAACGTTCCGAAGGTCAACGGGCGGTCGAGCAAGACGACGTCGAAGAAGTCGAGCAGGTTGCGTCGCCGACGTCGCCGGCCGCTCAACAGTTCCGAGGACTCGGACCCGAGCGACGGGGAATGTTCGCCGCGCGACGAGAGCTCGAGCTCCGACTCGGACATCGGCGAGACGGAGGAGCCGCGGGCGTCCAGTTCCGAGGGGGAGTCGGGCGACGAACTCAAGACCCTCGACGGAGGAGTCCCCGACCGCGCGATCGTGGTCGCAGACGGCAACGGTGGCGCGGTGAACGGCGACAACGGTAGCGATGCGGGGTCGAACGTGCCCGACGAAGATCATTCACAGTTCCAACGAAACGGCACCATGGACCCCGCGGACCTGATGGAGCTGTTGACCGAGGATAGAGTGTTGGACGCCATCAAAGTGTTGACCGACTGGCTCAGAGGCGATCCGGCCGTCATCAAGAAGTGCGGACCGACTTCGAGCGACCTGTATCTCAAGATCATCTCGCTGCTAAATCTGATCAATGTAGACGCTGATTCCTTGAAGAAAGGTATGTTATGTTTGAGCCTTAATCCCAATAAACTAATAGGCTACTAGATGCACCCTATAGAGATAGCAACGAGTACCCTGTTAAGCTACTCGTTGCATATTCGAAAAATATAGATCTAAGTACTATTGGTTCCAAAAAAGTCAATTATAAATTATTATTTTTGAAATTTGTAGCCTGTAGTGCATCCAAATCCAATATTCATGTAACTATTCCAAGGCTGGATTTCTCACTTAATATAATAAGTACTGTATGTATGTAATAAGCACATTGATTGCACTGTGTGTGTCATGATAGTTCAGTCAGTATAATTTTGATAATGCAGCCAACCTTCTAGGGAAAGTGAGAAAACTGAATACGATGTGATTTGATTCTAGATGCTGATGGAGCCCATATATTCAAACTAAAAGACATCGATGCAGTCTTTTCAAGGGTGCCCCTTCCTGAGGATATTATATTGAAGAAATTATGTTTGGAGTCTTTTAAGCATGTTCATGAGCATGTGGATTGGGAATACCTGCGCCATCATTGTGTCCATGCCAAAGAAGAGGTATGCTTACAAAACAAGTTTAGCCTATACTGTACATAGTAAATAAGTTTTAAGTTGCATCCCTTTCTGATCTAGAATTAGTGGGTTTTTACGGATTTCTTCCACTTTATATATATATATAGCAACTCAATTAAGCATTACCAACATAAACAAATAATGTGTCGGCTACCAATAGGTCTATGCAATTTGACAGCTAGATCAACTTCACATCACTATCAGTTAAATATTATAGGCCTACCGTATTTTAAAGAATTTGTTATGGAATTGAAGCATTCATTTGTGAATAATCTATGTGTTCTTGCATTCCAGGCTTTATTACGTGTTTACAAGTTGGTCGACTTTGGGCATTTCCTTGTGTCGTCTGATATAGGAGTCGTGTTTGATGCCCACACACGGTTGTTCAGTATTTCTGCTGCGCCATCAAAGGTGTCCCCAGTTCACAAGGAAGGGAAGGTGTCCACCAATCCATCAACAGATGTAAGTGGAATTACTGTAATTAATACTGAAGCATATATTTTATGGCTTCAGTTCATCCAGTAACTGGACATCATATCATATTCGACATTAAATTCATCAAGAGAGTGCGCTGGCACAACATAAACTTTACTCAATAAACTTGAACTTGGCTTTCGGGTATAGCCGCGTCGATTATCGCTTAAAAGCCGACGTTTCGGGCAGGTTACACTACCCATCTTCAGACCTAAAACTTGGAGAAGTCACAGAATGAAACCTACTCGGTCCAGCTTCACTCCGTGACTGCAACAAGCCCTATTGTTTCCCGCGTATCGTTCTCCTCCGTCAGCCACCCCGCGCCTGTTCTACCGGTTCGACTCCGCCGTTATCTCCTGACGTCATCTCCGATAGCGCTCGCCGTGTTTCCCGCGCGTTGTTAATGCGATGTATGGTAGGTTTCCAAATGCGGCTAAACTTCAGTCCATCTTCCCGATTGAAATTATTTGGGTGCTTTTCAATTTCAATTGCTTCCCGGACAAGACGGGACCGATAATGCGTTGTTACAGCTAAAGCTCTTGTATCCTCGAAATTAATGCGATGACCTTCGTTGAAGCTATGTTCTGCTATTGCCGACTTATCTATATGTGACCCAGTTTTGTGTGGCTAATGTGCTCTTTCAATCTCGTTGAAATTGAACGCCCTGTCTGGCCTATGTACACTTTATTGCACGTGCCACACGGGATCTGGTACACACCCGACGTGTTCAGTGGTGGAAGTTTATCTTTGGCTTGATTGAGCATTGTTGATATCTTCCTGGCCGTCAAAAAAATTGTCTTAATCTGGTTTTTACGTAACAATTTCCCAATACGATCTGTTACATTTTCCACATAGGGTAAGTAGGCCTGGCCAACAGCTCCTCGTTCTTCTTCCTTCGACGGTTTTGAAGTCTTTGACACATTATTCTCGCGTCGTAAAGTCTGAGCTATAGCTCTATGTCCATATCCATTTTGCAACAATGTTGTTTTAATAAACTTTACTTTACTTTATGATAAACTTTACTCGATTTGCTAGTTCCCGTTTCTACCGCATGAGCAAATTCATCAGGAGAGTGCGCTGGCACAACATCAACTTGACTCGACTCGCTAGTTCCCGTTTCTACTGCATGAGCGCGAATTGCAACTTTTATCCTCAAATCTACAAGCCCCCAAACCCCAACCCCACTGTGCCCTCTTTAGGCTATACTGTACAATTGTGGGGTAGGCCTATCATGTTCTTCATAATTTGTTCATTGTTGGAAATGTTTAAGGTTAACTCAAATTATAAATGATGCTAGTATGTAGTACCATTGAGTAATACTGTAACTGTACACTACAATGTACAGTACAGTACTAGGCTACATATTTTGAAAATAAAACGTTTTAGCCCCACTGGCGGGGCTAAAATGGGACACAATAAATATCATATTTAAAGGGAAAGGGATATTATGTATGTAAAGCGGCTGTTACACGGAGAAGTTAAAAAAGTGAAAAGAAAAAAGTAAGGAGAAAAGTTCTTTTTCTAGCCGTCACACGGGATTACACAAGTTGAAAGAAAAGAGCGCGCGTGTGGCGTAACCTATCGGTATTTCTACAAAACTACAATGCGCTCTTGCGGCAAATGGTGGCAACTAGAAGACTGTAGTCGGTTTCTACGAAACTGGATCGTCGATGCATGTAAACAAATCACTGTTTCTTCTTCTTCGTCGCCGTCTTCTTACAATGGCGATAATTACATTAATATTTACAGCAATTGCAGCCTATTCCTCCGACGAATCCATCGGCATATGCGGTTTTAACTAGAAGGCTACAAGCTGTCAAAGTGACAAGGTTCGTAGGTTAGAATAGCAATGTCTGGACGTCACAACTCTCCCGAGTCGTACACAATGGCCGTGTCAATCGACCAATCAGCTTCAACTCTTCAAGGTCGTTTTTCTTTTCACTCTTTACTTGTCGAGCAGTGTTCAACTTTTTGGAGAACTTTTCACTTTTCTCTTTTTTCACTTCCTAGTGTGACAGCAACGCGAATAGTCCCATAAGCTACAAGCTATCTCTACAAGTGAAAGAGTAACTTTTCTCTTTACTTTTTTCTTTCCTCTTTTTTAACTTCTCCGTGTAACAGCCGCTTGACAGCAACGCGAAAAGTCCCATAAGCTACAAGCTATCTCTACAAGTGAAAGAGTAACTTTTCTCTTTACTTTTTTCTTTCCTCTTTTTTAACTTCTCCGTGTAACAGCCGCTTTAGCGTATGTCACTCTTTAATACTGTCATTGGCAGAGGCGAGCAGATAAGCCACCATAAACTTGGCAACACCCATAAGACTAGATGCCTAGAGAGCAACAAGACACTAGTCCTGCATCTTGCTAAACTGCGAGATCCGGCCTAGATCACGCCTTATCGGCAGCCATGCGGTAGGGGTCCTGAGCTCTTCCGCGCAATCGCGAGCCTGTTATGGTGTGAATAGGGTCTTCTTACTTTACACCATATTTTGTAGCTTCCCACGAAACTGTAGGAGCGAAAAAGCGATTTTTGTTCTTGTCTAGCATGCTTATACGAAAATCTATTTAGAATTTCATATATTCATACATATTGCAATATTATATAATATATTGGTTATCGCTCACTCGTCGATGGTGTTCGAAGCCTACAGGGTTGGTTTAGTCACTTTAAATTAAAGTCCCCCACTGCAAATCAGTTTAATTACTGAGTGGGTAGACTCTAAATGTGAATTTATTTATTTATTTATTTATTTATTTATTTATTTATTTATTTATTTATTTATTTATTTATTTATTTATTTATTTATTTATTTATTTATTTATTTATTTAAAAGAGGGTAACATTAATTTTAATGGTTAGTTGATCTCTCATACATGCATGTGTTCTAATATATAACCAGAGTATATGTACTTTAAACAATGTAAATGTGAATCCAATCCGTTGGCCTTATGTTGTAAATTAATACCTGCTTATGATGAAGAAGATTCAGCATTTGATTTCCAACACACATTGGGGTTTTAACTTTCTGGAATGAACTTCGATGCTACAAATCAATTACATATTGAGTGTTAGTACTCGCATCTAAACGGTGATATTGGGGCCATCATAATATCGATCACTTCTGTTCTGTGTCATACTTCCCGTAAGGACCCTGCCCGGCCGAGACTTTAAAGCAAAAGAAAATAGAGCCTTATTTGCCACCATTTAAATATCCAAACATATATTATCTGGTATAAAAAATCACTTCATATTTACGTGTCCGAAGACAACCTTAGGTGCTTACGCGAACGTGAATGTCTTACGTACACCTGATCGAGTTAATCAGATCCATGTTCATGAATGTGATATATAGTTCCGTCGGATCAGTGATCTGGTGATCCCTCTCAGACCAGGGTTAGTTGGGTCCAGACACCATATTGTGGCGGCAATATGAATCAACTGCAGCCAGTTTTAGAGAATATCGGAGCAACTTGAAAACACCTGTCATGAGTGTGAATGAAACACAACATTTTACGCTGAGTGACTAGAGCGTAGTACTTAGGCTAGGAGGCATTAGAGTGATTCATGAAATTGGCCTAGTTTGAATCTGTGCCACAAAGTAGCTCACCCAAAAACAGGGTTGGCAAAAACCAGTTTTTTTTTTTCTGAAAAAACGTAGACCTATGCCTAGAAGAAGAGAAAAGAATAAATAAATAGTACAGTAGCTAGAAACGTTCAATACATTGTTCAATTAGGCACAATTAGGCATTGAGTATTTGAAAACCCCCCCACTTTTGGTCTGAAACCTGTGGGTTTTTTCAGTTTGGGTAAAATCATGCCATTCTGCCAGCCAATTAATCCATCATGTAATTATGATGGCTCCAGTTAACTCGATCGAGCAGTTTGATCAGGTTTTCGTAAGCATAAATATGCTTTTGTTATGGTGGTTCGTGGCCAACAAGCGAAACCCAATTTTCAAGTACCGATCGCTGATTGGTCATGAGTCCCTTGTCTATTTATTGATTGATTTGGGCTTTACGTCTCATATTTTTGCATCTTGACTAATCGAGACGATGAGTGGGTGAAATAGAAGATTACACCGGGGGTTGTTTGGAGGAAAAGGTCAAGCAGGAGGGCGGGAAGGAAATGGGAAAAGGGAGGATGAGGACTGCATTTCGTCTGACTTCTCCCCCTCGACCTGTCTGGGCCCTACCAGAATCATACAGATCTCTCGGGATCAGCAAAGCACACAAACCTGCCCACCATGATAAGGTAGTCTCATGGGCAGGTCTCTCAACGCATCTACAGTATAAGGTTGTCTCCAGTAGGTCCTCCCTAGTACTATTGGCACTAAAACATGTATTTGTGTATTTTCATACAAGATAACTGAGCAAATACAATTGGAAACCTCCTTTCCGTTCGCTTCCATTGAACGTTAGAAACGAGCTATTTGCAGCCTCGAGATAACACTACAATCTGTAATCAATTACGTTTGTGATTTACTTTTCTCTCCTCGCGTAATTAGACCCGATGGTCGACAGAAAGCTGAGGCGCTAACAGACAGGAAATTAACTTCTGATTGGCAATTACGCGTCAATGAACGGCGTTTAACTCGTGTTGTCAATTTGCTGTGTACGTACGTTCCGACGCTAATAACCGGGACCCGCCTTATTTACGACACTTTTTGTCGTACCCCCGTCGTCGTCACGTCACGTCAACAACATTCTTCAGTTGAGAACCGATACAGTAGACCTGCCGTGTGTTGCGGTGTCTGTTGGAATAGCGAGTATTTGTTTAACGACGCACGTTACAACTATAGGTCGTAATATCGTCGTCGGCCGAATCATGTCCATCACACATCGCCGGTGTCGTCGTAAGGAGAATCCAGTGGGGGGGGGGGGGGGGCGTTCACGTCGCAATGAGGGGCGGCAGTAACGTAGAAGATTGTGTGAAAGTAGGAAGAGAAGACCATTCGTGTGAGATGAATAAAGTAATTACGAAAGATAATGCACGAGAGCCCTCTTTGCGGGCACCGGTCCCACCAGGTAAGACCCACCACGAATATTTTCACACTTCTGTGGTCTGGTTTGATAAGTCACCCCAACATTATAATCATAATTATTTTCCTTTCGAGATTGGTGTATAGATTTACTTCAAAGATCATAGAGATCATATTTCTTATTTCTTATTCATATTCCAGTGAATGTTTATATAATTGTATTGTATACTATTCGTATACTGAAAGCTGTGGGATGGGAAGTATCTCTTGTGACTTCATGTCGTCGAACCAAAGATTGGTTTAACGTAATTAAGGTGTGCTTGCACAACAAAACAAATCAATCCTCAAACTTTACATGTTGCATCGTTGCTCGTGAGAAGCGGATCAGCGTAATAATCATCATCATCATCATCATCATCATCATCATCTGTTGCCACGTCCAACTGTCGGCATTGAAGATAAGCCTCTCCATCTTCTTCTATCCTGCCACCACTCTTCCCCCTCAACTACATTCCAGTCCCCTCTTCGCATTTCCACATCCTTATCCGTAATAATATGGATGTAAAACGTAATATTGAGAGAGGGTACTGCTATAAGTCTTGTTTATTTTTCATTTGTGAATCACTTTTTTGAGTCACTATTTAAAAGTCATCTATCATCTATGTTTAAAATAGCGAGCATTGTAGTTGTGAAATATCAATTTGCCATTCGTTGTGTTCGCGATATATTTACAGAGAAAACCCCAATCGATGTACGGGCGTCTTGACTCGCCCATCCCAAGATGAGATATTTGAGTTGCTCATGCACGACATTGATCCTCTCGCTAAACCTCGTTGCGTGAAGCAAGTCCCCATGTGGCAATAACGTTGAACTGTCGTCACCCGAGGGTCCAATGTATATATACGTGCTAGCTAGACTCAATTCTTATTCTACGAGAGAAGGAACCTAATACATGCAGCCGGTGAATCCCTCCCCCGCCCCCCTTCATTTCTGCGGACGGTCCCCGTTCAATAATGAGAACACAAACACACAAGGAGCATGGCCGTAATGACGTTAGCTCTCCAAGCCCCACGAGAATTGCACGGTCACAGGTGCCCGCGAGTGTCGCATACAAATGACTGAGGAATCGCCCTCCCCCACCCCCTCGATACAAGGTAATCCGTATGCCGCGACGCGACCGGCGCAAACCTTCGCCTCGCGTCGTCGTCCACACAGCGCGCGAAATAATTAACACGTCGAAACGCCCCGCGACCCTCTAAGTTCATTCCGTGGATGGAAATATCCATATCAAATGCAGATATGAGAGGGGGGAAGGGGAGCTCCGTATCAGGGGTGGGGGGGGGGCTCTCTCGTATGCGCCTTACTTCCTTCCCTGTGGACTAGACGCGCGATTTAGATTCAAAGCATGGCTTAGTTAAACCATGTATAAAATGAAGCCATCTAACGAGATTGCATTTGGGGTGTGTCTGGTATTTTGTCTAGTCAACCTTTACAACTTGGAAGCTTTAACCTACTTTGCGCAAAATTCTATTCTAACGTATATATAAAAAGAATACGTGGAGGGTTTCGCCAAGATTAAGATGTAGCCAAGTAAAGTGCAGTATATATAGCTTTACCGTGTAATCGCACTGGTGATAAGAATTCATAAATTATGTGCGCGAACTCGATTCACGTTATATACTGGAAATTGCATTTTGCTGACATATAACCTTCCTAGTTCCGTAATTAAATCCTGTATCCTGTTCTCATTGTTATGTCAAGCGTGAATGAGAGATTTTAATGAACTTCGTATCCAGTGACTTCATATACAAGACTTTGTATGCCGGGTATTCGTCTCATTTTAATGATTTTGGACGTAAGTGTCAATAAAGCCGACTAGCGTTGTTCTGTTGTTTTTCGTATACGCTGGGCTCTGCTTCGAATGGGCGGGGTTCGATCCCCGCGACCAAGAATACTGGTTTCTCGCGTTTCCCACATACAGTAATAATGTGTCGAAGCGATTCTAGTAAAATAACGCCAAATTCTCACTTGTTTAAGCTGTCTTTGTTGACCACTCATACATATTACTCTTATATTATGTTATAATTTATTTGTATGTGTATGGGACTCGGATTTGATTCGTATACATACATTTGCATTTGCTTACCTTTCATGAAATGCATATTTCTTCATATGAATATATGAGACACTGAATGCTGAACCTCTTCCTGCATTTGAAACAAGAATTAAAAAAAGCACCCAAAACCAACATAAAATGGCGTCTTTGAAAAAGGTACCTACCGCACGTAGACCCGAATGAATGTCGGTGGTGCACGTACGACGAGGCGAATGTTTTCACGACTGCCTCTATACATACAACTCCTGCCTGCGTCGTATGCATCGCGCGCGTTACCAAGTGGCAGTTGAGCTTCCGCCGCCGTGTCTTGGTGCGGTGCTGAATAAATTACCTAATCCCTTTAACCCCTCGCATCTCGCCTACATGCTCGTCAGCGGACCCGTGAGGTAACCCACCCCAGACAGCGAGGGGGGGGGGGGGGGGGGGGGGCGCCACTTTCATACACCTCGCTCGGGCTCACACCAATCAATGTTTTATGCTCCTCTCGCGTTGAATATGTTATCAAGTCGACATGTCAAAAGTAAACGTAGTTGGGAACAAGCCAAGAGTTAATCTATTTCGAAAGCGTCGGTGGGGAACCCTTCCGAGGGAAATTCAACTTATAATAGTCTGTAGATTAGCTACTTACCGTGCATAATGGCATATGTGTAGATTGCCGGGGAAATTAAGGGTTTTGACCTGTAGGGGTCGGGTCGGGTAAGTGTTTTCTGCTATCGGGAAAAATTGGACACGTCTGAAATTTTCCACGATTGTAGTTGAAATATAAACAAAGGTTTCGTATATTATTATTAAATATATAGGCCTAGTTGGATAATCATTTTTAAACAATCATTATAATGCTTTTTTCGCATATCAAGAAATTCGAAAAACGTAATAACTAATTACTTTTTCTACTGAGTGCGCTATATTGTTTTAAATCTACACAATTGGGAGGCTTTATTGTACATCCTAAAGGTGCATTCACAATCTTAACTAGTACTATGGTTTAATGATTAAGACTAAGCCACAGGCTTCTTTCATTGGCTGGGAGGGAGAATACTGCGCTCTGATTGGCTGTGACTAAGGTTCCATAGTACTAGTAAAGATTGTGTATGCACCTTTATAGGTAGGCCTATGTACGGTTTACTTTAGTAGTGTCGTTAAAATTTAATTTTACATTAACATTTAATGCCGACCGAAGAGAGCTCGAGCTTTGAAGAATGGGACATTAAATTGAAAAGTCTGAATCTATCCTATTATGAGTACTGAGGAATTGCGAGGAATGGGTCGTGGTGGGTGTGGGGTGTGACTTCGCTGTGCCCGGATAAAGTCGTGTTGCATTTTATATTAGAGCCTGCCTCCTAACCGGGTCTTCTTGAGTGTCGAACGTGGGCTGGGCGATAACCAGCGCGTGACTCGCTGCTTGTAAGTGACCAAGAGAAATGCAACGTGTTGTAGTGCAGAATCGTCCAATCTTGGCGTTTTGTGTGTGGGGGGGGGGGGGGGGGGGGCATTTATAATGGTTGACGATATTCTTCTTTGCCTAGAATATGATTGTATCATAAAGGATGATAACCTAATCTAGGGAAATGAACAGTCATGTTGAGTATACGATAGGTCGATTGACCAGTCACCCAACGGGTGTCAATGAAACAATAGCCGGGGGGGGGGGGGAGGGGGGTATAAGAGCTCACTCACAACTCCTTGAGCTGACAAGTGTAACCCCAGGTGATGGCGGTATTGGCTTTTGACCTGATTGTCTTAAGAGCAATTTAGTAGTAGTTAGCTGTGCTGTGTGTTCCTTTCACGTGCCATTGTTTGTGTTTCGATTCGATCTAGTCCAAACTTTTGATATCTGTATAATGTAAAAGTTAAGGCAGATTTTATCTATGTAGGGGCCTATATATTCTAATGTAGGCTATACATTGAAACTAATCAAGCGAATAAAGTTATTTCTAAAAAAAAACTGTCTTAACCTTCCATAGTCTCAAATCTCAAATATTACGATCAGATCGCGATCCCTCTATTGATGTTGTCGTTCACGTTTATGTTGTATTTTTCAATATTCAACGATCCACGCTTTGAAACTTAATGAGTTCTGAATTGTGAATGTATTAAATGTTGTACAATGATATACATTCTTCAACTTTCACCTTCAGATATATTTCCCCTCTTTCACATATCTGTTGAAACCTGTAGTTCCAAAGACCTCTGTTCTTCCGGGTCATGAGATGGGGTCTCTAGAGCATTTTAACTCTAATGACCTTTTGATCATCCCATAATTCTCCAAGTGTAGATTTCTCTGTTTAGATATTATTTCCTTTATTGGCGCAATGCATAAATTGTCACTGCTCTGTAAGAAGAGAATATACCACCCAAGTCCAGATAATTAACAGGCTCATGTATCAGCTGCATAGATCGAGCTCGTTTATATACTTGTGGATGCAGTTAAATTAAGGCACTTGACGAGTTGAAATTTCCTCCCTGGATCACAAACTTTCGATCTTTTTTTTTTGCAAAGCTGCGCTCGTATTTGTGTTGAAAAGAAATATCTTCAGTGTTTAAATTAACAGAATATTTGTATTGTGCTCAATCTAAGGGCCGGTCTTGCAATCTCCTAATAAGAATGTGATTTGTAGAAATTGAGCTATTTGGAGGATTTCAATGGTTTTGATTGGTGGCTGTCATGTAGAAAACAAGCTATTCGACGAACTGCGTGACATTGTAAGACTGGACCTAACTGAATGATCACTCATTTCACTGTCTGACGCCACTCCCACAATAATTAATAATATGATGTTGTAAATAAATATTAATAATTACTGATCAAATTCCTGTACGGCGTACGCATACGTATAAATTCCAACCACAGCTCTACAGCGCGAGTATCACAGATGAGTTCCGCCGTATAATTAGAGTTGCACTATACATGGACAGATCCATTGCGCATTAACATTGCGGTCGGCCTGGGTTTGTGGCAAGCTTTAGCCATGGACAATACGATCCGACCGCAACCTACCGTCAGCGCCGCTGGCCGTACACGATGAAAAAGGGGGTAGTTAGTTGAGTGGAGGGATGTTTGCCGTGGTTCACCAGCAAGCCGAGACCAGTTTACCACCGAGCATGGAACCACACACTGCTTTTGCTGTTGCTGCTACTGATACATACGTTTCTGAAATGAATTAATTATAAATACAAATAATTATGTTTTGGGGTGTCCCCCAAAGCGCGCGTGTGAATCTACGTTGCAAGGGAATAATTAATTGAGACACACACTCACGGGTGGAAAGGTTAAGTAGTAGGATGAAACAAGGGGATCGCAGTCGGGACTCATTCGGTAATTACTATATGTTACACTATGTATAGTTGTATCCTACGAATTGGCTCTATTTCACCGTCAAGTTGTACATTTTGTATGTATTTACCGTGCGTTATAGTAACTTAGTAGCCTATTAGCTGTGGTGTGCGCCAACACATTTCTCTTCATTTACGTGGAAACGCCTTAAGTCAAACCTGACTAATTCAGGTAAAAAATTAGTGTAGCAATTAGACGCATTCATTTAATGGAAATGACTCATTGGAAGATGGAGGGGGGGTGTTAAGTTGCCCACTCAATAACTTAATTTTGGAAGTGGTGCAAAAATTGATTTTGATTGTTTATTTTGGTGCGAAGTTAGTGCAATATTTTGTGATATTTTATTTTTGATATATCCATCTTGGGGGGGCCAACGTAATCGATCCTTTAAAATGAGTTGGCTACTCTGTTTTTGTGTGTATCCGATATTTTCTTTGGCAGGAAGGGTCGTCAGAGAAAACAACATATCAACGATGAACGTGGCAAACAGGGCAGATCTGTCTATTTGTATCTACTATCGAGGGGCATGCACTCCCTTCCGTCTATCTACCCGCCGCACTTTCGCGACTTAGTCTAGATAAATTGATTATTTTTCATTCCAGTAATTCACACGTAGCTATCCCTAATTTGTTTGATGGCGAGTCAGACAATGTGGCTGGCTGGCTGGCTGGGCTGTGAGGGAGAGACGGGAGAATGGAAATGAGATTCTCATTTACATGGAAATTAGATGGAAATTGTTGAGAGTTTATTTTCAGTGGACTCGTGCAGGCAGGCAGGCAGGCGGGCAGGACTGCCACGGGGTTATTACATGGATTAATACCCGACTACAGCATGCAATCCAAGCCTAGGTCATCGAGCGCGGGGGGGTGCGTGCAGGGGAGTGTTTAATAGGGTAATAGCTTGTTTTGCGCCTAGTCAAATCCCCTTCAAATTACGTGATGGGTCCGATCCAATCATTGTACAACATTTTCCATAAACGAACAACAAACCCATGTAGTGTGTCCATAAGTAATTGAAATATATTTATTTATATAAATTGTAAAGTGAACACAATTTAAACTACGGCATTACAAATAACGTGTACAGTCAGTATTAAAACATTTGTTCATAGTACTGTCAACCAAATCTTGGCAAAATCTGAACTTGTGTGTACGTCTTTCGCTTGCGTTGATGTCGTCGGCTAGAAGTAAACTGTGTCCGGAGTAGTAGATTAACTTACATACGTCACATCGCACATGATTCGCTTCCACCCCCCCTCGTTCATACACACGCCCCACAATCCTTTCTTCCAATAACACTCCGAGCTCTGACACTTCGTACCTTCAACCCCTCCGAAAATAAACCATTCAATCTAATACCCTAAATTGTGAGACTGTACTACTTAGGTAGTTTTATGTAGTGATTATGATTTGTTAAACATTTCAAAATAATTCGACACACTGTCGCGTATGTTACACCTTCCTCGGGGATTTAGTGTTGTTTGAAGTTCGAGCCCTCACCCTCGGCCGCTTGCTATTCGCTACGAACGTGTCGCAGCTCAGTGGAAGACTGCCAGAAGTGGGTGAATTGTGTGCATTACAAAATGTTGGCAGCGAGAGACTTTTCTCGACTTTTATCTCTTTTATTTCTGTGCTGCCTCTCTTTTTATAATCAGGCTCCTGAAATGCCGCTATTAACTCGCGCTATTCAGTCGGAATTTATCTCTTCCTCTTTCCTATTCTTGTCTTGTCTCTCCTAACAGTGGATGCCGTTATTAAACGATATCCGGCGAGGGAAACCCCAACTTCTAAGGGGTTGTTAAAGATTGATGTGCTCAAATTTCAGCGCAGCCTTTCAAAACTACCCATTTACTTTTTACTATACACTTACGACTACAGTGTTTTTATTGCTCGGGGGATATGTTGGTCTAAATTGACACATATTTACTATAGTTCTTTATTTCCCTGTGAAACTTTATCACGTCCCAGTGCTATTACGATATGCCTAGTACGTACCTACAGAATTTCCCTCGGTGATGGTGGTTACGGTAAGGGAAGGGAATAAAATAGTCTACGCATGGACGACCCAGAGGTCTGTGGGGTCTGGCTGGGCCGGGCGTGCATGTTTCAGTTTTGACGGGCTCGGCCTACAATCACATTAATGCCGCACGGGCTTTTCACGGGCATCGTTTTAATTATTTACATTCATTTTTTGTCTGTATCGCGAATAGTTTGACACGAAAACATCAATTACTTACACTGGGGTGTAAAATACGTTTTACTACTCGGCAGTACGATCTTCAACTAACAACTCATGATTAAATCAGTGATAATTAGTCTTTCGAATTTGTATGCGTATAAAGGGGTCTGGGGCAAAGCCCCAGCCGCCGATGGAGAATTTATGCACGTACTATTTGTCCTGGTAAAGGATTTTAGTGAAATTAAATTAAATTAATTTCAATTGAAATTGAAATTAAATTTATTTCGTTTTCCTTAAGGAATTTGCGAGGTTATTTTTTGGAAGCACCTACAAATAAAAATAATTAAAAAAAAATAAAAAAATGTAATAAAAAAGTATTGTACAACAACATTATATTATAGGATATGATGTAATATGGCCAATCAGTTGACCAAGTGCACATAGGCCTACAATTAATTTTGTAGCACTATTTTATATGTTGAATGCATATGAAAACCACAAAGTAAGAACATTTAGACAAAAAATTAGAATTCACATAACAAAATAATCATGCTAATTTCGCATGTATTTCAAACGTATAAGCGGAGATTTTCCGGAAAATTTCCCAAATTTATCTTTCAGGAAATTTTACATCTCCATCTTACATATAGTTGTAAACATTGTTTTAAGGTATTGAGTGAACGATGGTTGTTGTTGTTGTTTCTCAGGACGCGAAGGAGACTCCTCCCAAGAACAACAACAAGGGTGACCTGTTGAAGCAGATGGGTCAGCTGTGGCTCCGTGCAGAGGTCAAGGACTTGGAGTCGAGGGTCGGTCGCCGCAGCAACTTCTCGCCGTATCTCGCCATCGACGTCGACGCGCTGATACACCACAGTCGACTCGTTAAGCAGCTGGTCGGCGCCAGGAAGTTCATCGTGCTCATACCCTCTGTCGGCAAGTCACCACTTTGCTATGCCTACATTACTTATTAGATGAGCGATAGCGAATCTCTCCGTACAACTCGATCGGCGCTTTGTTCGTCTGTGCGCCAAATTTTGTGCGTCGCGCACAGGTCAAACGGCTTGCCGGATTTGGCTGAAATTTTCGGTCAACATCCGTGACCACTAAACTCGATGTTGTTAACATAATCAGCCAAATCCGTCAAGATGCCAACTACAAAAAATTAATTACTGAAAAAAAATACCCAATTGTTAAAATCGCCCATCTGTCAACGCGGAGCGTTTTCCTAGTATAGTGTGTATATTTCTTACTCTTACTTTCTTACTATGGGTACTGTACATTTTGTGATAACCTATAGTCTACTGTAACATTAACTACATATGAATGGGATATGATTGTATTAATAATTGGGTTTCATTTCAGTTGTGTGTGCTTTGGATGAATTAAAGCGTGAACTGGGAAAGGCAAGAGACACTATTCGCTGGCTGGAGTGCCAGTTCCAGAAAGGCAACCGGTTCTTGCGGGCACAGCGGAGCCATGAACGACTCACAATTCCACTCATAAAATATCCTAAGAAGAAGGACAAAGAGGCATGGTCAGTACAATCATTATCTTTGTTAGCTTAACACAAAACAAACATAAGATTATTGTTTCCTTGATCATTAATTGGAATGTGTTACAAGATCAGCCTTTAAACGCTGTTTTAGTTGTAAAACGTTTGTTGTGCGACCTATTTGCAAAACTTGCCACCTTCATATCCTGCATATTACTCATGGCAAAGTTTTTGCATGATGATGGAGGCCCTAATTTTCATTAAGAAGTGGTACATACTGTAGTTAAATATGTAAAAAGTAACAAAATAGTGATGATCTTGCAGAGGACATAAGTTAGTAAGCTTGTGGTGCATATTAAATGTGACTGCATTGTCTGTTGTAGGTTGTTCTTCCAGATAGTCGAATGCTGCCATTACTTCAGTCAACAGAATGGTATGCAGGCTCGTCCAGACACTGCCATGGTCACTCTGCTGACTGGTCATAAAAGCTGCACCATTATCGGTGCCAACGACGAAGCTGTCAAGGGATTTAGTCCAATGGGTACGGCAAAAACAGCAGGCATCAATTTCGAATACATCGAAGTGTTCCACAATAGATGGAAATCATCAAGTAAAAGTCACGGTTGAAATTCAACTTAAATTTCACCGCATGGTGAATGTGAAATTAAATGGCCGTGCACGCACCCAGTGGAAGAATACTTCCGTGCGAAGTTTTCGATGCTGAGGAGGAAAGAAATGTTGACGTGGCAAATTGAGTGAAGAAAAGCAGACTTCATTTCTACAAAAAAACGTGAAGGCGAATCAAAATTTGAAGAAATGAAAATCATAGGGGTGAAACCCTCAAAGAAAATCAGTCTCAGATTGGGGATCGTTGCTGTTACAAAGATGATTTGCATATCAATTTGACTGTTCTGTGTCTTAATTCAATCAATCAATGGATACTTACATTAAAATTTGTGTTCCTAATTTATATGTATGTAACTCTCATTGTTAAATTCATGTTATTTTGCCAAAATTTCAAAATTAAATTGCCATATGATCCAATGTATACTGTGTAAATATTATTTCCTTCAGATCCATTTTTCATCATCCCCTGGCAAATTCCCTACCAAACATGTACCAGAGTATTGATGCACCTTGAACACTAAGCAATACATTTTGTACAAATATGCTGAATTTATAAACATTGATAGGTATATTTTGTAATACCTTAACTTTTTGATAATGTGTCGATGTGTCGACCTTCTGTTGAACTGGTTAATGTCAATGTGGATCAAGACCCTAACTGCAGACAATTTTCCTTTTTAATAATCATAATCAATAACTTTCTTCTTGCCAGTAAATTAAATGAACTATTAACCAGACATATTTATGATGTTAAAATCTATTGTTTTTTTTTTAAATTATGCTATCATTTAACTTACACTGCGTGGTATTTGGTAGGTATGGAGGGAGTATATCTGGAGTAGATGACGCAAGTTCCATGACAGTATCCAGAGAGCATTTCTTACTATCATCTGGTAAGTGATCATTGACATATACTCCTTGTTCAATTTATGACATAAAGATAAAGTCGCCCAGAATTGTAACTATTAGATTACCCACTTGTTTAGAAATAGATTTGTTACGCCTTGAATGTTGTCCTGTCCTCGGAAGCTGGTTATCAAAACAACACACACTCACGCAGCTATCCACGCTGTCACCTCACCTGACATGATATGATACGATGCTAAACTCGAGAAGTAACATCTCCAAAGCAATTAAGTTGTTTTAAGCCAACGTAAGTAGATCGCTAATGACTACTCAACTCAGTTTTAATTAGGTTGCAAATGTCGGTGTGTTAATACGTTATTAAGTTGTAATTAAAGTGGTTATGATGGTAAATTGGACCGGGTTATTGGCTGCATGGCATCGCCTCCTTACAGCAAACGTCGGAAACTCATTACGAGCTAGTAGTGAGTTCTCGAGCTTATTTACCGGAGCTAAAGATAATTTGCCTCCATGCTGCGCCCTTTGGCGTCAAATGACAGCTATCTCACTTACTCATTTATAGGCACCGTATTAGTCGTGGGGATTAGATATTTTAATCGAATTAGATGTTCAAAGTCATGCATACTTCAAGAACGCCCCCCCCCCCCCCCACTTCCTACCCTTCTATATCCACCCTCATTCTCTTTTCGCTTATTGTTTCATAACTGCTTTCATTTAAACGTACCACCTGGACCAAATTTGATTTTCTTTGTCCATACAATGAAACAATTTTTAAAAAATACAAAGAAGAAGAACATAAAGTTATAATGCTATTTTTTTTTGTATAGTTTAAAAATAATTTAGCTGTCTGTATTGCTCCGCTTGTAGTCCTAACATAAACCAAGGAACGTAGAAAAGTTTCGATTCCGGACCAAAAAATATAAGATGGTGATTTTGGATCCCGTGCGACGACCTGACTTGGGGGTTCGCCGAGCCTCCGCTAGGCGGCGGTGAGTGTCTACTCTAGCGCATCGGCCACCCCTCGCCGCGACCCCACTCTAGCTAGCTAGACACATCCTTGCTTATCGGCGAACGTGGTGACGCGCGAAGTGATAACACGTTTAAGATGTCACGTCGGATTCATTGGTTTGTGAAATTTCTTGTCCCTCGTGTTATTTTTCCTCTCGTGATTCACATTTCACGCGCAAGTAGCTACAAAACTACCCTCGCCCTTTCTTTATCCATTTTCATTTCACACTGAATTGATGAACTGTGCGTATATTGGCCTAGGCACAGTTTTCAGAGGGTTAAATGGGTGTGACTCATTAGTCTAGTGGGCTTATTCTTGCTTCAAATGCAAAAGTAGGCCTACATGTTCGATTCCCGGTTTCGGGCTGTGGTTTTGTAACTTTTGAAATTAGGTAAACGGTAACTTTGAAGCCGTCATAGTAACGAAGCAGATAATACATTTTATAAATGTTCCATACCGAAAATCCCTTTGTGTATAACTAGTTGCGTAGACTATAATTACAAATGTATGTATTTATTTTAATGACATGTATTTTACAAGTCAAGTCATGAGTGTATATTTCTATATAATATCATGAGTTTTATGGGATATAATCACTATACAAAAAATGTTTCTCCCTTCTTAGATATGAGATTTGTTTTAACTGACATTATTTCCCTTCAAATTTGTTTTTGTTTGTACTACCACGTATAGTAAGCTGCATAATTATTCGATATTACAGTCTACGGTCTACTACAGTCTACCATTATTGTCGAAAAAATGTTTTTTTATCGTTGTGCACCCTTAAACGATACACGCACACACATTGAACGTTACAAATACATGGAGTAGTAATTCTTGCACAGGCCATAACAATTATGCCGCACGTGTTTCATTCGACTAATAGCATCAGTGCTGCGAATTATTAAACAAACAACGCCTGCACAAGAATGTAGGCCTACTGTGTCGGAATCTGTTAGGGTAGAGGGGTGAAATGCAATGTTCAATGTTCGCATGTCGATTATCTAGCGTGGTTAATTATTGGCCGTTTAAGTGACGTCATGGCCACAAGAAATGCAACCAATACACAACAAGCACTGTTATTAGATGCTGCATGGTTTGATTAGTTATCTGTAATGAATGTTTGGAAAGAAAAAACCCCGGGAATAAAATGTACTTTTAGTCCATTTTAGTGTGTGATAAAATGCTGCCTTTTCGGTAATATAACTAATAAGCTGTTTATAAGAAATGTAATTATCATTCAATAATCCCGAACAATTGTTTTTCTTATTTTGCAAAACCTTTTTTGTAGAACACGATTTCACCTGCACATATTTTCATTTTGAATATTTTATCTTTTCTACCTAGAAAGAAATTTAATTACACAGATTAACCCTTAACAACAGTTCATATTTTTATATCAGTTCTATAAAAATCCAATTAAAGAGAACCAAATACGGATGTAGGCCCTACTTTTCTATCACTGGTTAAATATTATGCGGGCGGCATTAAAATACGTGGTATTCGAATTAATTCTTTCATTTATGAGTCAACTTACTACACGTTAGATAATAATTTATACTATACATTTTAATAGCGCATTATCATTTCTTTTCCCCAACTGATTAAGTTTTATTGCACATAGGCGCCCTATCTAACCAAACGCGTTATACAAAGGTTATTTTTATACCGCGTTTCGTACCCGGCACCTCCACCATAAAGCCAACAACTAAACTAAACTACCCCCTTCTAAAATGCATGGCTGCACTAATGACCTTGATATCTATATTGTTTATTCATTTATTAATTTATTCATTCATTCATTCATTCATTCATTTATTTAGTATGTTGATTTTGTTTCCGTGTTAAACGTTAGGCGCAACAAAAAGAAGTGCGGCGTTGTAATGCTATAGGCCTACAATATACATCTCGGCAATATCGATTTTCTTACTCCAAATCCGGAAATTATGTTTATCGCGGTTGGTTGGCAGCGTTGTTTTGTTTGTTTTTCACTATAATATGTTTCATCCGAGCTCTCAAAGTGTCTGTGCCAATCTGGAAATATAATATATGTCCTATACTCTTTGAAACTGTTTTTACGTTTATGAGTTCTTGTTCCATATATCTCCGAGTCTTGTACACATTGATCGGTGTTTGCAATATGATTATTGATAATTCAAGTTGAGGAAGGGAAACGAAATGTGATGCATGACTGAGTGACGTAAAGAAAATTGGCTGTTAGGGAAGCAAACATATATTGGTCGTTATTGGCATCGCTATTACCATCACTATATAATGTCACGAGCTTTCAGCATTGCAAACATATTTCAAACTTCAATTATTATTATTATACCATTCAGACAATCTCTCTCACAATCATCATTTAATTTATATCACCAATAATGCCATTCATCGTTAGCATATTGTACATGCGGTGTACATTTACTTATTTATTTATTTTAGGATTTAAAGCGTTCCATGTATTGGATGGATCTAGAGGCCCAACTTTTGCATCATTTTTTGAAGTGTAACATGGGCTATAAAATAATAAATAACAATAATCATAATAACCAGGCAAAACAGTCTTTTTGGATTAGAGGAAAACAATATTACGTCCTTTACTGTATATCATATATTATAAACCAGAATGATTGTGCTACTAAACGTGCATATTATATTATTGAATAATGAAAACTATAGTTGCGCAATCGAACCACTGTTTTCAAATGAGAGCACAAAGGGATTAGCTTGTTTGCCAAGCGTTATTCATGTCATCTTTCAATCACATACTGGCGTTTGTTTGATGATGATGCACATGAAATGTTTATAGGACCACTTCGTTTTGGCTTTTGAGACCCAATTAACGTTTGCTTGGCCTCTGATTTCGGGTAATGTAGAACGTATTCGTGTTGGATTTATCGTGAATGCTACTGTACTCTGCTGGCTGCTGCTGCATTTCTCATGAAACCGCAGTTGATTGTCGATGTTAGTTCTGTGGTGTATTTTCTGAGCGTAACATACAGGTTAACCAGTCTGAGCACTGTATATATTTCTCCTGAGTGCAGCTTTATGTTAACATTTACGTTACTGATGTGTATGCCCCGTAAATTTAGTAAAAATATAAAATATGCTCAATGTGAGGACATGTTTTTATAAAGTTATACTTTTCCGAACCAACGTTGACAGGGTTTTTGAGTAGGGATCATTTTACCGTTTGCTGATTATTGCTAAGTTAATACAAGAATAATGCTCAAATCAGGTGTTTTTGTTATTTCCCGCCATAACAGCTGCTAAAGTTTGCTAATTTTTCATGATAATTGCCATTTTTTTCTTTGTAGGGAAAAGTTCAAAAAAACAATTTCTCATAAATGTGACGCAAGTTTGAAGAGTAATTTACAGCACAACAAAAACCACCCGCTAATTCTCAATTCTTGGATTTATTATGCAAATGAAAGTTTTAACCACTTTATGCTAGCTACTTTATGTTAATTTTTGGGAGATGAATTAAACAAAACATACACATGATTGCCCTGATGATGTTCAATACTTCATGACCGCCCAATACGCCGACATACGTCCCTGATGCTGCAATAACCATAACCGGACTGTATGTCGGTCGGCTTACACCTCAATTTGTTTCGAGCCTGAGGCCGTATGAAAACATGATTATTTGTTTGTTGTTATTTGCCCTGGCGATGAGGGAAATGAGACCCGATGGAGCATATGATATCGCCCGCTCGGCACTATTCGACAACAAGCGCCATGTTGATTGCATGATCCTGCTACTGTGCCAACACAACTCCCACGACCAATATCAACCGGGTTTTTGGTCTCGTTTTATTTTAATACAAACCGTATTTATTTAGTAAATCGAAGGTTTTCAATACGATCACATTGGATATTATATCGATACATTAGTGTAGACGTGCTTGCTTGGAAAGTTTATCTCCGGAAACGAGTGTGGTAGCTCAGTGCCAGAGTATTTCACTCTACTTTTGAAAGGTTCCGGACTCGATTCTCGACATCGGCAATCTGGATCAGTCCTCAAGGCATTCCTTCACAACTAACCAAACACCCTAATTTGTGTATTCCCTTATAGAGCAGAAGTCGTATGCACCCAAAAATTGTGCTTTAATAATGCTTCAATTGGGTTCTCAAATATTCCTTATACATCTAATGTTCGCTCTCATCGAACGAGCAAAGAGAGCGTTTCCATTCAACTTTAATGGCACTTTTTGGTTTTGGTTTTTGTCTGCCTCGTGATAGCGGTTTTAAACGGAGATTCCGATTAAGTATAAATTTGGAATATTTACAAACTTCTATGTGGATTGAACATCATTAGTTTTTTGACAGCATCGTTCATAAGTTACTCACCATAGTTATACGAGATATATTTTCAAAAACAAATTAGCGACAAAATGTGAGATATCGTATAGCCATATCGTGAATTTCCGTCCCGTCACGATTATAATAATTTCAACGCAACCCGATAAGTATTGTAGAATCACTGACTGTTGCAAGCAGCGCATTATGACCTCGCCGCTCCGCACCTCTCATGGAACCTAAGACGGGCACCCACTTGAACCAAAATCGATACGGTTTTAAAATCAGTTTTGACAAGAAGCGATCGCACCACGCCGGTCTGAAAAACCTCGGTAACTCTAGTGACTGATAGTGATAATACTGATGAGTGAGATGCATCGACCAGTCGTCGACTAGACGGGCTAAGAGCGACTCTCATTTACAATGTGTAATGTTAATTGTGATGTTAATTGTGACGCAACCACACAATAACATTACGTATGTCCGCGAGAATGTAAAATTAAACACATGTATGTGCATACAAAAGTGAGGCTTGTCGGAAGTTTCACGTGTGCATGGATAGGTGATGGTGATTGGTTTGTTAAACTGTGTGGTTGTTCTCTGTTGCATCGAATGGCGTAATTACACAAATTGATGATGGTAATTTAACGGTGATTTAAAGTTGCTCTTTCTCGGTTCGATTTCTATCAAACTTTGACCGTTCAGAGAAACAATGATTGTATTTTGTGATTGTTGAGTTAAGGTGAGAAGAAATGAGGTCCGTGAACAATGCGCGATGGGCTTTCAAACTTTCATATATAAAAGAATTAAATCAGAAATCTCTTCGAGTTGCCGTATCTAGGGTCAATTGTTCCATGATAGCAACATACATCCACCACGTCATTATAGCTACGGAAGTATGGAAGAGATATTAGATTCTTGTCTTAATTTTGAATAACTTTTTATCTATAAGAATAGGGGATGCGTCTGAGTGACAAATGCGTGTGGATCTTATTAAATACATAGATCTTCATCTAAAAGCACCAGGAAAGGGTTTAAAAATGCGTTTTTTTCTGCAAATGTCTGTATAAGTTACAGATTGTATTTGTTTACAGCTGTTTACTTTACATCATCAAATGCCCAATCGAAACTATGTGTATATACCTTGTACACAAACAAATCATTTGTTAAAAAAATTAGTTTGTTTTTGGCGGTGCTTGAATTGTAAAGTGTAATAAAACCCACTTAGATCTCGTAGGAATTTATTTCAATCACGTCTTAAGCACTCAAGGCTTCTCCACTGTAACTGTCCTAGTTTTACCCTTTGAACAAATTATGTGGAGTTATTTTATTGCGTTTTTGAGTGGATGTTCCAAAAGCCACATTATTTCTCATTTCCTTTCAGTCTGCAAAAGTTAATCTTTTAATGCAGCATAATGGAAGTAGAGCTAAAACTTGCATTACAAATTCATAGCTGCAAACTCCCAACAAAACGAATAAATAAACTCTGCAATTATATGTGGGACGACGAATGGAATAAAGTGGAAATCTGGCATTACACTCTATGCTTTATTGCTGTTTAAAAAGCTGTTTAATAACGTACTGTATGCAGTGTAGAACCCCAGGGAACCAATCCATGTATTTCATACGCAAGTGGTGTATTTTTCAATATCCGCATTCACAGCTGTGAGCATGTTTGCGCTTAGTCTTCGGTGTCCCCGTTTCGAAGCCTGTGTAACGTTTTGTTAGCTTCGTCAACAAACCCTGAATGGAATGCATTTTATTTTGTACAGAACGAGAGGACTTCGCTGCAATATTGATGTCGAGGAGAAAATATTACAATATCATGGCAGGGTATTCGAGTGGAAGTACCGAATGTAATTATTACTCGTTCCCATGTGTTGCAATGAACGGAAATGGAGTTTTTTAAATGTTCAATTACACTTGCAATATGTTTACATATTCAAAAATCATTAAGCGCTTTATTTGACTTGGGGTAGTTTCATCGCTAAGAAGGTTCGTATTTACCAAACAGACATGAATTATTGCAGGTGCATAATTTAGTAATCGTAACTTGCTCAATCTTCTACACTGAGGGACTTAAACGAACCCACGGACACAAAACAAGATTGTATCTTGATTACTACTTTTTCACTTTATCAATTAGATATTATTTAGTCTAAAAAAAACGCAATAGAAACACTCAACATGAGATTATATTTATAATATTTTGGCAATTTGCTTGTACAATTCAAACGAATAATTTCGGTTTTACGGATACCAATGATTTATAGATGGAGCCGAACATAGTAGAATTGGTTGATCATTTTAAATAGGATCTACACTTCGCTTAGATTGGTAAACACCAGAGTCGACAAAACATTGATTTTTCAAACCCATGTTCGATTTATCAAAGCTGGAAACCGCCAACCAAGTAAGGTAGACTGCCCTTCACTTGACAAATGTCCCTCGAAAGAGTATCGGTTTTCTCTGGAGCTGTTTACTCCTGCAGTACTCAAAAGTGTGGAAATTTTAGTGTACACTTTTGAAGAGTTTTAAAAGTACGGTACGAATATATTCACAAATGTTGATGCTTTAATCTACTCTTGTCATTCTTGGCAATGTTTTGTCGCCATCTTACGGATATTGCGCGTCTACATGTTATAATAGAAACTAAACATTAAAACAAGTTGCATTGCAAGCAAGCTCTCTACTAAATAAACCCCTTATCAGTAGGATAAACGAATGTTCATTTCATAAATACGGTAATCTAGTTAACTCGTTTCATTGCTAAATATTTACGATATCGAGGTGGCCAAGCTACACAAGTAACAGCGCTCTTCACTTCACCAACTTAATTACCTTCGTACTCTTGACGCAGCCTCTAAAAACATGAATAGTGCATTGGTTATTCAGATGTTTCTCTCGGACTGCGTTGTGGATAGTAGTGTGATCTCTGTAAGCGTAATTACTGTGCTCTACTGTGGCGTCGGGTAGGGGAGGGGTGGGGAGGGGTAGGAGAGAATGGCGGGTGGGGAATCCCCCGAGACCTCGTGTAGTTTGCGGGCTGCGGTCGAGGGTTAGTTTGGAAACCGTGCGACTGAATATGTTTCTGCAGGAAGCTAGGCGAGAATGCCAGAGTTGACTGGCCAAAGTGTTGGTCGCATTAGTGGGTAAACTCGACCGGGCAGCGTTGGCCGTGCCGTGTGAAGGGTTGAGGCGAGCCACGTGCAAGCGAGAGAGAGAGAGAGAACATCCCAAGAGCGAGAGAACGCTTCGCTCTGTGTGTTTGTGTGATGGATCGGCTTTGCAATCAAAGTTATCAGGAATAAACCAACTTGGTACGAGATTATAATTAATGAGATAACAACTATTAAACTGAAAAACGTTGACTGTACCTGCGGAATACATCAGCGGTTTCTGCTATTCCTTTTTTTTAGTAAATATTTAACTGTATAATTTTGGGAGTTATTTTACAAAGTTAGCCCAAGTTCACATTCTGTTTTCAAACAAGTATATTTTGAGGGAATGAGAATATGACATTGATTGAAAAGGTAGGAGGACAAAAATCATGTATTTCCAATCTCTGTGAATAAGAGACGAGGGAAAATATAAATTTGTAAATGACAATACCACTCTCGATGCTCTTCATACGTCTACCATTATTATGTTATTATTAATACGATATTTTAATAAATTAAAGCGTGGACTATCGTCTGTATTTAGAATGGTTCTACAACAATGATGTTTCATGCATTAATTTCTAAATGTTTTGTGGTTCAAATGAGATAAAAATAAAAATAAAGTTTTGTAACTTAACTTGAGATCTGTTGCTTTTCAACTTTAAAATAGATTACATGTTTGTTTGTTTGAACGATAAGTACAGTGTTACGTGTGGGGAAGTGATAAACTACTGAACAACTAGAGAGATAATCTGAAATATGTTGTGTATTTAGGATCGTCTATCCAAACGCCCTCCACACATTGACATGAAAACACGACATCCTAGTCGCACGCACGACACATATCATAAATATGCGTCGAATTGATCTGCAATATTTCTAGCAAAACACGTTCAATGAAAACGTGCTCTAAAATGGTAATTTGTCAATTTTATATATTTTGATAGTTGGATGTTTTGTGTAGTCAGTCAGCTCCTTGTGTTTTGATTGAGAGTAGAAGTACTTTGTACTGGGATGTTTGATTTTTTGTCACTATCACCTACTTTGCATTATGGTTTGGTTCGCCGAACAATTTAAGTGTAGCTGTATTTTGAATGTAAGTAAATAAATGAATAAATCAATTTATGAAAACAAAAATGCGAGAGTACCACTTACCAAAATATATTATATGAAAGATAATCGTGTTTCTACTAATAAAATACTTGCCACATTCTGATTGGCCAGAATCCGATAATATGTGATAGGAACAATGTTTTGATTCTATTCTAGAAAGCAACTGTTTTCACCAATGCATCATAAACGTTGGGAATAAAAAAACATAGTTTATTTAGATAATATTAGATCATATTTTATAATTACACACCTATATTAATAATTGTTTAGAAACAAGACTTAACGCTTCGTCTAAATAGAAAATTCCAATTGAACAATAATATGAATGTGACATTTTATTGCAACTAAACACACAAAGTTACTTCAAGATTTACTCTTGTTCAAAATACAGTCGAGATAACTTTTGTGGGCTGGACTTCATTTGACCGCGAATGATGTATATAGAGTTAAACAATGTTCAGTCAACCGTAAACGACGTAGAGGTAGGTATACGTATATAAGGTGATCCAACCCTTTGCAACGCCTCAGCGCAAGGTTTGAGATCTCGAGAGCGCTTCAAACACCCAAGAAGCAACTTCCTTCCAATCCAAGCGAGGTCAACCGTTTCGTTTCCAATAGGTTACACAACAACTCGAGCATGCTAAGTGCTTTCAACAAGTTTTGGAACCTACCCTACTTAGCGTCAGGGGAGGTGGGGGGGGGGGGGGGGGGGGCCTCTAGATTCATCGTGGCGTCTTATTTTGTCTTTGGGGAGAAAACAAGCAAATAAACGTAGATATCGCTTAGATTATTGGCTAGGGTCACTCCTTTGACCCAAGTAATTACAGTTGCTAGAAGTGGAGGGTCCGTGGATTGTATCAGTGATGATTTCAGGCATATCCCGGGGGGGGCGGAGCCCCCCCCGGCAGTTGTAAATGCCCCCCCCCCCCCTAGCAGATTGAAAAAATCACATGAAGTAATGTAAATTTGCAAAAAAAAAAATGCAAAATACAAGAAAATGAGGTTTATTTTTCCACCTCATATAGGACTAGTAAATAAATCGATTTCCACGAAAAACTCATCTACATGATTGTTGCAACATTTTATTTTCTATTTAAACGATGTAAGGTAAAGGTAAGAATGGCGAATAGAAATCACCTCATATTCGAAAACTGAAAGGATGGCATCAACAGAGACCGTAACCCCCTCCACCCCTGCCTTTTGTCACGGCGTCAAAAAAAAGCCATAAAATGAGTTACTAATTTAGCAACACCCCAGATTTTTATCAGCCCCCCCTAGGAAAAATGTCTGAAATCATTACTGGATTGTATGACCTAAGTTCTCTTGGTCCTGGTAAATGGTGTTGGACACACCTTGATAATAAAGCTGCATAATGTTATTGTTTGGATACAAATAGAAATAGTGTGACCCTGATATATGAGATAATGCTCAGGAGTGCGGGTAAACTATTTGAAATTGGGACTCGTTGGTTTTGGTTGGTCACAAACCGCGCGATTATGAAGACAGCATCTGTAAGGTTGTTTCGGGACGACTCTACTACTTACTATCTAGCCCATATGGGATTCTATTACAGATTCTATTTTAGTATTCCAAAGAAGTTCTTCCGACAAAAGTCCTTATAGACTCTTCAGTACACATAAATCCCGATAAAAATAGTTCGATTTTGAATTCTGAAAGAGAATATTGTACATTAAATAAAAAATAAATAAATAAAGTCACATTTAGAGTCTACCCACTCAGTAATTAAACTGATTTGCAGTGGGGGACTTTAATTTAAAGTGACTAAACCAACCCTGTAGGCTTCGAACACCATCGACGAGTGAGCGATAACCAATCAAAGATCGATATTTCAAATATGAAACAGATGAATCAGTGATTGGACAGTGCGAACACCTGCGGACAGATGCCAGAATCAACAAGGCCGATTCAGAACAACTTTGAATTTATTGAGTGCCTCGTTGCTAGGACGGCTCCAAAGTCACCGTTTACTTATTCCTAAGCCAAGTAGTAATGGAATTGAATCCACATTAGAAGTTAAAAAACTTCTGCCTGAAGCGGGATTTGAACCCGGGACCTTCTGCATTGGAAGCAGGGATGCTAACCACTGGACCAACGCGACACTTGTAATCATTTTTTTTTTTTAGTATTGCATACATAAGTAGGCCTACATTTATTCCTAATCGTGCCAAAAGAATTTAAAATCGTTATACCAATGTTATTTTCACTTGAGATGACTCAAGCAATATAATGCTTTGTGTTGGTTTTCTTTATACGTTATCTTCCATGTGTTTTATTTTCACTATTGTCGCATTGTCTCATGAACATGTTATGGTTGTTTTGTTCTACCTCTCAGTCCACGTTTTCAGACCTTTGCCAGAAACAATTCAATATGTACACTTTAGTAATTCCTTCTGTCCTAAGAACAAGAATAAATAAACAATTAATTACAATTGTAATACTAGTAAAAGATGCTAGATTTATTCCGCCGATGCTGCAGGACAGTGAGTGAAGATTGTGTGAAAGTACTTTACAATGCAACCTTCTCTATAGCTCGGAAACATAAATCACCCGTCCTCGCATCCCATGCTCGGTGTACAAAGATAAATTGATGTTGCTTGCTTCAAGCTATTACTTTTAAGCAAACCGGTAACCTTATTTCATTTCTACACTTGGAGATTACTTTAAGGTTTATTCCGGCAAAAAAAAGAAAAATCGTATGTATTCCCATCCATGACAAATAATGATGTATAAGGCTAACAAAAGTTCCTATCCCAAAGAGGAAGAAGGAAAACCTTAACGAAATTGTTGCTCAATAATATGTCATATTCACCCCTTAGCAACAAGACAAATGAATTCTTTGACATGAGTGAAGGATATAATATGATAGTCTTGTTGGACTGGTGTATAGGACTGTTACAAATATGGGGAATGTACCGGCGGATGAAAATATTCGCTCAACAAAAACTATCACATGTACATTTTTTTTAACTTTGTAGTATAAACCAAGGTGATTTTACACTCTATAAAAAAAAATCAGCTATCACACTTTGTTTTTGCCTCGTAATTTGACTTAAGAATGCAATATCGACAGAAATAGCGATCACTTCAAAAGACATTAATTTTTTTTTTAACATTTAATAAGAACTTCTTTTATTTCCACTCTATAAGTGTATTTGTACGGATATTTAAGAACATGAAAATTGTACTCCGGTGGCACCGTAAACCTCTCATATTTCGTGATTGAAACACATTCGACAACTCAAATGTAAGCGCACAAATTCATTTCCATAACTTTTATCAAGGGATATACGTGTCAAAAACTCATGTTTCAAGGCAAGCATATTCATCTTATTGACAGCTCAAAAGTACACACACACACATTTTGGGCTCTAGTATTACCTTAGTGACTTCACGTGAATACTCCATATTGATATGTTTGGCAAAGAAACATACTATTCAACTACATGTATCGATTATTGATCACGATTGTTTTATTCGTAATACGAGCTACTCGATCTGGTGATTGTGATTGGCCAATCCTCGGGTATTAGTTCCAGTTAAGTGGATTAGTTGGTGTGGTACGCCGTAATAAGCTCGTACATTATTAGAGCGAACAGGTAGGCCTAACAGACGTACGGTATTTAGTTTCTAACAAAGGGCGGTGGGTCAGTCACTCTTGTGGCTTGGCATAGTATAACATTGTGGTGTAGCCTGCGGTTAGCCGCGCCTTAGCCATTAGGCAGCCCGCACGACCGCAGAGCATACGTCATCATGTGTTTCATGGGTTGCACTTTCCACCCGCAGTGCAAGCTGCACTTGCAATAGAACACGCTAGCTACACGGGATCGTTGCCAGATCCACACGAGAGGGTGTTTTCTTTTTTCTTCTTCAGATTATGCGGCCAAGATTGTTTTTTCATTATTCTTTGTGGGCATTTTGCGCAATTGGAAACTGAATTTTGTCAAAAATATGCAGAGGACTTAAGCCCAATTTAGACGGTTCAATGTTCCTTGAATTCAAGGACAAAAAGCAAAACATAAAGTAGAGTATTGTTGTGTTTTATTATCTATGTATATTTTGATGCTTTTTTGTCCTTGAATTCAAGGAACATTGAGCGGAACATTGAACCGTCTAAAGGGGCTTTATACCATACATAAAAATAGTTCAATACGATCTCGGTAACGTTACAAATACGTTTGTAATTGTGATGTTTTCAAATAGACGACAGAAATAACAAGATAAGCATCGAAGTGATATCTGGATAAACTAAGTTCATTAGTGATGGACATTAATTTGTTCAACAATGAAATGAGGTATGTTTTATTAAAAGGTCATATAACGTCGGGGTTTTTCTATTAAGGATCGCCTCGCGACAAAGATAATAACTATATCCTGGGTGGCTTGGGATTGTCGACGAGTAGAATGGATTGTTAGATGGAACGGAACGAACCCATTTAGTTCAGTAAATGAAGTAACCAACTATCAATCAATGATTCCACTTTTTTATCGAACTGCAATAACAGTTCTTAAATCATCAATACAAATACCTAGGTAATCAATAATTACAGACATGCGTAAAATTTGACTTTTTCAAAATAATTTTGTTGATCGAAACTATATTAAATTATTATTAATAATTAAATATCTTTGAAGATTGAGATAATATTTTTAATAAATTAAACATGTTTTGCTTATTCAATGATGTAAATAAACTAGTTGTATGACTAACTAACTGCTCATATGTAACGCGAAGACGACGATACAAACAAAATAGATATAATTATATACCTTCATTTGTTTTCTTTATTTTATTATAAAAATTATGGTATAAAATAACTCTACCATTTACAAATTGTTGTTATGTACATATTGAACGGTTTTTGCAAAATCAAATATGTTCTACTTGAACAGTATTGAATGTTTTGGCAAGTCGTTATGCTCACTACTGATACGTGAATATACTATAGGCAATGCTATTTACGTACACAAATATTTGCACACTGTGGGCAAATAAACACACGCTTTTGTGTGATGCAACTGTGTCCCTATTATCTCAATAATTATACGATAAATGTGTACATATATTTTAAATGTAATGTGTTTTGCTACAAGAGTGGGGATATATTCTGATTTATTTTTTAGTTAACGGCGTGAGTAAAATTGATTAACAATGATGATCACCAACTAATATCTCAACGAATTCACTTTATTTATATCTCTGATGTTAACAGGGATTACGCTGGCAATTTTAAATAAATTAGGATTCGGTATTAATTACTAATATTCGGAATAGTTAGAAATACATCACAGAGCTTTTTGAATTTGAAACCTAATTCTCTCAACAAAACAATTGTAAATAATAACATAGTCATGTATTGTCCATTAAAAATATCCACTCTCATACAAATGTGTACAGTTTCCAATTTCATTAACAACGAGTTCCAGGAAAAGAAAAACTTTACTTTACGGATAACATTTCTATCTCCTACAATAACCATTATACTTATACCCCTATCTCGATAACAAATTTACTTTATTTGACTTATTTTGCTGACTAATTTATAAACTAATATGGTTTTGAATACAAAGATATCATTAATTTGCATGGCTTAATACCTACCGGAGGTACTAAAAATAATATTTCACTCTAATATTACACAGATTCATTTTTTGTTAATTATTAACATGTAATCTACTCAGAATTTAAAACAAATACTAAAGTATTGTTTTACTGCCTCCAATAAATAAAAAATATGTTCTGCCGGGTTTTATACATACCAATTACCTAAACTAAGTTTGTGTTATTGAGACTATTTCTAAGCATGAGAGACGTCTTTGGTGGAGGTGCCGGGTATCTAAACCGTCGCACACTTAAACGATGACGTCATAATAGCTGCCTTTAAAGGCGGAGATTCAAGACCCGACCACAGGTTCTGTTATACCAATCAATTGCGAATAACATATAAAGATTAAAACAACGTAGATACCCATGAAGAACTCATGTTAACGGGAATAGCGAAATGCCTCTTATCTTGAATACAATACCTGATACTATTGGTATATCTAGCAATCAAACAAGTAAGTATTACATGTGTGACTTACGTTATCAGTTTCTCAAAGTTTAGAAATATTCAACAAAACAGAGCCTAATTTACATCATGTTGTGTTGACAATTTATCTATAAAAGCCGTAAATAAAGTGAAACGTGAACCAAATTGTTATAACGATAGCGGAAACTATACTCCCAATAACCAAATGTAATAATATAGTTGTAACAACATGGATCAAGATTATTTTACATCAAATCATTATTTCCTCGATATTTTGCTTTTATTGTATATACGCGAAGTATTGAACATTATTTTAAAATTGTGAATGAACAAGTTAAAATGAAACAGTATTCCGTTTTTGTGGATTGAGCTTCTGAGACATTATTGGAAACATTTTTCCTTTAGAGTATAATTTTAGTAAGTGGATCATTCCTTCTTTCTATACTTGAATATTGGCACTGTAACCACAGATAAAATATATTACTTGTTCTGTATGGATATTGATTTACATAAAACACTGTGTGAAGTATTTAGTACGGAAATATAAAATACACGGAATCGTTTTTAAGGTTGTGCCTCCCTTATTAACGTGCGTGTAACAACTTTGATGTCCATTAAAAATACTTTCACGGTAGCAATCCATTTGGTGTGTGTATATATAGGCAACTGACGGACACAAAGCGGACAGACATATCAGGGACCAAACGTCCTTTGATCGCAATTCGCTTGATCATAAAACCCACAGCATACATGTCACACCTACTCGACAAATAAACATGATGGGCAACATTTGAAGCAATCCTTCGTGCGATATATTAGTGTGGCCACCCTGATAAAGCCCAGTGTTTCCAACTTTTGAAAGATTGATAATTATCGTTATACTTTCATTTCAACAAGCAGAACCGAGATAAACCGTGAACCCTTCATTATAATTATTCACAACATGTATTTTTATTATCATTATCCACACAATATGTATAGGACTGCTTCTACGCATCCTATAGTAAGCCCATGAAAGGATAGTTAATTAGCCTACTCAATAAACAACAGAGAGGGTTAAAATGTGGTGATGGAACATGAATTGAACGACCGGCTATTAAATTTACCGAGCTATGTACAAGCTTGTTAATCGAGGCGTATTCCATAGGACCCATGATGGAACAGAACTATAGTAGCATACACACACGCACACGCACACACACGCACACACACGCACACACACAACAGTTTTCCATTGTGACAGGTCTCTCAATGAGCAATCAGCAATAGCGAGAGAGAGAGCGAGAGAGAGAGAGAGAGAGGGTAAGAGAGAGAGAGAGAGAGAGAGAGAGAGAGAGAGAGAGAGAGAGAGAGAGAGAGAGAGAGAGAGAGAGAGAGAGAGAGAGAGAGAGAGAGAGAGAGAGAGAGAGAGAGAGAGAGAGAGAGAGAGAGAGAGAGAGAGAGAGAGAGAGCGAGAGAGAGGTGACACTTCATTTTATGGAACAATGATCCCCTCATCTCCCCCTCCACTCACCCCCCACCCCACCCAATCCCACACCGCAAACCCTCCAGCCACATCACGTGTAAAACACAGTACTCCAAACATAACAATCGCTGATAAAATAATATGGACACATTGAAGCTATCAATAGACTTGCACACAATCGTGCTCACCCGGGTGCGTGTCAACGTGTATGAGAATGACAGAATATCGATAAAACACTGTGCATGGGCCTGAGTAAACATAACATTTTGGTTTTCATGTCACGTCGAAGGAATCTCAACGTGCACCACCTACCTACTATGGTGTCACGGGGACATGATCGTGAAAAGGTAAATGTTAATATAGCCAACAAAGTAAATCAATCTACGTTTCGTGACTTTGAAGCCGTGTCGTCGTCAGGCGGAAACGCGACACGATTCTGTCAGATCCGGACCGCGTGACTTACGTGCTCGAGTAAAACGTCTTTGACGCGCCTTTGTGCGCACACAAACTCTTGAAGAGGATCTTCTTTAGCATTTCGGGAGTTTTGGAGAATATAACCAACTGTGTGAATATAACCTCAACAATAAGAACAATCCGGAAAAATCTACTAATATTAATTATAACAAGACGTACGAATAACTCTAGTCTGCATTGTGCTTGTGTTTCTTTGTTTGCAATTAAATGCGAGTAAATTCTACAAAGAACTGAAGTCACTTTACAACATACACAAAAACGGTCGACGTGCACTGTCTAATTTAGCTTTTTAAAACGCGCTCGCAGTTTAATTTTGGAACGTTTCAGTGACATTTTCGGATGATCCTTCGGGACTCCTTCCTCATGCGTCATCGAGTTGATGTGGTATCGTCACTCGTTGCCGGATAATCAATGAACATTTCAATATCGTGGCGAGCCAATTACCTCTTTTCAAACGTGTACAAGAATATTAAATTACCTCGAATAACAGAATATTTCCCAACCAGAAAGGTTTATTTGCCAGACATTATTCAAATCAGGATACTTGCTTTAATGGACGTTGTTTTAATTTATCCCTGTTTCCAACTCTCTATTCTCATTAATTTTTTTGTTTATTTACTCAAGTAACAGAGGCATATTCTCCCCTAAAGCTACTTTTTCAACTCCAATATTCAATTGGGATGAAACAGCATCAATAAATAAACAGCCATCCCTTGTTTTTCAATCCGGTAGAATAAATTACATTTGATCGCAGCGTTGGCAACGCGCACTAGCAGTCATTATTATCTGAGAGCGGAATAGCACAGCTGATGTGTTTGAATTAATCTAAAATCATTTCGTTGTGCTCCAACTCCTATAAATAATGATCAAAATGCAAAATATGTATACCAGTCCATAAAACATTTTTCGATATTCCAGTTAAACATACTATATATCACGAGCGACAACGACAATTTAAAACAGTCAAATTCAATTCATATAATGTGAACTGATTGGTACAACACAAAGGAAGGTTTGGATGCAAGAAGTATTATTTAGTTATTTCATTTGACATTTTGTCACATCATTTTTTTGAATATGAATACATCTTGATGGTTATCTCTTACCAGTTACCATCCGTTCTCAATACACGCACCGCACGCGAACACACAAACTCACGTACAATACATTCCATAAAACAAAAAAATAATATTAATAGTAATAGAGAGTGGAACTAAAAAAAGGTATTATCATAATTATGTCCATCAATTTTTTTTTTGCATTATACTCGATATGGCGTTGTAAAGTCAAATTGCCTTGTAACATCTCAGGATCAGGATCTTCAAGGTCCTCTGAATCCCCTGGCGGGGTCTCGTCGAACTCCAAACCCAGGTCATCTAATCCATTTCCATAATGTTAAAAATCCCATGTTATTCAAATGCACAAACGAATTGATCTGTAAAAACAAATTATGACCCAACAACAAGTTTTGTTTATGCAAGTAGCCAAAATAACAGCGTGTAAGGAGTTTGTGTCTGCGCATTCTATAATATAGAAATTTAAATGTTTTTCTCAATAATGCATTTTTCGTTATGAGATCCATAATGACGATTTGGAATCTCATTCCCTAATCATCCACTCAGTGGCGTAACGCAAATTGCCCGGGCCCCCACCCAAGAATCGTCTCGGGCCCCCCATAAAGGCTAGTGGCGTATCGAAAAATTCACAGTGGGGGCGGGGGGGATTGAACATCCTAAGCATGTAGTGGGTCTGGGGCGAAAGTCCCAGCCGGCGGAGGTCAATTCGCCGAAGGCGAATTTTTTTTCATATGACGTTTTACACGCCAGTACACACGTTTCAGAATCGGACAATGATCCAAGATATAATATGATAGTTTTCCCCCGTCCGGGCCCGTGGTATTATTTGGCCTAGGTAATAAGAAGGTTCAATATATTCAGGATCCAATATAGTTTCTTATAGGCAGTGCCGATCGTAAGACGAGAGAAAAGAGGAACCCCCTGACCCCTTCCACCCGTAAGCCTTTTTAAATATATTCCTCCAACTTGTCCCATTCCTCCAACTTCCTCCCCCGTATGGCCCCGGAAGAGAATAGGTCCAAGTTGACAACATTTGAACTTTGATGATGAAAAAACAAGATCTGTACGTCTAGCAACCCAGGCCCCCCTACACAGCGGGCCCCCCCCGCTTCGCGGGGGCGGCGGGGGTCTCCTTTACGCCACTGCATCCACTGACCTTACTGCGCGCTCTGGTCTTGCGGCGATTTTGAGTATGTGCGGGAGAGTTTACACTATAGGCCTACAACATTGACCCTTCTGTTGAAACATCTATTTGTATATTTATTTGTTTTAGGTCCAGTCTTGTCCCAATAACTACTTATTCGTCGAATAGCTTGTTATCTCCACGGCAACCACCAATCAAAACCCTTGAAATCCTCCGAATAGCTTAATTGTTACAAATAACTTTCCTATTCTTATCTTATCTTACTAGATGCAATAGTTCAACATTAAACTTTGCTGGAGCGCTCTCCCGGGCTGGGCCCTCTAGAGCAGATGATGAAGGAAACAGAAGTAAAAACGCATAAGCCCGAGGGCTGGGGTGATAGTAAGAATTAGTGTGGGAATGAATGGGGGTAGAACCTGCTACATGAAGTCAGTGGGAAAACGAGAAGAACACTGATTTGGTGCAGTTCGGATGGCGCCGTTGGCGTTCCAGGCTATGATGCGAGCTTGAGATCTAGCCATTTTGGGGGATGGAGATTAGTTTGCGAAGGAGCGCTGCAAGTGCGGCTACCATCGGATCCTGTGAATAGCCCAATAGGGCTTCAGCAATGTATCCGATAACGATTGGTATGGGAGTTTTTTCGTTCACGTAGTTGTGTTGGGTTTGAGTGGGGGGTTCAGACACTGCCTTGCGTTTACGCGGAGGGGGAGGCTGAGGGGGCTGGGCGTAGAGCGGAATGAGTGGCGGGCACGACGGATGTTGGTATGGGTCTGGTGGGTTATTTGCTGTAGACGGGGCCATGTGCGTGACGAAGGGTTGCCCTTGGGCGACTTGTGCGTAGGTGGAGAGCGGCGGGAAGGCAGTCGACCAGGGAGTTGGCGGTAGGTTGCGTACAGTGGGTGATGAGAGAGGTTGGGGGTACCACCTGTTTCTGGTTGCGACGTTTATCAGCGGATAGCACGGCGTTTGACTTGGGCTCACAGGCTTGAAGGTAGGCTGGACAACGTCTGTACGAGGCGGGATGATCCTGGTTGCAGTTTACACACGTAGCAGGGGTATCCGGAGTCTTTAAACAATCCTTGGAGCGATGGTGCTTAGCGCATTTGAAGCAAGTGGGCGGGAGGTTGCAAAATACCGAGGAATGGCCAAACTGCTGGCAGTTGTAACACTGGCGGGGGCCAGACTGGCCACGGTATTTCTCGATGCTGATGTTGTGGTAACACACTGATTTTATGGTATGCACCGGCGTTCCAGGTGCATAGATATTAGTCGTGACGACGAAGAGGGGCATAGGCCAGCGTTCATCGGGCGAATGCCCTCGGCTCATCAACTGGCGGACGTCCTGGACCCTCACGCCTTGGTTGGTGAGGTCGGCTAGGATATCGTCCGTTGGGACGGTTGAAGAGAGACCTCGTAGAACAACCTTCTGCTGCCGGACCTCCTCTGTTGGATATGTATGGAACATAAGGTCGTTGGTGATGAGGTAGGCGTGAATCTCGTCGTAAGTTTGTCGAGTTGTGGGCTTAAGACGGAAGGCTTCACCGGCGCCCGCGATGGTAAAGTGGCCGTTGGTGGCTTTGCGGATGAGCGTCACTACGTCGGTGTAGGTGCGTACTCCGTATAGTATGATGGGTGGAGGTTTTTTAGTGGTGTTCGGGGCCACTGGTGGAGCCGGGGATCCAGGGATCTGGCTGCTCGGAGGCGGGCCAGTGGTACGAGGGCTGTTAACAACGGTGTAAACAGAGCTAACTGGAGAGAGTGATCGGGATGAGTAGCGGGCGGATGATGTACTGTGCTCAGAATCGGAGGTCAGAGAAGAGCAGGAATCGGACGGAGACATGGAGTGCACACGAGATCTCTTTTTCCTCGGTGGCGACAGCTTTGGCGAGCCTGGCGGTAGTAGAGTGTCCATGGGCGTAGCGATGACGTTGTCAGAGGTCTTGTCGGGCGAGAGATCCATTGAATCTTGGGGTCCAGAAGAGGTAGTCGAACGGAGCGCGTCAAATCGATTGGTTGTAATAAGAGGAGGCGGGCGATCAGTCATAGCAGACTTGGAGGTGCTTGGTTGGCATTCGTCTACAGACTGGGCTGGTCGAGAGCTGAATGATGCTTTTGTCTCCACTTGCCGTGGTTTCAAGGGAGTGTAAGACACGACACGACGCTGTCGGGTCCTGACAGGGATCGTCGTCCAAGATGGAGGAGGGAGTGGCTCCGTTGGAGCGTAATGGTATGCCAGCAATTGCTGGAGGACAACTGGGAGGTTTGTCTGTGACAGTTCAGACTTACGGACGCTGGAGGGTGTCGGCGCGAGAGGAGCATTTAGCTGCTGGTTGCTAGGCGGAGGCAGGGGGTTGGGTGGCTTGTTAGACCCCCTAAGCATGGTAGCTTGAAAGTTAGTGCGTCGGGTTGGGGGATGAATCGCTTGTAGATGGGGGGAGGGGGGGTCACCCGTGGGGTAAGGTAAGAGTTTGGTCGCAGAGAACCAGAATGGGAATTTTTCCCTACCTGCCTCAGTGCAGAGCACTGGGCCGGAAAGTGGAGAAGGAGATGTGAAATGCACTATACCGGTGGTGGATTGAATGGAATAAGGACACAAGTACAACCACGCTATTGCGTCGCGAGAATGACGCGGCGGGAACCGCCCCCCAGACTGCACGTAGGCCACGAGCGGGTGATGCTCGACACGGCTCCCACGTGCTAGGTGGGGAACCGGCAAACCAATGTGTTGGTAATGGTTTTAGCCAGTGGTGGTCGTACACTGTGTTAACCAATAAATAAAAATAAAAACTCACTTCGTTGAAGCGCAGCCAGCCTCGACCTTGCTCTAAGAAGGGAAAATCCAATCTCTGAAGTTTTATAATAAATTTGTTATTACTGTGGATGAGTTATGTGCCTATGGCACAGACTTAATTGTCCTAGTAATTACACAAGAGTGTCAATCACGCCTAGTATTTAACGGCGCTGAGCGCCTGGCTTACTGCGGGAACTGCGTAGCTAGCTATGCTAGCCGGCACCAGCGGTAAACACGTCCATACGCGGCAACGAATGCGACTCGATTAGAGATTGTAAGACCGGCCCTTATTCTAACTCTGTCTATAATCAATAATCCATAATAGGTTGTGGCGACAATAATGTATTTCTCTCTATCTAGGGTCAAGCACTTTAACATTATTTGATTCGTCTCTCGTAGATAAAGTGTCGAAAGCCACGCCCTGTTTTTACAAGTAATCGAGTTACATTGCGGAACCCACCAATTTCGTCTACAAGAGACTTTTTGTTGCGTAAAACGAGGCCATTTCGCTGTTTGTTACTCCGAGCTGTCATTTGTCACAAAAGAGTGGTTCGAAAAATGTTCACCAGAGCGCATATATATCGCTGCAACTTTTTGTCGAATACTCATCCATGTATGTACCTTATTGTTCTTTGTTGTTTCACATTTTCGCTCTCTCTCTCTCTCTCTCTCTCTCTCCCTCTCCCATCTCTCTCTCTCACTTTGAAAACAGTATTGTAATTCGACTGAAAGAATGGATTAACTTGTAAGAATAAGGTATAATGTCACACATCCATGCTATTTGTAGGATTCGAACCCACGTTCCATTCGAATCAAACCTGTGCCCAAAGCGTGGGTATGAGCCACCGCGGATCATTTGTCATTACATAATATATACATAATACATAATACATAGTCACATACATAATATGTATATGTATGTATGTATATGTTTGCTGACTGTATAAACCAAAGTTTGAATAGGGTCTGAAGCTCAATACTGTGAACGAACAAGTATAACTCTTCCAAAATAATTCAGAACGCACCTACAACGATTAGAAACAATAAATGAGTTTTATCAATTCATTCAAGCTATTCAATCTGTTTAATCTATAGAACATATTTCTAGTCCACTTATTCTAGCGAAAATGCGATATTCTGTCTGTAACAATATTCGACCGTAGACAAACATAATCAGGCATAATATTTTATACATGTGCGGAGTTTGAGACAACTAATCATTAATATCAACAAATACGTTGAATTTTGTGATTAATTCATACAAAGCTGACTGCTGTGACCATCCTAGCGCAATTCATTAGCGGAAAAACTTGCATCCGATAAAGTTTACGGTTCGTTGATTTTTGTTCGAATGTAATTATGATAGCGTAGTTTCCGGCTAGCTCGGTTTATATAGGAGGCGAGCTCGTTCCATTTTACACGATTCTCTTCAGGTCTAGCTTTTGTTTGCTCACTTCTTGTTTTATTAACACCGTCTGCTGTTTTTGCTCACAAATAGGTTTAATACCTAGACTAATTCTGTGTGTGGGTTGCGAGTGTCTCTCATTCGACATAGCTGTTCCCACTCTGGCCCGACGCACACTGTGTGAAGCCGGTTTGTTCCGCCCGCGCGAACCAGCCGCTTTTTGTTGCGTTTTTTCCGCGTCTTCCCGTAAAGCATAAAACCGCAACTCATTACGCCCGAAGCGGCTGCGTAATATAACTAATAGTATTGTATTCTTTTTTCGAGTCGTTAGACAGCCAAGCGAGGAGTGAACGCAAATTTATTAACAGTCCACTCTCTTTTATGTCTACTATTCCATTTGCTATGATATTCCAGGACTTTTCACATGAAGGGTTTTAGTATCCTAAACCGCCTTGTTTATGTGTTTGAAGTTTGACTCTTTGGAAAATAATAGATATATTATATAATAATATAAAGGATTATATTGTTTTATATCCTCATAGATAAAATAAATCCTGCCACTCCCCCCTCCCCTATTTTATTGGTTCCTTCCACCTTACGCCACTAGAAGAGAATTCCACTTCTAGTTAGCCAGTTGGATATTGGATACCACTTGCCAGCTGAGTATCAACTTTTTATTTGGACCGATTTCAACTTAAACTAGGACAGGTACACGGCACATAATTATTATTAACCTGCCTGTCATAAGTTGAACTTGATCGTACAACTGATTGGGAAGGACATTATACAAATGAATTTCCTCTTCATAATATGTGCGTGTTTGAATTGAGAAAGAAATGTTTGCCAGAGGTGCTGAACTGGAGGACATAATTACACCCGACGGATTGAAGTCATGAACATGTCTTGTTGTTATTATTGAACTTGTTGCAACATTTTTAATTCGGTACTTCCTAGTTTAATTTTAATAAAAACCTGAAAGCATTTGAAAAAGACCCCCTCAATTATTGTAATGGCAAAGTTTGAACTGGCTAGGCGTTGTGTTCAAGCTCAAAGGGCATTAATTGAACACGAACGAGTACAGTAGTCAGTAACTATTACTGATGTGGATATAAAAGTGAGTCTAGTGTGCCCATATGTTAGGGTTACAGTGTGAGTTGTGGCCGAGGTAAAAAGCGTCCCCTCTGAGTCTCCTACGTAGCACATGCCCGACCACTAGTCCGTGTGGCACTACAGATTTATTTAGTCATTCGTTGGTTCGTTCATGCGGGAGAACTATGCAGTGTGAGTGTGTGAGTGTGATGACACAAAGGTTTACATCTATCCCTCTGTTTGTTTGTCTCCCGCGCTCTTTTGCTCTCTCTCTCTCTCTCTCTCTCTCTCTCTCTCTTTTTTGCTCTCGCTCTCACTCTAAACTGCTCTAGTATTGTCGAGATTAGTTCTGAGTTGGGCGCCGTGAATGAATAAGTTGGTATATTAAATATTTTATTCCATTCCACGCTGTCCATACAAAATATATTATACATTACAAATTTTGTCAATAGAAAACATCATTAAGAATTTAAGAATTTAAGAAAAGTTTCTGGCTCCATTTTTCAATAAGACAGAATGTCAACCAGATATAAGGTGCTAATATATTCCCAATAATGTAGCTAGCTTGCTAGATAATAATCTTTCCCGTAAGCCAGCCATGCGATGTCGCAATAGAGACTCGAATTATACAAATGCAAATTATGCTAATGCATAATAATAGAGGTTATAGATTTCACAAGATAAGAAGAAACTTGCATCTAAATTAATGACTGTTTCTGAACTTTGCACATAAGAAGCTACATGGGACTCATATAAAGCCATATTAGTACAACTTAGAAAAGTAAAGTAACCCACTTAGCAGTAGTGCTCACAGTAGCCCACGCTTGATAACGCTATTCCCAACTTGAGATAGTGTATTTTTAACTCTAGAATAAAGATCCTATCTTACTTGGTAGTCATCTATTTCTTTAGAAATTACAATATCAATTACAATTAATGAATGATTTATTGTATAAATACACGAGTACTATTTTTGTCTGCTTTTGAGTATAGTTTATTGTGCCAGACAGGAAATGAGCCTTGTGCACTTTTCTAGTTGTAATTGTGAAGTGATTTATCAATTTCATGACACAAAGATAACATTGGGAAATATTCTTCAGCGTACGTTCAAATCTACAAGTATGATCGACTGTGACTTGACTTCGTACAGAATAATTACTTGTGAGATTTCTAAAAAGAAAATCGGGTTGGTTGTATTTTTTTTCCCCAAAACGATCTGAATATTAATGAGTAGAAATTAAAATGTTTAGGTTGGTAGATCCGATAGAGATGAGGAGATTCCCTGCTATGTTGGCTGAGCTGAACGGTGCTCGTCGTGGATTGACATGTAACGTTGCGTGCCGAGTGGGGGGGGGTGGTGGGGGGGGGGGGGCGGGGGCGAACACACGCCGTAATAGAATATTTACACTGTTTTAGTGTAACGCAACTCAGAGGGGACGCATGGAAACCTGGGGCTGGATTCACAAACACATCCCCCCCCCCCCACTTATTCCGTGGCATCGTACTGAAATGACAGCATTGCAGGGTGGAGTCTCAAGATTTGTGTTGAGTGTTTTTGAGTTTTGAATTCTATATTATTTTTATATTTTTGTATTTTATAGTTTGTTGTAGTTTGTATTCTAGTGTTGAATTTTGTATTTTGTATTTTATTATTTTTATATTTTTTATATTTTATAGTTTGTAGTTTGCATTCTAGTGTTGTATTTTGTTTTTGGATTTTGGATTTTGGATTTTGGATTTTGCATTTGATATTTTGTGTTTTGTAAATTCAATATGTGTGTTCTTATTTTATTTATAGTTCATCGTGACACGGAATCCAACCCACGCCCTCGCCGCATCTTGCTAAAAATTCTCTAGTCAGCAACTAAATGGTATGTACACTATAACCTGTGCTATAACATTGTTTCACTTTTATTTTTGAAATAGTGCGAAAATGTCTCGAAATCGAAGAAATGTGTTCAACTAACAAACAAATCGGACGGTAAGTTTACTCAATCAATCAATTTACTCTCCTATTAGCTATGGAGAGGAGAGGTTAAATTACTAAGAAACGTTCTATTACCGCCTGTGGCTTCTTGAATATGCAGCCTGCATGACAAGGCAGTAGAGCAAGTTGCCGTCCGCGCTAGGGGCATCGGACAGTGGCGCTGTAACACTCATAGCGGTCGGTTCAAACACTTTTTTTAAAACGCACGATTACGATTAATAATTGGATCTACCTCTCCTAAATGAACTTTTTATTGTCTGTGATGGGTATTATTCGTTGGATCAATCATGAATGATTTGGAATAAAATGCAACATAACCTTGATACTATATCTTTCTTATTCAAACCATTGGAAACGTTCTGAAAAGCTTCATTACTTATGTGGACAACAGTTCGGATCAGTTAGGCTATATTTTATAACTATTATGAAATCCTAACACTGCTCCTATGAGCTTCTCAAATACTGAAAATATTCTTCAATTCAGAGCGAATTATTACAAACGCACCAAGCTTTATTATTACTACGCCACAGGCACAAACTATTGGCTATACATGAAAAAAGAACATCTAACAAAAATGTTATTGAATTCCAACTGATCTTTACATTTCTCAAGTATTGAATATATTGTTAAAAGCAAATTCTGTACTACTGCGCTAAAGCGCATTCCTTTTTTAAATCACTGTGGAAATTTTTATGAGGTGAATTTAGCAATCCCGCATAACAGAATAATCCCCATTCCCTTTCGCTTCCCCTTCCCCTTCCCCACCCCCGCAACCATTCCCCGGGGCCGAAGAGCCGCCGTGTTGGCGCTTTAATACATGCTCTCTCGGGCCGGAGCGATCCCATGCGGAACTAAGCGATTAGTTAGTAATTTGCGGGGTAGCTTCACGCTTCGTCTCCCCCGTCCCGTCCCCCACCCCACCCCACACCCTCCCTCGCACTCAATTTTCAAAAGTGGAATATAAATTATAGAGGGTACGCAGCGACATAGGCATGTCAAAATAAATTAAAACAGCACAAGAGTGTGTGCCAAGTCTTCATTTCATAATACATTTTCTACGTCATAACTCTGCGGGAATTCACTTGTATTAACGACGTTTCCCAAACTAATAAACAATACTCATAGTTGTGTCAAACTTTCAGTGGTTTCTTCGCAGTCTGCCAGAAAGGTTTTAGGAGTCCCTGTCGCCTCCTTTATTTATCAAACTACAGATATATTAAAACTCTGGTTAGGGGTTAGGGGTTCTTGAAAATCTAATTTCTCGATCTCTTCTTCCCCTTACTCTCCACAATCATCCCCTTACATAATGTTTATTAATTTTTCTCTTCCATTTCCCCCCATTTCAACCCCTCATTTATTCTTCTCGACTTGATCCCTCACTAGGGGAGATGGTTTCAGTAGGGGGCTAAAGGATGTAATATCCGCACGTGACGGTGGATAGCCTAGGGTGAAATAAACAGGGGAATAATCGAGCTTAGAAAGTAGCATTGCAGTCGCACGCAGTTAGGTTTGGTTTAATTAGGGCGAAGTGGGAGCCGAGTTGAGCTTTTATAGGGATGGGAGTTCATTTAATCCCCTTAAAATAAGGTTAAGGGAAGCCAACCCTCGCGGGTCCTTATACTTTGTGTTCGGTGGAATGTTTGCTTATATTTTTGTGTTGTGTAAGCGTTGAATCGCCATTGAAATATTCACTTGTTTGCTTAAGGAAAACACAAGCATCCAACTAAACGAATCGATTGTTAGATTGTGAAACTTTGATAGGAACCGGTACCGGTTAACTCCCTGAAGGTACACAGTAATGAGTAAATAATATTATATATTTCATCGAATCTATAATAGAAAAATATTGTTCGTATGAATGGAATCCTTTTGTATAGAGTGCACACTGCACTCCAACCAATACGCCGTGTGCACTCCCTATAGTCGGTGACCCCAGTGTAGGGTAGTAGTGTAGTACTGTATAAATAGGGTAGTATTTGAATAGTTAGGGAGAAATATCAGAGGGTTGTTTCAAGGAGTCAATCCCAGCATTCGCCTTATGGCTTTGAGGATCTTGAGGGAATAGAATCAGGAACCTCCCAAACTAAAGTATCGCGCGCTACCATTTAGCCACATCGATCGGTACTGAGTGTATTCATACATGGTGGCCTTATTAGATGCCAAAACTATATGTTTGTTTACTTTCGATAGGCTTCAGTTAATTGTTGCCATGTTTCTGCACGTTTGATCGAAGTTCAATTGATTTGTTAATACTACTCAAAAGCAGTATATATACACTCCCCTGTCTCGTCCAACTCATTTTGTTTGTACAATGTTTGTACACGATCGAGTTACGTATCTCTTCATTTCGTGGTAAGCATATTTCCCTGCTTTGTATAGATAAAGAGTGCACATTTTGGCTTCAAATATGGCCGATGTGAATACTCCCTTAATGCCGCGTAACACACAACTGACTAGAGGTGCTATTTGGATATGTCCAACGATTTGACATTTCAAATTCTCCAAACAAACCAAGGTCGAACTAAACGTTATAGTCACAGCCAATCAGGACGTTGGAAGTTATGACTAGACTAGCGAAAGCAAGTTCAGTACATAACCAATATAACCATTGCGTGCGCTATCATATACCGACTGAATCAAGTACGATACACATACATACAAGAAGGAACGTCGAGCGGTATTTCGACTCTAATAAATCTGTTATCAACCTATATAAGAGCCTCTATTAAAAGTCGCCCCCTATTTGAACGGGGGTCAGAAGAAATGCGAACATTTTAAGTGATATGTGCTGACAGTGGGCGAGCTTACCCCACGATGTGTGATATTAACTGTAGAGCTTGTCTAATGGCGCATATTACGTACATTAAACCATTAGATGATCATGAATAGTCAATAAACTTGGCAAGCGTCACTCCGTGCTTTTATTCGTATGAATGATGAATGAGGCTTTGAAGTCTAAGTTAATTCAAAAAGAATCCTCTGAGTAATACCGACTAACTTACCAGACGATCCAACGTGGGTCCTGTCTTCATATGAAATGTAAACAGCAAAATATGAGAATAGGTAGTGGCACACAAAACGTGCAATAAACAAAACAATACGCTAAGTTCGTATACCCATATATTTGTATATTAATATTCTATTTAAGACCACGAAAATGTAGACAAAAAGCCATGTGTAGCAATTGAATAAATAAATAATATTGTGTTTAAAGACATGATGTTTTCGGGGTCTCCCCACTTATTTATGTGGGGAAACATACGTTAAGAATAAGTAAAATAAATTTATAGCCTATAACCCAGCGTTTATGTAATATATTCATGTAGATTTTTACGGCCCGGAATAGATGAACTATTGTGTTTTGACTTTTGTGGATAAATTCCTCTTCGGGATGTTGAAAAAGCATTGCAGCTTTGTTTTCGTCATACATCATATGAGAGCATCATATGGTAACTGTCTTTCACGTTCAGCTCCCGGCGGAACATGAATGACACGTGTCATTTATATCAATATCCACGTGTCATCCGTCTCTCTTAGGTGTATCAACATCAAACATTCACGTTTATTCTTCATATTGTTTGAAAACATGCAGCTGACAACAATAAAGTGGCTCTCAATCCTAACCAATTAGAAACAGTAAAATAAAAGCTTTTGCATTACCATGTTTTCTAATAAATTCCACTTCTACCAGGGACTACTGTTTACAGAGTTTGCACGAACAATGAAGTATTATATTCAAATACAGTCGACAACGTCAAATGCAGATTTTATACGCCGCGTACATTTTTTCCAAATGCGATATCATCGTTAACTGTGGTTTAATTCAAATTTAAACGAATATTATTCAAACAATCGACCTCGGGCTAGTACGAACAACACATAAATGTTGATATAAAATAATAATCATGCTCTGGCTGCACATAAAGATTATACTTTCATAAAAAAATTAACACTACGGGCCTTTTGCTATTCCAAATGTAGCTATAGCTATAGCTATAGCTATAACACGATGATTGAATGAAAACAAAACAATTATGTCTATCACATCGTGACATTCATACATACATCATAACATTTATAGGTGACATTTAATTTACATCAAAGCAATTTATCGGCGGTTTTAACATTTATTAAAATAAACGTAAAACGAAATTTACATAGAATTGAAGGACGCCACTAAATATTGGACTTGCTAAATTAACCATTGTGTTTTGTTTTTTTGAGTGGGAAGGGGGAGCCCCCCCCCCCCCCCTCCCCTCCCTATCTCTTCCGTCTCGATGATTCCATTATTCTATATCGTAGTTCGTTGTGGTCTCGTTTCTGATTCGTGGTCGCATTGCGAATCATTGTCCGTTTATACCCGATGTTTCCAGCAAGCTGTATTATACCTGTTTTGAATAATGCGAGTTCAACACGATGACGCATGCGGTGACCTTGTAATCCTCACAGAAAGTTATTTTAAAAATTATCTGAACTGAATTGAAAAAAACAACGCATGTAGTTTTTTTTTAGGAAATCTATATATAATAATTGCAAAATAAGTAATAAGCAGTGGCGTAGCAGAAGGCCCCGCAAACCCCGCAAGGCGGGGGGGCCCCCGCGAAGCGGGGGCCCCCGATGATAAAGATCGTATATTATGAAAATTTCAAATAAGACAACAAATCAATTAAAATGTATTTTAAATAAAATTACAAAATTCGCAAAATTTTCAAAATTTTTGGGATTGTTCACGATTTTATACCGGATGTATGGGTTAGCGAAATGCACTTGTGTTGTAAAACTAACAGTCTGATGTCACCGAAAATGCCAATGAACCTTAAATTTTACCCTTACCCCCACTAACAATAAACTTTGTTTTGTAGCTAGTATCCACCCTTTACACAAAATTATTTCAGAGGTCAGTTTTCTCTCGGACTCCCTCACTGATAGATGCATATCTCAGCGTGGGAATGAGACTGTAGGTGATGCGATTAATAAAGTGGTGTCAAATATGGTGCTGGATCGGATATGTTGATAACAGTGCGCAAAGTTTACATTGTTATTGTGAATTGAGTGAAATCGTAGTAGTTTTGTGAATATGTGTTGAATGTTCTCTTCTGTGTAGTCACGAAGTGTTATGTTAGTGTTTCTATTTTATTATTCTGTTACTATGTTATTTTTACAATGAGTGGTAGAACTTATAAAAGTGCCCGTGACTGCAGCGGGTGCCGAAAGATCTTTTTCTAAATTAAAATTAATTAAAAACTATTTGCGAAGCTCAATGAGTGAGAATCGACTCAGTGGTTTGGCATTGCTTAGTATCGAGGGTGAAAGAACACGAAAATTAAACAAAGATACATTGTTCGACGAGTTCGCGGACGCTAACGCACGCCGAAAAGCTCGATTTGCCAGACAATAAAACACTAAAGCCTAAACGGCTAGGAAACGTTCCAGAATTGCAGTTGGAGGATCAAAACGTAGGTTATTTGATTTATCAATACTTAAAACTTATCATACTTGTTGTTGTTGTTGATGATATAATAATATGTTATTATGGTTTTAGTAGATAAATGTATACATTATTATTACGTCGCGTGGAAGTGGTGGATATGGGAGAGGGTGGTTGAAAATAAGATCAAACGTTAATATGTTGCAATGTATGCTGTGAATTGTAACTCGACATGACGACAAAACAAATTGACGCACACAAACTACATTGTTTCGGTATTACATTCAGCCCACCACTTTTTCCTAAAACGCACCAAATGCACTCTAAAAACGTGCTTTCAAAATTTTTCGTCTGCGGCGCTTTTCATGGGCTCCGCCCCCCATACCCCCCGTGCTTGATCCTACCATGTCCAATGGCCAATGTCGCGGGGGGGCCCCCGACTTCTGCGCTACGCCACTGGTAATAAGTAACCAATAACATCACGGCCAAGAGATAGTTGTGTTGCAGAAACTATATAGCCGATTGATAATGCACATAATCAAAATAGCAATGAGATACATGGAAAATACAAATCTTGAAATAAAATTAAAAGTGAGACATTTTAATGCACTGAACCACAGTTTCTGTAAGAAAACAATGTAAATTTAGTTAAGGTGTTGGTAATGGTCAATGAACGTGCCTATCAAATCAATAACTGACAAAATACCAACCTCATAATCTATAATTAATTTATCTCTATAACGACCCTAACCAATTAAATAATTACACAAAAGAGTCCCTTGAATTGCGATTTTATACGTGGACTTGCGTAGGTAGTAATATAATACCTTGGATAATAGATATACAACCCAATTGCGCTCAATAATAGTGTATTAGAGTATAATAACTACATCGCTTTTTGTCGAAATAGTAAAAAAAAAAAAAAAAAGTATGCATAAAACCCACACTGCCGTTATCATTAGCGTGTCCTGTATGCATTGAATGAATGGCATTATGGTCTGCGTATCCCGAGGCCAGATCATACTTTTCTTCTAAATGAGGTGGGAGGTTAGTTGTGGTTATATTTATGAGCTCATGCAAATGTTTTGTATGGTGGCCTCAGCATCGCCCAAGGTTCGTTCACAGTTGTATGATTTCGATCATTGACACAACCAGACCCGCCAATTGACACAATGTTTCTTTGTTAGTCGAACACTGACCAATTAACTGTTCGTGTGGCGCAGTGGAAAGACTACGTCATAGCATAACACGATCAGATTCAGATCCTCAGATATGGATTTGCCTCGTTATTCATGTTGTCCTCATATTTTTTACAATACCATTCATATAGCGGTTTATACTCTATATAGCCTCGTTTTCTACAATTCAGGGAAAATATACACTTTTAGTCAGAGGATTTTTTACTAAACTAAAGTAATTAAAAAAAAAATAAAAAAAAAGTAAATATGGATAGCTGGGTTTGTCTCGTTATTTATGTTGTCCTGATATTTTTTACAATACCATTCATACAGCGGTTTATACTCTCTCTATTTAGCCTCGTTTTCTACAATTCGGGAAAAATAAAACCTTTTAGTCAGAGGATTTTTTACGAAATAAAAGTAATTAACAAATGTATTTACATTTAAGGAAACAGATCACTGATTTTGGATGTCTAACGTCTGCTTTACTGTTTTGATTGTAATATATCAATAACACAAAATGGACACGGTCTTCCGACAGTCAACACAGAATCAGAGTAACAGTAGAGAGAAAGGGTAGTGTTTGTTTTTCAAATCGTAAATCCTTGTTCTTAGTTTCATTTTTGAATATTTTCATGATTATGAACGGTAGCTCTACATGCTAGAAAGTTTGAAAAACGTGCAATTCCTTCCACCAAAAAAACAATACACAAACGCGGTGAACACTCAAATTATCTGCTTTCACATGAGATACGGCCGACAAAGGGACTTGTTCCACGAATTGAATTTGTTATACATCAATCCTCATAATTAACCTTAGTGTGGACTTCACCAATCATCCAAACTTCTTGTTTTCATATTTATTCCCCGGAGTCTATAGTCTATGAGTCTAGCCCGGTCTGGTCATAGTCTACTAATTCCGTGGCAATGTTTTGCCACCGCCGTGTCCAAGTCCCAGTTTACCTCATAACCATACATCAATCTTGCGAAAATAGCACAGCAAGAGCTATCGTTGTACATTTAAGAGTATATACTCGCCAAAAACTGCCTCTTAAGTCTTAATATGTTTTTTGTGGTTGCTCTCAGTAACGGAGATGCTGATCCTTCCTTAGTATAAACTATAAACGTAGATTTGGCAGCGGTGTTGGCACATTGGGACTAAAGCCTCTTACCCATACTGGGCCACCAGCTACTAAATTAAATAGTTGCATAGTTTTATAAACGTACACATTAACACTGAAAACACTTCCATTACCACTATTGGCAACCCTGTATGAGCTCTCACCCCTCCACATGCCACGAGGTCAGTGCGATTAGGGCGTAGGCCGTAAGCAGTAAGCATATTATGTGTTTATGCCACATCTAGAGACGATGCGTCAAAGTCTTTTCATCCATGAATGCAATGAAAGATAGGTTTCATTCATAACTATACATGGCTACTCATTTAGTGACTTGTAAAAATGCTTGGATTGCTTGGCAAACATTTTAGAAATCTTTTATATTGGCAATCTAGGCCTACCCTATATTTCACTCAGTACAAGCATTTAATAAAATATAACGTGACCGTTGCTGTTCGCTTATTGTTGTCGAAGATAACTACATGTGACAAGTGATAAAGAAATAGAACTTGTATCCTCTGAAAAATTAAAATGTCAAAATAAAGAACTTGCATTGTCAGATATTTCAAAAGCACAAACATTAAGAGTTGGCACTACCCCAGATTTCGCTCTGGTCTGGGCAGCAGTAATGTATAAATACTAGTTTACCTCTGCACGCGACTTTATTGAAACATGTATAAACACTTGTAATCATGTCTTTAAATAAATACATGTTACTAGTCCAACCGCGGATGACTTTTGTCGCTCGGACACCCACGCTCATTTGTCACAGCGTTTTAGAACTACACTTATGTAAATGATAGTAACATAGCTTATCCGCTTCCTGTAAATAAATATATACTTTATCTAATAGACAACTAGAAACTATTCCCTAGTGTTATTCTGGAAAAATGTTACAATGCCTAAAAGGAACACAGCTCATTTATTTAATAGCTTCCTGCAAATGACCTGCCCTGATGTTCAGGATAAGCTATTACTCAATACTATTTTTGTTATCTGTTTTCTACTCCATAATGGGTAAGTGGTATCTACACGCACACAGTTCACATTCGTGGAGTGTATTGTATACAGTATTGGTTTGATTATGGAATATCGATATACGGACATTAGTCCAAATCAACGTTCATTCGATGCGAAACATTATTAAAAACACAGTTCTGAATAATCCAACTCGTTCAGTCATTTACACTCGTTGCCCAGGGCGACGTCTGTCATAGAAAACGCTCGTACGCAAACAGCGCGCGTTTTTGTGATACATTGTTGCCTTTAGCAAACGGTACATTTACAATCAGGTCGTAATTACAGATTATCAATTGAACATATTAGAATAAAATGGAATAAGTTCAGATTTATTGCATGTAGACATAAAGGGAGGGTAAAATATAATTAAAAATATTAATATTGGATCGAACTATTTAGTGCTCTGCTCTTCATCACAATGTGTGCACACACTACAGTAACGGAGATAGAGCTGGCTTTGTGGCAGCACGCGAGGGAAGGCGTGGGTTGTATTCCCGCCACAGGCAATCGTGCTTGGTGACTTCCAAGGGTACCAATGCATGGGTCGAATGCTTCAGACACTGTAGAGTGCTGCATAGATACAAAGCTACAGACAAACCTCGGATATTCGCTCCCAATAGAGGCAATGTCGGTATTGAAGTTTTATATGCCTTAGAGCAGTAATGTAAAGATTAGTCACGTCTTCCTCTAGCGTCTTTCTTGGTCTGAAAGTTTTTCAGTATTTTGAAAAGCGTTTAAACAGTAAGGATGCTTTTTATCAGCCTATCTTTGATTTAAGTTCTTGCTCATGGATGAAGTTATTCTACAAGTGATAGAAACATTTCACAGAACACTAACTAGCTTTAATTATTAATGCTTCATTGCATATTACTCAGTTATTCACTACAGCATAAGAAATTCAAACAAACTACTGTTAATTTTATTACTTATTTATGAGTATTAGTTTTATTGTTATTATTTCCCATTATAGACTACAAGAAACTACGGTAATTGGCTTAAAAATAAAGGATATAGCTTTAGCATACGTAGTATCTGCTACCTGTGTAATTGCAATTGGGTAAATAAAACATATAATTGCTTCAGCTGTAATCTCGCATGATTAGTTTCATCAGTTACTGCATGAAAACGTTTAGAGATGGCATTTTCTACCACGGCATAATTTACTAACGACAAAAAGAACCCGAGTGAGCTATTCAGCACATATGCGCTCACTATAATTACAAGTTACATTCCAAACTACATTCTGTGTAGTTTTTGCGTCGAGACACAGTCCAGTTCATAGACGAAACATGTCATTTAGAAGTAGAGAATTGAATAATTATATAAAATAATTATTACGTTAATAGTCGTAGTTATATTAAGTGCCTGCATTTATTCCCCTGGGTACTTACGTCCGTTCCTTTTCGTGCCGAAAGTGCCTCAAAAGACTTCCCTAATTATACATGATGAAATGTCCTGCAAAACGCGAGCGCATATAACCGCACACGATGACATCACCTCGCGAGTATGTGCATGTTCAAGTCGACATCTTTCAAGGTCAAATTATGAATTTAAAAGTGGAGCGAAGTTCCCCCCGAAGATAAAAAAAATTACCTTTGACTCTATTGTTCCTCATAGGAATATTATCATCGTAGCCCAATATGATGAAGATTGAATATTGGATCTTTGGAGGTTTGCATACGCTCTTCTTTGCGCATGGTTGTTTTTTCCTACCGAGCCATTGGCTCTTACTAAAAGAGTGAAATTTTGCGTTGTGGATATAGGACTATGGTGTTGATTTGAAAATCTTGGAGGAAAGCATTGGCTTTACTCAAAGTTTGAACATATTGGGGATAAGAGCTGTTTGAGTCATTGATGATAATATCAGCCGAACTCATCTATGAGTGAGAGAACGTTCCGATGGATGGCATAGGAATAAGAAAATGAGACATTGCGGGGGGGGGGGGGGGGGGAAGGTCATAGTAGTGACCATAGAGAAGACGTGGACCAGCTACGCTTCTAGCTTCATAAAACGGTTCGTGGACCAGCTACGCTTTTAGCTTCATAAAACGGTTCGTGGACCAGGAGGGCGATTCTGTATAGGCGACAATAAATTTATCAGCGGTTTTAGTCGTTGGCTCATCGCCTTCTTCTAATAACTGAAACCGGTGATAAACGTATCGTCACCCATACAGAATCAGGGCGCAGCTACGTTCTAGCTTCGTAAGGCAGTTATGGGCTACAGGTGCAATGATTTACAATATAATAATTCAATGATGATAGGACCACAACATTTTCCGCATTACTTACAACCATAGTTTAAGGCTGTTTGGGCGTAGTTCCAACATTACGGTTCGACTGTTGTATCGAAATACTCGTTTGTGATTGGGTCTCTCTCGTCGTGTTAAACCGAGCATCAAATTCAGTGCGTGCAAACAAACAAGCGAGTGTAAACAAGTGCATGCGTACTTAGTTCCGCCTTGAACGCGCCAAGCGGACCCGAGTGAGATTTGCAATGATTGTCATGTCGCAAACAGGGAGGGAACGCCTCCCCCTTCCCCCTACCCATTCAGAGTACATGGCTGCGGAGATCTAATAAATTACATCCAGAAAGAATGTCTGTGTCGTTTGTAATGGGATTTTATATTTTACGTTTTTCTTTGTCTGTATATGTTCCAATGTAGAACGTATGCAATTTATATTATAAAAGCAATAAACTAACATAACAACGAGTTAATTGATTGTAACGTGATGTATGAAACACGTTAGAGGGAATAATTTACTTACGAAATGTTTTGTGTGCACTATAATAATAGTAATACGGGCCTTATAGGCCAGACCACAAGTAAATATGTTGATACTATCGATTATGAATTCAAGATTATTATTGGTTCAATTACACGGTTTACTTAAACATCAATAAACATTCGTTTAAAATTCCTTGTAGGGGAGTAGCTACAGTATGCAGTGAAACATTCAACCACTCAGTACATTCAACCACTCAATGTAGGATTCGTGTTACGTCACACCGGCCATAATGGAGGCCAAAATGTTGATTGACATAATATTTTGAGCTGTCAATAGAAGTTGAATAATATGCTTACCAACAATGTTTACAAAAATCATTATTGTTGCCAGTGTAAACCGTAAAAAGAGAGTTTCCTTATGTCCAACTAATGTTGGAGAACACTTTATAGAACTTCTTCTTGTCTTGAACAATGGTGGAAGAAAACTTACATAACTTTTGATCGGAGTGTTCGTAGACGTGAATATGGTCGCTTATCAACGCGTCACACAGAGCGTTTTGTGTAGACGACCTAAATATTGACCTTGTTTTAACAGACCACTGACACACATCAGTCAGACAATAAGATGTTCTCATTTCTAATGCTATACAAATTATGACTGTAAATTTTTGCGCCAAATTCAAATTCAACTCATGTCTTTCCTACCCCCCCCCCCCCCCCCCACCCCACCACACCTCATCAAACCCGCTACGACGCACACTCATACGATGCTCAACTTTATGAAATTGACAAGGCTAGGTGACAAAACTATACTTGCTAATACTTTTCAGTGAATACATAATAAAATATCGATATCAACCAATGTGACGATGGAGGGGGGGAATTAAATAAATAAATAAATTCACATTTAGAGTCTAGCCACTCAGTAATGAAACTGATTTTCAGTGGGGGACTTAGTTGTCACCTCGCATTGTCTTCACTCATATACACGGGAAGCCGATAATATACGCTTCTATATTTACCTTTGAAATACTCGTTTCCTTCGTTCTTTGTAAAGGTAGTCATGAGTGTGAGTACAGGATGCTTATTATCGCGTTAGTTAAGGATGCGAATCTGCTCAACTCCGGCTCCGTTCATTTCCGAGAGCACTTAAAACATCTCTCCTTCATTAACGACCCGCACATTTCCATGTAGACGATGCTGTTAGTAACTCTCTCACTCCCTCTGTTGGTAACAGTCACAAGTGGCTTGTACGTCGTCAAGTCCTAGTTACGAAATTAAATTCTTATAAGTAGGTAGAAGTAATGTTGGAAATGGCCATTAAAATATGACGGGTCTCTGTAACTTAATGCCAAGCCAAGCGAGTCGCCACTGTTTTGCTAATGTCGCCGAGTGGGTAAATAAATGGCTTGACCAGGAACTCTGGATCTGTTCAATGGGAAGGTTTATGATCAAGTCTGTCTTGGGTGACAGTGGCACTGGGTGAGAGAAATATTACAATCCTATAATTGCTTTGGTTTTATTTGAATTACTTCTACCTTCCCCATCTTCCTCAACATAATAATGGTCGATCAACGTTTTCCTTGCGATTTAATGAAGGCCATCTATTTTTCGTACCTCTTCTAGTTTTCAGTTGATTATGCCAAAACTATACTTTAATGACTGGAACAGCAAAGGAATTAATAGCTAGCTAGTAATAATAATAATGATATTCTTCATACTAACGTGGTCCATTAAAAATTAAAATTATATAATACAAATAAACCAGATGTTAAATTGCCAGCCTTTATGGTGTCAGTGGGGGAGTGGATTTTTTAATCTCTATAATTTTCACGCAAACGAAGGTTTATTGACTTGTGAATCGTGAATCCGTGATAGGTGCATAGCATAACCTTTCATTTGTACGGTAGTTATTAAAACAATGATATATCGGGCCAGGTATATATAGCCTAGACATATTGTCTGCTGAATGATTTTATTTGGCACTGGCTTAAAAAGCCTTTTGATATTTGGATAGTTGAGAAATAACACATTACAAGACTGAATACAACCTTGGAGAATGTTAGTCAGGATCGTTAGTGTATTTTTTGTATTAATTCATTGATGCAACATTATTTCAAATATTTATTCATATTTAGAAACAGACTTTATTTAATTAATTATTTCCCGTGACTAATATTATCTGATAATTTATGTGCTTATTAAGAAAATGTATTATGTATGAATTTACTCTTCGCTGATTTGTTCAGTTTCTCGCTGACTTATTTATGTATTTATTGTCCCCGCATGTGTTTATGTAGTTATTTATTCACTTATTCATTCATTCATCCATTAATTAATTTATTTTATTTACATATTGGATTGAGTTTATCGAGATTTATCCGGGTCCGGCCATGCGACGGTGTGGGAAAGCTATTTATTTTTGTCAGTTTGGTGTTGCCGTGTGCCCGGTTGGCATGCCCCTTGGGACGCTCGAGTAGGCCGCTCGCAGCACACGCGTGCACATCAACCCTCTCTCCGACTGTTCGAGGCGACCAGCCAACCGTGCCCTCATCGCGTGAAACAAATGCATAAATAAAAGGAAGAAACAACCATCAAACAAATGCTATACCTCGTGACCACCGCTGATAACGATCTGACATGAAAACCTTCCATGGACTAATCATAGACACGAACCAACGATATACCGGTAGAAAGGGATGAGAAATCCAAAGAAACAACACTAAAACATACTTGGATATGGAATAATACAATCGTGAAATTTCTATCAGAAATAAACGGACAACTCTGGTAATTGAATTGTAGCACGCACTACCGCGTAGAAACAAGTTTACATAAATTAACATTTAACAGGTTAGAATAATACTACCATAAAAATAATGATTAGGTTGGATTTGTAATCTGTAAGAGCCTGTGCCCTCAAGCGTGAGCGAAGAAATTTACCACCAAGGATTTAACATTTTCTCATAGGAACAAACTATTTTAAAACAGCAACCACGCAATAAAAGCGACTAATGACCCTGACACCACTGCCATGGATATTTCTACCTACTAGAGCATTTTCAGTCACAAATAAAACGTATTTATTGTCGCTTTAGGGTAACCGTGTCTGCCATTGTGCGAGAGTGACGCGCTACCAGCCAAGTGTGACACCAGGCCGCTAGATGGGGCCCCAGTCGCCGGGTGCTTAGTAGGCCTGCTCACACGCGGCTCTTGACGAGGGCTGGAGGGGAATACCCCACAGCGATACACTAATTTCAAAGTATGCAGCAAACGTGGGGGGAGAACCAAGCAGTCGGATAAATCAGTAAACCGCAACTACGTATAAAAGAATCTTACTGTAAATCTCCTAGGCTAATTTTATTAGTTTAATTGACCCCGTTTCGATGATGAGGAGTGACAGCCGAGCTGAAACACTTTAACAAGGACTACTGACGCCAAATAGTGGGTGCAGGAGGACCAAACCATCCACGAGAAGGTTTTGGGAACAAATTTCTAAATAGCACCTCAAAATTTTTTTTTGTCCTGTGCAGAGTTGGCTTCTTCAACCATTCTTCTTTCTTGCCATCCAATACAAGGCTGCCTCCTTCTCTGAATGAATGAATTGTACAAACACATTGTTCGTTATGAGTAGTGACTTTTCGGATACATGATTTTTACCCCCCCCCCCCCCCCCCCCCCTTGCGTTCAATGGATGATCCTCGAGTGTACTGTAGGCTCATCTTCCACGTACAAACAAAGTAACTTCTTGTGGATGGCGTTGACATTGAATCAAGAATTAAACTTTGAAGCAACCAACAGTTAAACCATACAACGGCGGAATCCCAAAATAACGGTACCCGCTGCGGCGACGTCTGGATTCGGTGCGTCGTTGAGGAGCGTCGTTGAGAAGCGTCGTTGAGGAGCGTCGTTTTGATTCGAAACGTAGTGTTTCGGGGCTGCCGTGACACCGACGTGGCAACCAATGCCAAAGGAATATTCAAATATCTAAATCGTTGGACGCACTGGTATATGATGTTACTGCAATGAATGATTCACGCTCAGCCGCCTCATGTCAACAATATAATAAAAGTACGCGAGGTAAAGCCTTAAACCCCTCGTAAAACCATGGCAAGTATTTTTAGGGGTAGTTTCGACTGAGCTTAGTTCTTATTGGCGCAATTGTCTACTCATACCCCTACCTCCCCCCAACACCCGGCCTCTTCAGGCCCCTCGAATAAACAAAATTCGCTCTACCCTAAAGGCTAAAACTCAGCAGGGAATTAAGATGGGATCTATCCGGTAGGGGGTTCGATCATGCATTTATTGAATATCCCCTGTAGTGATTATAGGGGTGAAATAATAGGTTTTTCACGTGGGGATGAATCTCTAATATAGGAGCATGAACGAGGGGTGGAGGTCATCTGGCAGCATTGAGTGGGGAGAGGGAAGATCGTGTTTTATGGCTTCGTCAATAGGGGTTCCAATATTTGAGCCGGGGTGCTGTGGGTTCATTCTGATCATAAAAGATATAAAAAAATAACGATGTATTGGATTGGATTGAAGGACCATTGTAGTATTTTATACAATCTGTTACGAAATGCAGTCAAGAGTTAATACCTACAAAAATAAAGTTAAACCAATATGTATCGAAGCATAGGCAGCTGAGAAGAAGGGAAAAATCGGGGATTCGAATTATTTGTTCCACAAATTCTATACAAAATATGTGGACGAAATATGGAAAAAAGCAATAAACAGCAGTTATTAGCTTATAATACAATTTTGATACGAATATTAAATTGATCATATTTAGTGTGTCGTGTTTTTTACCGTTGACGCAGCCGTGAAGGATACCTTCCTGGTTCGCTTGTTTTGGCGCTAGAAGGAGGTTGCTTAGCAGCGCTATTTATTTATTTATTTATTTATTTATTTAATGTCTATCCTATTCAGTTATAAAAACTGATTTACAAAGGAGGACCTTAAATAAAACTAAGCTATGCAAACAATGAATATTAATGAAATCATAAATAACAATAACAACAACAAAAACAAAACAAACTACTGAACTATATAAAATATAATCAAGAACAAGAAAAAATAATTGAGAAATGAAATAAAATCAAATGAAGTGGAAATTCAACATATTAAAAAAAAAAAAAAATAGAAGTATGCAAATAAGAAAGAACACGAAGAAACAAAAAAATTGTTGGAAAAAATAAATATATGTTTATATATAAAAGTGAAAAAGAAGAGAAAAAAGAAGAAAAGAAAAAAGAAAAGAAAAAAGAAAAAAGAAAAAGGATAAAGAAAAAAGAAAAATGAAAAAAGAAAAAAGAAAAAAGAAAAAAGAAACAAGAAAAAAGAAAAAAAAGAAAAACTGATTTGTTAACGGTCCCAGCTCAAACGAAATGAGGATTGCAAAAAATCAGAAACTGCAATCTGGGAAAAATAAAATTCCACGTAAAAGCAACCCGGGAAACAGCACACGCCTTCTATCTTCACTTCGAATCCCGAAAGAAAGATGGTCTTGAAAAACTTGATCCGAGAACCATTTATAAGTAGAGATCAAACTGAATCAAGAGAATTCAGGAAATCGGATGTAGATTCCCAGCAGACCAACAATCATCTCCATCTAAAACAGATGAAAAACCACTTACAGTAGAACAATCTTAACTTAAACACGCCTAACTCTCATCTTAAGAATTACAGACTCAATCTTATTCCTAAATTCTAGGAGCCGCAATCTCACAAACTGGCTTCGAAGATCATGTGGAAGGGAATTCCAGAAGTGTACACCTCTGTACAAGAATGACCTGCGGAACGACTCGGAATTCATTATAGGAACCTGTAAAGTAAAAGTTAATATAGAATCACGAGTACGTTCAACAAAATTAAACATAGTTGGCATAACATCTAAATACATACCTTTCATCATCTTAAAAGTATTTACCAGCACATGGAACTTCATTCGCTCATCAATTGTCAAAAAATTGTCCTGCATGTCTTGGTGGAAAGGAACTTCATCAAATAAATGGTCTATTCTTCTTTGCAGCACAATATAATCTGCAGATGGTCGAACAGCCCACACAACTAAACAATAATCAATTATAGAGTGAACATACGAATCAACAAGTAATCTCAGCATTCTCTCAGTCACAAATCTCTTCATTCTTACAATCATACCTATTGCTGAAGACACCCTATTACAAACATATTCATAGTGCCTTTTAAAAGTAAGACTACAGTCTAAATAAACACCAAGATACTTATATTCAAATACTCTAGAAATAATGTTACCATTACAAGTTAACACTTGAGGAAATCTATTCACAGTATTATCATTAGCCTTATGAAAAATCATAAAATTAGTTTTACTATAATTAATATTGAGTTCCTGACTCAGAAACCAGTTATCCATTCTTCTTAAAATTTCTTGAAGCCTCCTGACAATTTCTTCGGTATTTGTACCTTCTAAATAAAAAACCAAATCATCAGCATACAACAAATAAGAAATACCAGACATTATATCAGATATATCATCAATGTAAAGAATAAATAAAAGTGGCCCCAAAACTGAACCTTGGGGAACTCCACACAGAATATCTATAAAATCTGACGAATAATTAGGTAGATTTATAAACATTTGCCTATTTAGAAAATAATCTGAGAGAATAGCTAACAAATGAGACTATGTGTTAGTTTGTCCTCAATATAATCAGGACTCACTGTTGCAATATGACAAAACACAAAGCTACACTCACTTTTTAGTTGTACTTCTACTGTGGTAACTGAACTGTATAGTGTTGGATGTTGCTTTGCGCTAGAATCATTTTAATTGTACCCTTTAATATGACTCTGCGCGTGCTGAGACAAAGCCACCCTACCGTAAGGGGTGTGAACGCTCAACGAGGGAGCCGCGTACTCTGAACAACCCTCAGCAGCAGTGACGTTTTTTCTAGGAGTGTCACTTTCAAGCGCATAACTTCCATACACAAGTGTAATTATTTCGAACCAACCCCACAGTATGATTTTAAAAAGCCACTTCTTCAAAATACGAAGCGCGAATATGTTTGCGATGTAAAGTGTGTTTTATTTGTCTTATAATGACAGATATACGTAACGAGAGTGGGGGCGCGTAACTGCTCCCAAGCGGAACAACTCCCACATAGAATAACTACCACTCGGAACAACCCCCACACAGAACAACTCCTACATTTTGCAATCCCGAAGGTAGCCGAGCAGTGCTACGCTCATGATTTGCATAACATGGGTTAAGTTAAGTTCCAGTTTAGTATCATAAAGTGATATTATGGGATATATTATGGGACATATATTATGTGACCGAAACCCAGAATCGTTGGCTGTGAAGTCCAACAAACAATTCGATGGCTACGAATTCAAATAGTAGTAGGAACACTTGGGAGACATATTTGAGACAGACAGTGAAAGAGAATTCTTCTTGACGAGTTCACCTCAAGTCAAGTTGTTGCCTTGCAGAGAATGTAAGATTTGAGTGGGAGACTTATGCTCGTTTGTGTCATACTAATGATCTGATTCTTTGACGGAATTACTTGGGGATGAAAGAGAACGCATTATTATAGACTTACAAGACTTATTCAGAAGTATATTATACACACAGTGCGATACAGTTCAATTTATAATGAGTCGAGTTTTAACAGGCCATGCAAAGTTTACTGCCACTTACTTATAGCTTATTGTTTATTGTTATATTAAAGCCATAGAATAATACATGAAAACATATATTAAATTAGACTGCGTTTCGTAACGTAGATATACAAAACCATGCATAATTGTAAATTATCTCTTTTTGATAAACATTTATCTCACGCACATGCACATACACACACACATACTTAATCGAAAACTGTTTGTTTTGATACAACTACAACCAGCCATATTTTCAACTATCTATTACCAAAAGATCACTTTTCTACCGCCTTCCTACTACATTTAATTCTCTTCCTCAATCTTCATTGTATGACATATTTGCCAATTGCCAACAACTTAAAATCATTCCTTACCTCAATTCGCCTTTATGTAAACCAGTAGTTACCAGCAGAGGATGCGCCGGCTGATGCGATTCTCACCAGTATGCATGTATTGATTGCTTTGTAAAAAAAAAAAAAAAATGTATAATGTTATAATGTTACATTTGAAGGTTTAATGTAAAATGGGTGTATAGCTGTATTTAAATCCTGAATAAATAAATAAATAAATAAACATAACTGGTGGTTATTGGTGTCGAATTAAATTATTGCACTGCTGCTTGTAAAGAATGTGATGTGCGCATTTGCTTCCTAATGATGAACATCGTGTAGGCGTCCCAGCCCGTAGCGTGTTCGCCCATGCCGTGCGCACTTGATGACAGATAATGTATAATACATACATGCATATGTTTTATATTTATATTGTATGGTGTTGCAGTGTTAGCCTGATAGAAAGTAGAGAAAATAGCAACTATGTGTGTATATATATATTCCCGATCTCGTCGTTATGTAATATTTAGTCACGCGAAGCAGATGGCGTGATCGTGCCTGTAGGGTTCACAGGCTTCGTTCTCTCTTTTCGGGAATAAACACTGTTGATTGCCGGGCACACCCCTGTGTGTTCTCTTAAACGTGCCCCATTCACCCCCCACCCACACAGTTTCTCACTTGCCCGCACTCAATTTCATAATTGTCGGTATAAATTATTGGCCGACATCAATTTCACAAACAAAATGGCTGGAACATTGGGTTTAATTAAATTTTCAAATATATAACCGCAGAACAAAGGCCGGACGGCCGCGGGCGACGCTGCTAATCAAACCAGAGTGTAACAATTTCAATGGTTAGTGGTCTTGATTTTGTTACACTGTCGTTTGTGAGGGTGAATTTTGTTTTTATGATGGTCGAATATATGTGTTTTTAAGAACGCAACGCACACTCCACGATTTTCTAATCACTCACATGTTATCACAGACAAACATGATTCATGTTGTTCAGAGTCGACCCCAATCATTTTAAAAAAATACCCGTCCTCTATTGGTACCAATAACTTAATAATAGTCGAGTCTACCATTCAACTTTCAATTTGTTACAGTCATTAATGTGAAGAGATGAGTTTTGACTTTTGGGGCATTTCTTTTCAACCTATAGACAGTCAAGACAAAAAATAATGCCTAACCTGATAAACATTAAATATAATATAAAAGCGCAGGAAAGTGACTGTTCCCATTACTCACCTGCCAGGATATTATCTCTCAAACATGTGCAACAAGTTAATTCCTTTTCTTGTGCAAAGTTTTTTTTAGCACAATTTTGTTCCTCTTGTTTAACTATATAGGCCTATTGTTTATTTAAAACACTTTTGGAGGTTAAATTTTTCAATAATCCAATGTGGATGATAGAATGACAGGAGGATTTGCTACATATTATTTTCTCAATTAAAATTGGTAATTGGTGGTAGTATTTTCAAAATCGGACCCATCTTATAAACATTTCTATCCTGCCACATTCGCGTCAATTTCAAGGACCCGAGTTGTCTCGCCCACTTGACATAAAGTTGTAGCATAAACGTACTAAGCAGTGATTCCGTAAGTTAGTTTTTAATTTATTGAAATTCACACGACAAACTTGATGTAAACTAGTAAAATAGCAACCCTGAAGTGGCCCACTCAGTTAACCAGTCACATTTAAAAACTAATGTGAATATAACGCGGAGCTAAAACTCACTGGGCTGTATACATAACGTTTCCATTTTCATCCACTCCACTAACTCATTAGTAAATTGCAATATAAGTTCAAATGCAACTGCCTTGTTAATCTTTACCCTTTACAACCTTTCCAGTTTAATTCGGTTTTTCATCTCTCCCTCTCTCGCTCCCTCTACCGATAGTTAGTGTTGTTTCTCTTGTCGACTGTTTCGGGTGGTACGAAGTTGTACGGCTTGCGTGAGCGATGTATATCATTGAAATGTGTTTGAACACGGCATTGCATGACCAGAGCAATAAGAGCACTAATGTATACATGCCCCTTAATGATTGCTCACTCACTCGTTCATCCCCTCCCCCCCCCCCCCCCCCCCAATACCACGAGCCATCCTCCCTGGGTGCCACAAAGACAGCCATAGTCTAACTTAGATTAATACTGCGCTGGACTGTTTGTTTCAAGCACACGGAAAGGGCCAAGGATCAATAGTTTCCGTTTGTATCCCGTTTCAAATTGCTAACGTTAGATTTAGAACATGTTCATATATTTATTGGAATCTAAATTATACAGTCAATTTGTATAGAAAACATCCAAATTTGTCATCCTTTTTTTAACGTAATTGTAGTTGTTAATACACAATAATAAATACATAAGTTATTTTATACATTTTCAGTTATACGTTTGTTGTTTGTTTTACGTCCCTTGAAAACCGTATAACTCACAGTTCACTGTCTAGCAGCACTTACATACATATTTTGAAGTTTATACCAGTTATGGAATTGACTGAATTCGAAAAACAGAATTGAATATGAGCGTACTACATTTACTTATTTACTCTTATTTGTACTAGATCGAGCTAGCTGCCATAACGTACTTTGGCAAAACAATAAAATAAATTAATACTCGTTATCCACGACCCGTTTGGATTACGAGTTCCAGCAACAAACTGCAACATAATTTATACCATTTATAATTTGTTATCACTAGGAAAACGCTCTGTTTGACGCGTTGATAAGCGAGCGCGTCAATATCTACGAACTTTCTGGCGAAAAGTTTTCAATGCTAATACGAACAACAATTCAAGAATGCGCATTGCAAAAATTGTTCTTATTTCCATGGCTATTATGCTTTCCGACATTGTTGGATGCAGTGCAATGTGCGTTGCTAAGAATTTTCGTGGTCATGTTTTCAACACGGTCCGCCACCGTTACTAACACTTATTGACCGCAATAGAAATGTAATTTCTGCCTCTAATACGTATCGGATCACGTTTACATTAGTATATTCGGGACCGGACAAAAATTTACTATAAGATAGCCACCTCACATTTTGCCGTTACTGCGTTTTAGAAAAATATTTTCGAGTAACTTTTGTGTAACTTTGCCAATATTTATCGTATCGCCAAAAAATGAACATATTCGTGACCGGAAAAAAGTTTAAAAAAATATGGCTATCTCACATTTTGCCGCCATTTTGTTTCAAAAAAATATTTTGCAGTAACTATGGTGTAACTTTGTAACTTTTCAAACGATTTTGCCTCAAAACTATACACCTTCAATCCACATCGAGGCTTGTGGATGGTTCAAATTTCAAGTTGATTGGACTTTCCGTTCGACCGCTATCGACAGACATAAAAAAAAAAAAAAAAAAAAACAGAATGAAGTGCCATAAGAGTCAAGTGGAAACGCTCGCTTCGCTCGCTTAATTATGTAAACTCATACTCAACAAACTGAGTTTAATCAAACATTCGTATTATTTGTAGACGTGCTAATTAATGAGTCAGAGTTTTTCTCTTTTTATTAAGTTACTTGAACTTTTAGCCGAGCACATTGTGTAGCGTTTACATTGTATAATAATTAATCGAAATTATATATATGCTTTGTTTGTATTAACATATGTTCTATCGCTCATGGTACTACGTCCGTGTTTGACAAGCTAGTTTTTAGTGCATGATCTGTACACAGCCATGAATGGCTAATGAATCACAGAGTAAACACAATACGCTCATGTTATTTGCTGATAGATTTTTAAACGGGTCACTTGGTTCTATAAAAGGTAATATTGGTACAGATTTTGTTGTTACGCCGCTGAATAGTAATACAGTATTTATTATAATTCATATTTATACCATGAGCTCAAACCATGGAATTAATTATGATTATAAATGCGCTTGTTCGCTGCATGTAAAACACACAACGGTTTTATTTACTACGTAGCCGCATTACAAATGTTTGCATTTACGACACCAATGTTTGAAACATAAATGTACAAATGATTTGAGCTTCGTTCCCCTCCACAATCCCAACCCTATCCATGCAATGGTCCTAGGTTTCTATTCGTTTATGAAATTAATCCGCGCATTATTTATCACCATGTGGCTATAATTCAAAATGGCTAATCTTTTTGAGGCCTTGTAGAACTACATTTTTCAATTACACAATGTACCAAACACATGTACTTGAATTTAACGTGTTTGTTAATCATACGAAACTAATAAAACTCATTTTTCATTCTGTTTATAGCTAAAACATACTACTTTACTCATTATGTAAGATAATAACGTAATATTATATATTTTTCACGTAAAACAAATTTGGATTCGATTCGATTGGATTATCTTTGGTTATATACTGAATTTAAAGTAAACCGTAAGTAACCGTAAAGTAAACAGATAAAATAATAGATTGAAAAAAACATTTTTATAAAATGTGTTTCTATTCAAGATTTAAGTAATCACTGTTGTACGTATACGAAAGTACGATTAACACTTCTTTATAAACGACATACCTCAGTGTCTTTGATTGGTTAAGACAGTATAGCGTTTTTGTGAACAAGATCAAACATAATATGCCTCCCTGATGCCTCTTCTACACTGGACCTCGATTCTACAATTAACTAATATTTACCCCCAGAACTACGAATGTAGAAGTTGTACCAACTGATTAACCAAGGTCGATATACTTCATGGTACTACCCCAAATGAATTTTCTAACAATAACACAGTAGATTGCAACATACAACTTTGTTTAACAAAAACCCATTAAACCAAATACATTATAGTACCAACCACTGTATGGCTAGTTAGATCCATTGTCATAAAATCACCAAATATAAGCCTTGGTCGCCATGGATACAGTTGACGGTTCAATCAGCTGTGGTAAATGGTATAACTACAAGGCTGTGTAGTTTGGTGGAGGTGCCGGGTCCAAGCAAGGTGTGTAGATGGTAGAACTACAAGGCTGTGTAGTTTGGTGGAGGTGCCGGGTCCAAGCAAGGTGTGAACTACAAGTCTGATGGTGATGGAATAAAAGCATCCATGTATAATTTGTATCAATATAACATTATATTATCATTATACAAAGTGCTACAAAGCAAACTTATTTTTTCAAACCTGTTAATAAAATAAGGTGAACGACAATGTAATTTCATTTTTAACATATTTATCTATGAAATACGTTTGCAAGACGTGTAATGAATGTATCTCCTAATACCGCACACCGTCGCACACTTGAAGGGGGGGGGGGGGGGGGTAGATCTGGACACCGTAGTGGCGTGAAGAGTCGAGGAGATGAGTTATAGTGATGTAATCACTTTATCAACCTAGGAAATCAACCTAATCTCTTACGGTCATGCGGTGGTGGCCTGTGTTCCGGCACGCGGGAAAAAAGTTTTCTTTTTATTTGGGTTTGTAATTTTGTTTTAATTTTTCTGATAATAAAAAGGTAATTTTTAACACCTCAAAAATTATAATATTATCAAACACCACTTTTCCATTTTCTGGAACTTATACGCACAATATGCCTTAAACTTTGTTTATTATCTTAGAACTATTTTTTTTTTATCGAAGCCAGTTCGAGACGACCCATTGATTACATGTGCACAAATAAGATCGAGGCAAACATCCTGTAAAAAAAAAGTTGCATACCGCATTGTCACAAAACAATTCACAAATTCCTACACTGCAATAGTTGTATTAGTTGTGATTTCCAAGTGGTTAAACAAACACTGATGATGTGATCTATGCAGCTTGCGATCATGCGTGTGTGTTTGCATGGTTGATGACGAGAGAGCGAGTACGCGGTTGCATATATGACCGCTGTAGGTCTATCTATCTATCTCCCCACCCAACCGTCCTGTTGTGTTATTTGTTATTAGGTGATCTCGACATCGCTAATTGTGGCATGAGTACATTGTTACCGTCTATATGAAACAACAGCCCCCTGCCGCTGCAACCCCCCCGACATGCACCCTAAACTAGCGACGTCCAACCAACAATGCTTATTAATCGATATGTATAAACACCCTACCCTACTTGTTTTTATCGTTGCCCTTGTTTTGCTCGACTCGAAACTTGAACCGTGTCAATCGTTGGGGGTGACGTGTAGTGGAGGGGGGGGGGGGGGGGGTAACGGTTGCGATAGCGTTTATTTTTGTTTCGTTTATAGGTATGGTATTTATCTTCACTAAACAATAAAGAGATGGGAAAGGTTGATGTTTTGTTTTTGTCGTTTCGTTCCTATAAATACTTTAGGAAACGTAGCCATTTTAAATTTCCTTTTCAACTTCCTGGGCACAATACAGAGCTATTTTTGTAATAACCGTACTAGCGATACAGTTTTCCAACAAGGCTAGTAAATATAATGGAAATAATAACACAGACATTGTAGGCCATACTTGTAACTGTAAATGAGTTGTATACCCAATTATAATAGACATTAAACAAAATATAAATAATTAACTAAATACATAAACAACAAAATTATGAACATGACAAATGCGCATTATAAAAAACATCTACCGCGACCATTTCGAACTCAAGAGAGTCTCAGTTATAGGGTAAACTTTTTTACGTGTGATCACGTACCAAATCATGTAGCCAAACCTGGATTGATCTTACAAACTTGTGTATGTGAATGTGTAAAAGAAAAGTATAATTATAATAGTGTAGTAATAATAATAACATTGAGACTTTATTATTATCCTTACGGGAAGACGCACATATAGTTTACTAATAGTCCCACATCGTGTCATGTTGTAGTGGTGGACACCCCTGTCCGAAGTGTTGGCTCTGTAGTCTCCCCCCCCCCCCTCCCCCCCCCCCCCAGCCCCGTAGCGGCGCGGACATCGTGTTAATTGCTTGTTTAACCATTAACTACCCCCCCCCTCCAACCCACTCGTTTACCGTCTTGTAGCGGTCAGCGGAACTACTTCCGTGTCTATTAACTAGCCAAATCGTAATTTCATCAATTAATATAATTGCAATTTATCTATTATTTCGTTCTCCCAATGCCCAATAGGAATCGCTTATTAACACACCATGCAATCAAAACAAAGTGATTTATTAAAATTAGTGGATCAAAACGTTAATAGACCGAACATGCCTATTATGGCGTCGACAGTGTGAGCGTGTGTATACGAACAAAATAATACAATTAATCATAATGGGTTATTTTGTTTATGTAACGATGCGATACGGTTTGTCTGATCTGATAGTGACGAGTATAATACCAGAGTGTATAAACAATAAAGACAAGAGTGTATAAGCAATAAATACAAGAGTGTATAAGCAATAAAGACAAGAGTGTATAAGCAATAAAAACAAGAGTGTATAAGGAATTAAGACAAGAGTGTATTTATTTATTTCATATTTGAAATATCGATCTTTGATTGGTTATCGCTCACTCGTCGATGGTGTTCGAAGCCTACAGGGTTGGTTTAGTCACTTTAAATTAAAGTCCCCCACTGCAAATCAGTTTAGTTACTGAGTGGGTAGACTCTAAATGTAAATTTATTTTATTTTTATTTATTTGAGGAATTAAGACAAGAGTGTATAAGCAATAAAGACAAGAGTGTATAAGCAATAAAGACTAGAGTGTCTGTTTTGGGTTTTAATTCATTAACAGCCGTATTTTCAAACGGCGTATAAATAAACAACTGAATTCATTAACAGCCGTATTTTCAAACGGCGTATAAATAAACAACTGAAACAGGCGCGACTTTCTGCCGCTCGCAGCGCTAGCAGTACTGAAAGGTCCAACTCGATCTTTGCACCTCGTTTTCTCAATTCTGACATTCAAGTCGTTTATATTTAATACTTTTAAATATAAATCGTCCATTGTAGTAATGTTTTACAAGGTTTTGACAGAGAATATCTTTGTTATAGATACAAAACAAACATATTGTCGTTTGACAGTTAGACAGTTGACTAACGACAATATTTAACATGGAATGAATTACATAGTTGGACCTTTCAGGACAGGTGCTGCAACCTACTTCAGCTTTGACCTGAGACGCCCATTAGATTGGGTAACAGTGTTGATACTTGATAGAGTGCGTGTGGACTGGCTGAACAAAAGAACAAAACAAATAGCAGTTTACAATTATTTTTGTGTTTATTGTGTTTATTTAATTCATTGTATACGTTAATTGGGATGGTCAGAAACTTCTATTTTAGAAGCGATGCTACGTCTAGCCTGTTTGTACTTGCACGTTCTAACATGATTGTAGACACATAATATAACGCCATAAGTTTTTCTTTGTAAGAGGCATCAAGGTCCGCTAAATCGCCGCTAGCGTCGCGCGCAGCGCCTTGTTTTAGTTTTCCTCCGCCAGGGGATTTAGAAGATCCTGGGATAAGTTATTTCTTAGTTGAAAAGCAATGACAGTTGGGTAATACTCGCGGGCTTGTTCGCCCGCGTGCAAAATTACGGGGGGGGGGGGCCGAATCTTTACTGCCGAGAAATGAACCGACCCGTTTACGAGCACCAGTCTCACAACTCAAACCATTGTAATTTGCACGGAATTCCTTGTTGTAAGACGCCTGCGAATCTGCAATAAACCGCTCTAGAACGCCGTAAACAAAACTATCAGTCACCGGAAATGGGCGCGTTTCTTTGCGTGCGTGTGCGGGGAACGCATTACATAGAATAGTGCGTAGCATAGCGTGGCATGCGGCCGGCTAGGTGTATAAAACTAAATGCTATCATCATATTCATAGTATAGGTAAACATCACTCGCAAACAGCTGTTGGTTCCCGAATGGCGGTAAACAGAAATAATTGAGTGTGGAAATGTGAGGAGCCAAAGGGCCTTGTAATTAGCAATTATACATCGCGTATGCATACGTGGGGGTTAGTTTTTCAGACAGAAATAGCATGACAAAAACGTAGTGAAATTAATTTGAATTTCGATTCTCTAGGGTTGAATATAATGTTGTTGGCACAAATCATATTGCGTTTCATGTAGACAGTAAGCATATTATGTAAAACCCTTGCGTAGCGTGTTTACGAAGAGTAACGTTAGGGCTGATAGGCCAACTTGAATATTTCTAGATGACTGATAATTCTATTGTCGATTCTGTGACGCTGAACAGAACAATGTGTTCTGCGTCACCGAAACTGTTCAAAACATCAAAATATGTTTGTAGGTTTATTTTTGTTGTCATTATTCGTTACATTACAGAGTCGTCCTCCAAAAAAATCTAAAAACTTTTCGAAGCAAACTTCACTGACAATTTACATATAACACGGCTCATAAAAGCGATCAAAAATGAAAAACAAATTTTGAATAATTTTATCTAATCATTGGTGTGTCGGCATTATGCATAAACTAGCGAAAATTGAGTAGCTCATAAAAGGCAACATGCAATTTTTCCACGGGCCATTTGCTCGGTGATAATACCTTTTTACACCATACACTCACGTTCCATATCCTGTCCCATGCGGTGTTTTAGCACACGGCACAGTAATTCAGGAGGTTGTCTGTTCAATTGCCGCTACCGTATTTACTGACTCGCACTAAATGTACTTCCACTTGGATGCCCCATGTCAGTCGGGCAAAATTCAGTCGAGCTAATGTTGGTACGGTACCAACTTAGTAACAATAATTTCATAGGGGAGAAGGGGGGCTGTGGGGTGCTCTTAGGGCGTAAGGATGGTTAGGACAGAATGTCCGAGGACTTATAGCCCTATATTGAATTTGAATTCAAAATTTAAAAAATGTAAAATCAAATTAAAATTATAGTCTTGATAGCAGCATTCGCCTTAGATTATGAAGAAAAAGATGAAACAACAACTAGAATTGAAAAAATTAAAATAATGAAACTAATATAACGGGTTATTTTTTTTATATTTCCTGGTGTTCCCTTAGTCATGTGAGAAAACCCTTATGCCTCATCGTACACTGACTCTTCACTCTTCACTCCACTCTTTGCTTCATATTATTGATTCATAAATCATAATATTTTATTGCACTATATGTAAATTACGTTCACGTTCTCATCATTCAATTTTCTGCTTCACAAAACGCAAATGCAATTTATTTTGTGCAGGTTGCAATAATTGACCTAGATACACAGTATACAAGGCTCCGTCTTCACCAAGCTGCACCAAGATGATGTTCACAAATATACTACCTGTATCACTATTTCAGTGTACGAATGTATGAGAACCTCAATTTGCAATGCAATTAATGTATACTACGGTTATTTCATTAGTTTGTCGACTCTCATAATCATTTGAATTTGATACATGCACTACCCTGCACTAAACTACATGCTGCAATAAATTATCTGTTCAACGCATTAGTTTTTCAGTTATATAAAATTAATTCTTGGCTGTTTACGTTATATACAAACTTAGTTTAAATACGAATATACATAGAAAATATCATGAGATATAACCACTTTATTATAAAATATAAACATGTGGTTTTGTTGTTTTATGGTTTTATATGTCGTATGCAATATCTTATTTATGTATAATAATATGAAATAATTACAAAATTAAAAAGAATTTAAAATGTGTACACAGAAATAAGATAAGAGTGATGAATTAACAAACTGGGAAATACCACACAAAGTGTGTCATATAAAATACAGTAATACTAATAAAGTAAAAAAATGTGGAAATTTTAAATAGAAACTCAAAACGTAATAGGCCTACAACAAATAAAGAAAAAGTAATGGAAGACAGGAAAAAAAGAGAAAAAAAAGAAAGAAGAAACTGGTTTATCAACCAATCTCAATTCTCATTGAAAAAGATTATTGCAAAAATGAGAGACTGGACTCCCGGTTCCAATCAGAATAACAGGAAATCAGAAGATGTGAAATCTGGAATCTCATATAACATCTTATTCTCGAGAGAAATAATCCCGAACTTATGATCGTGTGAATTCCCCTCGATAAATGAACTCACAACACACCATAATTTCAAGAAAGAATCTTTAGCTGAAAATTGAAAATAAATTTGTTATTACTTTTTTGTCATCTTTAAAATTGCAATTCAAAATTAGTTACTTGTAATGCAATTCCAAATTTATGTCGGGAGTTTGCAAATGTAAGTTATAATGTTTCATGATGCTTGATAACACTGAGTCAATTTTCAACAATATTGTGCCATATGCCACACGGGGGGGGGGGGGGGAGCGTTTTGTTTAGGCACTACTAACAAACTTACTAACAGTACCGTGAAAATCTACCTGGAGTCTGGGGCCCAGCCCCAGACTCCATTCTCATTTGTGGTCTTATTGTGACCCTGCGCTAAACATGCTCAACTGGTCATCTGTGTTCTCCATATATTATATTAACCTCGGTGTTTGCATGGGAACTTCTAAATACATCGTTGGCTACATCTTGAAAATTTTCCATTTTTCAGTTTAAAACAAGCATTACTTTCGTACAAGTTATGGGTATTACATGGGATAGAACACAGTTGCCCATTTCCCAGTTTCCCCTTACACATCAGTCCGCTATCTTGTATTCTTTTTGCTGTTTACTCCCATTCTCTGCAGGCAAGATAATTTTATGGATTGTGCGAAAAAGACGAGTGAGAAAATAACAAAGAGGAGATACAAGAAGAAGGGGGAACTTTATCTTCTGAACTTCTGGTTATAGAAGTTGTGTGAAGGCGAAGGAAATAAAGGGAAGAAATAGTGCCACGAGGGCAAGGCAATAAAATAAACGAGGGCATAGGAAAATGAAGGGGGAGAGTAAACTTGTGCTTTTACTGCCCGACGAGGCTGGAAAGAATTGTTGTGAATCTTCAGACCTCGAACATATATCTCAAATAATAGGGGAACTAAGTGATTGTGTGTGACAAAGACGGTGAATAAGCAATTAGTTGAGGATGGAATGGATTGTCGTCATATCCACCCTTCCAGCTTCTAGGCTTCCAACCACGCTCGAATATTTATGTTATTTCCTTTTCGTGTGACACCGAATGATGCCGGCTTTGTCTCCGGCCGTAACACAAAACATTACGAAGTTGGTGTGAATGTGATTTAGTCAACACAATCTGAACAGTATTCTGTGATGACTGAAGAACCATCATTGATATCTTGTTTGTTTTTTTGCGTTCAATGGATTCAAACGTGGTCCTACACACAATTTGAATTGTCATTAGTAATAATTACTACTACTACTTCGACTACCACTACCACTACTACTACTACTATCTTTCTTTGCTGTTGTTTACTTCAATTTTGAACACGTTAGAGGTGTGGTTCACCTTTGGTGCTAATTCATTATTGGCTCCATTATGTAATAGCTAATTTTGAATTTATTAAATAATTACAATCATCATCATCATCATCATAGTTATTTGTCATTTAGTATAATGTTGCTAAAGTTCTAATTTTGAACGTAGTTGCAGTTAGTGTATTGTCCAATATCGATCATGTATTCAACAGCCTTGCAACGATATTCCCAAAACAATTGATCTGTGTTGTGTTGTCTTCCGAACATCGTAATTGAGCATGAAAGTGGTGTACACAAACCTTCCAGCGAGCGTTGTGGCTTCTCGAGAGCCAGGATATGTCGTCAGCGCTTTCACTATTTCATTGCGACGCGACGCGCTGAAAAGAAGAAAGAAATGAATGAATGAATCTCGAGTCACTCGTTTCCGCTCTCGTGCCGCAAAAATTTGCTAAGAAGAGAGGAAATGTAGTTGAAGAAACCGAAAGAAGGGGGACGGGCAAAGGAAGAGATCTAAATGAACGAAGATAAAGAGAGATGAATGCTAGAAGCGAACGCGGCGGAATCTTTTCTTCGTCTGGAATATTCCCGATGTAATAAGTTTGAGAATAAGATATGTGCGAGCAGAGAGAGAGAGCCGAGCAAAGGCATTCATATCGAAGCTGGTGCTTGATGAAGCAGAAATAAAATGGGACTTTGAAAGGAAATTGGAGTTGCAATGGATGGAAACAAACGCAAGTTAGGAGATAGAGCATTCTTAATAAAGATTTAGATCTCGTATACTTTTATTTTCAATTCAAAATAATAAGAAAGTCTTTCCGTGCCAACGGATTTCAATAATATTACAGACATAAAGGTGGACTTGTTTTGTTTGCAGTTCTACATCTATAGGAAAGCACTTTTTTAATAACATATAACGCAATAAGGTGGTTCTCTTACGAACTATTCTCGATAATAATAATTATTGGCAAAATAATGAAAACGACTATCGTTATCCATAAATAAACACGATACTTAGGGAAGGAATGTCCTTATACTTAGTTTACTAAAGGCGAGTCCACACAAAAACATAAGCATAAGCATAAGCGTAGTTTTAAGGATTAAGGTTTAACGCATAAGGGCTCCGGTACACATACAAACGTAAGCACAAAGAGTTTATGAGAAGGCATGGCACTCGTTGAAGTTCTTTGGAGGTTGCGGCCGAATACTGTACAACATAATTATTCTATATATTATTATGTATATATTACTATATATTATTATATATATATTATTATTATTATTATTCGGTGACGTAGGCCACTACATGACTGTGGTAGTCATAACCTTTTAAAGTAGATGCTTCTTTGACTCAAGTTTTTCGTGCGTTGTTTTAAGGTTTAAGCATAAAGTTGAACATTGTTCAACTTTCTTATGCGTTATGCTTACGCTTATGCTTGTGCTTATGCTTAAACATTTGTGTGAACGTTAGTACGTGTTTCCTATGTTCCAATGTTACGACTATGCGTTAAACCTTAAATCTTATGTCTTATGTTTTTGTGTGGACGAGCCTTAAGGAGGGTAGCACTTACGTTGCACACATGAGCAGTTAAAATTCGGTCCTTACAGTAGATTGAACAGAATCTCATCTCATCTCGATACGTTGTATTCATATAACCAATTTATCAGTCATCAGACAGCTCAAGATCCAATCGTTTTGACTAAGGCGCATAAGGAAGGAAGGTTAAATATGACGGATGTCGGCAAGCATTTCAAGACGACAGTTGGAGAATGGGATAAGATACCTAGAAATTGATTGATTGTTTTCTATACCGTGGGCGTGATATTGAAGTTGTTATGTTCGTATGTCATCTTTAAAATGAGAACCACAGCGTTTTGGATGCGTTTTTATAATATAATCAGAGGTGTAAACGCCCAAGTAAAAACTTACCTGGGAGCAATAACAACACAATACGTTTTGTATGGTTTTATTTATGGGAGACGGGGGGAGGAGGCAACAAGACTTTTAGTCCTGTTTCAAGTTTTCACATTTTAAATAAACCAAAAAATGGAATGTGGTGACGAAAGTGTGTTGTAACAACACAACAAAACATTAATTAAGTAATTTGAAAAACGGAAATACTGATTGGAAATACAGAGAAACATTTAATAGGAATATTGTTTTGTTTATGGTGACGTTCCTTTCATTTTCACGTGTGCATTTCTGTTCCGTCATGTTAATTTAATTTTGTTCTTTGTTATGTTATTTAATTTTAAATTTGTATTGGTAAAATATATTTTGTTTTCGATAATTTTTTCTTGTTCGTGTCCTCTTGTTTATATTAATTTGTTTTGATGTTCGTTACTTGTTAAAATTTCATTTTGTTTGTTGTTTTCCTATTGTTTTATAGTATATTGTTACATTTTGTTAACTGTCGTCCTTTGTAAATTAGTTTCATAACTGATAAGGATAGAGATTAAATTCAATAAATAACTTAAACTGAATTATAATGAATTATTAGATCACGATGTTGATGTTTCGTTATCAGTTCTCCTTTTAATTGCAAACACTTTTAAATGGGAAGAATTAATGTTCGTTATTTCCAATCTGACAATATGAAAACTCGACCCTATAGTAATTACTAAATACTTTTGCCTTAGGCTATATATATAGAGCTGTACATCAACAATCAAAACTCTTAATCCTCTTTCAACTTAATGAAGCACAAAGCTTGAATACAAGTCTTTAAATCCTTTGTCACCATTCCATTATTCTAGAAGCAAGTCAGCCGAAAGTTTCGGCGTATTCGAAATCTCGCCCTCACCCCGAAGTAATATACTTGAATAAAAGCGTTGATTTTTCCAGTTGACTTGCTTTGTTATGAAAAGGTTTTCAGTCGATTGTTTTATTAACTTATTCCACTCTGCGAACCGTGAGCTCAGTTGTGCAGTAATTGAGCCAAGGGCTCTAAATATGAAAACGTAGACATAAGTATAATTCTACCCGTTGTATATATATATACAATATATACTGTGTGTATTGTGCTGTGAGTTTCAACTGTGAGCATCGAGTGAACTCTAAACCCTTATAACAAGATGCCACAGATGTTAACAGTGAACAATGCTGACAATATAACAAAGCTTTCGTTTTATTTGTGCGAGTTAAACGGATTGTTTTTCAGGACACACAAACAAAATGTTTGAACCATTTAGAAATCTTAGTGAATTGATATAAAAGGCACAAACGTAATTGACGAGGATAACGTAAATTGATAAATGTGGTATTTTATTATCCATTCATTGGTGGAAGGAATAATGATTTATTTAACATCAATAATAAGTAATGCGGAATTTGGGAAATCATGACGACAATTTCGCTATAATTTCACTATAAATTTGCTTTGGAAATTTGACGCATATAATAATTTACTTAAGTAAGCCAGCTGAGTTGCACTTTTTAAATACTCGAATCTAGAACGAAGAAAACCACTAAAACTACCTTGTTGTGGATCTGACACTGCTGGGTCTCGAACCCGTAATCTCCCAAATCAGAGGCCCCGAGCACTTCAGTTGGCTGACATACAAGTAAAGAACAAGAAAAAAGGTTTCAACAGAATCACCCTTCATTGTCCATGCCTTACGTCAGTGTGCAATACCTTATAGTCCAAGAGCCAGCAACATAAAAGCTCCCCTCATAAGGTACATATGTTTTGACTATTGGAATAGGAGCGGAAAAAACTACTCTACTAACAAAACGCGCGTCTTACTCCTCAACGTGGGGGCTTTTAGGCCCCACAGGGGGCCAAAAAAGCCGAAAAAAAGGCCCAAGGTTCCCCTCATAAGGTACATGGATGGAGTAAACGCCATTTTGTAGAGATAAGTGTCCCAAATAGGAATTCGAAGAGTAAGACGGGATATTAGGGGGCGTTTACCGATCAGACGCCATTTTACCTAAAAAGGGCCATTTTTTATTTTCGCACATGCATGCGCTTAAATACTCAAATCATATCCGGAAATGTCTCGAGACGTAGCAAAACATACATTATAAAGAAATTTTGGGTTATTGTCCTCGCCAGACGCCCTCAAAAGCGGCCCAAAAAGGCCAAGGTTCCCCTCATAAGGTACATGAATGGAGTAAACGCCATTTTGTAGAGATAAGTGTCCCAAATACGAATTCGAAGAGTAAGACGGGATATTAGGGGGCGTTTACCGATCAGACGCCATTTTGTCCAAAAAGGGCCACTTTTTATTTTCACACGTGCACGCGCTTTAACACCCAAAACATATCCTTAAATGCCCCTAGAGGTGAATACATTTTTAAGATATTGTGTGATGTCCTCGCCAGCCCCCCCCCCCCCCCCCACAGCCTCGATCCGGATGCGATAGTTTTGAAGCTCCGCCCACCCCCAACTTTAATATACCAGTATTTATTATTATTAATGTCAGGATTTAAGGATATGTTTTGGGTGTTAAGTGCGTGCATGTGTGAAAATAAAAAGTGGACCTTTTTGGGTAAAATGGCGTCTGATCGGTAAACGCCCCCTAATATCCCGTCTTACTCTTTAAATTCCTATTTGGGACACTTATCTCTACAAAATGGCGTTTACTCCATTCATGTACCTTATGAGGGGAACCTTGGCCTTTTTGGGCCCCTTTTGAGGGCGTCTGGCGAGGACAATAACCCAAAATTTCTTTAAAATGTATGTTTTTCTACGTCTCGAGACATTTCCGGATATGTTTTGAGTGTTTAAGCGCATGCATGTGCGAAAATAAAAAATGGCCCAATTGGGTAAAATGGCGTCTGATCGGTAAACGCCCCCTAATATCCCGTCTTACTCTTCGAATTCCTATTTGGGACACTTATCTCTACAAAATGGCGTTTACTCCATTCATGTACCTTATGAGGGGAACCTTGGCCTTTTTGGGCCCCTTTTGAGGGCGTCTGGCGAGGACAATAACCCAAAATTTCTTTAAAATGTATGTTTTTCTACGTCTCGAGACATTTCCGGATATGTTTTGAGTGTTTAACGGCATGCATGTGCGAAAATAAAAAATGGCCCTTTTTGGGTAAAATGGCGTCTGATCGGTAAACGCCCCCTAATATCCCGTCTTACTCTTCGAATTCCTATTTGGGACACTTATCTCTACAAAATGAGATTTACTCCATCCATGTACCTTATGAGGGGAACCTTGGGCCTTTTTTTCGGCTTTTTTGGCCCCCTGTGGGGCCTAAAAGCCCCCACGTTGAGGAGTAAGACGCGCGTTTTGTTAGTAGAGTAGTTTTTCCACTCCTATTTCAAAAGTCAAAACATATGTACCTTATGAGGGGAGCTTTTATGTTGCTGGCTCTCCGTCTATTACGAAAGAAAGCTTCTAAAAAACCATCAATTATTTCTTATATTGCTTGAATAAAAGCACTTGCGCAAAATCACATGTTTATTCCATGAACATATCAAATATACAGCAACCCTCCTCTGGAATTTGTGTATACGATGTCTTCTTGCTTTGTTTTACTGTTCTTAGAGAAAACTCTCTTCTTTTAGTCTTTACCCAAGATCCGTAAAATAACAGTGCTGTACACAAGTTTCGTGACAATGTGTTCCGATACATACGGTTATGAGTAAGTTATTCCAACTCCAGTTTGTATATTACATAATACACAAGTGTCACTACGGTTAGTATAAAGTACTTTTCACTACGTTTTATTATAAAATAATAACAACCTTAATTGGTTTCTGCAGCCATAGCTGTTGCCGTAAGACACAGAATAACAAACAATTTATATCAAAACAGAAACAAATTACACTTATACACAACACTTATTACAATACAATACTCGAGATGAGTGAATGTTAAATGATGATGAGCTACAATTACAAAATTAATTACTCATGACTATAGTGGTATTCATTTTTTTTTCAGTTCAATTCAATGTATTGAGGATCAATACATAGTATACAGGAATAATACTTCTTAAGGGAGCGACTGGCACCATATAAGTACAAAGTACTTATTCGAACCCGGGTCCCTTGGTTCCATACGGCTCTAACCGTATGAGATGAATACCGCGGTTTGGCCAGTTGGTATGCCTGATATTCATATAGATACCATACCTCCCTAGCGGTTTTACACGTGCCAATCATTATTATCAATAGACATGTACATTTACTATTTTAATGCTAAATAATAAAGCGTGAATGACTGAAACACTCTGATTTGAAGATATGTTTGTCGTCGCAATCAAGACATGGGTCTCTATAGTAGGCGGCGCATTCTGCCTTGTAATTCACTGCTAATGATATACCGGTAGAACTGAGATTGCGGAGGCAGCCAGCTCGCGCACCACAACACTATATGTTCCACCTGCCTCAGCTAAGATGCAACACTCAGTCACGGCTTTTTGCAGCGCAACGCACATCAAAGAGGCAATTGTTTATTACATTATGGAAAGTGTATTTCATGTACTGTATTAGATTTACGGATCATTGCGGCTTTCTTAGCATTGCTTCGTGTGTGTGTGTGATTATTATATGGTTATATTTGAGAATGTTTTCAATTTGAATCGGCAGACCGATATTTTGGCGAGTGTAATCACTTCACTTCGTGAATAACGTCTATGGCTGCAGCTCATGGTCCAAGAAGGTTATTTCATTGGGTAGTTATTAGATCATGGCTGCAGCCGACTGACCACCCAGTATTCGAAATAACTTGGATTTAAAACCTGGTAATTCTACCCTCTTTATAAAACGAGTTTTTTTGAAAACGTACTATGTAGAATCGTCAATTTATACAACTAAATTTGTCATAAACAGACCCCCCCCCCCCCCCCCCTCCTCACGGCAAACACAGAATGTACACTCTACATAAGACGAGGTATTCATTGTTTGTAAGGTTTGTGTGGCGCGAGAGTTTTTCATCCGGATACAATAGAATATATACAATATACAAGCTTTTGTATTGTACTTCCTACACTTATCATACATAGTTTTTCATTTATCATTATGTATTTTTTTGTCTTGACTACTTTACCTTGAATAATCGTTGTTTATGATGCTGATTTAGGGTGATGGGTGATACCAAAGATTATGGGGAGGGCTGTACATTCTGTAGTATATTTAGTGAGTGTTGTACCAGTATTTTCAGTGCATGAATGTCTCTGTCCAATTAATTATTTCGAATGAATATGTAAATACTAAATACTGGTACAGCACATGGCGGGTTACAGCATATGTGTTGCTTGCTGTGGTCTTTTTTAATCATTTAATTGTGTTTTAAGAATGATCCTATTCGTTTGTTGTATCTATCCATCACTTTAATTTTAATCATAATTTATTATCAATTCATGTAGCTGGCGCAAATCTCAAGTATTGTATAGGCCTACGTCTTCTTAATCCATAATTCTAATGATGGCATCATTATCAATTTAGAACCATTCTGACTTAATTATCTATCTTTCCTTTGATGAGACAGGTTGAATTACATTTATCAATTATAAATTCCATACAAATATATATTATATCTATTAAACTATAATGTAAATTCATCATGTGTAGCGCATTTGATGCATGCATCTTAAATTATTATTATTGTTATTATTACTTTTATAACTATTATTACTATTAATTATCATACCTTGATGTTGTTGATAATTTTGTATGGTGTGTTTTGTAAAACACTGTTTGTATAGATTAACAAAATGAAACAGGTATTTTTAAGCAAATATTTAATCTCTATAGTATACCCTCATTTATTAAAAAGTTTTCGTGCGCTTTCAGTTTCCCTTCATCAACCGCAACGACTCCTCGGCGCATCGCAGCGACCACAACAGTCGGCAACACGTTTTTTCGGCGGCACCTGTAATTTGACAAACCTAATTGCTTATCGGTAAGTTTCCGTGTGGTGTGGTGTGGTGTGGGATGGGATATGTATTCTCGGAGCGACTGCGAGGTGTCCGCGTGGTAGAATGGGCGGTACCTTTCAGCCATCGCATGTTGCTGATGTATTGCACAGTACGTATAATTAAGTTAGCAAAGAGTCGAGCTTACTTAGACTGACAAGGAAGGAAGGAAGAGTTTCCGAGTAAAAATAGAGGCGAAGAAATATTGTGAGCGGAATAACAAGCAGGGGAGAGAAAATGCGAGGCGAAGCGAAGAAGGCAGCATACAACAAAAATTCTTTTTAGCTGAAACGAGAATCAAATTACTGGCACTTTAATGAAACAGAATTCAATTAGCTATTTTCTCGTTTCGTACTTAAAGATATTCTACTTCCAAGCTAAGAAAACTACTTCCCCAACAAACATGCAAAAAAATTAACAGGTCTTTGGAAAGTTTAACTTATATCCCGAACTAAAAGAAGCACAAATACGCTCAGCGACATTTTAATTCAATAAAGGCTTTTAACTCTACACAAACTCTGCAAAAGTTGAAGAAAATTAGAAAACTTAATATTTACTGTGCGTTGTAAAGTCGAGATAAAATGAGGTGGGTAGGGGATCAGTACTTTTCTGTAGCGTGGGGGGATTTAGGCCCCCGAAGCATTTTTATTGATACTGCTATAGCGTCGTACACGTGATTTGACCATTTGAGTGTAAGTGTATAGAAGGGTTGGGGGGGGGGGGGCATTTCTCGGCTCGTGAAACCTTGGGAAAACAACGATATATAAGAGCCACTGGAAAAATATTCCTGGAGTTATCGAATCTTTGTTGGTACACTTGGTAATAGTGCGGTTGTGAATGGAAGGGTGTTCTGGTTTGAAGGGTTTGACAGAAAAGGGGAAAAAGGAACAGGTCGGGAAAAAGATAAATGAATGAAATTACCTCAAATATCATACAATCTCTAATACTTTAATACTTGTTGTCGTGCCATCCATTCAAAGGTCAGTTTGATATTCAAGGAGCGGTAGCGTTGAACCCCCTATACGTTATCTTTTACTATCTCCTTAAACTAATACAGATAGCACTGCTAAGCAACCTCCTTTGTTGAATAATAACAATAAAACAACAATGAAAACTGACAGCCAAACCACTCTTTTTAGAAGTTTATTTTCTTGCCACCAGAATGCATCTAGTGTATTTTGAGTGCTCTGTTTATACCCTTCAACCAACTTCAACTACGGGAAACATCTAATTTATGTTTGCTCCTGAGACTATTATTTATCCATTATACTTTTGTGTTCAAAAGAAAAGAAAATACATTATTTTGTATGTATAGACTATACCCACTACTTACAAGCACTAACATTCAATCAGTGGGGGACATTGTACAATTCATTGTGTGCCTTGTTGTCATGACGGTGCAAATAATGCACCAGTATTTCCGAAGTAATTTCTTTATCGCATGTCCAAAGTTAAAGAACCCCAGCCCGAACCGGGAACCGAGCGCAGGACCATCCGCATTGGATACAGGATAATAAACCCACAAGTCAGCGTAACGGGATGTTTGGCGAATGCTAAAGTGCAACTTGAGGAGCCTAATATCCAACAGCTGGTTTGATATAATTATCACCATTACGATAACGATCAAAAGATCCGCTGAAAAGGTTGGCGTCTCCGCGCACGCCCAAAAAATAAGCCTATTTAAAATGAATTTCGTAATTTCCTGTAATCATGTGCATGGTCAAGCCCTTGTGTCTCAGTATTGATGAAACAATGCAAACCTATAATGGCCACTCAAAATAGACTAACTGTATTGTGGTGGCAAGAAAAGAAACTATTATGAGGAGGAGATTAGATGCCAATATGTTCACTATTCTTTATATTCACGTGACGTCACTGACATTGTTGGCGGCCATATTCCCGTACATGAGGTATTGCACTTCCTACACATAGCGGCCACCATTCCGTACACGAAGTCATTGTTGTAGACAAACAAATGACTGTATAGCATACCAAGAATTGTTTTGTTTTATTATTAAATCAACAATATCGCAGATAATGAGGTTGCTTAGCAACGCTATCTATTTGTTAGCTTGAGTCTCCATTGCTGAATGCGACTAGATATTAAAAGTAAATTTGCAATTTAATAATATATTATACTAAGTGTAAGACAGACGGCCATGGTGCATGTCTGCAATATAAACTAGCATCATGCTATAAATGTTTTTAACAACTACAGTATAATGTAGTTGCAGTGCAGGAGACAGTGGCGTTTATTTTTAAAGAGATGATTTTTGGGCTTCAACCTCCCCTCCAACCCCCCCCCCCCTCACTTAATGTATGAATAACATAGATATTAAATTTGTTGTCAGTAATCGTATTTAGAGACTGGATCATTCGCTTGATTCGCCTCGCCACAAAATCGTAAATGACATTAGATTAGTAATTGTTGATAAGTCACACCTAATTTTAATGAAAATTATTATCGCCGTGAAAATTACCGAGTGCATATATTAAATTAAAGCTCAAACGACATCAAAGTGCAATCAAACCATCAAAATACCAATGACCTCAAAAAATCTGTGCAATTAACAAATTCAACAGACAACCTATACTCTTCTAAATACGATTAAAATCACATACAAAATTAAAAACAATCATTGCCTGCGGTCCTGTTGAGGTCCCCCCCCCCATCATTGCATCAAGCGTACAACCTGTTTCCTGATTATATTTATATCGTGATAATTCCATCAGGTTCCCCCCCCCCCCCTCTACCGAAATATATTCCAGGCTATACACCACTGATCGGAGATGTAATTGTTTTAAGATTAGTGTATTTTGTTGATCTATAGGAGAAAGAGAGAGCGAGAATACCCGAACGACAAATATATATATATATATATATATATAATACATATTTATGCTTTTACAACTTTTGGGAGATTCAATCCAATTGGATAAATTTTCTTTACTAAATATCAGGACATTTTGGGCATTGCAGTATATGAGCGATCAACATGGTAATTGGTAAATGTGTGTCAGATGTGGTGTTACCAACTTGCCACAAATGAGGATGTATAATAATGTGAAACGTGTTATAGAAAATGTATAATAAAAACAGGAATCGATTTGGTAGGGCAATTGGTAATGTAAGCATATTGTGCATTCTGAACTAAATAGTGTAAATTGTATTCCCTCTCTCATTTTCTGCTAATTATTCGTTATAGAATTAAACAAACAAAATATCAATATTCGAGAACAAATCAACACCGACTGCAATCCAAGTATACAGAATGTGAACTAATTTATCATGTTTTACAACTTAACAGAAATAATACATAGCACATCAATCAATCAATCAATAAATGATGTAATTAATAAAGTTAATAAGTCAAAATAAATGACATTCATCAATAATCACGCTATTTGTTTTCAATGGTAGGAATCGGAACAAGCAAATAAAATAGTGCTATAAACTATACAGTCCATGTACAATGTACAAGTACCACCTCTACGGAACATGTTTATTGTCATTGAGCAGCTGCAAATTACATTTATAAACATTCAAAACATATAGTAAAAAAGCTTTGTCTACAAACTTATCGGTGGGATGATGCTGTCACAGCTATTGTATCCCTTGCTACTGTCGTACAATATCGGTCATAAAAATCACAACATAACAAAATATGAACGTTTACGCTTATCACCCGGTAGCTCAAGTGCATCGATACGTAGAGCCATATGAATGACTGACCTGGGTTCGAGTCCCACTCGTTGGTCCTGTGATATTCCTGCTCTGCTTTAAATGCAGAACATCGAGGGATTTGCTCCCAGTTTGGGCTACTGCTTTTCTGTTCCGTTATGACTTTATGAGACAGGCATACATTTAAACGGTGCCTTTTTTAGCCGTCATAGCAACGAGGCAGATAATAAATGGTGAATAATGTCCCCCACTGAAAACCAATTCTGGTGACTGAGTAGGTAGACAATTACAAATTAATGTAGGATATTTATCACCCAACAATATGAGTACATTGTTTGAATATAGGAACCTCATCACCAATTACCAGACCGAACGGGCGAACTTATCAATAGATGTATGCGTGTGGTGCAATCCAGAACACTGCTCATTAAACCACAATCGAAATGGAAGTTTTAAAAACACGTTAGTTGTTTTTTGCGTGAGGCCAGACTACATAACTTAATATAACATAATAACGTCTTCTTATACAAAAAATGCTTTAACCGCTTTTGGAGGCTTTGAAAGAAGTTTATTTGGTTCGAAATCTAAAAACAAGTCCATCTTTCACAACAATCAAATCTTTAAGTAATAGTCTGTTGAATGCGTAAGGACTTCTATTCCGTGTAGGCTAACGTGTGGCGGCCAGTTAATTGCCATATTATCCAGCATGGAGAGCCATATCAGGAAAATCGTCTTACTTGGAATTTGTTGATGGTAGAAAACCAGTTGTATTATCAACGCTTTAACTTTTTATACACAGGTTTAATTCAATTCAATTCAACTAAATTTTTTTCTGTTTGATCTATGTCTTTGATGGCATTTAAAGTGGCCCTTAAATACATTATTCAGGTATTTTTCATTTAAAAAAAATAGTTTGTTTTTTCGTTGTTTCAAGCATTGATGCTGGGCGGTGGCTGTTTCAGATCCTTCGTCTTTACAACTTGTTACCATGCTTGTCACGTTGTCCCCCCCCCCCCCGCCACTCCCTCGCCGTCGACAAACTGGCTGTGTCGCTCACTATGGCGACCGAAACGTGTAGGATTCTGCCTTCGAATGTTATTCTCACTTTTGCGTATTCTTCGCGAGCCTCTTGTATTTACTTGGCACTAAGCCGTTACTATCTCACTTGAAAAGAAAATCTAATAAAATATACGTAGGCTACAGCCACAAGAAAATTGTCGTCTATTTCCTTCGCCGTCGTCGAGTTGCTAAGGTCTAAGCGTTGATATTGGCGTTAATGTATGCGAATTGTGATTTGCATTTTGCATGCTTTCCAAAGCAAAGAACCAAACAAAACAAAAAGTTTTAAGGTTCAGGTCCTCGAGGTTATTTAGATAGGGGATTTTCATTTTAATTCCAATACATTCTGTAACATGCATGACGTATGCGAATTAGATGTGCCAGGGAGGAGGGGGGGGGGGGGGGGGGCTATCTTTCCCAACGGGGTAGTGGCGTAGTTCAGCACTACTAAACATACCGCTTTGCCCTTTGAATCTGACTGTGAAGAAAGTAAACTTCTTAAAACGTTAGACAACAGCATATTTTTCATTGGTACTATAATATTGCAGTATAATGCGAAACTGAGATCACCACAGTTGATTTTTATTAAAGTTCCGTACGAAATAGACCTCCAGTAATTATTAGAGTTTCGTCTCAAATATTGATACTTAAGTTCCAAAATCCCATTAATTGATATATTTGCAATGTGGGAATGAAAATCATAAACCTATGTGCCCGCATATAGTATAATGAAGTCATCTGAACGAAAATAATACATGGTAGACTAGAGCCTTCGTCTGTCCTCACTTTAAAAATATGTTCGGAATGTAGAAGATATTGGTATTAGGATAACTGTACAAATAAAGCCTACCAAACATTAATCATAGCTATGAGAAGTCTAATTATATAGTTCTCAAGTTCCTACAAAATGTGACAAAAATTAAATCAAAACGATGAAACAAGTCCAAGGAATTAATCCATCAGGTTATAGTGAGGCTTTATAATATACAAATACAATAACAAAGACATCCAAAAAAGGTAATCAAGGAGTAATGTGTGGCAAAAATGTGCTAGCAATGAATCTATAAGACAAGTTTACAATGCAAGACTAACGTTTGTGTTGTATAACTGTTTAGACAAAATACATTTTTTCTGAAATAAAGAACAGATACGGATTGGGAAAATCTCAAAAGAATATAACATTTGATTTGACTTAAAAAAAAACGTTTCCTAGTACCCATACATGTTGTACAATAATAATTGAATTCATAAATGACGGGAAAAGTCAATAGGAATCAGTGTGTCTTCGGGTATCTACCTTCACATGTCACCTGCCTTCCTTGGGGTGTTGCAGTCGTTGAATAAGTACCGGTAGTAACTGGTATGAAGCGCTCGCAGCCTTTCGAAACTAAGCTCGATAAAACATCAAGTTGATTAGTCTCAATCGAATAGGAAAACAGCGCTGGGTTTTAATTGCTAATTGCTTACTACAGCATGTTTTAATTTATGTTTGTAACTAATCTACATAACCAATGACTTCTCGTCCAATAAAATTACTTAATAACGTTTTTATTAATTATAATCAAACATACTTAGATTTATATCTTTTTATTTTGCAAAACGTCGACTGACTTAATCTCCCGTGTTTTTGTAACCGATAATGGAACAAGTTTCATTTAAATTATCTGCAATTATAAAGAATGGACGGAGCCAAAGCAAGATCACTTTTAAGACTTTACCTACCATTATGGGTATAGTCACAGCCATACACAATCCTAAATACTCTTCAAGAACATTCCAAGCTGCTCAGTCCAAGCGCTCCCTCCCCTCCCCCCCTTCTCCGCAATATTGTGGCGGGGATTATGTTCGTATATACATACCCAGCTTATATCGCCACCTTTGAACCCTATTTCATCACATGATTTTCTTCGCACGTGACTAAATTCATCAATCATCAGTCAGTCACCATTGCAATATAAAAATGATTCACATTTGATAAAAATTCGTTTAGCAATGGAAAGACTCCTTTGGGGTGAACATCTTTGAACTCAAACTGATAGTAAACACATAAAACATATTGTATTCATAACTATGAACAAGCAGGGGTTTACTACAAAACATGATGCCACACTAAACGTTCTATGTCTTTTTTACTTTCATTCAAGGAATTATCGTATTAGTGCGTAACCTGAGTAGGAGTAAAACTATACATCTATAATCCGTTTTATTTTGACAAGTTTGGTTAAGCTCATGTGCCACACATTTCTTAAGCTGTGTTGCTCATTTAGTTACCTTGTAGGCCTAATGTTCGTTGTAGTGTGGTTGTTCAAATGTTAGATGAATTCAGACAGGTAAATCTAGCGTCCGGGCGAAGCTTGTGCTTGTATAATAGCTACCAGCAACTTGGGAGGGGGTCGAATCCACTATACATGTTAGCAAGCTGATCACGTTTCGTTGCTCTATAGAAAACATGCTCCTCTGTGAAAAGGTACTATAAAAAACTTTAAAGGATTTCGGGCGAATAGAGAAGACAGAAGAGGATGGAAGAGTACAATCAATTCAGGTTTACAATGGTAACTTGTGACTTTACCATATATCTTACTACGACGATAAAACGCCTTTCTTTTCAAATTCGTACAGAATTTACATGCAGATGTGTATTCGCGTATAACATAGATAAATTGCCAGTAAGTTCTTATAGCGGTTGATGTTTTTTTGCAATCTGTTCGATATTAAAATGTTAATTCTAAACAAGTATTTATTCGGCAAAGACTGTACTTGAGAAACGTGATTTTTGACAAGTCACAAAAAATGTCTCTAAAAAGGTTTCTCATAGTTTAGATACTTAAAATACCTATTACCTATTACGTATGGCTTACCTGAGCGGTCTGCAGATACAGTAAATACAAAAGCGTTTTTATAGTGATGTGTGCGGCCATAAAACCTTGATCGCATACTACCTAATAAGTAAGAAGTATGAGCTTTTGCTGTGCCCCTTTTTTACATGCATAAATGCAAGGCTAAGGTGCTGGTAGACAGTTTGTGACGCGGTTATTAAGCTTAAATACATAATGTATTATAAAGGTATATTAACACAAAAAAAGGTTCTGTATAGGTTCGTTCGAATAACCGTTTTAATAGACACGCTATATAATTTTAATATATTCAGGAAAGTCAATCGAGTAACGTCAGTTTATTTTAGCCATATTTTATATACTAGATTGATACGCAACTGCATTGACATGTTAAAACGTGTGCTGTACCGTTTATATTACCCCTTTTGAGTTATTATTCCAATAATATATGTTATATAGTCTGGATGTATATCGTTTTACACGTTGTACACGCCCTCCAGTGGTGCGCGGTGAAGTCCGGACTATCTCAGCTTTGATGCATGTCTTCAAGGTGGTTATTACACTATTACAGTACGGGAGCAGTGTAATACTGCACGGCGACGAATCACTAATTAATAACAGAAAACGAGAAGGAAACATGAGAAAAGGAACGAACACTGTATATACGCATGACTGCCTCTTTGCATAGACAACATCTCCTCTAATTAAAATTTACTTTAATTATGTAAAAAAAAAAAAAACTTTTTTTGTAAATTTTTCCACCATGTTACCTGGGTTTGGCGTTTTCATACTCTTTTCACGCAAATTCTAATGAAAGAGTTGGAATAAAATTAGGGCATTTATAAAGAATTTATTTCACAGTTCGGTTGATATAATTCTTTTAACTTTTCTAAAGCTACGTTTTTCACATTTTTATTCGTCTACTTTTCGGTTAAGTTAACTCTGGCGGTGAAGAGCGGGAGGGAGTGGGTGGAGGGGGAGAGGGGGGGGGGGGGTAATTTTCAACGCTCCTGTGCGTTGCAAATCAAGATTCTTAGAAAGAATCCCAAGCCTCCTTAGGTTTCAGCTCGCTATCTCTTTGTGGCTTATAAAGCGCGCGCAGCGGCGGCGAGCATAAAGTGGGTGTTCGGATACGAACAAGAACAAAGATTACACGTTCTTGAAACAGACTCTCACGTCTACTAATTGTTATGTTCAAACAAATAGCCGTGTACTAAATAAACAGCGTTATTAGTTGGTCATAATGCGTTTCTCTAATGAATGGTCAGCACAGCAATCGGGAATAAAGTATAGTGAATAGGTTATACGGAGAGGAAAAAAATCAATTGTCTATAAACATGAGATAACGATGGGTTCATTTTATCGCTGGCTGGATTAACCCAAATTTTGTGATCCCGAACTTATAAATAAACACTTGATTTGTTATCGTGAGTGATGAAACGTAATTCGTACGAGACAATGAGCATTGAGACATTCAGTATTGTAAATTTAGGTTAATTAAATAATTTAGTTTTCTCATTAATCAGATGATGTTTTTATTTATTTATTAATTTGTACTTTACATACCATACACTTATAATTTGCTTTTTATCAGAACTTTACCTGTGGTTACTATTTTGATGTTGTAGTAAAGGCTAAATATTAGTGGGTGACCCTTGTGCAACGGTAGAACGTAGAATAATATTTTCCGTGCAGTGTACATATGTGACACTCTCAGGTAACGAAAGATACAAGTTGATTATGTTATTTTTCACTTGGAAAGGAATATAAAAGCTCCAAGATGCATTCGTTTCATGACTGACGTCTTGGAAAATTTCCTGGTTGTGGGAAACGAACCAGCGACCTCCCAGATTGTAGTATCGCAGTTCGCAGCTGCTGCACTGAGCAGAGATGCGTAAATATATGGACGCACTTTCTGGTGCCGTAACTGTGTCCTGCGAGTTTTATCTCATTGCTTATTTCCCCCTCTGTGATCTATCAAGTTATTCAACATCATGCACACTGATGTAAATCAAAGTACTGAATAATTTATTTAATGAGTAACATCGATCAAATTTCATTGTACATAATTATGCATACGATTATTTATGAATTTTATGTTGCTATAATTCCAAGCAACACTGTACTGTATAGCTACAATTTTCATTTACAATGCAATAATTAGTCATCGTTGGTAAACTGCTGTTATAGATTTAAAATTTTAATTGCTATTATTATGAATAAAACTGAAGTACGCTCGCTTTGTATAGAAGTAATACTCAATACTCAATATGTCGTGACTCGTGTGTTGGTGCTCCTTGAAATGTATGACTGAGTCACTTGAGGATCGAGTGGAGACTAAACGCATTCTGACCACCAAATTAGCGCCTTGTCGACGCGTTACAAGTGGTTCTTCATGGCTGCATTTTCTAGTGATATATTTTTTAAAGTTTCAAATTTTTAATACATTTTTAATGTATTAATTAAATTTCGAAAGTGCTTATTTGTACTTCTTAAAAACGGATATTACTGTGAGCACAGCGTCATCACTTGTCGTCACGTACACGGACAATAGCACGCGTCTCCTTATGTCCTTACTCTCTAAGCCCTGAAGCTATTGCAGATTATTTCTGCTGCCATGTGAAAAATGTAATTTACTTTATACGCCCAAATCTTGCAATTGAATCTTGATTGACACCCCCCATGTTCCTCAGAAAATATAATATGGAGCCCAAGGTCTGTATCACTCACTCAAATAACTAACATAAGCCCCTCCAGAAGGTAAGGGTTAGGGTTACTGCGGTCTATTATCATTTTCATGTGTGGTTTGATATACAACGTGACAGCCATCATTTGTAAGGCATGGCCCCAACCCCGAGAAATGGCTTCGATCTTATTTCATCCCTTACACTTTTCCTCGGGGGAGATTTCGGGAAGGGAGTTATGTGCGCAGAGAAAGTAGGGGAGGGGAACATTCATCTGACGGGTGGAAGCGAGGGCTGAAGACTTGGCTGGTCTGACTCTTTAGTTTTCTTTCTCTACGGCTTTTCGTGGACTTTTTTTCTCTCTGGAGAGGACTTCGTCTTCTTTCTTGAATATTATGGAATTCGGAAATTTCCAATTTTAGCAGTAGATCTAGTAAGTAAGTAAGTAAGTAAGAGTTTGTAGGGGAGAAATATAGATGTGACGGAGTTCGAGGCATTCAGAGGGCGGGGTAAAGAATGTCGTACCTTATAAGAAAAGGGAAAATGAGGAATGGATTGAGAGAAAAGTGAGAAAGAGTTCGGAAGAAAAGAATTTTTTCAAACAAAAAACTTCAATTTGTTTTATTGGTCTAATTCCTTTCAGAATAAGTTGGAATTTGAAATATAAGTGTATAAAATAAAAATACATGACATTTAGTTTTGAAGAATCGTAAGTCGCAACACATGATGATGAACATAATGTGCTGTCAAGCTATTCAATTTGAAATAACAATAGTATACGACACAATAATCATAAACAAAACAAACTGTTAGCAACATCGATAACAGCAAGTGAAAATGTTTATAGAGGAGCGATGCAAGAGCTCATCTATCGAGTTTAACATATGACTGGTTGTGGATGATATAACAATTATTTAATTGCGCACTACCAGTTGAGCACACTCAACGGTAATTAGAATTAGTGACCATGGGCCTCATCGATGATCCATGCATTTGCATGGCGTGCAAGGCATTCCTAACGTTTATATGAAGAATAAGATAATGCATGATGATGATGAGGCAGATAAAGGTGGATGAAAGCTTTAGGGAACCGACAAAGTATACTGGTTATTCCTCGGGTTATACCAAATGAAACATCCTGTGTATGCAGGGCCGAATTAAATCGAAGTATATTTCCGCCGACAAACGTCAAGTCGTCGTCTACTCTTTCACGGATACGCTCTATTCTCCTTGACGAAGAAATTTGAAGTGTCCGAAAAATTGATAGTATTATTATTCCTGAAGCAAAGGTTAAGTTTAACAATTCCTTCCCACTACTAAACAACTGAACCCCACGCCACTACAATACCAATGAAATAAATAAATTAAAACAATCTTGGATCAATTTACCTCAATATAATTACATTATATCCTCAATTCAGGGTGGGTTGAGTTAAATAACGAGGAATCTCGTTCATTGATGGTTGCATAGATCTTTACTCTAGCCGCGTTGCGTTGGTGCCTGCGGTGTGCGGTGCTGTGTTGTGTAGTGTGGTGACTCCTTCGTCATCAAAACTAGAACTGCCCTCAACAGTATCGATCAACTAACTCCCCTTTGCTAACTTTGAGTGCGTTACCAGAGACGGCGTGCCAAGTTAGGACTGACTTTCTGTTCTTGTTTGTTTGTTGAGGAGAAATGTGCTTGCGTTACCAATTCCCAATTCGGCAATCCCATGACCAAAGACTCTCTCGGCCAGATAAAACTTAATACCAAAATACTTGATGCCTTGAAGTTGAAGATGATCAACAACTACTACAAGGGAGTGTACGACGCGTGTGTGTGTTGGTGTGAGTGAGTGAGTGCGTTCGTGCGTGCTAACCAACACATTATAATTTTGTTTCAGTTTTTGCAGATCTTACTCCACTCCAGGATCTTCAATAAAATATCCCACAAACTTGTTGCGAAATTGATTTGTACGCTTATTAAAACAAGTAGCCATCGTATATTTTGTTAGGTATTATTTTATTGTTATTTTCCGAAAATGTTGCCAGGTATACCACACCTTCTTTGAACGATTTTTCTAAAGGACACGCACATGTTTTAGTGTTTGACAAAAGTCCTAGTGATAACCGTGAATCAAGATCCATCCTTCCGCAACCTCTCGCCTTTATAGTCTTGTTACTCTTGCTGGCGAGTTTAATGAGAGTTCTGTTAAGCTATAGACAATTTGATTCGCTTGAATCACCTCAATTCAGTTCTCCCTCTCTCTCTCTCCGAGCACCGAGTAGGCCTATACCCGGTCTGAAGTCTTTATACAACTCCTGACTGCCTCTCCTCCGACTCCCAAGACATTTGGAGACTTGCCTTGCGGGCTAGTCTAGCAGACCAGTAAACGAACACTAGAAAACTTTTTATTACCTTTTTTTATACTTCTAATAAAAGGCGGAGCCAACTTGTATTATAAACCTTTGTGATTGGTTGGCTAGAGGAAAGTGACAGGCAGTCTTCCACTCCACGTGGATAGTATTAGGGTCCCAGCGCTGGTCGCCCTCTTTCCCCTCTCTCGCTCTATCTCTCTCTCCCTCGTGCAGTCCTTCGTTCGATCCTTGGGGTCTCTTAATGACCGGCAGGGGCGGGGAAGCCCTGAGGGGTGCTGCCAAACATACATTCTAAACAGCACGCAGCCCCCGCGGCAACTGTTCCTTCATTCGTTCCTTCGTTCCTTCGCCGAGGAACCTTTATAATTATACTACCTTTACACCCTCAATTTGAAAGCCCAATCTTCTGCTTTCACTGTAGTAGAAACTTGAAAATTACTACATCTTCTCCGCAGCCCCTAAGCTTTGGGTGGTGAAAATGTCCTCCCATTATGCGCGCTATGGAGAAGCAAAACATATACACGTTTTTCAAAACATGGCCAGTTCGGAATTTATGAATGCGCGTCTTTATATTATGCATCCTAAACTGGCTTTTATGAAAGTATTTCGGGGGTCCAACCCTCTCACGGGTTTTTTCTTTCTCCTTCTCTCTTTCGGTCTGTCCTTTTCTCAAGCACTGCTGTTCAATCACCTTGTCATGTTATGAATAGGTTTCTGCCTCACCGCCCGTATGAACGTGGAAGTAGCTATACACAGCCTACTTAGGCGACATTCAGTCTGTTGGGGCGTCTGTGCGATTTGGGGGGGGGGGGGAGGGGGGAGGGGGGTGATGCAGAGATCTGGACCCTATTCAATCTCTCAAAGAGAACGAAATCAGATTATCACAAGAGCTCAACCCAGACTTTGCGAACAGACACTCTGTTGGGGGGGGGGGGGGGGGGGGGGGGAGCAGGGTGGCTGTTATTGAATTTGGGCAGAATGAGCTGCATAATAAGTTACGTTAGCGCCCATCTAAAAGAGGATGGTGGGAGAGCGAGACTTGTGGAGGGCCATTAGAAAACTGATTGCATCAAATTTTGCGCGATCACGTCCTAAAATTAAGTGGGGGTTTTCGTTCGCTGCAAAGTTATGAGTCAACTTTTACATAGTTACTAAGTAGTAAGGTATTGATCTGATTTGTTGCACAAAGCGGTGTGTGAAAGTGACGAGAGGCACAAAAGGCGCACTTGAGCCAATCAGTCGTGCGGAAATACGATGAAAAGAAAACATTGTTCTGGGTTTTACATGTCAGAATTGTTGTAGTTGCCTTGACGTGATGTCAGCGCATTGTCTCACTCTCATTATTTTAAACTTTTGTAACTTCAGTGTGCTCGTATCCCCACGTGGTAGCACATGAAACTCAATCATAGGGTAACGAGCACTGGCAATTATGTTCACTGAGGTTTTTCTCAAAGGCAAAACTGGGTCACACACACACATATCTACAACTATTTTGTAAGTCTCTTACTGTATGATGTGTATGGTACAAATGTGCTTACTTACAGTTATCCCTCTCGGACGAGGGCTAGTTATTTTAGGGTACAACAGGGATAGACTGAAAAGAATTTCCGAAGAAGTGTTGAAGACATTGGGTGAAATCGAACGCCCTTTTATTGCTGCATACTCGAACGTCTCTTCCAGCTAAACTAAAGGAATGTGATAACCTCACAACTGCTTTGAAGATGAGTGTATTGTTCTTACTAAAGCAGGATTCTTCAAAAACCAAAACAAAACGATAAAGAAATATTTATTTTATTTTGTATACACAAATAATTAACCCATTTCTAGGACATTTTATATAAATTTAAAACTTTGAGCTCCAAACTGTATGTATGCAAAACATGCAGAACAACAGCTATCAAAACGCTATTCCATATCACAGATGGTATTACGAAAAACCTGGTTGGGTGGAAGAACGAGATATTATCTTGGACGTCGCCATTTTCTTGTAAACATATATTGAATGTAAGTAACAATTTTGCACATGCAATAAATAAAGAATCTGTATCTGATGACAAACAGTCATTTTCATTGCAAAACATTTCACATATTGTGCTAGTGTACTATTATAGGCATGCCATAATACATACATCTGCAATGGATGCCGACAACCACCGATATATACGGTAGAGTGTAGACTATAGCAAATGTCAGTTCCGTGCGTGATGCGTGTGCGTGTGCGTGTGCATGTGGGCGAGAGAGTTGACAAGCAGATTGGCCTGGTGTAATCTTGATATTATAATGAAGCAAACACCTATAGAAGTGTGCGAAGACAATTATCTGAACATTGACAGCTATTGTGCTTTTAGTAAAAGGGGCTCGATATTGAGAGTTGAATCAGAATCTAGTTTTAATAATGAACATCTGGAGATAAGCTCTGTGGGGGGGGGGGGGGGGGGGGGGTTCTTTGTGAGCCATATTTATTAACCCTTCTACTGCCAGAGACCGATGGAAGGTTCATAATTCACTAACTCTCCTGCTTAGTATGTAACTAGATTTCGTTGAATTGGAAGAGCCATCAAAACATTACAGATTGAAAAACCGTTTGTTTGCATGTAGTCTGCATAGAACAAATATTTAAACTGAGGATTTAAATGTGTCAGTGCTATTTCAAGGGCACAGTATTTAGAAGCTGTGGCAAAGTTTTTGAAGAGATGTTTAGAGTGTTTGTTAATGTTTAGATTCAATCACGAATAATTGATAACACTAAAAAATAGAATACAAAAATATTCTGTGGAAATAAAAGTTCTTTCAGGGGCATTTAAGCGAATTATGTATTTCGAGAAGGTTGATAGAGATTGATAGTGTCAGTTCAATGTAGCGATGATAACATAACATGGTTCAGTAAAATTATTTTTGCTGTGTTTAAAAACGGAAGGTGTTTTGTGGCGATACATTTTTATAAATTAGTTTGTTTACTGGTATTGAACGTTGTTTCATGCATGCAGTATTATGAAACGAAACCTGTATTTTACATATACTGTTGTGTTGGTTGTTTCAGATGTGAAGTGAACTATGTCATTTATTTATGTTTGTTGTCGATTAGGCGATGTACTTGTAAATCATGGTCCCTGTGTTCCCGGTTCGAATCCAGACTTGCGTGTGGACTGATATATGTCACGAGGCTTGTTTTGTTTTCATATAAATTATCAACAACCACCGGCTCACGTTGACGTAAGATGTAAAGTCCCAACATTTCTACACCATCACCTATTTATAATATGGAATACATTTAAATTTTAAAACCAACGTGAATTTGCAGGACAATTTGTTCGGTAAAATAGAAACATCTTTTTTTATGGAACATTTTATGTAAATTATAAACAATGTAATTACGCACAGTGTGTATAAAATTATCTGAGTTGTTAAAATTTTAACAATTGAGTTGTAAAGAAACAGACTCGTATATGAGACTGAACTTCTACAATGATTTCCTTGAGACGGACCCATTATTACCAAGGTAATCTCTATTCTGTGTTTACATCATACACCGGCATAAGTAAAATTAATAACAGCTGTTGCAAAAAAGTTATAAACCACTCACAGATAATATCTAAGAAAGTTAAATATGTACTTGTGCTATGAATAGTTACGTTTTACTTGTTATGTTCCGATTTAAGTTTGTTTGTATACCAAATTCATTTTTATCAGTCTCGATGGAGTCCATAAACAAAGTAAACAAAATTTATTGTTTAGAAAGGTCGCAGTCGGGTGCATTAGGATCAGGATTCATGGTTTGTAGAGGCTCGTTATACGATCTTATGGTTTTACAAATACATTTAAGAATCAAAACGAAAACAGAGTCACAAAATTACCCGGGTAAGGAAGGGTCAATCATCCAGAGCCGCCAAATACATTATTTTCGAACACAAAACATTTTTTGTACGAAGTTTCAAGCACACAATTTAAAACATTTTTCCTACAGCCGTTAAAAAATGTACTAACCATACAAAAAAACAGGCTACCGCAAAGGTAAAATATTTGTTTACAAAACTAAACGCATAGCCTACTTCATAATTACGAGTTTCGTTTTTGTTTTTAATATTACTGACTACTTACCGACTATATTTATTACTACTACTAGGCCCTACTGACAACTTGTACACGTTAAGTTTTTGTTTTGTATTTGTTGTTGTTAATACTTCTTAGCTGTCGGGATTTGCACTACGACGTTGAATCCAACACACTGTAACTGTACACTGTGTGCTATATGCATAAACAGTGTCTTTATCTTTAAAACAATGTGATGAAAATGAATAAATACCCCAAATGTCTTAAAATTTCGTATGCTCTCAAGAATACATATAATGAATATTCTTTGACGGCTTGCCGCGGCTTACGATTATCACTCATCAGTCATCACTCATCATGATGTATGATGTGTGTAGCCATGCACCTTAGATCGAGACTCATACTCGTCATGAGGAAGAACAACTACATCGACAGCTTGTGTCTTCACATGTGTGTGTATACAACTGATGATCGGCAATCGATAAATCACATCTTCACACCCCTGGCGCGAATGCACCGGTAATCACTATGTGAAATGTGAAAGGTGTAGAAAAACAAAACAAGTCGTTGACAGCTTTCCTTTGCTTCTTGCCAGTTTAGACAGCTTGAGGTGAGCTGCGAGGGAGGTGGGGGGTGCATTGATACTCAACAGGAAATAAAAAACGCTCATTCAAGAATGCAAACAAACCTACCATACGTAAATCGCAAGATAACAATATTGTTAGCAGTCGCTGTAATCTTCCCTTTGATTGTTAGGTTACTTTTGGTTGGAATTTGGGTAAATGAATACAATTGTGTTATATAGTGGGAATATTACATATACTATACTTATTATATGCCTCGTTCCTATGACTGTTCAAATAACAAAGAAAGCATTAATTTAGCACTACAGTAATGTTGAGTTGATGGGTTTCAAAAACTCAATACTACAATTCTATAGTCCCTGAAATTACAGTCATAAAAAAAATAATTTTCTGAAACGAAATAATGGCGAACTGAACATTAAAAATGTATTAAAAAATTAAATTATTTATTGGTATTTTGGGAGTATTTATATAAGAACAAAGAAAGTACCTCCAAATGAAATGCTTTCATTGTGGTTAGTTAAAAAAACTTCTTGTGAGTGTAATCTTCCTCAAATTTAATTTTTTCAACTTGTTTTGTTGTGTGGAGTTTTTATAATTGTTCCACGTCTACAAAATAATAATAAACAATATGCGTACCTCGTGGATTATTTCTAGCTTGTGATCGTTTTTATATTCTCTCACACCCACACACACTCTCGCGTTGTACTCGTGAATGTGTTAGAATCATGTAAACAGTGACTCTTTGTAAACATAGAGCTGAAAGTAAATTATTCTCTGAGTTGTGAGATAACCATAACCAACATTCATACATTTCTAGTCATTCAAATAACAAAACAATAAAAACGAAAATGTCAGTGTTTATGTTATTATGCTTTCAAGATTATGACTGATTACGATTAGATTTGCGTGCGCGTTTCCTTGTGAGCACGCACGGCTGCACGCACTAGACGCGTGCACGCATGAACGCATGCCAAGTTTCACATAGTGTGAATCAACATCGGGTGGTGTTGTCATTCAGAATATGTCCTGTTGTTCGGACGCGGTCGAGCGACGAAGGGCGGTAAACCAATCTGGGAGGGTCGTGCTGAGCTTTAGGGGAATTAGATCGGCCAAGGAAGAAACATAGAGATGCTGGAGGCTGTTGTATCCATTACATATTGCATTGCCAGCAGGCAGGCAGACAGGCTGTGGATTAGCTGCTGGCACAACAGTTGGGGTACGTGTGGGTCAACCTCTCAGGGTTGACGACGATTATCGATTAATCGATTATCAGAGAGTCGATCAATCTATCCTATCGATCTCTATCCTATTCAGACTGTTATAAAAATGATTTAGAAAGGAGGACAATGATTGAGAAACACTTTAGGAAAAACACTGACAACATTTTGAATTTCCACTTGATTTGATTATATTTCATTTCTCAAATATTTTTTCTTGTTCTTGATTTTTTTTATATATATAGTACAGTAGTTTGTTTTGTTTTTGTTGTTGTTATTGTTATTTATGATTGTGTTATTATTAATTGTTTGCATAGCCTAGTTTTATTTAAGATAAATTTGTAAATAAGTTTTTATAACTGAATATAGGATAGACATTAAATAAATAAATAAAATAAAATAGCAAATATAGCATAATAATAGGCGACTCAGAGTATACATATTATGTAGAACACACGCTGCAGAAATAATATGTGGAGATATTAAAATAATGGTAACGTGTGTACTGTGTAGCCAATACGGCTAACAAGAGCTTTTCATTACCGGGTTTTTGGCAATAGAAAATCGGAAGTTGAATACAAATTAGGTATAAACATTACAGTAACAGCTTGGTGCGAAATTTCGTACTTTGATTTTTGGATTTTAACAAGTAACTTAATTTTTCTAATCTCACAGATATACATTATACACACTTCTCATTACTTCGTTCTACCCCCAGCCGGGCACACTACTGTGTTTTGGCCATGTGTTCACAGTGTTCACCTTGTATACATACCAGAACTACAAGTGTAGTGTCCCACTCGATTTGATACGACTGTATTGTGGCTGTTTTCTTGTTGAGTTGAAATTGTGCAACTGCAGCATGTCATTTGTTACCAAACAAAGGCATCAGTCTTTTTCATTCAGATGTTCTGTTCGCCAAGTTTACCCCCCGCTGTTCGGAACCGACTGGGCGAGAGGAATTAGGAACAAGGAGGAAGGAGATCAGAATTTTAAAACGGTGAAACCGAAATGGTGAAAAAAGAAACTGAAGTATTGTAAATCAATGCTGAGTCCATCCATGGGCTAAGAATGCAAGGACGAGTTGGATGGAGCCTCAACGCTCTGGGAACCTGGGGCGTCCACTGTCCAGTCCACTCTCTGTAACACTTTGTAATAAAACCAATTTGCAAATGTTAACCTCTGCATACTAATCACAGAAAAGGTAAGAATCACAACTTATACAAAACGTTCAACTTTTCAATCTCCACTCCCCGGTGAGGTGTTTAGACTTGCAAGTAAACCTAAACATGAATATAAAATAGTAACGCAGATCACGTAGGGGGGGGGGGGGGGGGGGGGGACACTCCGGGGCATATAAGTAATAAGTAAATAAATAACATGCGGATAATGTTATGTTACCTACGTTGTTACTCATCTCGGGTATCATCACAATAATTTATTCTTATAAATAAATTATAATTAATAACCGGTAGGTAATAATCACAGTATTTGATATTTATTTAATGTCTATCCTATAAAACTCATATAAAAGTGATTTACAAAGAAGAGCAATAAATAAACCAATAAAGTTAATAATGAAACAATAGGAAGAACAAAATAAAATAGCAAAATATCTCACAACAAAACAAACTAGTACAATAGAAAAGAGAACGAGAAGAATAAAATTTAATTGAGTTGAGAAAAGGTTTTATAACGTTAGAATAGAAAATAGAAAAATAAAAAATGATATGAAATAATATATTGATAATATTATCACAGAAATACACACAAGTGTGAAAAGGAAAGTAATATCACACAAAAATAACAAAAAGGAACAAAATGGGAGATACAAACAAATATAGAAACGAATGTAAAGATAAGGTTATAGTGAAAAGAAACCCCCAAGGAGCCAACAGGAAAAAGAAAGGCGATTAAATTAAAAAATAAAAAGTATAAAAAATTAAAGGGTAAGTCCCAACTCAAACGAACAATCAGACATAACCAATAAAATGATTACAGTATTGAATATAAGAGTGTATTTCATTTTCCTGACAATCAGATTGTAGAAATATGTAGGTACACATTATATTTAATTTAGTCGCTCATATAACCGTCAACATTACTGATATAACTTGTCCTTATCAATACAATTTATTAAAGGTTTTCTTTGACCCTAAAAAAAACTTCAAAGTTAGTAATGCTACGTTTACAGCTACGCGTTGCGAGCGAAGCGAGGGCGCGAGCTCCAATCAGCGGCCGAGTTTGTATCTTCTTTGCATGAAACTCGGCCGCTGATTGGAGCTCGCGCCCTCGCTTCGCTCGCAACGCGTAGCTGTAAACGTAGCATAATACTGACAACAGTATGTTCTCATTGTTGCGTTATACAATCTATCCAAGGTAGTTCTTATTGTCCACATATTAATCAGATCATTTTCGTTTGACGAATGGAAGATATGTTTTTGACAGAATTTTACCATGACAGAAGTGAAAAGGTGACAAACTAAATTATTTTACAATACATGGTACGGAATAATACAATCTAGTAACATGTTCGTGTAAGTACACAACAATGACTTGTAGCTTATAACAGTCGCAATACATGTTCAGCAATATGCCCAAGCAATATGCAATGTGACATCAATATAGAATAGACATAAACATGAAATAAACAATAAACATGCCTGATTTGTTTATATAATTTAATACCAGTTTTATTTCCGTGCAAAACTAACCAAATATGTATAAATGTAGCCACTCATGTTTGACATATTTAGATATATTTTATAATATGTAGTTATTTTGTGTTTTCAAACGATGACACAACATTTCTGTAGTACTTACATTACATTCAGTTTTGCACGTAACGTGCATTATACACTATACAGACTGATAAGTCCTTGCAAGCTTTAAGTTCTATTTGATTGTAATGTACACATCATTATCTAATCTTTGAAAGGAATTATAGAAGTCTAGTCTCCATACACACAAGCTTGTACATGCAAGATAAAATAAAACATGGATAATCTCAAGTATCCTACTTTGAAAAGGGCAACTAACTTATGTGACTATATCTTAAAATATTTGTTTTCCTCAGTCATAGCGGCATGATGTTATCATAGTTCTATTTGACATAATTATATCAGCTGGCATAGCATCACGACTGTTTTTATTTCTAGAATGTTATCTCCATTCTGAACTCAAAGTGAGTTGAAGAAGTTCATTTTACTAACATTCTGAAGTTCAGTTAACATATTCATAGACACTAGACATTTCCCATTATTATATTATAGAGAAATCAATATTAATAAATAATCCACAATTGATTGTGTGAACGTTCGTTGTCAAGCTGTCAACTACTCAAATACAAATTGGTTGGCAGTGTTTATGTGGGTAATTACAATTAACTAATATAATAGGTTAATGTAATCATTCTAAAATTGGTGCACACTATCTCAGATCATATCCAACTCCATGCTCAGATTTTCCACTTTCCATTTGTCGCTAGTTTTTAACTTTATTTAGTTCGATTTTAAATCTCCCGGATTTCTATTTTTCCCCAGGGGAATATTTCATAGGTTGTCAGGTGTGCTCAAGGTTCAGGTTGGCTGTGCTGGTATTTGTCAGTTATAATGATGGTGGATTCGTTCTGTTTGGATGACATGTCAAAGTTGTGTGAAGTGCATAAATACGCCTCTGGTTGTCGACATCATTCAAGAAAATGAAACTAAAAGGTAACCGTCCTTGTTCTCCGCCTAAATATCTTTTAATTACAAGTGGGGACACTGTATTGGCATCCTAAAACTGAGATACTCCTAGGCCTTCAAATTCAGACGAGGACTCTAACCTCATCTCTGGTAACACCCGCCTAATTTAGGAAGAAACTATTTCCTTCAGGAGAGTCGTGTAATTCGCCCTATGTTAATGAACCAGTAAACAGGAATAGCCTAACAGGAGTGTCCAGTGGTTTCCAGCATCCAGATTGAAAACTTGTAGTACCGGTAGGCCTAGGTCTTTATTTATTTTTGAAATGGAGGAACCCAAACAATTAGGCCTACCTAGACCTAGACCTTCGTTTTAAAAATATAGCATTACTTTAGTGTTGATTCAATATCTAAAAGTAAATTTGTATTTTACACATAATGAATGATATTTTTTACAGATTTTTTCACAGAATTTTTTTCATACCCAGACAAAAGTGAGTTGAGTTTGGATTTTTGGAAGACTCATCCTCAGAAAATTGGTTTTGCTATTCAACTTAGTTTTAGAGCCAACTGCATCGAAAGTTATATCGCGACTTATTACCGTTGTATGTTACCGGTACCTCTTTTTGTAATTTTATGTACCTTTATCTCAGAAACCATAAAGCTAGAGCTCCGAAAGCACATGCATACAGAGTACTGTTATAGTAGTACAGTGATTTATTGATTTGTCTTGAAAAACATATGTAGGCTACTGTATTTATTATAATGAGTAAATATGTGCAAACGTTTAAAACACATACATGTGAAGAAACCATTCCATCAAAAAAACTTCAACTATTCACAACATATGCGTCAGAGTAGATTTATAGAAAGTTTGATTATTTATTGCTTCAGTGGCTTCTGAGAAAAAATGTATAGGCCTACATGAAATTCTGAGAATGAACACAAAAGGTACACACACTCACCTTGCTAAATGCATATTATATTGTTTGTCTTCTAGCGAAAAGTATGAACGCTTGGTTGATTGCTGTTGCTGTTTCTAGTGTTCAGAGATTCGAATACCCTTGCCGATTGCGATTACAATAATGGTAACACAATATCCACGACAACCTTCCGCCCAGCCTACACTCTATACTTCATATCTCCATGACAATATCTAAAAACTGTGGAACACAACACGGCCCGTTTTACTTTGATAGTAACTTATTAACACTGATTTGATATCAGGGGAACATATTTCGTTATGTACAACGTTGTCTGTTTGTGTAATCAGTTAATTTTTCTCTTTAGGGGAAAATGAAAAACAAAACATAATAGGACACAAGTTGGGAAGTTGTTCATGTAAAGCCACCTCTTACTGCCGAATTATAAAAAAAAAATCTAACCATGTAGTACCTAATAACTATCCTATATCAATTTACATTGAAAATATACAAATACACTGTAGACTTTTGTATCTTTTTATGAATGTTTGCGTGTTTGGTGGTGTATTAAATGGATGGAAATAATGATAAATTATACTTGGACTTAGCCCCCATATATATATATATATACCGTATATATATATATATATATATATATATATATATATATATATATATATATAGAGAGAGAGAGAGAGTATACGAGTGTAGACGTACACTGTCCACAATGTACGATACCTATAGAGTATGCTGCTGACTGGATAAAGTAAAAACGTTTTTTGAAAAATGTTTCCCTCAAGACTGAAAAGAACAAAATAATGCTTACGAAATTGTCCGCTACCGAAAATCAGTTACACGGCACAATGGACGCAGAATTATTAAATTAAAATCAGTATTTATAATCAAATCTCAATGCAAAATTGAAATATAATCCGTCAATCAATGTATCAATAAAACATGAGCACATATATTATTTTAGAGATGAGATATCTTTGGTACCGTACTTGTAAACAGGAGTAAGTTTTCATGACATTATGTATGTGTACGTCACTTAAATATAACCTTATAGAAAGAATGATCGTGATACTGGGCCATACAACACTTTCGGAAATGCTTTCGCTTTTACTTCAAATCGTCTCTTCGTGTTTCACAGCGTAATTTAACTATTATTATCAAGGGCATGCATGTAGTAATTTGAATTTTGAATTGTAACAGCACAGATTATTGATAACGTTTCCTAGTTCACACTGAACCTATGTGTAACACCACATCTCCAGTTGCTGGGGATTTGGCACACATTTGGGTACTTCTCGAGTAATTATCCTCTTTTTATACCATAATTTTGAAATAAATTTTAAATCGTGCATATAGTCAAGAATGTTTTATTTGTAAACAATACAGTATTTTAATAAAACCGTTAACATAATTTTAACATTTCCATTCGTGCAGATTTGACCAATGTTTTGTATTTGCTCGTGTCCTAAAAAGTGAAAGCAACACTCACCAGGCTACATACATAGGCAAATACTGAAATCACAAAATATTTGTATAGTTTGCATTAAATTGCTATGTTTTTTATGATCTTCGCCGCCCAAGTAAAAAACAAAACAAGAGAACCAATGCCGTATCCGAACACAACTATTTTACCATTACCACAGCGTGACAAAATGTGTCACGCAGTTATTATACGCTTGTCTGGTAAAATCTCAAATCCCATTGTGAAAACATCTAACTAGAAAAGGAAACGATCTGCTTGGACGGTGTCGTCTCTTCAAGCCGATATTTTTTTCCTGTAATGCCAACATCTGTTGGCCTTGCTTACAAAACTTGCTGACGATACATTGGTGAAGCATTGTTGGCGTTACGTGAAATTGATTAACGCCAACAGCGAGTGATGACAATGCGTTGGCGTTACGGGAAGTCTTTTATTGGGAGGTATTCCTATATTGCCAACATACATTTATGTTTAATCACTAGGTCCTAATTTCCGTCTCCGTAGCCTAAGATACTTGAATTATAAGATAAAAGTATAAGGTTTGTACTTTGTAGTAAAGGAATAGGAATTACGCCGACGTCCCCCTTGGCAAGTCAATCAAACCATTCCCATTTCCAGGCAAGACATACTGAATAAATAAATTCCCTCGACGCCAACAACAACGAAGACCTTCGTCTTACGGAGTAACCGAGTTCTTTCAAAACAACGCCCCTCAATGGCTGCGTTTAACATCGATCTATATTGCAAACAGTTATACAGAATGTTGACATTAGGGGGGAAAAGGTCAATCTCATTCTCAACCTGCTTTTATGGGGGACTTTTATTTGCCAGTTGAACTAACCGGCCGTTCATGCTCGACAGAGAGATGATCATAACAATACCAAGTTCATTTTTTAGATTTCACTTTGTCAACAAAGGCAACGCAAGTTGCAACGGACAAATATTTTGAATATGTCGATACCAAGGTACCCGATAAATGGAACATGTTTCTTAATAATTGCAGTGGGGGAAAACATTCGTTTGATAATAGGGCAAGGGCACTGAAGAAAATGCACGTATTTGAAACCACGAGTACAATTTTTGTATTAGGGTTTTGAACTATATTTTTACAAGAATTTATTTTTCATTGGTTGTAAGTTAGTAGTAGGGCCTACAGTACTAGAAGTAATACATACTATATAAACACTCTGTAAAATGAAATTCTCAACCATCAACCACGCTAAACTTCCTTTGTTGTAATGCATTATGGATGGCATCCTCGAACTGGAAACCAATACGCGTGTCATTATTTTTTACTCTTTACGTTTTGATATATTCATAACGGATTCTCTACAATGAATGAATAATTTAATTGTATTATGAATCAATGAATTAAACAATAACATCAACATGCAAACTGTGTCACAATAAATTGATACGTATACAATATCGACTGTGTTTTGCTCATGCGTGTATGCTTGAAAAGATAAAAACACCCTCACACCCATTAGGTCCTTCCCAGTCCGGTATTTTTGTCGGAAATTATTTTTTTAGATAAACCAAGTTTATTATTGAAACTCTCTAGTCCGACACTAACTTTCAACACAATTATAATATTGGGTATGCACACAGACCATAATCAGCGTATATTATCAGGAGTCCAGTCACAAATAAAAAAGTGTAGGGACGGTCAACCGTTGAAGACAATATCAATAATAATAATATTAATAATAGAGACATAACACTGAGAAACCGAATAATGAAAAAATTACGAGGTCGTTGTAATGTAATATTTAGAAAAGAAAAAACAGCAACGAGGAAATGGAAATCGATATCGTTTGACACTGAGAGCCATATCGAAATAGTCTCGGAAAATTTCTCGAGGATTTTCCAAAAATGTATCTATTCGCCGTCGGAAATGTTACATTCCTAATGGTTTCTTCCTGTCTCGGTGTCTCCTGCCCTCCGATGGCTCACTCACCTTCAGATGATTGTACAGGATGCTGCAACTCTTCTCTGATGACCAAACAAACCTCGCACTCTTTTATCCCAATTTTTAAACACTCATAAATAAATAATTAACAATAATTATTACAAACCATGGCCTATTGTAATTTTTAATTCGTGTTTTGGTGGAGCATGTCTGTTATTATGAAGCGCCATTTCTTTGCGGACAAGCTACTAACTGTTGTGTTCAATAATGCCTAATTATTTCTATTAAAGTGGAAGGAAGAGTTATTGTCTTGAAATTAGGAAATAATGCTTCAAGTAATTATGGCCAGAGGTAAAACGTTGAGTTTCAGTTCTGCACTCTCCAGAACAATGAATATAACATACTTAAACATAGCTTTAATTTCTATTACTGGTTTAATGATCACAAGCGCACAGAAGTGTTAAAATCTTAGGATCTAAATTACAAATTCTCTCTGGTGTGGTCATTATCGGGCCTTCCTCTCCATCTTGTCCGTGTTCTCTCTCTCTCATCCTCCCATTGACCACATGACGGCCGCAGGTTTGCGCTACCAATGCAATGAAGACCACAGGGCTTTGGCTAGCCGACCGCCAAGTCCGAACTGAGGCGTAACTGGCTACGCCACGGTCTAGTGGTCTTCTGCGCGTCCTTACATACACTACATAGCCCCCCCCCCCCCCTTACCACCCACCCACTGTATGTGCACGCAGATACGTACATAGCACCGAGCTGACAGAGCATTCATCCGTGAAAATAGTTTTCAAATAAGTAAGCCCGTAATGTCCTATAATCTTGCAATTTGTTAGGCCGTGTTCCGAAATGATGTCTTGTTGGTTTTGTATTTGGTTGCTTGCCGCACCCACTTAATGGCTTTTGCGATGTTATAATGATAATTGTGGGGCTTCGATCCAATAAAAACATTCAGTTAGGAGATGAGAACACGATAGCGAAATGGTTGATAATGTCGGGGCAATTTGAGAGCTGAGAGTGCGTTGTTTTGATCAGATTCTTCCATCCTACCCCTTCGGTGCTTTGCCACGTTTTTTTTTTTTTTGAAACTGATTGATCCTTCTGATAAACATGTTTCCATTATGAAGTGACGGACTAATATAAATTGTGAGGTTACATGAACGTGTGGCGAGGAGCTGTTTTTATCCGAACTCGACTGTACTGCAAATCTCGACCCTCTCACACTTAGTGCAAAGAAGAGCATCTTGGTGCAAATATGTTTCTACACTACTATTGAGGTTAGGTTAAAAAATACTTCCGGACTCCCGTTGGCGGGAAATGGGAATCACACATAACCTCCCAAATAGCCATCAGTGAATAGTGAGATATAGTGGTTAGTTTGGTTGGTATACTACATTTCAATTCATGACTGTGCCAGATCGGGGCACATTCTAAATAAATGCATACCACTTATTGTTAAATATGGCATATTATTTCCTTGACTATGGTGATGTCCATCCCCTGGCTTCCACCCAAGAAAATGTTAGGAGTATTTTAAGTGTTTAATCAAACTAATTATTCGATAATTAGTGTATTTCCGCGAGGAGATCGACCCACAATGGAATCGGCAAAGCTTTTCACTGGTCAGTGAAAGAGAAATGTTTGCCCAGTGATGTTGTCAGTGAGTCAGTCGGCATCACAGTCTCCGTATTATGTCATGACGAATATTATACGTTGCCTGAGGCTAAGGCAAGTGGCTTAAATACGGTCTGTTTTTTTTTTGTACTTGAGCCAATCAACATAAATACAACAATAAAACAAATTATTCATGAATACAACACCTCAGGGCTGAGTGAAACACCCAGTCTAATAAATTATTATGCATGCAGGAAACGTAACGAAAAAAAAAAATGAATCCTAGGTCATCTGATTATAATAACAGATATTCTTTATGTTAACAAAAACTATACTTCGTTGAAAGCATGTCTGTGAATTTGACTGTTGGAACGAGAATACGCAATTGTAATACGATATGCCAAATGATTTCAAGTGTGAAAAAATGTAAATCTCCATAAAGAGAAGAATCCAGCTATAGCGATGCTTTATGATGCTGGCTGGCATGGAATATTACTAACAAAGCGTTTCACTTCCTTAGTGTTTTGTATCATTCCTTTTGTAGAACGTAATTGAACCTTATTATCCTTTAATGGCAAATAAATGAATTAATGCATTCTTGTTGCGAACTCTTTTGTTGGTCTGACAATGTGTAACGTCTGATCAGTACATTATGTGTCATACTTGTCTGCATGGAGCACGGACCACCATGATTTGCACGTGGCATGTGTTATGGCTGTGTTGGTAGCCACGTGTTGTATGCTAGTGGTAATTGATTGGCTATAATGTTCACTTTATAATTGAACTGATAATATAACGCTAGGCCAATACACTTACAGTAATATATTTATTAATCTTTATATAATGATGATAATAATACAAATAATAATAATAATAATAATAATAATAATAATAATAATAATAATAATAATAATAATAATAATAATAATAATAATAATAATAATAATAATAATAATAATAATAATAATAAATATTAATATGTGGTTGGCAAATGGCATCTCTAATAAATACCCTATGATTAATAATAATTCAAGAAATACAAAAAATACAAGATACAAATAATGGACCATCCATACCCATTGCATAAAACTTAGTATTCCTAGAAAAAAGTTTATTTCAAATTTTATTGATATAATTGAATTGACAGTGTCATGTATATGTTCCTAAGTGCTTCCTGGCTGCTATAACTGATGTTGCACACGTGAAATACACACAAAATAATAACTACATACAATATTTGTTTGTATTATGGTTACATTCATTATTTATAGGTGATGCAATGACGAACACACACATAACCTGCACCCTACATTCACAACATATATATTATATAGCCTTGGTGCGATTGTGTCAATGTAGCATTCTGAATTGAAATCAATCAATTAGTCGTGACACCTTATACGATCGAATGTGACCAAACAAAATGTTTGAAAATACAACATGCGAGTTTCTATGTGGCAGGCACGCACCGTGATGCGTACAAATAACTGTGAATGAATGAATTGTTTTATCTGAAAAAAATCTAAAATCGTCGAAACCCGTACGCAAGAATTGCCCATAACCTGGGATCGAGGTTTCAATTATTGAAAATTACTGATGTTGTGTGTTTGTTTTATCCATATATTATTATGTTACCTGTCTTGAGAAAAACAAATTACAATATACTCTTATTTGTCTGCTAAAATGCCAGAAATATCTTTATTTAATATTATTATTTAGTTATTTATTTCCATCGTGTTACATTATTTTAATAAATGAGTATGTTATATGTAAGTCAAGATAATTATGTTGGGTCTAATCGCGCCTAATGTATTTATACCGGGGAATACACTGCAACTGATATAATTGACGAATTATGATGATAAATATTTAATATAAACAATAACAATAATAGTTATAATTATCACCATAATAGTAAATTAATGATCATGGACAAAATAATATACTAGGCCTGATAAGGCTTATAGGATGCCATTTAATTTAAATGTGAAGTGTGTTATGCTAATCGATAACTTATTTGTTTATTCAGGTGGTAGTAGTTGTATCAAACGTACTTTCCGTAGCTGAAGTGTGGTGGTCAATATATTCTGAACAGTTGTTGCCTCTCGAGTCTTCTCTCTCTCTCTCTCAGACCCTGTTAGGATTCTCTTTATTTCTCGCTCCCTACTCGACCTCTACAGCTGTTCGACATGCTAGCTACATTGAGCAGTACATTGCTCACACTATAGCTCTAAACCGGCCCTATGCCTGCCTGCGTTCGCGCTATGCTGTGTGCTTCCCTAATTATCTCGCAGGCTCTAAGTGCTAGTGGAATGGGGGACCCCCACAATCCCTAACACAAGCCAACTAAAGGTTGATACGATTTTACTCTCCAAAATAGTTTAACTGTTATTCCACAATACAAATTCCCATTGAAATTATAAATGTTAATGGATTCAGAATGGCAGTTTCAAAATACCATGGTCATCGAACCAAGTTATTCGTTTGATCGTTCAATCCTGTCCGTTTGATCTATTCAGAACCCTTGGCTTGGCTTTCGTTTAAGTGCCAAATTTTACTGGCCAGCTATTTTATTGTCTCTGAACTCGCTTCACCGCTTTAATTAGCCTTTAAAATATTTAATAGCTTACGAAATAGGGCCGAGTAATAAAAAACTTAAAGATCTGTTTTATAGCAGGGTTATTATCGTCATGTTATTAATATAATTTTCATCAATTAATGTGTCTCTGTTGATATCCTATTTTAAGTAAAATTGGTTAGGGGTGGGAGGGTTGATTTGAACAAAAGAGCAGAGAATTATCTATTTCAGTCAATGGTCGAAAGTAGAATAATAATTAGGACCCTTCATGCATGATCTTCAGTGGAATGGGGTGGTGTGATTGGCTATATGTCATTGTGTATAGTGAGCTTCTTCCAATATGTCCTTACCCACTGCATACCAACCCTGCAGCAAAACCCTCAACCCTTCGGGAAAACCAGTCAAGTTATACTTCAATATCAGGCGACAGTTTTTTCTACACATGTCTCTATCTCTCTTGTTTGCATTACTCCATCACAAGCGTCCACTCTGTTAGTCCACGTGGAGTTGAAACGTTCGTGTCACCGCGAAAGCCGTTGCTTGGCAACGGAACAGAAAGAACGCTCGCTATTGGTTTATGCTAGTTTTCTATTGGAGTTGCTTGTAAAGAGTTCCGCCTCTCGTGCCAGAGACGCATACGGCCGGGTGGGTGTGACTTGAGTCAAGCCTCGCTATTGGTGAAGTGGCTTGAAACTCGCGTTCTGATTGGCGGAGAGACTTATAAGGACTCCACGTGGAGTGTCTCAGTCACTTCACAAGGGTGATACGGGCAATCTAAAAGGGAAGGGAAACGAGGGGCTTGATACGCCAGCCATATTTGGGGGAAAAAGGAAAATCAGTGAAGAGTATTTGCTAGTGGGGAAGGGGAGGCTTGAAAACGAAAAAACCTTTTGTGTTCAGAAGAGCGAGAGTTTTGCACAGTAGTGTATAAGGGTGGGCAGCCATTTTGGGATATATTTTTTATTTCTTTACATTAATATATTTCTCTCCTTTCTTCAAGCGAACAAGGTAGGGAAGGTAGTGTGTTGGTACAGAAGTGTGTGTGGCTGTGGCACATTGGGAGCTATAGCGGTTGACGGGAACAGGCCTGGGGGTGGTAGAGGATTGACGACTGATTGGGCGAGGGGGGAGAGGGGGAAGGCAGGCGGGCGCTTGCACAGCGCGTCGCGCGGTTTAGTCGTATTGCGAGCGAGCTAGAGTGCGGATGTGAGGCACCTCGTTTGTATAGGCAGCAACTCTACCATTCTACATTAGCTAAACGCGTGAAAACAATTTAATTAGTTAATCGTGTTTACCTCGCCAGTTACATCATACCTGGATTAACTTCAGTTAAACAGTGAATTGCAATCAAGGATTACTATTTAAGCTTCGGTTCACGTTTTTTGTACATTGGAATTGCTCTGATGTAAAAGGAATTTATTTTCTTTGTGTGCAGGAATCGAATGATTTCTTGGTATTCTCATCCAACAAACATAACTTCAGTGATATACAGTGTTCGGCCAGCAGTATAATTATAAAGTTTTTACCATAATTAGCGTTGTTACTTGTCTGGGCTAGTCCTTGTGTGCGGCAGTTTACCCATGTGGTTACATTATTAAATTAAATTCCCTTTGTGTTTTATTCTGTATTCGCTCGTAAAAAGCGCTCACGAAAACCCATTCACTCAAGTTGCTTTTATTATAATCAACGGTTTGTTGTCAACACTTGAGCTGGTGTAGCTAAAACCTGGAGCGACATTTCGATTCGAGTGCTTATTGGTTACGATTCACTAGTGACGCCACATCGAATGATCTCACGGTTGATAGATCAAACGTAGGCCTACCTATCGGATTAATTACCTCGCCGAGTGCAACATCATCATCAACACCGTCGCGACGCCAGGCGTCTACTATTCACTCTCCGGCGTCGTCGACGTCGTCACGGTCAAGCACCGCGACGCCGAGCAGACGCCCTCCCCAGGGCACCAAGGAGGGCAAAGTCAGTCAGCATCAGAATAAGATGCGTTGCTGACATAAGATGTATCCTACAGCAGGCATGAACGCTGCGGCGGCCGCGGCGGCGGCAGCTGCTCGCCATCCGGTAAGTACGCCACTGGGGTAGCGCATGATTGCCGGCGGGAGAGTGGCCTGGCCTGGCATGCAGGCGTGGCGCGGCATCGGCCGAATTACGGACCGGCCGTAACTAAAAAGGCGCCATAAGTTGTCTCGTCGCTATATGACCGTGCCAACGAATGTTGTGGTTCATGTTTCACTAACAAAAGAGACATCTGTTAGAGCTATGCCTTAGTAGGTATATTACCTGATACTTGTTTGCTCTCTTTGTACCGTTTTTGAATATCTGACTTACTAGTTGAATACGATTTCACGCGTGGCCTTGTCGCCGAGGCTTGTAGCTTTTTTATTCTATCTTATCCCACCGAAATGAAGTGATCCATTCTCCATTTATTTTCATAACATAGTGCATGTTATATCTGTCTCGATGTTTAAGCTTTAGAACCATCAATTTCAAATCGACATAACCCGACCGAGTGTAGGTTATTTTCTTGCTTTGCACCCCCGCACCCTGACAACAACTTTTGAGGGATGACGAGCGTGGTAGGCTAGACCTGGCACTATTTCAAGTGTGCGACGTCACGCTGTCATCAACAGGTCAGAGAAACCATCGGTTGGTATGTATTTATCCTCACAAGTAAATCACGGGTGGCCCAGAGCACGTGTAAACTAATGCGCACTCATTTTTATCCGAAATGGTTATTGATCGTTACTTTCCATCAGCGTGTGTCGTGGATTGTTGCACATTGATTCGTGATTAATAATTAGCCTAATAATTAGATTGAGCCAAAAAGTAATTGGGTGAGTGGAGGAGGATGATGGAGGATGGATCTAAGGAAGTATAAAAAGGTGACAGTGTGGTTTTACCATTCTGTGTATGAGCGCAAAGATATTAATAATTTTGTCACCACTGTTCTTATACAACAGTGTGAGGGAGGGGTGGTTAACCGCAGACAATAACAGTTTTGTATAGGTAATATTTCATTTGTCACGTAAATTTTAAATCTCAGAAGTACTTACTTCGTATCAATGAAAAACTATACACAATTCTGATATGCATAAGTGAACACGATCGGTGCCGCTTCATGTCTCAGTCATGGCCGGAGCTTAGCCCAATTGGTGGGAGTTGACAAATGGCCGAAAATTTAATACCCTATTCAATTTGATGCTAAGTAGACACCCGTAAATTATCCAGCCTTTCTCTGTCTGTATGTCTGTCTGTATGACTCGCAGCTAAAATAGTCACCTTTGCTGAGATTTTCACTTTCGGAGATGCACGTGTACTGTGTATATACCTGGAGGTAACACCGGATGTTTGTAGAATAATGTGAACATACATGGACACGAATCGTGCCCCTCCCCCCCCCCCCCTCCACATCCAGCTACATTCAAACCATTTGTTGTTGTGTCTGTCTTTTCACGAACCGTTTTTGTAACTCTGGGTGGGGGAAAATGTTAATTAATTACAAGTGAAGCCTAAGCCTATTTAGTGCAGTCAAATGGGGTGTTGCTGGCTATTAGTACTTACTAGGGCCTACTTAGTACTGTTACTAAGTGCTTGTTCTACTAACACGTTGTTGGCCCAGGTCAGGAAGATACTGGGCACACCCACACATTTGATTGCACAACTTACGGGCATTTTGTCAACCGTCAATGCAATTAGTGTCCCAAACCGTGGAAGAAGCAAACTTTTCATTGAGCGTATACGCTGCTTTCCATTCATAATTTAAATGAATTATCAGTCACAAAGTTATCTTTGAACAAACGTGTCTCTTCACGATCAACTATATATGTATATATAAACATTGCCAATGGTTGTAGTCTGGTCTGGTTTAAATAATTAATAGCTCGATGTTCTGCTTTCGTTTTCTTTTGGCTGGCCTACAGTCAAACGTGAAACCGATTACGACTCAAAAGAAAATCAAATGGTATCATTGATAGCTATGTTTCTATTTTTTTTTTCTCATTTATAAATATGTGTAGGCCTATTTGCGGAACTTTGGTTTCGTTCGTGTCGAGGTTCTAAGGAGTACCCCCCAATATAATATAATAGAGACTTGATGGGGCAAGACACACATAGCAGGTGAATAACTATACTGTAGTAATAAGTGGTAGTATGCAATATGCATGAAGTCTGGGGGTTGCCACATGGTTCAAATCTCGATATGTATAAATAGCTGCTAACTAATCAAGGTGTTGAATGTGCTAATCGACAGGCGGTTTTACGAAACGATTCTTCAACTCCACAATCAAGACACTTGTGTTTTTAATTACCTCCATCCAACATGAGTAGTCTAACCGGAATCAAAAATTGAGGTCACGATTATCGTTTCTTCGAGATTAAAAATGAAACATCTGCCAAGGAAACAGGTTCGCTTCCATTTGGAAGTAAGTGAAACAAGCGCTGTCAAGGAATTTCACGTCCATGTTTTTATTTACTCGGGTAAAACACTTGAAAAGAACAAATATTGCTTCAAATCGAAGAGAGAGGTAATTGATAAATCGGGCAATTAAGAAAAGTTCTATTCTTGTTATCCCTATAACAAGAATAGAACTAGAATGCACCCCTGTGCATGTCAGTGGTAACGTTTTGTATTTCATCACTTGTCCTATGCTGTAGCCTGCAGCTGATTATTTAATCATACGTTTTAAAAACGTATTTAAAAAAATACGAATTGACTTAATAATTAAATTACACTACATTTTTACAAGAGTAAATTCATTCCTGGAATAATTTGAGACCATTTTATATTATCGTGAATGGGGCAAACATGAATACAAATCAACCTGTAATTATATTTGTCATATGCTTTGTGTTGGTAGGGTGGTACTCTTTGTGTGAATTTCTGAACTGATACACGAGATATTTGGGGCTTGCTTTCGGTTACAGCTCAAGTCCAATAAACTAGGTGAGAAAATATCTTGTTTGGTTTAGAAAAAATCGACTTTTCCTGCCTGCGCTGCGGTTCACTTCAGTGACGTAATGCTGTATGCAAACAATTATGAACTGCTCATTAGAGAAGCTGTCAGTCACTCGCTGTCTGTCTCAACTTAAGTATCAACACTCGGCGGTCGCTTACTTAAGAATAGGATAAGTTCAATTATTGCGCTAAACTGGAGTTATTTATTACCTTTAGAGGGAGTTTCCAATCTTACGGAAGGTAATATCGGTGTGAAATACGTCATACGGGGTGTTAAGTGTATTTTCGGTGTTTAATATATGTACACTATTTACATAGGGCTAATGCCACTTAAGTGTTACCTCTGTCATCTGCCAAATTAAATAAAATATTTAATCGTGTGCTGTTATAACTTTAGACTCGAAGAAATGCATAATTAATAAAGGATATGCTTTAAATAAATAAATAAATTATTGTAATTATTTTAAGAATAGAACCATAGTAAGATTGGCAATATGTACACTTCCAAACTCCCAAGTACGGGTGGATTTTATTAAAAAAATATATTTTGTGTTATTAGATACTTCCTTCGATTAGGCCTATGGTTAAAATATGTTCAATTTCTTTAGGCACTGGTATTTTATTAATTCATTTCTCGCAGTTGATGTGATATCTTGGATTCTGTCTCGGCATTCGCAATTTGTGCTCAGACTACTATTTTTCAATGACACAATGGTACGGGGTAGACAAAACGTACGGATTTAATGTGTCATTTTACAGAACTTTTCAAGATTTATTTTCGGGGAATAAATTTCATCTTTGTCTTACTCGAGTCTAGATGTTTCGAGTGTTTAAGTAAGCAAAACCTCGAGGCGCATTTCAAACTCGGTAATAAGTGTTTTGTTATTTGTCGGTGGTATTGTTCTAGGTTTCAGAGGTCAACGAATTACCAGTTGCTCTGAGTACTGTGCTGCCTGCCTGCTTGTACACGTGAGGCTTGGCTTGGCCCACCTCGAGCCGTGAAATAGCAGTATAATTAATACTATTTAACAGGCGTTGCTCTAACAATGAAACGCTATGACCGAGTGGAAAGGCGTTTGCTTTGCTGTGCATAATATTTATAAAGAAATCTATTCGCTCAGACTTACTATGTAGGCCCATCTATCTCTTAACATAGAGGTCACTGCATGTGCTTGTCTATGGCACCTGTTATATTGAGTTGGTTGTGGCTGGTAAACGATGATATTTCAACAAGTTCGGGCAGTTGATTATAAAAGAAAAGGTGTTGGACTGTTGGCTAATTTAGTCGAAGTGGGAAAACGTGACTTAAAATTGAGTGTTTGAATAAACATCTCTGACATATGATTGTATGTATGGCACCTGTATCTGACGTAGACCACAACGAAATTGGCTACTTATTGCCTTCACGAAGAATTTTTAATTCCTTTTCTCTATCGTTGACATTTTTGTGTTGATTAACAATTTTAACCGATCACAGAATGCAATACAACATGTACACATACACATAATCTCGAAATATTCCTAAAACGCCCAACTTGGAAGTCTTCTGTGTTCTACCCACTGAAATATGGACGCCGCCGCCCCCCCCCCCCCCCCCCCCCCCCCCCCCATCATGCGAGGATAGGTACCATTCAGTGATGTTGCTATGATGATCGCTTTGAAAAGTGCAATTAATTATATACCTCTCGCCAGACAACGAGAAAACATGCGAACACAAATATGAAGGTATGCATGCTTACCATGCTACATGTTACGTGTACAACAGCAACACATCAGGCAATAATTACAATCGTTTTTATGTTGATTAATTTGGTTGCTTCACGTTGTGCCGCGAGAAACACACCCACCGCTAATAATACAAACCACTTGCTAGACATAAATTTGTATTCGAAATTCGTGTTGTTATGGTTCCATCAGGTGGCTGGCCCACGTTATAGCTTTTAGACTTACGTTGTGTTATCACTATCACAGCATGCACATTACGTTTATGGACCCTTCCGCCTGCCCGCCGGACATAACATACGTGGAATACACAAACACAAACAACACGTGACTAATTCTTACGCGCTTTGGATACGAACAAAGTTAATTTTCTGTGAAGGAATTAGAAAGTCACGTTTTTATTATCTCTCCCCGAGAGTAGTTTTATGTCGGTGCGAACACGTCTATAGTACACTCGGTGTACACCGAACCTCCTTGGTGTACACCTTGTGGTTGTTCCAGACATGAGAAGAGACTATAGTGGAGAGAGACATAAAAAGGGGCCGTGTGAAATATTGAGGGGGGGGGGGGGGGGGGGAATCGAACAAGGCATACCACCCTCAATATATTGTTTAGCAAGCAAGGTAAATTTGAGTGAAGGCAAATACGATGAAGTTTCGTAAAAACAAAACAAAAAAAGTTTTGATATTTGCCGGTCCATAATAATTTTTTGTAAGAAAAGTTATTCTAAACAAATTAGTAATAGCGATCAGAACTCATACGAAAATTCACTCCATTATCATGGTGCTGCTTGCTAAACTTTGGAAACCGTAACGTGAATTCAAAACCGAAAACGTAATACGGAATACGCTATACACAGTGTATATTTTTTTTATTTTTAAATAAATGCTAGTCTCTTCATGGATATTCAAGCTAACATAAAAATGCACCGCTAACAATGATCTTTACGATACTGACGGACTGCCATCATTCACCCGAGTACTCGAGCCCATATTGCGCATGACGCACGTGAAACTGTGACGTACTACTGACGCACGTGAAACTGTGACGTACCACATACGTCACGGATCCACGTTTTGTGACGTCCAACGGTTCTCGTTCAAAATGGTTCAAAGTACCAAGTGTAGTCTATCTGGATATGACGTAAACATCCAGCAATGACGTATACATCCAACAATGACGTCGAGTTCGAGAGTTGATGACGTCATTCATCGTCAATAATGACATCATGAATATGACGTAGGAGTCATGTGCGAAAGATATAGGTTAAAAATACGACAGTGAAGTTACTGATATTGAAACAAAACAGTTATGTTTACATATACACAAGTGACCATTAGGATAACAATTAATGAACCTTTGTACTGTCATGTAGGTTATTGGCATTACCTAACCTTTAAATTGGTAAATATTTGTTTAGTCGTATTATACAAACATTTAAGAATTGAGAATAAGCAAACATATTAAACGAGACTTGGGTAGAGTCTCAAATCCTAACTTGAACCCGAAACCGGAAAACCCGAATATGTCTTGAATTGAACCGGAACTTTATAAGAACATTTTTTCTAACCCTGATCCCGAATCCGTGTTATGAATCTCTGAAAACGATCCCGAACTATTAATTACCCGGATCATTAAATAGTTTAAGGTTGGGCCATTCATTAAAATGGAGGTAGGGGTGAGCAAGGTTTCCAAGGGCGAGAACGAATACCGAGTTTGTAGTCTATAGTTCAAGCAGCAGAAAAACAGATTTTTTGTCCAGATTTTCTTACCTAGACAGACACTCAAGCGCCAACTACTACGAAACTATTCGGCTTACATCATATGCAGGGCTAAACGTTCTATGCAATATCCTTATAATTCTCAAAGCTCCTAATACACATTTGTGCATGTCACGTGCTTGAATTCCTTCAGCGAGATCGAGATCTGACAACTTAATATATTTTTAATTTTAACTATTTTCGGCCTATAATGGAAGCATTGGTATATTTTTTTTTTTTTTTAATTTCCATTTATGAAACATCATCAGTTACACAAAAACTAACTTCACATCCGATTTTGGTAGATATGTAGGCCTACTCTATATTAGGGTATTTGTTGTATCGTTTGAAAGGAATCTTTATACTGTATACCTTCCAAAGAACATGCAAACATTTTATCGTTGATAGTATGTGTTTATGGAAAACAAAATTAAAGTCAAACAATATAAGTTAGAATACATTTTGTCACGTCTGTCTCAAAATGGCTCAAAGGTAATAATAAAACCAACACTGGGTCTGTTGACTCACGAGGGATTAAAAGAGTGAAGGGAGTAATTGAAGATTAAGGTTGGAATTCATAGTCAGCCCCTACACCTAGGGGCGCCCATTGTTACTAAGGTAACAGTTGTTTCCATGTTATTTCCCATAAACAAAACAAATCCATAGCAACAATGGGTGCACCTAGGTGTAGGGGCCGACTATGAATTCCAACCTAAATTTCAGTCTGACTGAGTGCTCTGAAGTCAATAAAGATGCTCCCAATTGATAACGAGATTATTACATGTATTACATACATTGTTTGCATCCACTTAGCTTAACCCCCATACCTCAAATATTACTGTGCCAATTGGGGGTCGCCTCCATGGCTGTTTGGTATAGCCATACGACACGTGGGTGTTGGGGATATCGTTTGAATCATGTGTGCCCGATATTATCCTCTTCTTATTGTAATATTAAAGTTGAGTGTGCATTGCAATAGCATCTCAAGTGTACAGACTCGTATATGTGGACACAACGGCTCTTGGGCATTGTCATTATATACATACACAAGTCATTGTAATTATTATCTCCTCGTAGGTATCAAACATTGATAACGAAATGATGGAAAATAAAAATAATAATAATACATTCTGATGAACTTAAGATATAGTTTGTTTGAAGTGCGTTCAGAAGGCCGTGATGACTATGGTATAGAGCGCGCTAGGTTGTTGCACTTGGCGGCCACTCGGTGAAGTTTCCGGGAGTCTATGACGTCACATGAAAATATTCAACGCGAGAACAATGGCCGTCTCAACTCAACAGATGCCAAAACATGCGATGCATCCCTTTTGACGTACGTGCCACGGCTGTACTGTACTGTACATAACACATACCAGTCACTTCTACTTGCTGAACATTGTGCTTTGTGGAATGTGATTCCTTGGCACGAGGATTTTGTTTTTCTTTCTAGTGAATATATAATTTAGATTTTAGGGCGTGCGTACTAGAGTATCATTTGGCCTCAAATTACATAAAGAGCTACATGAAATGAGTGGCCGATTATAAGAACTAACATATCAACGGCTAAAAACTGAAGTGTGCCTATTTTAATATTTTGAAATGCTTTCGTTTCATGTCTCCATCATATTCCCCCAGATCTCCAAGCGCGACTGTGTTCACAATGTAAACATTAGCTTTCAAAATGCATGTATCACGGTTCTTTGATGTTTAGAAGATTGCCATCCGTGAGCGCTTGAATCGTATTATGTTGAAACTTGAAAATGTCTTCTTGAAGATGATGGGGGGCGGGGCTGGGAAAAGTGAATAAAAGAACCAAGAACTGTGATAAATTAATTAAGCGCGCGCAACTGAATGTTGCAAGGATACAGTAGTCATCTCTGTGTCCGACGGAATTGTCCGGACAGTTGTTTCGCATGTACGAACACCAGAAAACAGTCAAGTGTGGAATCATTGTGTTAACTAGACGATAACGTGTTAACACATGGGTAAGTACTAAGTAGCATGTTCCTCCACGAATTACGTCACCACTAATTACTTATTTTTATAGTGAGTGTGAAGGACAATCTCGCTGTCCACGGGGGTGTACAAACAAACTGTATGCAAGAGACATGTGGAGGGTGGAGTGTTAGCCCCCCCTCCACCCCCACCCCAACCCGCTACGGTCAAAAAAAGAAAATATCCGGTCAAAAAAAAAGAGAATCCTGGGTAAAAGTCGAAACGGTTCCTGATCATAGCTTCCCAAAGTTAGGTACTTTAAAAGAGGGACACATTAAACTTTGTCTCGTGGATCGAACTTCCCACCATCTATACAAAACGCATTGGTATTACAATAATTCCGTGTATCTACAGCAGAAGGAAAAACATTCCCCCCTCCCTCCCCCGTCTGTTGGCCCAGTTCCTACTCTCTGTGCCTGGTGGGAATGTGTAATGGCTGGGGTAAGGTTGTAAACCACCGCAAAGAATACGAAAATGAAAAGTTATAGCGGGAGACAGAGTGAGGTCTTTAGCATGCACCGGGCGAGACTTCAAACTCTGTCTTCATTCGTTTTCTTTTTATGACTGCAAGCATTTCTCCTGCCCATCGTTGAAAGATGTCTAAAAACAACTTCAGTTGACTCCGCGCTCTACTCTCCCCCCCCCCCCCCAAGCCGTCGACGTAATAGGGATTTATTTAAAAAAAAAAGAAGAGACTTGTTTTTCTTCCATGCGTGTGTTCCCCTAGGGTATATTTTGACAACACAACTACGCTATGTATACTTTTTTTTTTAACTTTTCGGTCCATAATAACTTGTGTGTTCTTTTTCTCCCGATCTTGTGCTCTGTGGCTTGTTTAGACAAGTTCAGCGTTTTATTTCCCATCTCGCTTCACGATGGTTCTTGTCTGTCAAACCTTCTCTCGGCTCTTGAAACTCGTCGGCTAATCCTCCGACTTCCAACTTAGTTAAAATTTTGAAACGCAGCCAGAGAATAGGAAAACACCAATTAACAGTTTCACACTATTTATCAGAGGCGGCACTGGCACCAAACAACCTGCCTGTAGGCTACCAAGTATGCGGATACCATTTCAAAATAAGTAAAAAAACACACTTCTCCAGAAAATAACAACATGGATGAAGGACGATAATATATCATTTTATTCATTTTACGAAGATTTATTTAGTGCGGCTTCTGCACAAGTCGTAAGGAATGTTCATTTAAAAAGAATTGTGGCTCTGTTCGTTTTATTAATGAAACCATTTTAAGATAAATTTTCTAATTCTTACTACGCCTGTCAGTATCGTGAGGAGACAGAATCATAGGCGTATGCTTACGTACACGTCATAGGTCCTAGTCGTTGGGTATTGGATACAATATACATTTTGTCCTCGGTGCCCAAAAAGACCCGGACAAACAAGTAGATAGCTAGAATTTTTCTAAATTTTGTAGATCTCAATAATGTGCTGAAATTGTTTCGTTAATGACACATACTATCATCCAAATTTCGGATATTGATTCCTGACTACGTTTGGCCAGGAATACATTTCGAGAGGGGCCGAGGTCAAGGCTTCGATTACTGCAAACATTTATTTCGTCCTGACCCAGCAGCGATAGGTTCGAAAAAGATTCGAGTTCGACAAGTCCCCGCCAGGGGAATTACCGACCATGGTCTTCGTGTAGCAATTCAATGTCTGGAATCTCCCACACACGCACATCGGGTAATTGACTTGACCGATTGATCGGATTTATGCGCATATTATGTAGCTGACTGAGCCGAATCTATTCACGAGCTCACAACGTATAGTTAGTTACCTGTGGTGTGGGTTTTCCACACGTTTCGCCACATTCGTCGATTGTGACACACAACATAGTGCGACCCATGGGTTGGCAAACAAACACCGCTAGGCTAATCAAAACACGTAAGAGCTAGTTAGTACCCCTCAAACACATTACTGACTGCAGTGAGACGGGAAGCAAACATTGCTATCGCGCTTATCACAACCATAAATATTGACCCATGTTCACATTTTAAAGCAGTATATGTATATGTTACACGACGGTATTTAAACAACTACAACAACAACATTGGTACGATCACGTTACTTACCGGACATGGTGTGGTTCGAGTTACTGTTCATGCTCGTTATCAACAAATTGTATTAACCCTTCTAGTGCACATGTCATTTTAAAAGACTTGATTGTACAAAGCTCAATAATTACGTTGTCTGTGTCGAGGTTTGCCTTTCGGTGTTACAAGCACATTGTTGCATGGCTTCATACGGCGGCTTTGTGCTTTCGGATCGGTTGCCTTTCGGTATTACAAGCGTATTGTTGCATGGCTTCGTTTTACTGGGGCTTTGTGCTTTTGGCCCTATTGCCTTCCTTGCAAGTGCATCAGCCTCGGCCACCAAACAGACAATAATTAATTCAATTCATTTATTGTTTCGTGCTTATCAGGGGCAAATACCGTCAAATATGCACGATTTCCTCGAAAACAACGTTGCCATTTTTAATGTATCGAAGTGCATCCCCTGTTTCTACGAAATTCTTTGTTTTACGAGATGGCAACGCATTATATTTTTCATTCTCGAGTGTTACATGTATCGTAATGATAATGCACTTATTCATAGCTTTTGTTCGTATAACCATATATGTAGTCTCCCCCAACAACAAATCAAAACCAAAATGAGTTGACTTGTACTCTGGTTAAAAAACAAACATCAAGGGCCGAACTTCGTGCTAGGCCTATGACACAAACAGCCCAAGTTGTTTTCGTGCCTTGTGATAGATAATTCAAGTGCCAACTACTTCCTCGACTTTGTAAATCTTATTGCACTCAGTGAAAGCCAAAGACTGGTGGTAGACTAATGTTATCTTTGGCAAGTTGAACCACTGAACACTGAACTGTGCAACACCCAGCGTGTAAATATAGAGATAGCCGCGAGCTGTCATTCTGGTATTTACCAGTCATAGATTAATACTCAAAATAAATAGAGGTACTGATTACAATACACACGCCTGTCTGTACTATAAATAATTCTTACAGCAATCGTATCTCGTAGTTCGATTTCATACCAGATATGGCTCTAGCTATAGGCGGGGTCTGCAAGAGACCAAATTACATGACGTCATTAATGTTGATACTTATTGAGTTATTGATTTGAAACGTTGACTTTTGATTGGTGGAATGATTCACGGTATTTGCGTGCGGTACATCACAATTATACGAAACTCTTGTGTCTAAATAAATACCATGATAGCCTAATTTGCTCACGGGCTTGCGTAAACATTTCAACATCCAACTTGATTATATATTGTTTATGTTGTAGCGACATATTATTGTCATCAGTTATGTTAGGCCTGCGTTGCGAGCATGTTTCTCATGCTAAACGTGCCAACATTTTCTTTCGCAGTAATTTATGCAATGCCTTGTAGGACACTAGTATAGCATACTGCAACTGCTTGGGTGCTAATTATTCACAGCATCACACTGGTGATAATTTATTTTGGTGAATATACTTTACACAACTAGACCCAATGGCGACTATTTGCCTGTATATGTGATGCGTGCTTGTTTCAAATTTGATTTGCAATCGCTTGAGGGTGGCATTTTGTTTTGATGTGTGTGTACCACGAATTCAGTAAGGTACACACGTCTCATCTTCCATAATCGGTGTGCTCGTACATTTCTTCTTTTTATATTATTATGTTATTATGAGCTAGGCATATATTTTATTGTGGTGTTACTATAAATTTGCATATTGTTTTAGAACAATGATAAGTAAATATTCCTGTTGATCGTCGAGGTACCTTAATGTGTGGGGTTGTGTAATTTGGTAGCATTGTCACATGTGTTTGCATGCACTGTGGATTTTGCATGTGTAATGTATTAAATTATCATTGAAAAGGGCGCCATGAACTATATTATTATAGTACCCGCACTGAATGGGCCAGCATATTGTTTATGATGGAATGGTTTGAAATCTCTAATAAAGTGTTATACGGGCATCAATTATTCAAGTTAATCCTCGGACTAGGCCTGTCTGTGTTCACCAGTGACGTATATGGAGCACTTTCAGCGTTACGACCTGCAAAGGTTGGTATCAATGAGCTGAAACTAGCACGTGACAAAGAGTTGGCCACGCCTACTTGCACGTTCGTTTAGATTTCAGTGGTAGGGTGGATTTTAAATTATGCCTTATTTATTATGTACTTTAACTTAACACTTAGTTTCAGACAACCTCCGATTGTACGGTTATTTTAATCATGTCTTACTTTATTTATGGCGTTTTTGATAAATCACTTTTTCTCCACCTTACGACAGCCTTCGTTTCTTAGTTATGCATACTAAACGATTGTTGTCATTATTTTATATATAAAATAGATAGCCTAAAATGCGTACCTATAACTTGATATAAAGTTCAAATTTTGTTTTCACTTTTCAGTATTGCTCCTGGTCGCATGGTGTTTTTTTTTTTTTTTTAGGAACCGTTTTTGCGTCAGTGAACATTTTGGTGGATAAGGAAAATGTATTAGGCAATTTTTTTGTACTATACTGTACTGTACTGTGACGAAAAACAAATATTTTATTTTAAAATCTGCAAATTCTCTGTTACTTTTCATACGCTTCATTTTGCACGGTTGAAATGTGTATTCTATGGGGATACCCATGTGTATGAATATGTATAAGCTTATAAAATAGCCTGCCCCTATTTTACATCTGTTCATCTGATGGATGATGACTCATAAATTACAGCCCGTATACACTACATACAATACACAGCTTCCACACTTTCACGTCCCACTCACGCGTTTCAGGTTTGTTTCAACTCGAAAGAAAACTGCACTTTTCTTGTCTGCGTGTACATACGGGATAGTGGTTGGGTCGCACATAGATGGCAGCACGTTGCTGTAGTGAACATGCTAAAGAATGTAGCTGTTTGTTGTTAGTTGTGGATACAAACAAAACATGTTGTGCTAAGTGTACACCTAACCGAATGTGCGATGCCTCGGTAGCTCATGTCATGTGGTTGGGGCGCAGGTTCTAATCACTGGGTTCGGGGTTTATGGGATGCGGGTTCGAATCCCGCATTTTGTAATTGTCTTACGTCTTCCACTCGTCGGCGTCTCGAATAGCATGATTGCAATAATATAGACGGAAAGCAACAAGAATAATTTCAGCACATACTCCAGCGTATAATGTTTAATTACAGTGTTTAGGGTATTTTTGTTTTGTTTATTGTGGCTGCCTGCTTTGAATGTAAACTGTAAACCTATACGTCTACCGTATTTGGAATCGTAACCTAACTCGATAGTCTCGGCGATCTAGCCTGACTACTCATGCGGTAGGAAATAACTCTTTGTTCGTCGTCTCGAATAACACACGTGGATTTCCTCCAAAGTGACGGAAAAAGAATACCGGCTGGCTCGGAGGTCATTAAAACACGATACAACTAAAGCACTTGGCTAAGGTGTGGCCATTCGACTAACAACACGATCCAGTAGCCTTGTTCACCATTATCGTTACTAGCACAACTACCAGTCGAGCTCTTGTGCCCATCAGTATTTATACCCGGTCATTTATTTTTCTTCCTCGATCCTTCTGCAACAAGCAGTATGGCGAGGAATGTTGTACTATTACCGATGGAAACAAGACAAGACGGAGAGAGAGCAGTCGAAGTCGAAGGAAAGGAAATTAACATGTAAAATCGATTAGAGAGACGAGTAAGACGACATTACGCTGTCAGACAATTGTGAGAACAAACTGTGATCCCACCTGATGATTGAAACGAGGCTGGGCTACATCGTCGGCAGCTGCTGCCGCCTACTAATACAGACGCGGCTTCATTGCTTTATTTGCTGGAATCAATTAGTTCTCTCTGATATTAGTCGGTAAGTGTGAGCGCGGCGCGGCGGCACGGGTGACTAATCTGGTTGTGGTTCGTTCGCTTTAATATATTATTTATTTTATTTTATAGGCATGCTCTAATAATATTCATCTGCGTTCGAAACACAAATTATATCATTCCGTCGTGCCTACAGCATTGGATGCAGGTAATGAATGGACATTCAATGTAGGTCTTACAGTGCATGACAGGACAGTTTTGATGTGGTGATGATATTATGTTCTCAATGAAATAGTTACAGATTTGCAGGGCTGTCAATAAACACCCCGGGATTGCATTTGCTGCGAGTGTAGTGTCCTGAATAAATACATAAAAAATGCGAAACGCCATCAAATCCAGAGGTCTTATTCCGATGTTTCCTCGAGATAGTGATGTATCTTACACTCGTCTTGCTTGAAGAGGCAATAACAGTGTATATAGCAAAGAAGCTGAATACAAACCACACGGGAACCCGTATTCTGCACCAACGGAAACTCTGCAACTCAGAATTGACACCTTCAGGTTACAAGAAAAGAAAACGTTGGTCAGCTTACGAGGTCCAAAGAAGACTAAAAGCTTCCGTTGTGGTGGTTCTTTTTATAAACTGAATATATTGGGCTAATTATTTATTTAACTACTCTTTTGGGTGTTATTGCGTCCATCATCTGACATTGAAACGGGAACCAGTAAGTCCACCTCACTCCACAAACAGCTGCAGACTGTCCAAAACGTTGAGTTTATACTCGCCTCGCCGGCAAAACCAGACAAGTTTTGTGTCAAAGTCTGTGCGTATAGAAAGGTCATGGAAGTTTTTTAACAAATTTATTTGCTCTCTAACATACAGTAGTAGTCTGTCCGGGCCCAAGGTTGTCAATGCGCGTAATATAGAATAGATACGGGATGGAATGGGAGGCAATTATAATCTGAACTCCGCCATCTCTTGCCGCGCTCTGTTGGATAGATATCTTCCATTATTCATCATCCCTTGGCGAGCCATGTTTGATCGGAGCCGTATGAGCGAGCACGCACGATACTAATCGCTTCACGGAGCCACTCACGCATTGCGTAGCACATCACTAAGCCACCACCGTAAAACAAAGCTTTGTGCCATCGCGACGCGACGCGACGCAGGGCAACACTGGATCTTTCTCTCAGCGCGCGGTTCGTATAGCTACAATATCTGTTTGTGTTGCTAGAAACTCTGTGGACTAATATCGTGCGTGTGAGATTCACAGTTCACAAGTCTGCAAAAAGGGCTGAAATTTGACATCACCCAGATAGAATTGTAAAGACCTGGGCCCAGATTCACAAAGGTGCCTAAATGCTAAGACGTCCTAGTTTAGGCAAAACTTAACGACATAAATCACGCGTATGTCGTTCTGAAATGTCATAAAGATAAAATATAGTAAAATACCAACAATTTAACTAATAATATTTTATTTGTGAATGTGTAGTAATACCTAGCGATTATTGTTCGTGATTTATCTAGCTGAGATTTGCTTAACTTAGGACAACTTAGCGTTAGGCATCTTTGTGAATCCAGGCCCTGTTATTCGTATTTTTTTTTTCTCAGGAAATTGTAATATTTTTGCGGGTAAATTGTCACAAAAAAAAAAACGCCCCTGGGACTGGGAGTCGTTTGCAGGGGTGCGGGTTCAAGGCTTAGAGAGTGGGAAGAGGGTTTGAATGCCCAGTAGGTGGCTCGTTGGCCCAGTGGTTAGCATCCCTGCTTCCAATGCAGAAGGTCCCGGGTTCGAATCCCGCTTCAGGCAGAAGTTTTTTAACTTCTAATGTGGATTTAATTCCATTACTTCTTGGCTAAGGAATAAGTAAACGGTGACTTTGGAGCCGTCCTAGCAACGAAGCACTCAATAAATTCAAAGTTGTTCTGAATCGGCCTTGTTGATTCTGGCATTTGTCCGCAGGTGTTCGCACTGTCCAATCACTGATTCATATTTGAAAAATCGATCTTTGATTGGTTATCGTTCACTCGTCGATGGTGTTCGAAGCCTGCAGGGTCGGTTCAGTCACTTTCAATTAAAGTCCCCCACTGCAAATCAGTTTAGTTACTGAGTGGGTAGACTCTAAATGTGAATTTATTTATTTATTTTATTTAATCCCGCACACAGCACGTGTTCACTTGAACGTTACGTGGGTAGATGAAGATCTACCGTACACGTAGTGTCTCGTAGCTGTCAACTGTCTGTTATCAGTACTTAATACATCGTTGTGTACAAACACAACAGGGGAAACAAAACCGCACTGCACTATGTGCAAGAATGGTGTAGACCCTGGTCCAACCATGTGTAAGTGTAATGTTCAACGTTGAAAGCTACTTTGTACACAAAAGAGTAAAGATGGGATTGTTGGAAGGTTAATAAACACACTATATTATATAAACGTAGAGTTGGGATCACGTTATACTGGCCCATCCATCAGGTCCGACTGGTCATTGCAAAGGGAGAAGTTTACGAAATGTGGTTTCGCGAATTGAATTTGGGCAGAAGGCGGAAGACCCATTTATAGTTTTTCTTGACCGCAAGAAAGAGGATTTCCACTCTGTTTTTTTCTTTTTATTGAGCCGTATTCAAGTTTATAGTGTTGGAAAAGTTGGCCTAACTTTCCCACCACATAACTTTATAGTTCGTTTTCCTTGTACAGATGTTTGCTTTGTAAAGGAGATAATAATTCTTGTCTGATATTGACATATTATATAGATATAGCCTGTATTCTGTCATTCGATTGCGCGAAGACATTTCGTTTTTGCCTTTCAGTGTAGGCAAAGCGTACAAGTTGCGGTTCCAGACAACATCCATCGCGATTATGAACGTGTAAGGTAGTTTCCTAATTTTGTTGTACGTTATAAAACCAAGTTTAATGAATGATATTAAGCTAAGAAGCGTTACATACCGAAATGAGCTCGTTAAGAAAGGGAAGTGAACGGTGGGGGTGGGGGGGGGGGGGGGGGGGGACTTGGCAACAACTTGAAGTTTTGAAATCAACATGATTATAGGCCTATGGTATAAACGTGGTACTTGATAACACAAATTACCACGCATAGCAGAAAGTTTAAGTAAGGTATAGCTAGCTACACTGTTGATAATTATAGTTTAATACGTTGTAGATTAGCTTCGCGTTGGTGCCTCTAGAGCAAACTTGCGTATTTAACTCAATTGCCAGTTTCGTGGTAACTTCTAAATTACACCGGTAACTTAATTGTATTTATTTCTAACCATACATTCACTACTATTGTGGCGTGTATTCATTTGGAGTAGTTATACCCAGAAAAGCGGCCTGAAGAGGTGTACGGAACGAGTGCTATACCTTATATTATAATTAATAACTATATTATATTGAAATTATATTATACTTGGTTATGTACTGCACCAACTAAAAATACAGCATTAAATTTGCAACAGTTTCTACCTAGACCCTGTTATACTATCTCGGGATAACTATTTAGGGAGATTGTTTTCACCATGTCAACCACCAATCAGAAGCTTTAAAAATTAGTCGGTGGACTGTATACTGAGATAACTATATAATGTGACTCGAGAACACGTCACACATTGTCACACATTGTCACACATTGTCACACATTGTCAGTGACGTCATCACATATGTACTGGTTTTGATGCCAGCCATGATGGTGTGAAACAGAGAGACAGACCCGAAATGAAAGACGTTACCCGTAACTTGACTGGACATTGCAATGTCTGGCTATTGTGGATTGATTTACGTTTCTCTGCTAATGGTCGGGTGTTAACTAGTCTAGTTAGTATAAGCATACTAACTTGGAATGTTGAACGACGTTTCACCATTGATTGAGGATATAAGCTAATCTAATTATACCGTCCTAGACAAAATATGGGTATACAGTTTATTTACCGTGAATACAAACAAGAAGTGTGTGGATACTGATTAACAACAATACGAAGAAACGCGGTTATAAAATTCAATATCCGACCACATTGTAATGGGATGGATGTGTCTGTCTGTCATTTCCTCTGGTTCGCATTATCTATCTACGACAAAAAGCCACAAGGACAGTGGATGACCGAAGCGGAAGGCTGTTGTTGCATCCTATCCAGCAGAAGCTACAGGATGGCATTTTATGTGGTGGAGCCAAAGTATGTTGAGTGTTTTTTTTATTTTATTCTTTCCCGGTAGCTTGTGTGGCCTGCGGTCAGTGTCTTGTTGTAATTTCGCTGGATTAGAGGTTGAAATTGTTGTCCTAATGATAGCCACACCGCAAAACTACAAAAAAAGACATGACTGCAAGTAAAATGGTCTGTTTACAAACAATATTGATTGAATCACATTTCCGTAGACATGCTTGCTAGACAATAGGTATTTGTAATGTACTCTAATCGGCGTAATCGCCTTTCCTATATACTGGGATGCTAAAACGTATCCGTACAGCATAAAAACAAATAATAACTTAATGATTGGCGATGGCTGGTAAAGGGGCGTACACCAAATTAAATATTATTATGATAGAACAAATTTGTCTTGAGACCTTCTATATACTCTCTTCCGTCTCACGCAAGCATGCAATATTGGAATACCGGTGTTAATCAAAGATAATTAGACTAATGGTGTAGTATTGAACAGTAGTCGTCCATGCAGGCAGGATACGCATGTCTGGTTGGGGGGGGGGGGGGGGGGGGGGGGGGGGGAAGTTAAATAATCGTCGTTTTAGATGTTGTTATTTTAGAGTTAATGTCTCGTTGATGTGGACTAGCCTCAAAATATTACACGATTTTATACAATAAAATACACAATTTTTAAATCTATGTTTTATTATTATACCATTATATATTATAATTTGTTATTATTTATATAATAATACCATAGTAATATCAGTTAAGTATTGGGACCTGCCTCTCAAGTCATGGCAGCCAGCATTACAGCGGGTATTGTATTGCAGCGAGTGTAATGCTTTTCTAATAGTATAGGTACTTGTTTTGTTGTTTACTAGCCGACTAGATTCTGTTATTTAATTACACAATTCAATTTAGCGTCCACAATTGCCTCGTAGGCACACCAATTCAATTATGTTTCCATGTTTATCACAATCATATCGTCATTTGATGTCAACATGTATACCCCTCACATTGGTTATCATCTTGCTATATATTTTGGTTTTCATTGATTGGTGGTTATGGATTCAATTTTACGTTTTGCGTGTCATGTAATGTTATTCGGAGTGGAGTTCCAATCACACGGCTTTTAGCTTCGATCATACAGGTAGATGGATGTACTTCGTATTCCTAAACAGACTAAAAGTAATTGCATGGGTGCTATTTTGAATAAAGGTGTTATCATATATAGAGAGAGTCACGTATATAATGAACATTGGCACAACTTGTAAGTAGCAGACAAGGCAATGTAACAGGAGTCTGTAGAGGCAGCGTTGCAGAAATATGCGTGCAGAGAAGTTGTTTGTCAGTAGGTAGGCCTATATCCATTGTTGGCAATGTTGTTGTATAAGGCCGACAGCGACGTAGGTTAGGTACATCGAATCCTGTTCTGGGTTCACTAGTGACGGATAAGGTGCAACGACATAAGCTACACTAACGACACCAAGTCAATACTAAGTTAGAAATCTCTTCCATTGTATGGTAATTAGGTTGGGCATACTCCTGTACAACCTACACACACACACGCAACACAATAGCATGTAGATACCCAAGTTTGTCATTAAAATATCCCCCAAAATGGGCGTTGCATTTGTATCCTACCTTTGTGGTAGCGAATGAAAGAAAAACCGTTACTGTCTGGCTGGTGGTGTTTTCTTCTTGCACACTCGTTTATATTGTAACGATCGACTTGTCAATCGGAATTGATAGTTTTTTGTGGGTAGTGTTTTATCCCTAATTGATTGTTGCATGTTTGTTGCCGCTTGCGAGTCTGAAACCGAGAGTTAGCACGTATAGCTGTTGCAGTTTATCATTGTGTAGGGTTGATGTGCTGAACTGTCCAACAGGGATGGGAAAAACAAAATAACATTGCGTAACGAACCAAGGTACCCAGGTCTGCAGAAAGTAGATACTGATCCTTATTCCTTAGTTTTCAAATTAATGGAACACGCATATTTTTTGACTGTCGCACATTTTATCTAATTGCATAACAAAGCAAATTTAATTTAAAACTACAATTATACAAGATAATAAGAAATTTGTGTGGGGGGCGGGGGAATTTGCAGTGTCAACACTTTTTTTTTTTCGTTTCAGGATAATTTGTGGATATTATGTAAATATTTTTAAGTTTGTCCACGTGGGATGTCCGATGGGACAGGTGTCTCTATTTTTTGTGGAGATTTTCGGGTCGTTGCACAGTATACTCTCCGACTCGTATTATTATCTAAAAACTGAACTATAAGTGTACTTTCAGTTCGTACTTGATACAAGTCGGCATAATATATCTACATAAATTCCTTGACCGCGTGTCACATTTACTACCATGCGACACGTTCCCCATTGTGTTCGCTTGACTTTAGTATGCCCATTAAAAACTGCAATGACAGTCATACAGTATAGAATGAATTACATGGATGGCAGGCTAATATTTCGATTTATAAGTCGTGCGATCTCGCTGCGCGGACATCGATACCCTCATTACGATACATCGAGTCGGTAGACGTCCGTGTCAGCCAGCATGCTTTATAAACAACACAACGGCGCGACTGCCCAGCTAACATCTAACAGGAACCTACGCTAACTTACACATAACGTATACATGGCGCGCTACGTCAGGGGATCGTGACATCGCGAGTCTGTAATTCCACGTTAACTTCTTTCTACTGCCGATCTCAAACGAGATGCTCTTTTTCATGACGAGTGTAGTAGCCACTATGGACATGTTTGAATATTACCAACCCTTTTATTTATTTTATTTATTTATTTATTTATTTATTTATTTATTTATTTATTTATTTATTTATTTATTTATTTATTTATTTATTTATTTATTTATTTATTTATTTATTTATTTATTTATTTATTTATTTATTTATTTATTTATTTATTTATTTATTTATTTATTTATTTATTTATTTATTTATTTATTTATTTATTTATTTGTTTATTTATTTATTATTTATTTATTTATTTATGTATTTATTTATTTATTTATTTATTTATTTAAAGTCTATCCTATTCAGTTATACTCATACTGTAAGTAGTTAGTTTTCAGATTGTGTACAGGTTATTTATTATAATAATCTTGTATATACAGCTTAGCAACTAAGAACGCTATCTTAATGTTCTTCCTTCATTTGACCCATAATTGAGATACCATAAGATAACCCCGTTAATGTTTCCGATAAGATAACCAAAGCATCCTTGATGTTCAGTCATGCAGCCGGATGCGTGATGTTCCCATAACATGACATGGAGGTCTGCACAATCAATGGGAAGTTGGCGTCTACAAAGTATAAGCCCTGCTTATCGTGCGACCTTTGATGGGATTATTTATTACTTTTAAGTAGACTTGAACGAGAGCAAAGCTGAGAGGGTTAATTAGGTGGATGGGTTAATTACGTCACAACCGATAAGAAAACTAGTATAGGTTGTTATGTTCTTATGACGGTGTCACGGTAAATAATTTTATTTGATTTTATGAAGTTTCGCAAAAAAAAAACTTAGACGCATTTTTGACAGCATTTGCAAATTAGATTAACTACAAGGAACAACTACTCGCAGTGTCTTTGTATCGGTGTCATGTTGTTCTCATTGTTTACATGCCAAAAAAAAAAACATTTATTTCCGCAAATGTGTTTCGTCTTATATTTTACCTTTATGGATTCACGAACTCGTGGTTTAGTTTTTAAAATCTTATTATAAATTACTTATTGGGTTGCATAATAATATTGTTCAAATTTTATTTTGATTATCATATTATTTTTTTAGCCTTCATTTCTTGTGTTGTCCGTTTTTGTTGGGTTATTGAAATGTGATAATTTTTTCCTCGTGCGCTCTGAAAGAATTAGCTCCGTGTAAATGAAATGCGGGCAGTGTCTCTATTATCTAGAATACAGATCATCCCATTCGGAATTAAATGGTGATGACGTAGCGCCGCCATACTTGTATGCAAAACAAGGCACAAATACCTGTAACAAGAGATGTTAAACTAATCAACTATTGAAGCGCTCTAAACCGTTCCCACATATTTAATCTGCGAGTCCATAAAATCAACTGACGGAATGCTCGTAATGGAAAATGTGGTGTTCTCTCTTTGTTTCTCGGTAGGTCGGAGGTGGTATGCCACACGCGGTGTCGGGCTTCATTTGTTACATCTCTAGGCGAGTGGGGGCCCCGCCCCTCCCCTCCCCTAACCAGTACCCTACATATAGCAGAGTGTAATCCTCCCCTGTGTGAACACGTAATTAACACTTCTCTCTCTCCCTCTCGCTCGGCTCGTCCCCCCCCCCCCCACCCACAGCACACATTACGCATCTTCTTCCACCCCCCAACTTTACGAACAATCTAGTCTATATTGTGGTTTTATGTCCTCGGCTTTCGTATATGTGGCTTAGTTTAATACCGTGATAGTTTATGTTGAGTTATCTTACTAACAACTCGAGGAGAGAATAGTGAGAATTGTTCATTCAAGCTATATGAAAGACGAATGGATGAGGAAGGTATTCCAATCAGATTCATGTGCATTCATTGAATACTCGACTCAGTGTAGCCAATAAGGATCTGATCGTCCCCTTATATTGTTGTGGACCTTTCATTACTCAGTTCATTGAGAGGGAGTAAGTTTCCAGCACCAAACACTGACAACGTAACTGGATAATCGATTCGTTTTGGAAATATTTGCAAAACAGGGTGGTTGCGAACTAGAATACACCTGAAATAAAATATTGACTCGATTGCACATCCATGTGCATGACCTAACGTGCAAAACAAAAGAAGGAAACCTGGTCGAAACGAGTGAAATACCGAACAGCGTTCTCGTTTCCCTTGAATTTACACCGCCGCTTTGAACACGGGTAGTAATTTCTACCGCTTTATTTTAGAGTTGGATTGACGATTGCAGGGTTTGCTTTGTCCGTCACGCACGTGTTACGCCCCCACATGTGAGTTCTCGTGGGCGTAGTATTCATTTGAACAATATCTCGAACAATGTGTTTTGTCATAATTTCAAGTGTTATTCACTTTTCCGTCCCTTTGTGGCCAAACACATGGCAAGTGGTGGTTGAGATATTGAAACTTTCCAGACTACAATTCTCTGTCATAAAAGTTTTATTACAACCTCGTGAAGTCAAACGCGCTGGGGGGGTTGGGGGGGGGGGGGGGGGGGGTTACCGAGGATTGCACTTCCAAGTAGACACGCTCCCAAGTAATATTTTATTCGGTACCCTACGAATATACTCGCATACTAAAACACATCACAAATTGTCTCGACTGCAATCGATTGTTTTCCAATATGCAATTTATTTATATTCTTTTATTTTTACGTATGTTATATAATAACATAGGCTCACCATACCAAATTTCTCTTATTTGAAGGTGCCATTATGGTTGAGGGTCCCAATTAGGTGAATACAACAATATTTAATTAATATTTCCAGTTTCTTTTCATGAATATTGCGATTATAATTGTATATTTTGATCACGAGTATTTCCTGCTTGATATCAAAGTGATTTTATTTTTCATATAAGCAATTAACTTGGAAAGATTAGCGTAGTTCAGTTAAATGTTATTGATGATAGAATCGATTTAAAATTAAGTCTATGTAATCCTTCACTGCTGTTCATTGTTTAGTGTTCGCGGCTCTCTCACTCTCTCTCTGATCACGTCTTTCATTCACTTAAGTTCCCTTTGTTTCTGCCAAATCATGTTTAGGGGGGGTTGGGTATCAAAGTGAAATTGCAGGTATCAGACCTATACGGGCGTGTAAATCAATCTTTATAGACTTACCTAATCCATAATTAAATGACATTGTTAGAAACTCCCCCTCACATCTTAAGTGTATTTCAACAAAGACTCGAGACTTTGAGAGTAAGATTAATCTATAAATGTACCCTCTTTCATACTAGTTATCTGCCCCCCCCCCCGGCCCCAATTCCTCATCATTTCCTAACTGACGTGGAAGAGGAATCTTAAGTCGAGGGTGTTTCTCCCCCTCTGCCCCGCCCTAAGTCCTTCAGCGTTAGACACTTGGTGAAGTAAATGTGTGACGGATGTTGCTATGGCGTCGGTCTGGTGGTGGGGGCGGTAGAAGAGAGGCAGGAAACGCTTCACTTCTGCAGTAAGTCAACAATACCGACGAAATCCGCTTACGCCAGAGCTTCCAACCCAACCCACCCCCTTACGCTTCGTTCTTCTTAACGTGTGGGTATTGTTGCTACACTGATGCTTGTCTGGGTGGGAAAGTGTTTGTATGCATGATGGATGGATGGAGTTTCTTACCTTACATACAAGGGGATGAAAGTGTCTGTATGTGCCACTTGGGTGCGCACCTCACGACGATTGTATCTTTGTTTGGTTCTGCTTTGGTGAACAATTGGGGAAGTAGATACATTATGTAAACATATATATATATATATATATCAAGCAGTTTTTAATGCTTACCTTATTTCAATTTAGCTTATATTCATTAAATTTTCACATGTGGTTCATAGCACATTTAAATCTGCAGTGAAACCTGGATAGGGAGGATAGATGCACTTTTTACCTAATTTTGTTGCAGTCCATTAATTTAGGTAATCTATAAACTATTCACTGTACCCTAATTCATGTTTTGCTCAACTCTATACATTGGGATACACTGTCGTTAATTAATATGACCAACTTAGCCAAAGTTACAGTTTTTGTAATCACGTGCAAACCTTAAAGCCTATCCATTGTGGCCCTGGTCCCAGTGGGAGCAAACTGTTCCGACGACAACTATTTAACCCCATAATACACACATTTAATTGTTTCCAATAGGTACAATACAATATTACTAATGCATTGCCATGTGATTGATTATCATTTCTTTGTTTGCAGGGTCCGCCCCAACCAGGGCAACCTTTCAAGTTTACCGTCGGCGAATCATGCGACAGAATAAAAGAAGAATTCAATTTTCTACAAGCTCAGTATCATAAGTAAGTTTCTTGTTCATAATTACGTTACTTACACTATCTAGTTAATTCACAACATTATCTCTGTAACGAGTATTCTAAGGTATCTGGATAGTTTGGACGGAATTCACGAGACTGTTTTGTAGGTCTCGACCCCATGTATATGCCCTTGGAATATTGAGGATTTCAGTCTCGTATGTTACTAAACAGCCAGGTCAATGATGAAGCCAAACAAAGTTGAAGGGGTTTACGAATTTTTGTTATACTGCTTGCCATATTGTCATACATACATACGCATTTCTTTTATCTAATCATCCAATGATTTCAGTCTCGTACGTTACTAAACAGCCAGGTCAATGATGAAGCCAAACAAAGTTGAAGGGGTTTACGAATTTTTGTTATACTGCTTGCCATATTGTCATACATACATACGCATTTCTTTCATCTAATCATCCAATCCTAAACTCTCGAAATTAGACTTCTGCATTTCATGAAACAATTGAAACCAATGGATAGGGTATATTATTTTGTAAACCTTGTTTCCAAAACGTTTAGGTTCGGTATCGTTGAATATATATAATTTTCGTGAATTATTTGTTCCAATATTTATTTCCCAACCAAGTTATTGGGAAAAGCTCTCTTACAAGCATGATTTTCAAATTGTGTATGCTCGATATATCCTATTCTTCAAATCGTTTGAGCACAACAAGTAAATTACAGATTTAGTTAGTTTAAACTGACGAGCGTATAATTTACTTATGTGTGATTTCATGTGCCTTCATGTTTTCGGTCTCTTGATTGACTCTATGTAGGTATGTAAGGCGACCAATGTCACAGCTGGCAACCGACATTTCGTCTTCAGGGCGGTCCAGTGAGGCTGTATTTCATATATGCCATGCACGCATATATTAAATCAAAATGTATGAAATAACATAAACCTTCCCTATACAGTGTGTATTTCCGACTTCCGTGCATCACCCCAATACTCCAGTTGGTGCCCTCCCATTGCGCGCATTTGGAGTATGGTTTTCTTTCTCAATGCGCTAAAACTTGATTACCCTTTTGCACAGGCATAAACGTTGGCGCAATTGGAAAGAAGTTCGTTGGCACAAAGAGAAATTGCATGGCTATTTCCGGTTAATGCGTTTTGCGTGCGAAGAGCACCTACCGCACGTTGTTTGTTTGTCTGTCGTTCTTTGCTCCTTGTAGGCGCGGTTCTGGCGTCACAGGAAATGGCGGTCGCACGAAGAACGAAGAGCCGAACAGCTGACTCATGAGGTGGCCAACTTATGTCATCACTTCTCATAGACGTATCGCGTCTTAGATTACAGGAAGGTGGTGTTGTTTCTTTTCTTTTCAGCGAGTTCGACCGAGTCGTTGATGCCCCCTGAGATCGTAACGAGACCTCGGTCTCATTGTGTTGGTTGCTGATGAAGCGTAACGCGTATCGTTGCTATTTGATTTCATGTCTGCCTGCCTGCGTCACCTTTGCGCTACGCGGTAGTTCGGAGAAAAATTATCATTATGTAGTGCAAAGTCGTCCGATTTTCATAATCTGTGCAGCATAATAAAGTTCCCACGTGACGTCACAGCGGCCATGATTTTGACACAATTGATGTAGACCTATGATAAATTATTGGCGCATATTATTCAAATTTACTAAATAAGCATAATTTTAAATTTAAAAAGTAAACAAACGTAATACACAAAAATCACAAGTTACCACTCGTACCAATTTTATAAAAAAAAAACACGCTGAATTTGAAAGAATTAGTAGTACAGACAGGCTAAATACAGATTGTGGATAGTGGAAGGAATAATACTTAATTGATGTATACATATTTGATATTTCAAGGTTTCAGCATCTGCAAAGCACAGATTAATGTTTTTAGTGGTAAATTTACTGTTTCTCCGGACATTTTTAATCTGTACTTGCGCTTTTCAGCGCGTCATTGTGTCCAAATTACCCACAACGCTCATCCTGTCTACCACCATGCGAGATAGACCTGCTGTCACTGCCGATGCTGTTTGGCTATTTGATACTCGTGTGTGTCAGTGCGCTTGGAAATAAAGTTGCATTTATGTTTTTTATAGTCTCAAATTGGAGTGCGAAAAGTTGGCGAGTGAAAAAATCGAAATCCAAAGGCATTATGTGATGGTGAGTTAGTTACCAATAGAAACACAGTTTCATCCCCGTTGTTCATGTTGCTTTTAAGGGTTATTAGTGTTTTGCATTGTCGTTTTTAATACTAATATTAACATTTATTTTTATAGGGTGTTAGCTTTTTGCATTGTCGTTTTTATTTTGGTTTTTAATATTAACATTTATTTTTATAATGTTTTGTTTAATTCATTAACTTGCACCTACTAACCAATTTTCAGCAGTTATTTTTCTTTTCGCTTCGCCAGTCCTTGTGGGGCTTCGACTGTGTGTATGTGCTTGTAATGTAATTATTCGCATGGGATGCCATTGTTTTCTTTATTAATTTGTTCTTTCGTTCTCCCCTTTTCCCCGGGAAATGATTCAATTCTAGTTTAAAAATGGAGTGCGAAAAATTAGCCCAAGAGAAAACCGAAATGCAACGGCATTACGTCATGGTGAGTGGTACAAATTGCTTCAGTACTCTGCGACGGAATTTTCAACTCTTTGCGGTTAAAATGGGTAGATTTATTTAGCATTTTGGTTGTATTTAGCTGTGTTTTCAAACAGTTTCTAGACAAATTTGCTCCTCTTGGCGGATTTTCATTTATAAGTCAAGCATGTGGTTGATTTGTGAATTCATTTCTTCGCCTCTACCACCTTTATAGCAGTGATTGAAACAAATCAAATCTATCGGAGATTTTATGTTTTAACATTAAATTAGGTTCTGATTACATCTTGAGTTTTCCTTAATTGACCAATAAACCGTGTGAGAATACCGCGTTAATTACTAATTACAATTACGTAAGAATACAAACGCGGCAGTAAACAATTAAAATGCATTGACTGTGAACTGTCGAGGTATATATCTCTTTGCCATTCCATTCCCGTGATTTTATAACCGACCACGTTTACGGCGCACTATAACAAGCGAAGGGTTGTCATTATGTGAGTTGTAGAAAATAAATAAAAAATAACAATCCTGTATGGAACTCACGGCTCATGAAAGGTTTTTTTTTTACACACGACCAATCCTTAAAAGGAGGTATCGATGTGAATTAATTATTAAATAATGGCAGCCGTGGCTTGAATACTGATGAGGGGTCGGCGGGCGCAGCGCGCAACAAAGCTAGTAAACACACATATCAAGTCAATTATCAGCTAGCAGTCGTGATTGTCTGAGATTTGTAGCGAGGAAGCTGTGCTTTGAATACAAAGTGAGGCGATATCCTTTTGTTTCTTACATAATGAACGCGTGCATTTATTGTTATCGTTTTTGTAGGGCAAAATGATAAAGGGTAAAAAAAAACTCCAAGTCCTAAAAACTTCAGAACTGTTGAGTCCTTCGCGAAGTTGGTTCGAACCGGACGAGGCATATCCCCGGTTATAATTTCCGATACATTTTAATAAGAAGACGACATTTTTATGCAAATATCGTTTTATCATTTTTCTTAATCGCGTGACACAGTGGTGTAATTATTTTGGCACGTAGCTGTATAGCGAACACGGTATAAATTATAGAGCAGACAGCTGTACATAATTAACACTAAATAATCTGAGAATACGATCAGGTTTAGAAAAAGAACAACAAACTGGTAGTCGAGTCTGCCTGCCTGCCTACCTACCTTCAGCTAGCCTTGTAAACACGCCAATGTCGGCTGGGAGGTGGGACGAATACGACTTGTTTAGTCATTAGTAGCTGCAAGAGATAGGGCGAATCACAAGTATCCACGCCTATTAACACTATCACAATCTCGTGACGAGACTTTTTATCCAATTAAATAGTTTTTCCCTCGCCGACGAGAAATTCCGCTTAAATCGTTCTTACTCTCTTGTTTTTACTTTCCGTGCCTAGTCTAGGCCTATACGTGGAAATATGAGTTTCCTGTCAACACGTCACAAAAAAAAGAAGTTCGGTATTTGGAGTTTGTCAGAGCTTTTTGTTTCGCACAGTTTCACTCTAAACGTACATTGACAAACCTATCGTTACCTTGCAAGCCTGCCCACATTTATGTAATGTTTGATCGTGGTTTGCCGGCAACTCTAATATCGTGTGTTGCATGTGAGTTATAGCCTGAACAACCCACACGTAGTAATTTAGTACCCTTGGAACGCTATTAAATTGTTAATGTAACATGCTTGTAGTTAGAAATGTATTATTAAAAACGCCTAGTTTAATGTATATTGTTTCACTACTTTATTTTACCGTGTCCAACTCCATTCAATACCGGTAGAGGAGAGGTGCATTATTATAATTGTATGGAAGCGTTTGTTAATACACCCAATTGACCGAAGTTAAACCAATTAAATATCCGTAAACACGGTTAGTCGAATTTCAATTGCAAGCTTTGACATTATCCAGTGTAACAATCATTAGAATTCACGTTCGAACTAGCATTTTTTTGTTTTGTAAACATGATTGATATAATTAATGAAGTATTAACATAACATTATCACCGTGAATATTGTCGTGTTCTGAGGAGATAGCGTAGGCAGGATACACAGTGGCGTGGCGCCCGTACAGTTCTGATAAACAGTGGCGTATAGCGCACCTCGGTAGGGCTCGGGGTGGTATTTGGTGAGTTGAATACATCAGGCGATGTAAAGATAGATATTCGTTTTGGGTTGGGGGTAGTGCTTAGCTTACTCCCTCCAAACACACCGATTACGAAATTTATGTAGGCCCACATTATTTTTTTGCTTCAAGATTTAATTTTTAAATTACTATATTAGTCATGTAAATATTAATACCCTACTGTACAAAGCGACAACGACGCGGGCGAGGTATAAACCAGCATGTCCTACCTAACTCGCTAGGCCTACACACACACACGCTACAAACGTGTGTAGACAATGCGTCCGTAGAACATGTTTTTTTTGTGTGTGTATAATAATGTATATGGGCGTGGCCACACTCGATGATAAATAAAATTAATTAGCTTGCCTCTCCGGGTCGTTTCGATAGTCGTGGGTTGTACTTAAGCTGAACATCTGTATCGCCATCAGCCTACATTTATATTTTGCTTATATATCATACAGATTGTCCTGTAATAATCGTGTTGGTTATATAGCCAGCCAGCCTGGTGGTTTGCATGCAATGCGATGCGTGGGTCTGTCTGTCTAGCTTTATCGAGAGATCGTCTCCCATGTTATATATCGACATGTTCGAGATATATCGCTTCTCTAACTGGTTCACATGATGGCGTTGTTAAGTGGTTGTGGTAGTTTAAGGCCTGGCTTACAGGTGTAACCGCTAGTCCCAGGTGCTTAGCTCGCCTAGTTACGTGGTGGGTATTCATGATTGCCTGCAGCGTGCTTTGTGGGGTAAGGTGTTGTATTTAATGGACTTGCATGCTTGCTCGCTGGCTGGCTGAGGCTGGCCCATTTCCTTGAGATAGATTAGTTGAAATTGCTTTTAATAAGCAAGCTTGCTGGATACAAACCATATGCTTTACGATATACAGACACGTTAAGGCTAACCTTTGTAATTTACATAAGTCTATAAACTTTGAGAACGTTAGCATATATATAACTTAACGTTTTATTAGTACACACTTTGGCGCAAACGTTCCATGACGTGCTTACCGAAGTCATTAAATTGTCTAGAGTAAGTATTATTATTTTCTTTCGTTCTTCCATGAAAAGAAAAGGTGTAGGTCGACCCAACCATACGGGTATGCCCAGAGCAGTGGTAAATTTTGCCCTCACAAGTCACAATGCATGTTTCCATGGGTCTTCCTCACAGCAGAAGTGCACGTTTTGATGCATTCTCTCTGGATTTATTTTTAATGTAATTAACCGTACTGTAACCTTCCCTGGTAGATAGTGTTTTTGCATGGATATTATCTGGGGCCATCTGGGCAATGAAGCATGTCTTCATTTATACCGGCCTACCAATTGTTTCTAAAATATTTAAATGTAGTTTAACGCAATCCAGTCAGATTCCAGTGTAACATTAAAAAAAAAACAGTAGTAATTATTCACGTTACGGTTAGTTGTTCTGTCCAGGGTCTGCTAGTTAATTAATTAAAAAAAAAAAAATACTGTGGTTGGTCTAAAAGCCATGCTGAAATGTGAGCACTTACAATGATTTTAATTGTTGTTTGTTACATCTAAATGAGAAACATTTAATTCATCACACTAATTATTGTATTGTTGTATTATAATTTCATAAACAATAATTTGTTTTAGATAATCACGTAAAGCAATCATATAGTTTACATTTTAAATTAAAATCTTTTGTAATGGTTTGGTGTGATTTTGTTGTAAAACTTCTTATGGTGTATTGTTTTTATTTTTCAGTATTACGAAATGTCCTACGGATTGAACGTGGAAATGCACAAACAGGTGAGTGAACACTTATTTAAGTGCAATGTGTGCTAATCTTAGATGTACTTTCTTTTAATCGATTGTAGGTCTCTATTTCCGCTTTCATGTTGGGCTATTAACGACAGAATGCGCGAACATTTTGAGACGTTTACATAATTATATAAACGAAAATAACATCAACCGTTTTGTACTCTTTGGTCTTCTACAGACATCGTGAATTGATACTATCTCAACTCAACCCCTGTTACGTGTTTGATCGCATCAAGGTAAGAGAATCAAGACCCCTGCCCTGTGTTGTATATATCGCAGTAAAGAACATCATTATTCATTAAACACGTATAGCATTATTACCCCCCCCCCCCTCCCCCCTTCAGCCAATCAACCTCTGTGCTTCCACCCTTCGGTTGTGTGGAATACTATAGAGTGAGTATCAGGCTACTGCTTTATTCACGGCACCGACTTTAATGAGGGGTGATTACGCCGGCCCGCAAACCACCCTCCCCTTCTGCCCCCCATCTACCCTGCTAATCCCCTCCTCATCTGCTCAGTCAGTTGAACTTCCATTCAACGTAAGCGGCGAATTTGATGAAAATGTCAAGTGTGAAACGCCAGGTGCGTGTTTTTAAAGTTTCGCTTTTGATTGATATAGAAACATGATTTGATTTGAAATTGGTAAATCGGTTCTCGCTCACTCAGTTATTCGCCGAGTTTTGTGGGGGGTAACGCGGAGGACTTCAAAGAAACAACTTACTCGTGCCCAACACGGAAACAATATAGGCTACACTAGGGCGTTAGTACATTATTAGTTTATTGTTGTATTGAGTATTCATACAAACTTGGACAAAACCAATGTTGTGCGGACATAAATGTTCCATGTTTTAACCTTATAAACTATATATAAAACTAAACACATTTTTTTTTGTTATTATTTTTTTTTTTATTTGTTATAATGGTAGATCACGCCCAATCATGATGACGGCACCGTGACATCATCAAATGGTGGAGGTGCCGTGCACAAGTATTATTACTCAGTCATGCCTAATAATCACATTTTTTAAAATTGTGATACGGAATAAAAATTTAGACCCGCGGGCACATTAAATATTCAATTAGCCTATTGTAGAACGTATAGGAGTTGTTTATAATTTAAAACGCGTTATTTAACACGACTCCTTATTAAATTACTACAGTGCGAATAAAATAGAAGAATTAAATTGACATTCATTGCTGTGGGTTGACCGGACCATTAAAAGTGTGATTACGTCGGTTGTTTAAATAATAATATAAATAGTATAAATAAATGGGCGCTTAATTTGTTTCTATGTTGGAAGCATTTTAATGCTTTCGGGACCAGTCTATATTCATGTATGCTACCAGGGTAATAACGCACCTATCGTATATTTTGTAGTCCTTACTTTTTACGTGGACAGAGCAAAGTTGCCAACTTTGTGCATGTGGAGGATGGAAGCTATCAGTATTCATCATGGTAGTAATTAGTAGTATATAATCCTGTTTTATCAAATTCATTCAAACGTTAAACTTGGCGTTAACACTTAACACCCGTCTACTGTGCTCTTGACGTCAACCTAATTCAGTTATCTCTGCGGATACTTGCATTAATAAAATAGACTGTATCCTACCCTACTTGGTAACTTGTTTTTGTTATGCTTTGGCCAACACGTTATAGAAATAGCTTGGCTTTTAAATGATGTTGTTTTTTTCCGCGCGGACCCGGCCATAACGCAAGGATAAACAGCCATTCACCACCATCATTTGTTTGCGATAAGAGAAAACCCGAAGCGAGCGGCTTATGTACTTGAATCTTAAATTTTTATCATGGAAATGGCTAAATGCGCTTCGCTTGCCTTTGTCGATTGGAATATTGGAAGTTGGGGCGCAGATAAAAGCGACGTAATTCACCGTAACAATATTTATTCACGAGTCGGTGCGCGTTTTTTTTTTGTTCGAATGACTGCAACCATTTTCGCAGCTCCTCTCTGAGAGCATTGAAATGTTCCGGTGGCTACGCCGAGAGACCTGAAAGATACGACCTCCCCAACCCCTTGACTACCCCCCCCCCTCCCCCCTCCCCTGCCGACAACGTTCTACTCCCGGAAGCGTGTCGAACCGGAAACCCATTGCTAGAGCGCTCCCGTGATGTCTCTTCCGGTTTCCGTTTGAATGCACGCAGACTTTAAAGTTTAATCTCGCGCTTGTCGACTACCTTATAAAATAGCACAGTGCCTACATCCCCACTCTGTTATGCGGGTTGCCACCCCATCCGGGATGAGTTCACGAGAGCTTTACTCAAATTGCTCTGGAAACGGGGGTCGGGATGTTTAATTTTATTGCAAATGCTAGAGTGCAGTATAAGTTTATATGTTACAAACAGAGACGGCTCGGTATAATGGAGTTCGCCCCTTTTAGCGAGGAAATTAATGATATATACAAATCTGCGATGCTTCTGAAGATGAAACGCTAATTGCCTCAATGGGAAGCGAACCTAGTAGCGCGCCCATGAATATCGCACGTCTGTCTGTCTGTCTGTCTGTCTGTCTGTCTGTCTGTCTGTCTGTCTGTCTGTCTGTCTGTCTGTCTGTCTGTCTGTCTGTCTGCACATATTATTAGAGATCCGATATGGTGCATGTCACTCGCCACCATACCATGCACCGAGCTGCGATCTTGATGCATGGCTGTTTGTTATGCTCCGTTGAAGCCAAACGAGCTCCCTTCCCGTTCTTATATATCATTTTACCTATTCTATTACATTACACCCCAGATTTGGGATAGATAACGTTTTAACAAATGGGAGATAAAAAACATGTATATTATAATTTTTTTTATCGCAGTCCCCATGAGTATAGTACAGTCACAGATAACATAACAGAAAACAAGGTTTATGGGTTGTATTGTACTGTTGAGTAGTGGCTAGCCAGCCAGGTATTACAGCAAGGTGGTTTTACGTGTTCTGTCTTGGCCTAAGGCAATACTCTCAAATTCTACCCTTTTTTATCGTTGTAGACTTTGATCTCATTCTCATATGTCGACTGCGTACAGACTCGAATCTTGACAACTATTCTATAAAATAATATGTACTCATAAAGGTAGTGTGATTTTTCAGTCACCATTATTTGTAATTAGTATATTGTGCGGCGTCCACAATTAGCTGTGTTTAATTAACTTCAATTATGTTTCGTATTCTTGTTTTGTAATATTTTGTTCGCGTTTACCGAGTTTATATGGTTTATAAATTAACTTCCTTCTTATACGTTTTGTTTCAAAGGTTGCATTAATAAATACAATCTAAATCACCCACTCGTACAAGGTATGCTAATTATAATTACCAATAATACCGAATTGCGCTTTATTTTTAACAGTAAACTTTGTTGTATTTTGCTTTGATGTCGTATGAACTTGTTAATTGGGCCTTTTCGCGGGTTATTTGAACAAAACCAACTTCTTCTAGTGTGAAGAAATTATTTTCCAACCCTTTTTTGGTTTTAGTGCTTTGGCATGAATTCAGATTTCAAAATTCGCACCTCGAATATCATAATCACAGTATCCACTGTGAACCTCGTCGAGTCGTGTGCACCATATGGAGGGAATGCATAAATATTGCAGTTCGACGAACTCTGAGATAAACCTGCCAAATAACGTACTCGTGTAAGGTGTAGTACGGCAACATGCCACTAGGCGCGCGTTGCGCTACATTGCGATAACCACGGACGAAACATTTATTATTTTTAATTACCTTCGCATGCGTGTTTCAATTACCACACGTAATGACGGGACAATTTAAGTTTTCGTGGCCATTGTAAATTGTTTTCAGCATGTCGTCATTTTGGAATAGGGTTGTTTCTTCCCCCTCGATAGCAGCGTGGTCGCCCCTTCTGGTGAAATGACCGGAACAATACCAACATTCCGACGCTCTATATAACTGCACAGACATGAATACACCGATACAAGTGAAGACCGTGGGGAGCGCACAAGTTGTCTATCTATCTATAACAATCAACTGAGATTTCTTTTATGTGTAGGCTCTCTTTTGTAAAAGTTTGTGAAAGCTGTCTGCATTGCAACCACCGCTTGCCAGGAGGATGGGGCTTTCGTGACCTTATAGTGTTTTTATTTATAATAAAAATTCTTACTTTGCTTCGATACAAGAAACCCAACGTAGTAGAATAAATTTTAATTGAATGATGAACACTACAGCGTAGCGTTATCTTATAAATATTTCTGAAGATTTCTTCTACAGGGGCGACCTAGCACACTAGCATTGTATGTATTAGCTTAGCACGCTCCCACCCCACAGCGTCAAGATTTGTGCCCGCAAACGTTTTAAAACATTTCTCACTAGTTAATAATATAAGGACCGTAGGGCAGACACTGTCTCAATGTCTACCCCGACGCTTCGCCACTGGGGCGGCTCATCGACGGCTTAGTGGCGCTCTCTGTATTTGATCGAATTGAATGAGGTAGCGTGTAAATGTTTGCTGGTCCAGCGGGTAGCGAGGCGAGGACGGAGCCAGCCAGCCAGCTAGCTATTCCTGTGGTCAGAGCGGTGCGGTCTATGGGTCACTTTTCAGCCCTCAGTTCTGCGGTCGCCGTTCAACTCCTCGTTCGTCTCATCTCGCTTCCTCTATACAAGGATATTGTTCAAACACGGCTGGCCTTCCTTATCTTGGCAGGCAGGCCATTACCGCATGATGCGTGCGTGACTAGGGGACGTGCTGGCTGTTGGAACTAATTGCAAATATTTTATTCGGAAGATTATATGCTGAGGTAATGGTCGCGGTAGATGCCGCGCGGTTCGGTATAAACTACACGCAAATTCAACAGAACACGGTGAATGGAATGAATATAAACAAAATTCCAACTCAACGCAGTAGTCTTACCGGTAAATCTGTGGTTCAGTTGAGTTAGTGTTCACTTGCGTCCGAGTTGACTTATGCTGTTTATTTCATGCAAATTCAACTGAACACACTGTACCAAACCAACTGAACTCGCACCCGAAACGTGTGTTCAGTTGCTTCTGTGTTATACATAGAATTATCGTAGAAGCGTTACGCAACATTCGCAGTACATTGATTGTTTTTTTATTAAACAAACTAAATCCTTATAGAATGTTCATCTGAGCATCTCCGCGTTGACACAAGTTCCGCGGCTGTTTGTTCCCGCTAATGGTTGACCGACCACCCAGTGTGTCTGTGATCTCGTGAGAAACCATGTCAATCGATTTGATTTGCCTACCAACCAACCAAGTTGGAAACGAATGATCGGGATCAGCCATGCGCTCATCCGGAGCGGAACGCACGATGAACGTCGTCTTGAGTCTTGACCCTCTGCTCTGCTCTGCTCTGAACTGAGCTAACGTCACAAAGGAGATCATGATTCATGCTGAGAGCCTCTGTCTTTTTTGTCAACGACGGCTTATGTATATATACATACACATACACAAGAAACCTTGCATTTGTCATAGGTCGTTGGTTACCAGTCATACTTACTTAGTATGGACGATGTTTATTGCCTGGTATGGTCAATAATCTTTTCGAGTGTGTATTTCGAACCATTTTTTTTTCATAAGCATTAATGGTGACGCCATTCGGATGCTAATGTTGGTGTCAATGACGCAGGTACTTAATGAGAATAGTAATATAGTATAACTTGACGAAATGTATGCGAATTCGACTAGTCATGGCTACTTGGTTGGGTCTGTCATAGTAATCTGGAGTCAAGAGTTTTTTTTTATCGTTAAAGGATGGGTACCATTACCAATACCATTAATTCTAAACACATAAACGAAAGTGTTCTTCTTCTTGAAATATAAATTGACACATTGTCTACTTCGAAAACTATTTCGTAAAACAATACGAGCCGTAGTTTACGTGGTAAAAACGATTTCCCGACTTCCCTATCTGAACAACATACATTACTTGGATGTTTTCCTGCATATATACGTGGTCAAGGCTTCGTCATCAAAACTATAAGGATAATGTAATTTCCATTGCAAATAATTTATTCCTAGTATTTGTATTCTTACCCTGCAGCTGCACGTAACCTAGTTTTGTTTTCGTCAGCACTTCCATCAGTTTACAATAGTTTGAATGGCTTCTTTTAGCAATCGCATAAATGTAATTGCAATGTGCGCAGATTAACAAGTGTAGCGTAGTGAGTGGGCTTCCGACGGGGCATCGTTGTTAATCTTTCCACGCCACCTCCGGGAATTGTGTGTAGCGCTAGGCGTGTTAATACCTTCTGTAAGGCTTCCCAGAACGAGACTTGTCGCATATAATGCTGCAGGTTTCTCAGGAGGTTTGTTTCCTCTTTCACGTGTTTCTGTTATGCATGCGGTGTGTGTGACTCGGGCATAGAACTCATTGGTCTCTGTCGCCGGGCGACGCGTACACCCCCACCCCCCACCCCATCACTCGACCGGCATGTCGACTCACTCTTGACCTCCTGACATCGCACCCTCGTCTCCCCCTGCGCCCCCCGTTTCGCGCTTCGCCGAGCTTCGTCCTCATAAACGGTTTCGCTGCACTTCTTTATAGTCCCATTCTATTTTTGCGTTCGTTCGTTTCCTCCATTTCCTTCCATAGGGCATCGCCTAACGATCGTCAATTTTCTCCATGGTACGCTTTGCCTCTTTTTTCCCCTCTTCTGTCAATCGAACGAAGCTCTTTCTTTTAACGCTTCCTCGAAAATCGCTTATTTTTTTTTTGTCCCGTGTTTTGGCATTCTCGTTCCTTTATTTCATTTCATTCGTCAAGGTTCTACATTGCGCGATCCTCAATCCATTTCTCTTCCCTCAATTCCCTTCGTACGGCGGCGCACACAAGTGGTCCTCTCGCCTCGCACCCTCTTCAAGCCACTCGACCGTCCGCACAGACCGACTCGCCACGCCACCCGTGTTTTACTCGTTGGCCTCGAAAAATCGATTTTGTTTCGGCTCCTTGGTTGCTTCATGTAGCTCGTTTGGTTGATCCCCCTCACACCCGCTCGTTTCCTTGTCTCTTGGACATGGTTTGCTGAGTCTCCCTTCCTTCCTCTGAGGGAAAGAGGGGATGATCAACCACCCAACCCAACCCAACCCCTATAGCACCACACAGTGGCTCGAGGAGAACGTATCTCTTTAGTACATTCAGTGCGAACACCCGCGGCCTCTATGAACCATGACCAACATATGGCAGGGCAGCAATGTTAACGAACTACAACTTGAAGTAAAGGAGTGGATATATAATTAAAGTAAAGACAATCGATAAACTGGCACAAAATTTAAATTTAAACGAAATTGAAATTTATTTTTGATCATGAAGTTCGTACACAAACTATATTGGTGCTGGTCACGCTACGATGATATTAGCATTCATTGACACACGCCTCGACATCGTGTACAAGTTCAGTAATTACATGGGGGCTGATCTCTAGCTAGACAACATCAGTAGGCAACGAAATTTACCTTTTCATACTATTAAAATTTATAATGTATTCACCTACATTTCGAAAATGTTATAGGTATGCGTTTAGTTCTTCTTGGCTTCTATACGATTCCCTTATCAATTAGCTCCTTCCTCATCGATTTCGTTATCGGTCAAGGTTAGAAGAATACCCCCTTTTCATTGAGGTACCCATGGTTACTGTTGCACAGGAGTACGCTACTTGCCGATATCGGAAATGACCATCTTGAGTCTATTAGCAATGTGACGTCACCCCCCCCCCCCCCCCCCCCCCCAATAATCATCCCTGGTCTCGGAGCAAGTGCTTTTGGTGAAGGGATTGTACCTCACCACATATATAGAAGAGTGTTACATCGTAGCTCGTCGTAGAAAGTATGCCCCCCCCCCACTCTGCCTTTATCCGTCCCCGTCTGCCGCCTCTCAACGGAGTAATCGATGTTTCTCTCACCCCCAGACCCGATATCGACGATTTATTGTCCCATCCACCGCCTTCCCTATCTGGAGAATCACCCACCCACCCCACCCTGCCTCCCTGCACAGCCTTCTAACTGTATAGATGTCGCGTCCCTAGTGATTTTCATATGCCCCGGGCAAGTCGCCCACAGTTTTAGTAATCGCCTAACGGAAGTGTTCATGTCATTAAAAAGGGAGGACATATTAAAAGGGGAACGTTTTATGTCTCGTATACGATAGTTAGATTACCGCATATTCTCGTGCTAGTGCACATATGCTAGCCTAGACGTGTGGTATGGTAAGTGTACGTGCCTATAAACGCAAAGCACTCACTGCGAGGTTGTTACTCTGCATATTATGTATTACATCTTGTAGACTAAAACTTAAAAAAATTGTTTAGGACTTAAGGATCGATTTCTTGAGAAGTTCCTTCGACCTGTGGAACGCTTCCAAAGAGTAAAATATACAAGAGTTCTGACATTCAACAAACACAGTTATGTTGCGTGAATCTATCCGACAGGCTGTGAGCTTCATTTTAGCTCTTTGTGGATATTGTTTATGTAAATCGTGAGATTCGAGCACAACAGTATTTTTACGATAAAAAAAATGTAAATCAGATTATTTATACGTCAAACGATATCAAATAACATAGCTGCGTACAAAAAAAGATGCGAAACTGTGGAATCAAAATCTTTGCGTCTACGTTGTTTGAGGTGTAGTTATGTACAAATGTAGACTTTGAACGTGGGCAGGGGGGGGGGGGGGGGGGCTGCTATTGGTGTGGTCGCATTTATACATGTTTCTGTAGGGAGTAAATTATAATCAGTAGTTCACTCCTCGCAATGTTATTTTAATCCCATTTACATATATGGCGTACACACTTAATCCGTGTACCTATCATGGCGTTGGTCTGTAAGCTGGCACGTTAGTAATACGCATATTCATGAATTATAATGTTAGGCGTTGACGAAGTATTCTTAGACTTATCTATTCTGATTGTACTGGGATCATGTGGACGAATGTGTATATCCCGTGTATGTAAGTAAGGAGATTATATTTGCTCTGTTCTATTAGCTAATTCAGATATGATCAAGTATTAGGAGGCTGTTTTTATTTCACTATGAAGAAACTCAATCTCATTCGTGTCAAACAAGTGTCCTCCGATTGCGCCAATTCCCAATGCGTCAATACATTATTTTCGATTGCGCCAACTTTTATATTGGTGTATACAAAGGTAGTGTTTTGGCGCATTGAAAAAAAACTATATTCCCATTCCGCCTACAGGATATATGTATTATACAAGATATATATGTATGTACAAGAACCACAGATGTCTGAGAATCGAAAAATTTTAAATTATGTTGCCTGAATGGAAACCAACTTTTTACCTTTTCGCCAACAATGTTTTCAGTGAATTCTTACGACACTTTTGAAATGTATATTATGTATATATGTAAGGCATACGATGATACGAGGATATTTATTAGTTTTTTTCCAACGCGTCGACAAAACATCGCCGATCAGTATATCCTTTTTGCAATGTAAGAACGATAGGGTTAATTATAAGGATAAGGGAGGAGGGAGGTTAAGGATAATGGTTAAAGTTTAGTAAGGTCCTTGACACGAGGCGTGATGAATTCAAATGACAGAAAAGTACGGGTGACGACGTGAGATTGACGCTCTGATTGTTCCTGACGAAGCCAATACGTCCCCCCCCCCCCCCCCCCCCCCCCGAGGGGGTTGGAAGTGGAACGTCCCGGCGGAATGGTTGGATCACATTATACTCGTGCGGAGTGTATTCTCGTATTAATTGGGCCAGATTATGCTGTACGTTTAGTGCTCACGTACTAATGAAGTTGATCTCTTGATTTCCAACTAATTACTTCTGTGATTGTTATACAGTCCTACCCTTAACGAGTCTGTTGCTACTTGCGGAATGAAGGGGGTGGCTGGACGCGTAGTAGGTCAGTGTATTATTGCCTGCAGGAAGGTGGTGGGGGTAGTCATAACACCCAAGCTTGTGGGGAATGTCAGACGAGGAGAAACGCTATGCCCGCCCGACGTAACAGCTTAGGATAATTATTAGTCTTCTACCCACCAATCACTTTCGTAATTATAGGCCCGTGTCTCATTATAAGTAACGTGTATCATAAAACCGAGCTGCAAGACGGCTTCGCGGGCTTTGTAGGAACCAGAATAATGTGAAGCGATTCGCAGTGGGGGGACTCACTCGCATTTTATTATCATAGACGGAAATAAAAGTGTAATCGGGTTGAAGATAAGGGTCGCTTGAGAGTGTTATAGTTTTTGAACCGTCGAGTAGTTATGTTGCTATGGTAATGGGGGTGAAAGGAGAATGGTAGGGGTGTGCGTCGTTGTACTATTTAACACCAGATGGCGGTGAAATCCATGTTGGCGTCTTTTCGCGCCCCTGCCACGTCGGATAACGAGCGTCATTTGTTTTCAACCCCTCGCCCTCGGCCTGAACCCCTTTAGAAACTAGTTCCAAATGAAAATTGATATAGGGGAGTCGTAAATGAAGATGGGGAGGGGGGGGGGGGGGGGGGGGGGGGGGGGACATGCAGAATGAAAAAGAAGTGAAACGCAAAGCCAAAGCGAGGGTGATGTTTTCTTTTTTCCGCTGTAGCAGCAGCGACCGGAAGTTAAATGAGTCGGGGGGACGTGGGCCACAAATGAACGTATTTTTTTGTTTTGTTTGGGGTTTGCAATGACTGGGTAATGGCGAGCTATTATGCACTTGGCGGGGAGATCAGTTGCTAATGGGCCAATTGCTGTTCTGTACGGAGGTGATTATTTTGTACTGTATACAGACCGGCGTGCCGAATGTGTGGGCCCACGTCACGGTAGCTACATGGTTGGTTTATGTCTCACTCGCAAAAAATTATCCACTCTGTCGTTATATTTACACTTGCGAAATTACATCATATATCGATAGTAAAATTCGTATTAATTTTTAACCTCCGAGAGTGCATTCATTTCATACTGGGTTTTTATTTGTTTTATTTTAAACCCTTTTTGCCAAAAAAAAAAAAAAATGAAGGAAAAGCATAAATTTCATTTTTCTAAAAGAGGTAAAAACTAAACAATTTGTATCATAAATGATTTGAGTGAATTTTTTCGATTAGGCGATGATTGAAGTTCCTCATCTCATTTGACGCTAAACGATTGTTGGGTTTTGAGCGTAGGGCACGAATTGAGGGGATAGATAATCTTCTAGAATTGTGACCAAAGAGTGATGTACCCACATTGGTGCGGTACAAGTGGGCGGGTCTACCTTGTACTGCAAGTAGGCACTAAAACACCACACCTGTGGAGCACGTTTAACTTGTGACCTTCCCGGTTCCTACCCGTGAATAATATTATTTTTACGCCGGGATAAATAAATCGCGACAACAATGGCGTTACAAGTGACGTGGGCGTTGCATGTTATACACGCGCGCGGTATAATACTATACAACAATGTCAGTAAATCTCGGTTTGTGATGTCTGTGATTCCCCGTTATTAAAGTCACTCGTCGATAATTGACGTGTCTTGAGGAGGTTTGTTTGCACAACCACCCCCGCCCCCTCGTCCGTTGGGGGTGGGGATGAGATCCAACTCGGCCCCTCGCGTGCTTGGTGACCGAGTTAAGTAAATAGTGCCTGTTGACTCTCGCCACAAGAACAGATCAAATACTCGCGCCTGTGTGCACTGGCTGCAGCCAAGCCAAGCCAAGCCAAGCAACAAGAAGGTCAACTATTGTTTATTGTATTAATACTGATGACTAATGGAGAAGACGCGATTTGTTTTGTTAATACAACCACTGTGTGGTTGTTTATTAACTTATTTGGCTTTTGTGCATTTTTTTATATTACAAGAAATGTATGGGCAACGATTTATGATTTTACTAGTTGATACATTGAAAGTCACTCCAATTTAAGGGTGGTGTATTTAATGGAGAGACCCCCCCCCCCCAGTTTATAATAAAATAAAACAAAACAAAACCGTTTCATTCTAACAGCCGACCCCTAAATGTTCCTGTCCATAATCGTTCTGTGTATTACCTCGCCTAGTTGTCAGTTTTAAATAACCCTCCATTGTGCAATGTGCAGCAGTTTTTTTTTCAAATAAATGTAAATTTCCTACTAAAAACACTCTAGCACCAAAAAAAATTGTTCGATTGTATTGTGTGACTGTTTAACCAAAATTGTTCGATTTTTTTTTTGTGTTTAATGTGTAGGATATTTTAAATTTTTCCCATGTATTTCTTTGCCAAACCTGTATTATTGTGTAAAACAAATATGTGTATGTTAATCGTGTTAGTTTATAGTTTCTTGTGTAAACTGCATACATTACGCTAAGAAAACTCTCAAAGTTGATACTAACGAAGTTGATAAGCTTTCATCTATGATCTATCTATGGCATCCCAATAATTAACTACTAAAGCTGGTTTGTAATTTTATAATTTATAATTACTAGTCATTAATAACACATGTTAATATCACGTATGATTAATTTCATGTATAACCAATTATGAACGCTACCTGTAAACATTCGTATATAGGCAAGAAAAACTTCATTAGCATTCGCGCGTAAGCAATATTTGGTATAGTTACAAGCAGATGGTATGTTTTGACACTGGGTAGTCTGTCTCTATCGGCAGCTATGTTATCTCTATGGGGTTACACCGTACACGTAGAGAGCAAGCAACCAGTTCTTGTCTGCATTCTGCCTAGCCCAGTGAGCACGTATACTGTAAATCATTTTAACGCCGTACGTAATGGTGATAAATTAGTTAATTAACATTCGATGACCTTTGTCGTTAGTCCTTGTAGGAGGCTGTCAGGTTTGTTTGGGTTTGGCCGTTGCTTTATAGATAGGGCACCTTTAACGGCAAAGGGTAGGCCTAGTCTCAATATTAAAAACGTGTTTTCAGTAATGTTTGGAGAACGGGTAAAAATGACAATTTAGCATTTCGTAATAACTAAAAACTGGATTTAAAATGTTTCAATTAATATTTGTATCATTACCGGAAAATGAAAGTAATTAATTGCATTTAATTGACTTGATACATAAATCAAATACTTGACACATTTTAAATCCAGTTCTTAGATCTTACGAAACTACGTCACTTTATCAATATTATGTAGCGTTCTTGAGATATCTCTAAAAAAGGTTAATTTGACTCGGTTTTTTAATGAGGCTGCGCGGAATGCCTTATAGGGGAGAAGAAACAACGCAAGTGTCGGCTAAGACGATACCTGCGTCCCCTATCCATCGTAATAGGCCTACTTCATATTATAAAAACGTTGCAGCGATGAATGTCAATCCGGCCTTCGAAGCGGTGCAAAATGTTAATTAATGGTGTTCGAATTCCAAAAGGTTATAAGTAGATAGATAGCTCATGGCCCCTCTGCGTTTATAACAAGGCGATGCGACGAATGGTGAATTGCTGGAGGTGCTGAGTTTTTTTTTTGCAACACGGGAGTTGCTTTTCTACTTGTTTGCATTATTTAATGCACCCTAATTGACCCGACAGTGGCCCTCACAAAGGGTTGTCTTTCTCCCTCCTATAGGGACAAAACAATCCATGTTTCTATGTATGAAAACAGCCAAGCTGTATAGTTTTCTTGCCCCTTACCTTACTGGATAATCTAATTAAACACTCGTATATTCGTCAACGTCACAGCATCACTATTCACAACCCCCCCCCCCCCCTCTACGTACAATGAAGTCCTCATGTCCCTAAAAGAAAATTAGATTACATTCAAAACTACTCTTGGCATCGAAAGATTCTGTTGTCATGCTCATTTCAATTGCATATATATATCTGGTCTGAGCTTAGGAAATATTAACGAAACAAAAACAAACACAATATGTTATATATTTATGTAATGTTTTATTGAAAATGCTATTTGCTCTTGCTTTGCTGGCCCGTTTGTGTTGTGAATGAGAACCCATATCTTATGAGCATGTTCATGTTTCACAAGAGCTATCACTAAGCCTTGTGAACTGCAAAGAAACCACACCATTATCAAATATTGCGTACCGTAAATCGTAATAACTATAATTGACTGTCCGTGTATTTGTCATAGCTTCAAAACGGTTTTATTACTCACGAGTGCAATGATCGACTACGCAGCCTAGTGTTGCACACGACGTAATGGCTAATTCACAGGTTCGGAACGACCCTTATGGTAAAAGTTTCACAAGAAAAAAGAAAAATCTTTATAAACGGGGAATACTCTGAAATTGGAAAATTTTGAGTATAATAGCAAGAAGTGTCATTAAGACGGAGATAAGAAACTTTTAAGAGTTACGGAAGATGTAAATTGCTTTTTATCGGATATCTTTTATCTTGAGGTCAGATCTCGTCTCCGTTCTTCGAGGAATAAAAATGTTATTAAAAAAGGAAAGCAAAAAGTGACGCAGAACGTAAAACTTATTGGCAAACGAACAAGTTTTGATGGATCCGGGTTTGTCGTGCGTATACCCTCAATGCTAATTATGAGTATCAAATGCGCTCACAGTTTCAGTTACATATTATTATATTACCACGTCGTATATTAATTGCACTTTATGAACAGAGTATGTTATGTTTATGGCACCATATATTTAAATTTCAAACGTTGTAAAAACTAGTATTCACCAGATCGGGTACAGTAACAGTAAGGCCTATGCTTGGCGGGAGGGAATTAAGTACTTATTTATGTACATAATTTTTTATTTTCTCAAAGTGATGGTGTGCATGTTTGTTTTGCAAAACCACTATTAAGTTAACTTTATTTAAAACAAAAGTTTAATATGGATCCAATAAAACATTTTAACAACTTATCGATATTTTTAAATTTAAATTTTAGATCACAATCAACTCACATATTGTCCAATGCATTAGGTGCACAATGAACTTGGACCACGTATAACTAAAACTAATCAATTAACTCAACTAGTTCTACGCGTGTAATATTTCCTATGTCCATTTGATGTATAAACGTATTGGTTATATTCCACGATTGAAAATACTTGGAAATGAAAGGAACATATTGCAAGTATACCGCTTATGCATGGTAATGATGGCAATTTGGTGTAGGTGCCGAGTTGGATATCAAATACATGTACGTTACGGGCGCGGTTGAGTTGATTTGCATGCCTAACAAATCAAGCCTTCGACCACCGCAGCCAGCCACAAGCTTAACCAATTAATTAATTAATCAATCATCACAAGAATGGCAATTAGTTACCGTCGATGCCTTCTCAATCTCATCACTGTTGATTCAAGAATTAGCTTAGAATTGATTCACGCTATGCCGATGTTTGTTTAATTTAATAGTTGGCTATTAACCAGTAACAAGTGAATGTTTCTATTTACTACAAGTGCGCCCTCGCTCTCTCAATGTAACTACGCGGTTTGTACATGAACACAGGTTGTGTATACTCTCTCTACATACGCCTACTAACAATAAATACAATTATAATATTTATTTTGTAACATATTCCTCTCGACTAAATGTAATTGAACTATAAGCGCAGTACTGTGCTTTGGTACTGTGATTTAGTACTGTATAAAACATCTTGACTGCAAAACGTTTTCCCCCCTTACCCCTAGTATATATAGTATGTTTTTTTTCTTGCTGTTGTATCCAAATTCCAAACCCTATATTGTGTAGAGTAACAAATATTACCGTTCCGTCACAATAACCACTAGTATGAGTTTCAAATGCAGTATTTAACTATATTAATCATGCAGCTCTCATTGTAGTACACTGTAGTTTTGTTCGTGTATAGGCCTACCCTCATCAGAAGTGGAAGTCATGTATATCCTCAGGGGTGTCTTAAAGGTGCGCGAGCCGTCTATAGTTAGGGTAAATCCTTAGTTTCCGATTGCATTTCCAACTATGCAAACAAAGGCGGGCGCACAAATGGGGATAACTTTATTAATGCAAGGGTGTGGGCGAGGGTGCGGGCCCCTAAGTGGCAAAGGGTGATCAACAATTAAAGGGTTTGCGTGTGTACGAGTTTAGTGGTTAGACTGACGTGAATCAGAACCCCCCCTCCCCCTCCCCATCCCCCTCTCGACCGTTGCCGGCACACACGCAACGCCTCCCCCTCCCCCTCTTTCAGACAAATGACTGATGGGGGGTGAGGACGACACGAATTGGATTTCTATTTTTCATCAAATATGTAGGCTCAACGGGAGAGCTCGTATATAAAGAAATAAATCTCCTTTGTACCGCTGTGCAGGCCAACAAGTAGATAAAAGGGCGTTAGATTACTAACTTTCGGTTCCTCTTTGACTTCTACAGTGTTGGGAACGTTGCGTTTATATACTAAACATATTTAGTTATGCTCATGTTGTTAAGAGACGAACGTGTTTTGTTCTGAACGAAATTGTCAGGTGAGATTGACATGGTTGTTTTAGTAGTATTATTTATTTGTTTTTATTATTATCATGTATTTATTAGGTAGTGTTTACTTGATGTATATTGACAATAAAAATAAAAGAACAGTACCTAATAAATTCCTCGGTTTATTGTCAAAGTAAAGGGTTAAGCGTATGTACATCCTGTATGTGTTCTTTTGAATCTATCATAAGACTTCCTTCCTGTATTTGAATAAGTGCACACACACGCACACAACATAATAATTTAAACACTAATGTGGAAGTGGAACACAGTAATTTCGTCTTGATGTCCACTGTATATTTCTGTTATCTGCATTAAAAATGTAACTATTGAAACAATTGATTGTAGCCTACAATAATTTGCCAGTTGGTAATTTTCATGCAATTCACTTTGAAATCGAGGCGGGCGAAATAAATTACGACGTAATACATTATACTGTGTGCATTTTATCAAATCATTATATGTTTAATTGAAGGGAGTTAAAAAGTCATGAAGTGTAAACTGCTCGAGGTGAAATGAAATGGCAATTAAAACGGCATCGCTCACCGTGGGCGTCGCGACGCCCCACAATAATATCGCTGAAAATTCTCTCGGATTGTGTTATTAACAAAATGAAAGGGCCTGGCTGAGTTGAATGTTGCGGAAGGAAGAGGGGTGAGGGGGTATATTCAGTAGTCACAGGGGTCTTCGAAGGGTCGCGTGTTCCCCTCTCAGCAAAGTCTGCCTAGAGCCGTCCTGTGTTTAGACTAAACTAGTATTAGCTGAACGGGGGGGGACTTGTTGTGTAAACCCCATGCAAGACAGCTGTGATAACATAAGCCGTTAAAAACTAGGGTCTGTTTTTTAACCTTCTGTCTCATGATAGGGTTTGTCGCGGCAGTGGAGGAGGGGGGGGGGGGGGAGGGGTGCGCGGCTACTAGCACGCAACGAGTGTTAAATAATTCAATACTAACAATATGTCATTGTCATCACAAAAGGACGACAGTGTGTGCGAGCCATCCATGTCAATAAACGATACGACACTCTATTACACATCTAAATTGATATTCCGCATGATAAATCCCCGTTGCAGTGCAGTGCGAATGTGACATTAGGACCAGGTATGGACTGTACCGACGGGCACACACATACGGGTGCTGCTTTGTGGAAGGTGTCGAGCTTATAAAACACGCCTCTCGGACGAACGGATGAATATCAATTTCAAAATGGCACCAGAGTCGAACGACGACGCTGCTGCGATACCATCTGTTATGCGTGCACACACACACACACACACATGCACGCACACGACACGCATGCATGCGTGCTGCTTGCGTGCTGTGATGAGCAGCGGAGGTGTGACAAGTAATGGTTGGTGTTCGGGGTGCGTCTGAAAACGACTTTTTGCGATAGTCTGTTAGCGTCCGTCTAGCATACTCATTTGTCGGAAGTGACGTCACGAAGTAGGTGTCATAGTAGGCTAGTACGTCAGTACCCAGTAGTTGCCGAAAGTGGTGACTATGACTATGAAGCTTACCTTCACCTATACTATTCAAAATGACTGGAATCTAATATTTTCTGTGGCTCCTTGGTCTAGTGAGTTTATTCCTGATTCCAATGCAGAAGGTAGAGGGTTCGAGTCTCGGTTCGGGCAGGTTTTTTGACTGACTGACTGACTGACTGACTGACTGACTGACTGACTGACTCTCTGACTGACTGACTGACTGACTGACTGACTGACTGACTGACTGACTGACTGACTGACTGACTGACTGACTGACTGACTGACTGACTGACTGACTGACTGACTGACTGACTGACTGACTGACTGACTGACTGACTGACTGACTGACTGACTGACTGACTGACTGACTGACTGACTGACTGACTGACTGACTGACTGACTGACTGACTGACTGACTGACTGACTGACTGACTGACTGACTGACTGACTGAATGCATCATTAATCTCGTGTGAGTTGTGGCTGACAGCCCCAGTGAATGAAAGATGCAAGACGCGAGAGAAGAATGATATAAATGAAATATCCTCGGGGATCGAGAGGTCAACAGGGGGAGATGAATACATGGCAGCTTCCCCGTGTTGCATTGCAAAGTAGGGCCGCGAGTGAGTGAAAAATTAAAGCAGCTCTCTCTCTCTCGCTCCCCTTTTTTCTGTTTTCCAACCCCTCAGCGGTCTGTGCCGCGGCCGCTCACCGCGCTGTGGTCGCCCCGCCATCCTACACACAACTCCAAACAGCGATTCGAACTCACGGGGACCTCGCCTCGCATTGCCGCAATTTCCAGAACTAGAGCAATGTCGCCTGCTGGAAACAAACACCCAGTTTCCATGGCAATCGTATGGATTTTTAGTAAGCTATCAAATGAAATGTAAGCCTTTGAATGGCGTTGACGCCCGATGAAATAACAGACGACCTGGGGTTGCTAGGGAGATGCCACACGATGGCTGAATATCTTTCAGAAACTCAAAGCCCCTTTTACGTTTTGTTTGTCAAAAGAGTTGAAAATCATCTTTTCTACTTAGTAGTTAGTAGGCCTATTCCAGAGGTTAGTATTTCATTTCAATTTGCTTTTCTATCTCTTCATAAAATGAAAGTAAATATTTGACGATATCTTCAGTCACGATGGTAAAAAATATAAAAGCCCTCTGTTTTGAAGTCTGAGCGCCCCGCGGCAATACGGCTGTACGTCTGGTGTCGGCGGCGCGGGCGAGGCGTCGGGACGCGGACGCCTATCAGCAAACACTTGTCACTCGGCGCTCTCTGCGAGATGGTTGTTGCGGTGAGGGGGAGGGGGAGGGGGATGGGGTGACGCTGATGGAGTTGCCTGCCTCGAGAAGTTGGTTGGGGCAGCGAAGCCGCGGCTAAAAACCAAACATACATGAAAAATGTTCAAATACACCAGCGACGCGTAAAGAAGATTGGTGAGAGGAAAGGAGCTATTTGCTCGATGAAAAATAAAGAGAAGAGGACAAGAAAACAAATACACGCCCTTAAGTTCAACAACAGACTTGGAAGTCCCGGCTGATCGATCCGACTCCATTATAGGATCGTAAAGTCGTTCAACCCATGCCGGCAAACACTGCCATAGATATATGTATAGCTAGCAAGACGTAATAAAAATAACGTAGAAAGCTTCCAAAGAACGCTATTGATTTCAGATATTATGTGTGTATGCATGCATGCATACGAATGGCGGTATAAACGCCGGCGGCGATATACATACGTTAAAAGATGATTACGAGTTAAGCTAATGCACATCGCTAAACGAGCGTTGTAAATTACAGATGATTTTACATCTCAACTCATAACCATAAACCACGTATTGACGCCTATTTTATGGACCCGTTATTACTTTACTGCATGGGGTGGTATATAGCATTGTGATGAATGTTCATTTTCATGGTGGGGTGTTTCGGTTGGAGCGAGCGAGGGGTGGGTGCGGGGGGAAATTATATGCGCATACTCTTTTTTCTATATCCTAGTTTTGTGGACGGAATTTTGATTGATTTTCGCAGACGAGCATTTTTATTGGATTATCAGATTTTAATCGTGTGGCAATTCCCGGCCGTTGAATGTGAAGGCTTAGTTAGGCGGAGCGCCAGCACTGCCCGTGTGTACACGTGCATGCATGTAGCTAAATGCGTACACCGTACACCGGTAACAAGGTATTGTGCCGTGCCTTATATATACACAGTACATTCGAAACCCAATAAAGTCAGTGGTTTAGTTATACATGTACACCGGCATGATTATTTCTGAAAGCAATATATATATAAATAGCGTTTTCCCTAATATTGGATTTGAGGTCTACTTTATTAGATCGAGAATAACCCAAACAATAAACGTGTGATGTGTTATGGATGGTACAATGTTTTAATTGGAACTTTACAGTGTGATTCTATATTTATTATCGGCTTCGCGGAATGAGACATAATAATGAACACTTTTGCAAAACGGACGGATTTTGAATGTGAATCTTCTCAAACTGTTGCATTTTATTTGTTTTAATTTAGCGGTTATCTGATTGATTTAGAAAAGTAGCTTGAATGTATTCTAATTTCTTTATGAATATAACAACATGTATGTATTAATATTTTCGTCTGCACCTGTTCAAGTCAAATACTAGTTTGTCCTAAGTGGGAGCATCGGTGATTTTGGGTTCGTGTTGCGGTCCAGTAAATACGTAATCTAATGGACTCGTGCCACAAAGTTTGCAACAGGACAACAATCAGTGCATACAGAGTCAATTGAATATTAAGCGTCTCATACAGTACGGTCGAGGGGGTCCTTCCACGGAGTGACCGGTGCCCGCAAATGATGATCTCACGCATATTATTTATTTATTTATTTATTTATTTATTTATTTATTTATTTATTTATTTATTTATTTATTTATTTATTTATTTATTTATTTATTTATTTATTTATTTATTTATTTATTTATTTATTTATTTATTTATTTATTTATTTATTTATTTATTTATTTATTTATTTATTTATTTATTTATTTATTTATTTATTTATTTATTTATTTATTTATTTATTTATTTATTTATTTATTTATTTATTTATTTATTTATTTATTTATTTATTTATTTATTTATTTATTTATTTATTTATTTATTTATTTATTTATTTATTTATTTATTTATTTATTTATTTATTTATTTATTTATTTATTTATTTATTTATTTATTTATTTATTTATTTATTTAAATGATTTACAATGAAGGACAATAAATAAAACTCTACAATTTACAATAATACCACTGAATACCGGTACCACTTTCTTCCATTTTTTTTGTTTTTTGTTTTGTTTTACCCTTTCCTTTCTGTCGCACAGTATCCATTTAATAAATGCTGGCCTCCAAACGCCCTCCGCTGTGTGTTTTTCGATAACGACTCTAGGCATGACAACCGGATTGACGTGGTACATTGATGGATCTGGTTGCTTTGAAAGGGAAACAAACAGTAACGTGATAAAGTATTATACGTAGGTATCGAAATATTGCCGGAGGTGAAAATGATCTAAGTTATTGGCGTGCGACCTCCTCAGTTATGTCTGCAGATAACTGCTACACCCGCACGTTACCTGACTGGTGAGTCGGATGGCCAGGGTTCGAACCCCAGCCGAGGAAACTTTGATTTCAACTTGTATCACATTCACATCCCACGTATTAGACTCGTTGTGAGACTGTGAGTCGGTGTGGCGTTGTCTGTCCTCGTAATGTATATATTTATAGGCTCCAATCCTCACATCACACCTACATAGGCTCGTTGTGAGACTGTGAGTCTGTGTGGCGTTGTTTGTCCTCGTAATGTATATATTTATAGGCTCCAATCCTCACATCACACATACATAGGCTCGTTGTGAGACTGTGAGTCGGTGTGGCGTTGTTTGTCCTCGTAATGTATATATTTATAGGCTCCAATCCTCACATCACACCTACATAGGCTCGTTGTGAGACTGTGAGTCTGTGTGGCGTTGTCTGTCCTCGTAATGTATATATTTATAGGCTCCAATCCTCACATCACACCTACATAGGCTCGTTGTGAGACTGTGAGTCGGTGTGGCGTTGTTTGTCCTCGTAATGTATATATTTATAGGCTCCAATCACGGCGATTTGATTAGTGGTCTAATTACTACGACGGCCCTCGATCGTGTATACGCAGACAAAAAAGTTTTTACAATTTCCGTCATGCAGATTTATTGCGTCACGTTAATTAGATCTAATGACGTTTTATCATGTAGCTTCAATTATTATTCGTATTCGAACATTTTTTGTGTGGTAGTAAATTTCTCTTTCGTCTTTCTTTTTTTCCCCGTAGTCACAACTTCATTAGCGATTATTACTAATAGGTACGTGTGGCCATACATGTCTATACAACGAGTTTCAATAAACATGTGTTCTAATGAATGTAATTTCATTGTTAATTGTACGTAAATCAAACATTTGCCAATTGCCTTTGTAGTAGACAATATAAACGGTATTTTTTATCCAGGTGTGTTGTCACCTGAATATATATTATATACTATCCTTATTAAAAGTATTTATTCATACGGTGTTTTGTGATCAAGTTCTGATATATCCTAGTGAACTGCAAACGTTTTCAGTTTGGTAAAACTAAAATTTAGTATTTGTGTAATGCGTCTAAATATAACACCCAGCCCAGCACAGCCCAGCTCAACATAACGTGTATGTTGTTATCTCGCTAAAACACTTCTTCATGCACATCAAAACCTATAATTACGGTTGAAAACATAGTCAATAATGGTATCACAACGTCAAGCGACGGTATATATGACAAAAAGTGAGTGCAAAATGTTCGTGTTTTTATACTCGACTCCGCCCCTTTACGATCACTCCACCCAACACGTCAAACCATTATAAACCCATCACAAAATGATGCTGGTATAAAAGGGAATTCTATTCATTTATCGTTCGTTTTCATCTCCCCTGCATTCCGCACTGGTGATCACCGGCCGTACTCGTATAATGTAACATCACTTTAATGTAATCTCCTTTTTTTTATCCACAGACGGAGATTGCCAAACGACTAAACGCCATCATCGCACAGATTCTCCCGTTCTTATCACAAGAGGTAAGTTCTAATCAACGATTATACATCTTCCAAAGTGTTTGTTACAACACCCACGTGTTACACGTACTTAGTACTCATTGTTTATTATGAGAGGTAATGGCAGGAGTTGTATAGACAACTTGCAGAACGTATTGGCACCTGTTCTTGTGAAGGGGCGTTCACTCAGTTCAACACACGCAACAAAATATCTTGTTCAATTGCCCGTTAATACGTTTAGTTGATCTTGTGTTGTCCCCTTTTGCCATGTAAAAAAATTCGGGTTCGATTCCCGCTTAGTGCACGGGTTAGTATACTTCAACTTGATTCATCTTGTCCACTGAAGTCCAATTCTCTTAACACAAACATACACATTTATTTACATTCATCCTTGCAAACAAACTGTTTCGAGTGGGTGTACATTTAAAGGATAGCGCAAAAACGTGATGTATATCATTAGTTAATGTATTCCCTACGTATATATATATACCCTGTTGTTACTGTAATTTCCCGAGTCGGTTTGTCAAACCGCTGTTTTATTAGCGTAGACCATGTAATTACCCTAGCCCTAAACGTTACGGCGGTAGGCCCCGAACATGTGCTCGAAATGCATGGCTGGTCCTGTTTATACATATATACATGCCGGATGACGCGGTGTTGAATGAGTTGTGTCCCACTTTGTTGCAGCACCAACAGCAAGTGGCTACGGCGGTGGAAAGGGCCAAACAAGTCACAATGACTGAACTCAACGCTATTATCGGGGTAAGTCACTCGAACGCCAGACTGCTACTTTAATAATCACGAATTTAGTTGCGTTTTAGGCCAAGCTTATTAATCCTTCCACATTCCCTTTCATATTATGTGTTGGAATAATTAGATTAGGATAATGTTAGCGAGTGAGTTGAATATAATTAGTTTAGTCTAGGAAAGTGCATTCTATTGTTTCATCACGTGCACATGAGTTATGTATGCATATTATGCCGGTACTACTAAATTAAGTTAAATAACATGCACACACGATTAAGGAAATCGCTAGATTTTAGCATGACGGTTATTAACAACCAAATGAAAACAAGCTAAAACTGATTGGCAGGTAGATAGATACTATATATTATAATATAGTGAACTCGGAACAATCCTCTCCAGGAACAATGAATGACAACTGCAACTGAGTAGATTAGCGCTATACTCACGTTTAATCTAACTATTGATATACGTGCAAAATGTGTGTTAGCTGCAACAGTCGTCGCTCTGTTTGCGCTAATATTTAGCAAAATGTGAGTACATTAAAAGTATTGGTACTTAAAAGACAATTACAACACTGCTTTTGTAAGTGTGGTTCTTTGGTTCGTTGTTTAATGCTCTTTTAACTCATGGGATCCTTTTCATGATCAGGTTTGAGAAGGCTGAAGAAATAGTTCCAGTGAAACATTGTTAATTTGTATTTCAAGCTAAGCTGGTGTTTGCAAACATTTTCCACTTGTCTCTGTCTGTCTCCGTCTTTTCTCTTTGCATATTCTGCTATGGGTGGTGTGACAGCTCGTACAATATTGTCGTGTTGCGTGTGTGCCACTTAAGCTCGGGAGTATTATTTCTATGTGTGCTTTATGAACACACTTGACAGACTTTCACGTCTGATCTCATCTCTCTCTCTCGGTTCTGTTGATCTGCACGTCTCTCGCTTCCTACCGTAGACGAGGCTATTAGCGCGGTTTCAAACCAGGCGCGAACTGTGTCAATATTTGACTTTACTGTGCCTTGCCCCGCATTAAAACACAAGAGCTGGCACGATGGGGTTTGCTTGTCTTCAAATGTTTGCTGGTCAAATAAAGGTGTAGGAGAATGAAGGCAGAAGAGTAGAACAAAGATACTTTATATCCAGGCTTTGTGTAAGCGTGTATGAATAGACACAATTTTAAAACAGCACTCGTGTATGCGTTGAGTGTTGGGGAGTAGCCGGTTATCTACATTGCTACAAGTACGATGATCCACGAAAATCAATACTTGTACAGCGTTTCATAAAAAAGAGAGCTTGATGTGGTTAGACAATAAGCGCTGTACTCCGGAATCTAATCAAGACCTGAAGTGTCGTTGGTCAAAACGTCATCGCTACACCGCCTACGTGGCAGAACTCCCGCAAATAAAACGATGTGCATGGCCCATTGTCCAAGAGATGGCTTCTGATGCAGCTAGACAAATCACACATTCTTTCGTAATACGTAACCTAGCTTTCCTTTTCATAATTGATGGTACATTAGCCTCGATCTCGCATTTTTTTCTTAGGAAGAGCGAAAGAGCCATGAACAGTTGAACACCAATAAATAATGATCTACAGAAAAATAATTTTTCCAGCTATCACATCCATTAAGTGGTCTACAAATATTATTATTATTTTATAAAGTGGAGTGATGAATCCTCGAGTTGTGTAGTATTATTACCTGTACAAAGGTATTTAAAGCACGGCAAATGTGAAGGGGGGTGGGGTGATGTTTGGGTTGTGCAGGTACAATGTGATCAGTACAAAGGAATTTAAAGCACGGCAAAGGTGCAGAGGGGGTGATGCTTGGGTTATGCAGGTACAATGTGATCAGTACAAAGCAATTTAAAGCACGGCAAGGGTGAGGGATATCATTTGTGTGCCGTGTCCATATATATATGGGGTCGTTTAGATAGTCCAGGACTCCTCTCTCATGGACCATTAGGGCCCCTCAGTCTACACGGCATAGTATATATACTCGCTTGACGTATGCCATGCATAAATGTGACGGTTGATTGCAATCCATTGCAGTTTTAATTAGATTCTGTGTACACTAGTTATTTGCTTTAGTTTTTGGTGCCTCACTGGTCTTGTTTGTTCTATCCATTCGCAAACCACGCTAACTTTTGTTTGCCAAACCTTTCATTACAGGACACGTAGCCATTCCAGCAACGTCATGCGAATACCCACTCCATCAATCCTGTTGAGTGTGTTTATTTTGTTGTTTTTCAATCGAAACGCTAACTAATACTAAATAAGTGCTACATTCGCCTGGCAGGCGCGTTTTATACGCCTTGTTAACACACTAAGACTAAGCTCACTTTTACTAACGTTAATTAAGGCTTTACAATGAAGCTATGTCTTTAAATACTTCAAACACCGGTAGGTAGCAGCAGTGGGAGGATTTCGCGACATTTACTTAAAGCCGCGTTCATATAAATGACTAGTGACTAGTGACTATTGACTATTGATTAGTGACTAAGCGAATTGAACCATAGGCGATACGTGCTGACGTTCACACAACTTTACTTTTGACTTATGACTATTGACTATTGACTAACGAATTGAAGATATCTGGAAGTCATAGTTACAACCAATCACAACGTTCGCGTTCAGCCAATGAATGTGGAGCAACGGAAGTCAATACCACTATTCAATTACTTTCAAGTGTATATTTGTTTTTGACTATTTCCGGCGAATATTATTTATTTGTTATTTTTATGAAGCTGTCATACAATAAAATATTCTTATTTTGAAAACAAATCTTCAAAACAAACAAGAAACATACAAAACCTTCACAACTTGGTTAAGCCCATCATTAAACGTTTTAACTGGTGAACAGTTACTATCGCCATACCTCGTTTTCTTCATAATGTTGCAATTTTATTATTTTGACAGCTCGTTGTTTGTCAATCAGTTTGATTCATTTGTTCTAGGTGGCAGATCATACGTGTCAAAGAACTTAGTTGTGTAGTGTTCATATCTTTCTTTGGGTAGTCAATAATCACTAGTCAATAGTCAATAGTCAGTAATCAATAGTCATTTATGTGAATGCGGCTTTACGTATCACTTATCAGCTGGGGTTTATTTGCGATTCCAACGTTTCCTTGATAGGCCTCGCTGTGATGGAGTAAGCAATTAATCTAGTATAATCTATAAACGTATGCTAGGGGTAATTAAGTTCGCCTAGTTCTCACACTCGCTATCGAGTATCATAATGAGTTAGTAGAGGAGCTAAGCTTCAAAAAGCAGTCTTGAGTAGATTGTTTTCAACGCTCCGGAGAAAACCTAATTTCGGGTTTGTGTTAACAACGTACTTGACAGCTATTAACGTGCAGCAAATTTAAATGAATAACATTTCCTAGCTATTGTACATAATTAAATGTGAATGGCTTGCGAGTAATTGCAAACGTTTCTCAATCGCATGCCGGCCGGTTCTTTGTGTCTAGCTTTGTTGTTGCTTCTCAACATGGCATAAATATCAGCCCATGCAGTTTACGAGCTGGTCTGACACAAGAACTAGACACGTGATCGAACGAGGGACGTGTTTGGTCCGGCCCGTTCCTGATTACAGCTCTCCGCATGCTAAGTCTGTTGATGCGGATGAAGGAGTCTCTGATCATGGTGTTCGCGCCCACTGAATGATTTAGTGAATACCATGATGTCATGCGGTGAGCCATATCGTGGTTAGTGTTTAGTGTGAAACAAGAGGTGCAGCTCTCGCGAGGGGTTGTAATATGTTATCGACTCCATGCAGGGCGTCCCTCCCTCCCACCTACCCACCCCATCTACCCTCTAATAAACACCCCTACCCGATGTTCATCACGCTAGCACGTGTTTACCTAACTAATTACCGCGCTACGCAAACTGAGCTCGTGGAACACAGGCATGCCGTGTTTGCACAATAGTAAAGCTTCACAACTCTTCTTCACGGTCTACTGCTAACCAAGTTTGTGAGGGAATTACAAACTCTATCTGTGTGCTGCTACTCTGCCTGTGGCAATGTATGTATGTATGAACAAATCCGATAACTGTAGAGCCGTACATATAGCTGCACAACTTGAACGAGCGTTATGGGGGGGGGGGGGGGAGGGGGAGCTCAAATGAAAATCCGCTTGAAACCTGCCCAAGAGAAAAGGACTTATTGAACATTTTGAAATGGAAGTTTTATACAATAAATCTTTTATTCGCGAATGGTTCAAACTTTTTATTGAGTGAGATTTCGAGGTTTTTCTCACTTCGGGGCTGACGTGTGTTTCGGTTCGTTGTCAATCGCGTTTGGCGAAAGTAGTGATTGATTGATTGATCGATCGATCTGGACGTGTATTTTGTGTACATTCGTTAAAAGTGTACGCAGATTAAAACAATGTTGTACATTTATAACATTGCGTTTAGAAGCAAGAAACAGATAACAGTAATCGTATATGACGTTACCAACACATCAGCTGACGAGAGATAATTTTACATTGGCCGTGTTTGTAATTTCAAACATTGAGTGTTAATTTTGTTACCCACTCTACTTCCAGTGGCATTATCAAAACGAAACAGAACCGTTGTCGGTAATGAGCAACGAACTCATGCACAACAGTGGCGGCTCGTCGGGTGAGTCAATGAGTCTCTCATAAATTTCATGTTACTATATTATTGGCAAAGTATGACGAAATCCGGTTATCTATTTGTTACTTTTTTAGGCCCGGTTTCACCAAAGCATAAGCGCAGTTTCACTGTGATAAAAAAATTAGTGTTGTAATTGAGTATTGAGTAATGAATAAGCGCCAGTTTAAGAGTAACTATTAAATGTCATACCAATATTACAGATATTTACATAAATTACCATGACAAAACAAAATATGACCAGAACGTTAAGATTTCTTCAGATTGGCAACAAAATGTCTAGTGATCATCTTTTGTTGATCATTATTGGATCACCAGCAGCAGCGTCAGTAACATTGTCTCTGAGCCGTCACTGATGGACACAACCCTCCGAGCACAGACAGTGTTGCCACGTGTTGTGCGTCAGCGACGATACCGTTCTATACTCTTATCGGTTTCCACCGAAGATCTAACCGCGTGGCGTGGCGTGGTATACCCACCCACCCACTCGCACGGCCGTTTCACAATGCATTCGAATCTCGCGAGAATATCATCAAATCCAGGAACTCGCGTCTAAGTGCGAGAATATCCCTCGGGACTTAGGGAGTCGAGAGATCTTGTTGCAGCGGCCCCCCGTCATTCTTCACCCTCAGTCGATCCAATCCCCTTCTAAATCTCTTCGTCTCCCCGGAGGTTCGCTCACAAGCTGAGGGATGAGGCTCAACTCACCCCCACGTCGCAACCTGTAAGCCCCCCCGGCTTCGTGCTACACCCATGTGCAAGGATACAGATTGTCAAATATCACGCATGACGTCGCATTTATACTTGTGGACATCCCGGAGAGTATAATAAAACCGTATTGGAACAGAACCACCTCGTCGGGAATTTTCATTGAATGATGGATACTCGGAGATTTAATTTTACCTCGCGGTAAAAAGATAGTTTTGTGTAAAACTGTAAGGTTGGTGGTAGTTGTAGTGTTTGTTGATCTTTTGCTAATAAGTTATTATACACAAATTGAACAGAATTCAAATGCATGTAGATTTAAATATATTAACATGAGAAGAAGAGATGAGATTCACAGGCACTTAACTTCAGAAAGTGCACAAATTCAGCTATATGCGTATTGAATACGTAATTTGTGTATCACGAAAGTGATTTGGGCTTATTTCAATATGAATATGGGATGTGAATGCATAATATATTGATATGTTTGACACCGGAGGGGTCACACGAAACGACTCAACCTTACTGGTGTTTTGATCTCTCAGAAGAATTGCTATTTTCTCTTCCAAATTTGTTCTTATTGATCGTTTCTCAACAGATTGTTAGTTTTTGGTATGGTTTTCGATTTTCTTGGGTCATTTCGAGGTGCATGCATCTGCGACCGAGTGATACGGGTGTGAAGTTGTTCGTTGTTGTTAGAAGCAGCACGTAACTAACTAACAGCTCGCCAATATTGCCGTTGACGATTGTTGTCCTTATGCGGGTACGTCTACTCTCATCTTGGCTTCAACCAGCTGCCACGTTGTCAAACCTGTATTTATTAGCATGCACGTAGAAAAGTGGCAAACGTGTATTCCCATCAGATTACACCATATTTCTTCCTGTAGGCCTACATAGTAGTTGCACTTCCTGAGTATTTCCTGCAGCGTCGCTTTAGGTTCTTCCATCTTATTGGGCCACCTTTTCTTCGAGGATCAATCACACTTGCCAAGTCCGAGTCTGCGGGTGGTATCGTATTAGTATTGCGCCATATAAGCATTTATCCAGTGGCGAATCTCTCATAGCAGCTTGCGCACGGCTGCTTCCCTGCGACACTAGCGCAGCGCAGTGGTTAATAGTGAACATATACTACCTCAAGTTGTAGCAATACTACTTTATTGACTCTTCACCTAGGCCCACAGCCCATCGGCATAGAATCTGCGAGCGCATGTGTTTGCAGCAAGAGAATTGGAGTTTACATTCCATTCTGTGATGTAAGAAACTCGTGTATGTTTGGAGTTGAGATTATTATGCACACAGTACACTGCAAGGCTCCAATAGTGCTCGCTCGTTTGCCTCGTCTTCTTGTGCGCGTTTCAATGGAAAATAATATAAAGAAAGTGCTCTACGTATAAGTGAAGTAAGAGCCTTTCATGTTCCTTCTTTGGCTCTTCTCAACCGAGCAAATTAAGTCGTATTTAAGCGCGCACTAGCTCCAGGATTGGAAGGATGTTGCTGCCTTGCTTTGCTTTGGCGTTCTCAATCCCGGGAGAGTGAACCGTTCTGTCTGCCACGCGGTTTTCTTCTGTCTGGTAAATACATACGCAGACTGGAAAGTAGGCGTACGTTTCTTGGCTCGCTGCGCTAACCAGCAGTCATTCGCTCGCCATTTACTCGTCGCATTCATTTCCTCGATTATCGATTGCAGTTCTTTTAGAATTCAGTTGAAATTATGATAATAAAGAGTTTTCGAGTTGTGCAGTCTTGGTTAGCAATGCCGTCTTGCATCCAAATGAGTCGTAATGTATAGGATCGGATTGCTAGGGGTGTGGGTATGAATTATGTAGTAGCTCTCTGTATCTCTTTCTCTCTTTCTCTCTTCATCCAGTCGTCCGTAAAAAGCTGCGTGCGATGGGGCCAGCATTTGCGAGTTGTCTGAAAATAAATGGTTAATGTAGTTTTTTTTCTTTCAGAAGTTGACTTTACTGGTGTACATGGATGTGAGAATATGGGCATAGTCTAGCACATGCTTCATCTCGACTCAACTGCATAAATTTTCTTTATATGATTCTCGCTCCTGAATGTTTTATTTATGTGTATCAAAATGGTGTTTTATATTATTTTTAAAGCAAATTCGTGACTGCTCCTAATGTACACAAGCATGAGACAAAGGGCGAGGGGGGGGGGGGAGACGGTCAGTGGTACGTTCTGGCACCTTTCGTTGGTCATACCAGGTAAAGCTGGTGCGATTTTCACGCAAAGTTATTAGATGGATAGGAAGTACTTGCTCACACAAACCAGTAATAGTAGCTAGAATGCTGTACAACGTGAATAGTAATGCCATTATCGAAAATAATCTTCTTGAGATGCAGGAAACACTAATTGGTAGAAAATGTGGTCTATTCACAAGATCGCTTCTTTGTAACCAACCCGTTGAGTGGGACCAATCTGAATGCAAAGCAATGCAGTGAATATTAAGAGAGTTTGCATCATTTTCATTCTGCTTACAGCGACACGTTCCGCTATAATCGTCGCATAACCCAGAAGCAACTTTAGCAAGTTTCATTTTATACGTTGAACATTGCGCCGGAGCTGCGGGGAGGGAGGGGGTGGTTGCCAGACGACGATACATAAGAATACATAAGGCCCTGGCCGGGTTGAAAGTACGGTGTTTGAAACACGCAAAGAATTCTTACCATGGGGAACATTAATTTACTATGGATGCCTGGTTTGGTTTGAGCGCGCCGGTTGAATTTTCGATCAAGGCAAGTCTGGGGAAGAATTCTGATTAGTAGAGGGGAGCAGAGCCACAGAGAGCGAGAGAGAAAGAGAAAGAGAGAAAGAGAAAGAGCGAGACGTGGAACTTGAGAAAAGTTTCTTGAAAGCAGCTTCTTTGCCCTCGAGTTTTTTAATATTACGCTTAAAATAATAAAATGAGACAAACACAAGTTTGATTTATTTTCTCTCTTTACATTGCCAACGAATTAGGAGGGTAGGAACTAAGGGTTGTTAATTGAAATCGCGACAAGTTTCATTATAAAGAACAGAATGCTCGGAGAAATGTCTTGTTTTCTAAAAAATGAAATTCTAAATTAAGATTCCTTACAAGCCCCTCGCCCCAGTTCGCTTGTTCATAACCTTATCCATTCCGTATAGACATTTAATTAGTTAAGAAATCACAGCCTGTGTTTTTAAGTTTAAGGCGGTAGCCGGTAGCTTTGTAAAAGTATGTTTGTGTATGTTCTCAGTCACAGAGAATATACATTTATAACGTCTATGAACGCATTTTCTGTTTGTCTCTTTGCAGCAACAGCGACCAGATCTACCTCGATTATTGGTTAGTATTAAGCTTCAAGTAGATATTTCACAGCATGCTTAGCAAGAAGGGGTTTTCTCTACAAAAAAAAAAAAAATGCATGCTCAAGAGAGAGGTTATACAACGAATCAAGGTGTTATAGCACGGAGGGGCAAGGGGCTTGTCATTTATATCACCGTTGACGATCTTTGTAGTCTTATCTATCTTGTATCTTGTATATAGTTACTTATAAACTTTAACTCACAGATAACATCTTACTAAAAGCAGGTTAATCTCAATGTGAGGATGGTATTTGATATGATTGCATAGAGATTGATCTAAGTAGCGATGAAGTCCTTATTGGTAACAAAAGCAAGACTTTCCCGGCCTACTACTGATAATGTGTGTCCGCGCATTATTTTATATACCCATTAGAAAGAGCTAGTTGGAAAGGATAGTGTAATGCTCGCTAGAAAGCCTGGGTTCGAACCCTAGTGCGTCTATAATCACGTAAGTGTCGTATTTCTTGTTTTATTGTACCGGGTGTATAGTAGTGCATGTACTGGAGTACTTACTGTTGATGTGTCGCCTTTTTTCTTTCTAAATACACTTTAATGGCGAAAGTCACGTGCGTGTGTGTGTGTTGTCAATTAAATGAATGCATATAATGATTGTTATTCACATATAAGAATCATCATTGCAGTCACGATTTGGTTCGGTTATAGCTATTATAGCAATCATATATAGTCTTGTCGCCCTTCACAAGGAACGTGAGCATGGCCTAAAACAACAGCGCAACGTGGTGACCAACTACGTGGAACCTTAATTCTCAGTGAGCGGCTGAGGAGAGTTATTATTATTTATCATTATTACGTTTCCAACCGCCGGGTAAATTACACATTTTAAAACCACTTCTTTCAACGTTTCCCCGACCATCGCACACAATTAAACAATTAACTTCGTTTTAGTTGTGTTATGTGACGGGCAACGTATCTAAAAGTTGTTTTAAATTGTGGTTGACCATGCAATGGAGAAACATTTTATAATAATAATAATATGCTTTAGTAAAACGATTTTTTTTTTGTAGAAACGTTTGTTTTTTACATTTATTAAAAAGGTACCACGAATTTGGCCGCTACTGATAACGATGTATGTCCATCACTAACCGAGTTTTGTTTCTGATGTTACAGCAACAGATGCATGCCCAGCAACTACCCCACGCTGCGCACGCACCTCCCATCCCCATGATGCCCCATCCGGGGCTACCTGGCCCCCCCACCGGCGCGGCAAGCCTGCTGGGACTCTCAAATGCCCTGGGGGGGCCCGGGGCGCACCCCCTTAGCATGCTCAGCTCCAAGCCAGATCTTCACAGGGACGACGTCAAGTCGAACAGCGGTAATTATGCTGTTTGATATTATACATAAACCATATCTGTTATCCTCTTGTATTACAATTACATGTGTGGGAATATAATTCCTCTCTTTGATTCACTGTTCCACATAAATGGGTTCTTGTCAGAAACATCAGATATTTTTCTAAAACTGTGTGGTAGACGCGTTTTCCTTGTACATCTCAACCAATATATTTCATTTGGAATTTAAATAACAACTAAAGAAACGAAGATAAGTGTGAATACTTCTATTATAATGTAGGTGGCGAAGTTAGAACTTGTATAAACTATAACAATAAAGCGAAATATGCAAATACACATGTTTTATTACTTGACTTTGTAATGAATGACGTTCATAAACACAAGAGTACAGTTTAATTAACAATATAGATTGCAATCTTACTTAAAATTAAAACATCTATAATCTGTTTTAAATTCATTCAAGAACAAATTGTCTGTAGCAGAACTGATATCAAACCACACAAGAGTAAAAAAAAAAAACGTTTCGAAAATTATCGGATTTGGCACTTTGACATGATCAGTCATTCGTGTAAATAAACTAACCAACGATCGGTTTGTCGAGCTACGTTGAGCGTGTCGACCTTGGACGGGAGCCGACGTTTCAACGCTCTCTTGGTCGCGGTCGCAGTCGCAGCAGACGCGCCTCATTTTGCCCCTCTCGCCGTCAAAATCTTATGAAAACAGTTTGTCGAGTCGGTAACAATAACTTGCTTTTATATCGGCCTCTATCTAAAACGACTTCGAGCTGCGTCGATTCCCGTCGCGGCGTCGACTCATAATAGAGAGTATTGTGTGTACTTGGACAAGTCACAACCCCTCGACCATAAAGTAAAACTTATGCATTCTCAGGAGACGTATTTCGTAGCGATAGTTGAAGAGCTTATTCGAGCTGCGATGTAAATACGGTATGGATGAGTTGTGGAGTGGAGTGGCTTAGCGTGAGTTGGGTCCAGCTAGAGTCACTTAGAGCTATTTCAAGTGCAAATAGCACCGCCTCCTCCTCAACCCTTAGTGGTGACGTGCGAGTTTACTACTTAGCGAGCAAGGAACTGTCTGTCAATCTCTATCTCGGCCCACATAGATTATAGCTACAGCTCCAGTATTACACTATATAGGCCTAGCTCAGTTATTTAGTGTTACTCCAATGTCGTATCAAATCAATTGAACACTAGCCGTTCATAATTTCATTGCAGACATAAATTAATAAACGCAATTTGTGTCATTGGTACAGTTTCTGACTCGTGTGTTTGTCCATCAGCCAGCCAACACAATTTTATATAAAATAAAAATAAATTCACATTTATAGAGTCTATCCACTTGGGTAACAAGACTGATTTTCAGTGGGGGACTTGGGGGACTTGCCGATGGTAGACACTAAATCAGCCGCGAAAACTTCTTTTGGATAAAATGAAAATTAAATTACGAACTAAACATGTCCACTTGTACAGTGTTTGTCCAATATTCGTAAAAAGTATGCTTATGTCATAAACATCTAACAAATTGGGGTGATGTATGCGAATTGATATAGAAATGTTGATGAGAATTTTATTTGAATCGCGTGCAAAACGTGAGGTCTCTTCCAAACGACTGTGAAAGAGCAACGAGTGCTTATATCTAGCTCTATGCAATGTTCTGTTTTCTACCATCACAGGGTATAGTTGAGTGGAAGAGTCTACACTCTACAGTAGGCGTATATACGAGACTCGCATTGAGTATTTCAGGTGAAATTAAGAACCGTAGATATTTTTCAAGTCCATTGAATTGAATGAACCTGCTGCAGTAACCCTGGGGCTACTTGATGAAACACCAGATGAGCCAACCACTCGTTTCCCACTTGTCTCTATACTCTATTCATTCATTCATTCATTCCTTCACTTCACTGTTCACAGCCAGACCAGTCCCCCATTCATTATTATTTTTAATTATTTATCTCTTTCATGCCACCATTTCCTACTCTGCTTGCAACTGAATGCGCTGCAGAACTCGAGAAGAGACAGGGATCCCCGCAAATTACGTGTTTACTGTTTTGAAATAACCGTCTCGTATATATATTGTAGCAAGAAATTTGCAAATGGCGTGGAAAACTGCAGGATGGAAATTATCTGCTCGAACGTGTGCGTGTCACTCACAGTTGAAGACGAACGTGATTGCGTGTGTGATGATGATATATATACATACCCAGCTCTGTATAAAACCAGGGTAGAGTTTCAATGCCAGATGATCTATCTTACCGAATTGTATACCGCCTTACTTATGCTAGTCGGCTAGTATAAGTTCGCCTAATGTGTAAGACCACGGCGCATCATTTACCAGTACATCTCTATGCTTGACGGATATATATATATACATATACTAGCCGAGAAGGATAAGTTGGGCGGTACGAGGCGGTAGTCGAAAAGCCGTTGGCGTTGTCTCTCCATCTAACGTAAGCGGGTTTATATTCAAAGATCTAACAGCCCATAGCTTGGTGGAGGGGCCGAGTCTGTGTGCGGACAAAGGCGCGCCCTAGGTATTGTCCACCCCGTGATTGTATACCCCGTGTTTGGACAGAGGCCAGTGGGGCGTAATACCATGTAGCTAGAGCTTGTTGCGAATTAAGTCGCCTATTAGTGCCCGTTTTACCGAAACAAGTTGGCCAAATATGGTTGGAAATAACGAGACAGATTATTAATTCTTGTTGACAATCTAGTCAAATAATCGTCTCGTTTGTTGGTGCGCAGCCAACCACACCTCATTATGAATCTTCTATAATGTAAAGTGACGTGATTTCAAAAAGCGAGTTTCGACAACAACCCTGGCTGGCTTCTTTCTTATATTTTCTTCGATGATTAATCTCGGTTCAAAGAGTTTATGTAGCCATCTCCCTTGCTTGCGCTCCAAGTCTCGTCTCTTCTGTCTGTCTGTCTGTCTGTCTGTCTGTCTGTCTGTCTGTCTGTCTGTCTGTCTGTCTGTCTGTCTGTCTGTCTGTCTGTCTGTCTGTCTGTCTGTCTGTCTGTATAGATTACTCGGTGGTATTATTCGACGTTCTACCACGGGAAGGAAAGAAATGTTGCTTGCTTGTGGGGGCGGCTTGCTTGCCTCGGTGATTTGTGATGGTCGGGGCGCAATTCCCTATGTTAGAGTTAACTCCCCACGGAACGTTCTCTTCGCAAACGGTTAAAAGGAAGGCCATTACAAGAAACTTCAAACTATACGAGAAATATTAAACATTTTTAAAGGCTTTTTGTTGTCAGTTTGTCTAGATTTCTGAGACTGCTGGTCTAGAGGTAGGTAGAAAACTGTAATGATGGCATAATTCTAGAAATTACAGTTTTATCAATGTGACTATATACTTTGTCACAACGCTATAGAAATATTACGAAATAAGTGCGTGACGCGGTGCTTTCAATACATTCGCGATAGATCATCGACGGTGTTGAGTTCTAGAAGCAAACTGTTTTGTTTCCACAGAGGGTTATTTTCATCGTGCCCGCCGTAAGAGCCAGGAATAGTAGAAAGTGCATTTGCAGTGAGGACATAACAGCAACGATTATAGAATAGCAAGTGTCTTCTTCACCAAGCTTACATAAACTGGCCACCAGAGTGAACATGAGCGCTGCAATACAAGCTTTGTGTGCTTATATACAAGATGTCTATCGAACGCGCTACGTATATATACCTGATTGCGAGCCAGGGTGTGGCAGCTCATAGTCTGATTCAAGAGGTTGCTGGGAGGGAGACGAAGCCATGGCTGGCAATAATAAGACTCTTCAATCTGTGCTTGAGTACCGCCAAGTGGAAGACGTACAATATAAACCGCTCAACGAGGATCCCGAATCGTCCTCTCTAATGAGCTTTTGATAGGCCTGTATGGGTGGTTCCAATTTGCATAATAATTGCTTCAGAGAAATACAGTGTTATTATACGCTATATGTATAATTTCTAAGTTTTATTATGTGTTTACAAATACATCAGCAGAAACCAGGAGGGATTATTATTTGAAGCGTAAAGGTTTAAGAGACAAACTATTAGCGCCTACCAGCTAAATGTTGGCTCCCTGTCTAATGTCTCGCCTCGCACCATGTTGCCAAGTGTTGTTTTATTCAACCGAGACAGACAGTCCCACGCAACGAGAACAGTAGAAGGAACCACCCACATGGCTAGCAGACACTTTTGGATGACACCAAGAGGAAGAAAGAAACAAGTTTCTGAAATTTATGTGTGGGTTTTCACCACTTGTAATTATTTTTTACTAACATGAAGAAACTTAAGCATTGAAAAGCAAGTGCAACGAAACTGGTTACTTACGCGGTAATGGAATTACAAATTCTTGCGATGAAGGTAACAATCAATATACAATCATAATAATGTTATCCTCGAATATTGGAGCAGCAAGTGGAATTTTCGATGTATGCACTCTGCAAGATGGTTGGTGGTTTATGTCAAATTAAATTTTGGTGGTTTATTTCAAAGTAAATTTAATGGCTTACTCTGTGTGGCTACGTTTTATTCAATTACAAATTATAATTATTCATATTTCAATTACAATAAAAAAAATACCTAAATATTTGTAACAGTTAGTTAGGTTCCTTAGCAGGGATATACTATGTGTTATGTGGATTAATGTTAAATATGTTTTTAAATTTTGATCTACAATTTTGTGACGTAGGAAATTTATGAATTCACAAGAGTTTCCTTTTTACAAAGAAGAAAACGTTGTACCGTGTTTATATGACGTGATTTCATGAAGAAGGCCGCCTATTGGGCAGCAGAACGCCACAAGGACATTCAGATGATCCGATCTGTCCACGCGTGCGAACAAACGGCAAGTCACAAAACGTGTGACTATTTCGACGACTAAGCTAAATGGCGACTAAATAATAAAAATAAAATCGTCTAAAATTAGACCTACGCAACACTGTAAGTTTAAAAATACACACGTGTGCTGGTAACTATGACAGCGAAAGTATATTTTTATCAAGGCAAAGCCAAGGGCGATCGGGCTATCTCTTGAGTCTTGACAAAGGTTTGGTTTTTCATTATTTTTAATAAAATCACATTTTCTGCTGGTCGTGCTTTTGTTGTGTTTAACTTCGAGGCACGAAGAAACATTTTAAAAATCAATTGTTTGACGTATGTTGTTTGTTTTTGTTTACGGAAATCCCTAGAAGTGCAATTCCGTATAATTTCCAGTAATGCCAGGTTTTTTGTTGTAAATGCGATAACCTTTGAGCATCTCTTTATTAAATGTTTAGAAATTCATTTCGTTATGCAATGCCGTTTTTACTGTTGATTGTCAACGGTTAGACATAATCTGTAAAGAGTGCTGACCTCTTGCTCTTGGGAGCAGTAATCGTAAAGTGCGGGGCGGGGCGGGGGCCTTCTCTTGTGACCACAACATTACATCGGAGCCCGTCTCCTTATTATAAGATGCCAACCAGCATCTTCAATGTGGATGTGAAGTTGCTATGGTGACGGGGGAAGATGCTGTAAGAATCTTCTTCATTTCCTGCCCCCTTAGACGCCTCCCCCATCCACCTCCCGAGAAACATCCCTTCTTTATATTCACCCCATATACCTTCACGTATAATCAAATACTTTTACAACGGAGCGCGCATAAAGTTAACGCTGTCTCATATAATTTAACCAAGTCTCTCAAGATCCTTAATGTAAGGGATATCATTCCGTGTTTTATTGTTACGACTTCATTAGACAGTCTTACGGTACACATTTTATATGCTATGACTTTATAGCAAGCGTCTATTAAGAACAGCCTACATTTAATGATGCCCTAACTTTTCCTTCCCTCTCTCGCCATACTAGGCTCAATAATGTTATGTTTCGTCTAATATATGTTGAATGGTAAAGTCGAACTAGCTGTAAACTCGCTAAAATCTGTTCTGACGTTTATATAGGCATGGGTGGCATTCATACGCGCAATAAATAAACGTCAAACCGACTGGCCTATTCTTGAGGCTGCGTTTCGCATTAATTTTGTAAGGCAGTGCCAGCTCCATTTTACAGCCGTTTCAATTCTTTTTGTTTATGAATATAATTTGGCCCGAAATCGGATTTCGTAGCGTAAAATAACATACACCACTCGTTTGGACGTCCTATGAAGCTATAAACAAGCCGATATGAGGCGGCTGTATAGTTGTCGTGTTGTTGTCAAGTGTATTGCGTGTATAGACTACGCAGAGTTTGGCGCATCAGTAACGTTATGACGCCGCGCGAAAGTAAAACACATTGAGATATAAACCGTGCGACGTGCCATTCCGCATGTCAAATCGTGTTTGCGTATAGCAGCACAGCACTATAGCAATGACGAAGAATAAAAAACACACCCGTTTATAACGTGCTTTGTCCTCGTCGCACTTTCATTTCGGTTTACGTATTTTTCCGCTGCAATGTTACCGATTTGTTGTTAATGTCCTCTGGGGTTTAATGATCCAGCGCCGAGTACTTGGTGAACTGAAAACATTTTGTCCGTCGCCGAGTTGTAAAATAAAATACAGTATACTTCCTTTTAGTTCCTTTTCATCCATCAATTTTTATCTCGCATTTCAAACGACTATTCGTATACTGTCTGTCTGTGTTTCCCAGTTTCCACCCCACTGCTTTCATATTTACGGACGGAATATTTTAATATATTGTTTCTCTTGTTTTCTTCTATGTGTTCTTCTCCGTCTTCCCTTTGTGATTGGCGCTACGATCAACTACATCGCACATTTCGGAACACGTCAACACGGCAGGCCTAAACTCAGTGGAAGAACGACATGTAAGTATTACACCAAATTTATGTTTCCACTTGTGTGGTTTTAATTAGAATTGGAAAATTTAAATAAAAACATAAAGAAACAGTATTCGCGCAAACGGGTTTTGAGTTGCAAACTTGGTTAGATCTTATAGATTTCAGTTTACAACATTTGATTTTACAAGAATTGAAAGAGATTCCCAAAGGTGTTTTTGAGTTCTTTTGGCAGATATTCAAGTTTTTTGTATTCGTGTTCGTGCACTGTGCTCCCAACGGTCCCAGCAGCAGGACTTGGATGACAGGTGGCCGATCATGGTTCGCTCAGAATTACCCACAAACCATTGAGCATATTTCATAATAAATTCCAAGTATTTGTTGTAATAGGCCAGAAAATAAAGTTGATTGTAGAAACAACATAAGACTGAGATTTATCTCCGGCTGTAGTACAATTTGTATTTACTCATAAATATGTACATTGTCAGTGTTATCCACTTGACTCCGTATCTTCAGGAGACTGTTCCAATATATAAGTTGCTTGATATGGGGCATTATTTGTGTATGGGCTGAATAATCGACCCTCGCCCCCCCCCCCCCCCCCCATTGTACTAAGAATATCTACATATCTACAACACTAACAGATGATCAGTCTGCGATACATACATTCCCATGCAAACAGTGCAGACAGAATGATGAACAACACATCGCATAATACAAGCTTCTAACTTCCGTATAGGGTTGACTTGAACAGCTTCAACATCTGATCGCTAGTCTTACTCTCGTCAAGTGTGTTCAACAGTATATTCTGACCATTTGAGGAGGTGGATCTTGTATATTCCAAGAAGTTAAACAACAATTACTTCTACTTGTTTCTTGATAGTCTTACCGATTTACTGTGGTGACCTTTTTGTAACCGGCGTTTTATGTTCACTTGCAACTAATGGCGGTGTACAATAGTAATCGTAACAGTTGGAAAGTGAATGAATGAATCGAGCCCTCGGTATTGTTACATGGTGGATGTCCTTTGTTTGAACGTGATTTGAAACAATAGTCTGGGCGGGAAACATAGACCGGAGCCCGTTCACCCACGTTATGTATTATGTCTCCACCCTGCTTTAGAACGGGAGACGTTTTGCTATCTGTCTGGTAAGCAAATATGAATTCAGATTCCATCACTAAAGCGTAGTCAGTAAAGATATTGTCAAGGGTGCATATATTGAGTGCCAAGCCGTTCGATTATCCGAGTCTATAAGTTTAAGATTTTGGAGTCGTCGAGGGCGTCGCTAATAAGCCAAACACCACGAGACCGGTCCCCCCCCCTCTTCCAGGCTATAGTTTTTGTATCGGCGACTTGTCAAGCAATCTGCTGCCGTTGTGATATGCATCCATGTTTCGTGGCGACTAGCCGCGCGGTTTTCTCCTCCATCAAATTGACTGTGTCCACTCGATGTCCTACATCCCCGGCGATCTCCTTCATTTCAACCCTCCCACTCCCGCAACGTCTCCTTCTTTTTGCCACTTCTCTTTTTCCGCATCGCTGATGCCGCTAGAAACCATCGAGGGGAAGAGTATAGTAGTTTACCGAACCGTAAACATCTGAAGGAACCTCGCGTGCTTGTTATTGGCTTTCCGAGGACCGCTACACAAAAGTTCGCGAAGAAGAGGAGGGGGAGGGGGGGGGGGCGGACTCTGTCAATATGAGGGTGAGGGTATATTTACTGTGCCAGATGGGTTAGAAACATTATTGAGGGATTGGAAAAGGCTATTCTGTTCGTATGTAACCCAATATTATAGCCTCAGCCCCCCCGAGGAAGTATTCCAGATAACAGGGTACATGTCACCCTTAGCATATTCCCTTGTGAAGCCCCAGTTATTTTCCGGTAAAGGGACGCGGGATTGTAATCCATTACATTCACTCTAACTGATAAGAAATTTGCGAGGGGTCTGTTAGTGGAGCTCCCGGCTCAGAAGGCGATTAATTTGTGCGGTGAGGGCGAGAGTCGAGTAGGGGGGTGAAAGAAATGGGGTTAGTGCTCGGATGTGTGAGGGAGGGAGGGAGGCTCGGCGAATGAAGTGACAGATAATAACTAACTCGTATACCATGCCAGGGAGCGAGCGACCCCCACACAGGACCTGCAAATGTTCTTGAATTGTGCCGCCACTAAACCGCGTTGTTTTATTATCTCAATCTGTAAGTCAAGACTTGTTTTTAATTTTTTTCTTTTGTTTTGAAATATTTTTGAGGAACGTTTTATCGAAGGGTGATCGTGCATGGTTTACCGCTTGGTCTCTACGCGGTGTGCGCTGATGCACGGCGGTTACAGCGCTGCGGTGTCGTAGAGCGGAACCTCACATTAACTCGAACAAATTACCCGTAGGCGTCTGCGGAACAACACCCACGTGTCTTCCAGTTCTCTCAGTCGGGAGGAGCCGCTTTTTGTCCGCGACATTCACCCTTTGTCACGGACCATTTTATTTCCCATTTGACTTATTAGTTTAATCTTCATACGCGAAGAAATACCGGAAGTTGAGACGTATCATAAGATAAAAAGGGTTTATTGGTTCGCGTCGCCCGAGGCGAGGGCAGATTTGTCCTAGCTTGCGGTCTCGGATAACCGCGAAACGCGGAGTGGATCGTAGACCGTCCCCGCGTCGGTGGCGGCGCGCATGTTCCTACCCTTGCAGTCCGCCGTTGCGGTTCCGTGAAAATCGATGTGTTTTGGCAGCTAACAACTCCGCAAGCCTCGTCGTCGGTCTTAACCCCATAACCCTCCCTCCCTCCCACCCTCGCACTCCCGAGTCCCGACCTCATCTCCTCAAACTCTTCCATTTCACTTCATTCCATGCCTTTAATTACCTTACCCCACCCCACCCACCCCAACGGCAGCGTTATAGGGGCCGACGGAACTCTCATCCCATCGCATCGCATCGTCTATTTCCTTCTTGCGTCGTGCAGTTTACCTCCGAGCCCCAGGGTATAATCTAGCGACTGTCTATAGGATGTTCACGATATCGGTATGTTTCTCACACGGTAAACATCCTGTCGCGACGCACCTTTGTCGCTCGCAACCTCGGCCCAATAATCAACAAGTGGTGTGAAGACGACAAGTATTACCCCCACCACACTTCTCACACCCTTAGCGGAACACTCTTGTAATTACACTAATTAGTCCAATTAACAGCAGGCAGCGCGGGCTCCTCGTTCCGCCGCCTCCGGCCTCCCCAAACGAGAGTTATATTAATAAAACTACGACTGGGTTTTCAGCATTGCGTGAAACTGTGTTAGTGAAATGATTACCGGTTTAGGTTTCGCTTCTCGAACTCTGGGGAGAGCAAGAGGTGTTACTTAGTGTTTAATCTAGTAATTTATTTAATGACCCGACTTAGAGAACCTTAGAGACAGCTGCTACAGTAATTCAAGTTGGTACGACTACGGAGGAGTTACAAGTCAAGTGTCTTGTAGTTACGGTTTCCACTTGAATCCCCCTCGACGTTAGTACAGGGTGGCACTCTTGTAGGGCTTCAACATTCCGCGAGCGGATCTTCACAAAGTTACATGTTTGTTCACGGAGGGGTGGAGTGAACGCTCGTGGCGCAATTTGCACCAACACCCCACCCCGCCGAGCTCCGCGCTGTTTAGAGCAGCGGCACTTGCAGCATCCACACAGCACAGTACACTGCAGACGCTCCAGACTTCCTTGTCAAGTGGATGATTAATACTTGGGAGAATATCTCGCCCCAATTTTCACCATCTCTATTGCCCTCGACTGCTTCACGTTTTAATTTAGTTTTCAAAATCGTTTAAGACCCCCTCGAAAGAATTACGAACTTTCTAGCGTCATCAGCTAATTACCGTTTTTTATGCTACGATTAAAAATTAGAGAGTCGAGTCAAAAGAGGACATGCCGACTGTGGAGGAAGCGAGCAGGTTATGGCCTGGAGCCGCGGCACAAGAAACAACAGACTGCGCTATAAACGTGAAATATTACTTTACTTACAAGTATTTTTTTGTTTGTTACTTTTACCAAACATTATACTTCGTTTTTTTCCATTCTATACCAATTTGATGAAATATCGTGACGGTGTAAAAACAAGGACGCTTTGTTTTGAGAAAGGGCGTTAGTAGCAGTGCCATTTCGGAGAGCGTTTGTAAATAACAGATTGAGATTTTATGCATGGTATAACATACATTACAAGTTTCTTCCAGCATTTCCATTTGGAAGAAAATGCGTCCGTCGCGCCGTCATCGTCCTTCCTCTCCGTCAGAAGCGCCGCGAAACTGCTTCAGTAGAGGTTTTAAATATTTGAATAACACGGTGGATAGAGCCTGGGGATTTCAGGGAACGCGCGCGGGGGGGCACTTGGGAATCCAAAGCTACGGCGCGGTGTGTATAAATAAAAGATTATCATTCAAGCTCACTCGTCTAGCTACAAAACCATGGAGAACTCTTTCCTGGAAGCCCCGGCTGGCGTTCTCGGGTCGTATATTGTGAAATATCAAACTCGGTTATTACTAATTTACGAGCGCAACACAATAACTGTTATTTGTTTCGAGTTTTTTTTTTTTTTTTTTTTTTTTATCCACGGCATGTTCTAACTACTGGGTGTGCGTTGTGTGTACTCTGGTGTAATTGTGACGTTATGGGTGTAGAAACCCCAGACGTGTGATTACCACCATGCAGTGCTCACACGCACGCAAGGCACAGCCTGAGCCGCGTGCATGGCCAGGGATTAGGAAAATGAAATAACAAAAGCCTCGAGCGACACGTACATATTTTAAAAATCGACAATAACATATAATATTACCAGCATTTTAAGTAATCCTTTGTGCACAGGATTAAAAACAGACCCGACACAAATAGGAAAATAACTAATGTCGAAGGGGGACATTATCGCAAATTAAGAGCTCGACCGAGTTTAACACATGCGAGTGGGCCCTACCCAACCAAGTAGCTTATAGAAAGGGTGAATTAAACCGCCGGACTTGGGGCGTGTGAATGCACAATCTAGTTAGACTTAATCACACGAGGAGCCTTTTATTCGGGACTAATACGAATATCCGTGCGGTGGTGCTTTGACAGTTCGTACCTTTCACCATCATATATAATAAACTCAAATGGTTTCACCTCTCGTACAAGCACTGTTATGTCCACACCATGTACCGGTACTTAAGTATATCGCGTACTTAAATATGTATCGATCATCTTGCGACTACAATCATCTTACTTCCCCCCCCTCTCCCCCCCGTCTTCGAGAATAATTCCATTATGCGCTCAATCCAACTTCCTCTGTCTACCTCTTGACATTTAGGTCAACTCGTTTCGCCATCAAGTCGGGGGGGATTCTCGCCACCATATTTCAAATAAACCAATGTCAATTTTTTTTTTCAATTTCCTTCCAATCGCATGAAACGTCGCTGACTCTTCTCTCGTGGTTCATCGCTTTTATATCATCTTTTATTTTGTTCGGGATAATTATTTGATACATTTCAAAGTGTCTTGCCAAGAGATAGATGTTATTGCATAATATAGAAATAAAATATAATATCTGAATGGTGATAAAAGTCTGTCTTCTCGGAAGTGTCTGCCACCCCTCACAACACAACAAACACCGTGTCTATATATCTCACAACTGCTATTATAACATTCCAATCTCTCCCGAGAACTTCTCTCCTCGACGTCAGAGTCCGATCAATACGAAACAGAAGCGAAACGAACGTGCAAGTTCTTTTCTCGTAACCCCCCCCCCCCCCCCCCCCCCCTATATTATACTGTGTACTGTGTTGTCTGCCAAGCCGCTCATATAGTGCAACCTAATCGAGCTAAGTGTTCCGTCCCTCGGGCTATTGGCAAACACACCTGCCGGCTGCATGGGCTGTCGTGTGCCCGCTCGGTCGTATCAAGGGGTCGAACCCGGTAACTCTGACTCGACGTCGTCTGTCTACCACAACTAAATGTCAAACAGACAGGAACAATAATAGTAGACTGTTTCAAGTAACATCAATACAATTTCGTCATCTCTTTACGTGAGTATAAATATAATGTATGTCTATACCGTGGGTCGTCATCATCGTCGTCGTCGTCATCATCGTCATCATCATCGTCATCATTGTCATCATCATCATCGTCGTCATTATCGTCGTCATCATCACCATCGTCGTCGTCATCATCATCGCCGTAGTCATCATCATCGTCGTCATCATCGTCGTAGTCGTCCCCTACCCCTAGGGGCACCCGTTGTTGCTATGGACTTGTTTTGTTTTCTACATGATAAATAACATGTATGGAACTTTAAGCTGTCACCCGTTGTTGCTATGGACTTGTTTTGTTTTCTACATGATAAATAACATGTATGGAACTTTAAGCTGTCAACAACGGGCGCCCCTAGGGGTAGGGAACGACTATGAATACCGAAAAGTACCCCGTGGATTTATCGGTGCTAAACTAAAATGTATCTCTAGCGGTACAGATATCTGTTTTGCGCGCCAATTTGTTCATCTTACTGCATGGTCTGTACATTGTAGTTACACAAGACACAATAGTGTCAACTTAGCCAAGAAACGCGAGCAGCGACTTCACTTCCTGTTTTTTGTCCTCGCTGTTCTAATGCGACGGCGGGAAACGAATCTAGCCGTTCCCGCCGCCGTGGACCGACCGATTGAATTGGATTCGTTCTGGATGATAGAACGAGGCGACGACGCGAGCTTTTCGAGTTTGAACGCGATATAGGGTGCCCATCGGCGCTCGCAGAGGTTGATAAATGGGGGGAGGGGGGGGGGGGGCACAATAAATTCCTGGACAAATACTACTTGAAGGCGGCGCCAATGGGGGGTGGGGTTCTCTTCACACAATAGCGCCGCAGGTGATTTAAGAAAAACGTGTGTTTTGAATGTGATTTTAAACGTTTTAGGGAATACGGGTTGTCGGTTGAATGGCTAATTTTTACAAAATTCTCTGTGGCTATCACTATACCCTCTTTTTTACACATGCTGAGGAAGTGAAATAATTCTTTAAGTCTCCCTTTATGTACAGATAAAATTAAAGGCACAGTTTCTTGGGAGGACCTTTCTTCCACATCTGGAATAAGGCTGTCAGTGACTGGTAGAAAAACTGTTGAACGCATTTCATCCTCTTAGTTTAAAAAAGTGTTGATTTTCCGGCCCAATGTCGATCGGCTTATAATTCTCTTTTTTTACATGTGGAATATCAATGTCATGGGATTCACGAATAAATAAACTTTCTTTATACAAGTCAAGTCTGCAAACTTGAATCATCATACCGTAGTTTCTAAGAGACTCCTATGAGTTCACAGATGACATCGCGGATAGGAAATCTAGGTCTTTGGCTTGTAGAGTTCTACTGGCATTCTGAAAAAAAAGGAACACCTAAAGTAAACTATTATGGGCCCAGGCCCCCAGCCCCCCCCCCCCCCCCCCCCTCCTGCCCCTCATGCGCACGTCTATCAAAATGTGTATTATATAACACACCGTGAAGACCGCAGATGTACCCTAATGAATGAACGAATGAATGAAATGCTCTTTGAGAGTAAAGTACGGGTCTGGGATACCAGACTCTTATCTTTTAATGACTTCACGGTTGAGTCTCCTCGTTCCAAGCCGTGGGTTTGTCCGCCACCCTCCACCCCGGCGTGTGACGCTCCATTGAGCTGAGACAGACAGCAATTATCTGGAACGAACCGGGGCCCTTATTCCTGATCACGGTCTTAAAACCAAGACGTGCTCAACTCTGTCACAAATTCCCCAGATAGCCGCGCGAGGTTGTTAACACCTCTACGGGCTTACCCGCCGAAGCTGTCAGTAAAAATGTTTTTTTTTGTTTTTTTTGTTTTTTTATAATAAAGACTCATGTTTGTTGGTTCATTTACAGAGAAACTCAATTTCGCCGGCGGAGCGCGAGAAGTACAGGCCGAGAAGTCCACCGGAACCGGACCACAAGAAGCTAAAGAAGGAGGAAAAGGAGTGCCATGTAAGCAAAAAGACAGCACACTTCGTTTACTGCGAGGCATTTCATCGTTTACTGCGAGGCATTTCATTTCATTTTATTTTACTCTCTGCTCGCGATTAGATCTGGTTTTTCGTAACGTTTGGAGGATTCACACCAATTAAGTACTAATGTCTTAACTTTTGTAATTTTCTGTTGCTGTAGGTTTTATTTCTAGAAAATAAGATCATAGTTCTAGATTAAATTATGTTGTGTTCTAATCGCCTGTTGGAGAGATATGGGTATTCTTGGTTAATGATCTAGTTTTTTTTATGTTAATATTATTTTGAGCAATTACTATACAAGTTAATATTGTTGTATTCACATTTATCTTTCCATTAAAATACTTCAATTTACTACATAATGCTCACTCCTGGAATTCTTGTTCTGTCTAGAATAATAATAAATAATTACATGATGTTGTTAAGCATGCCTTTCCTGTATTGTCAGTGAACACCAGTGCTATGCTCAGACTAAAACTGCTATTCTATTAATACACTAATCATCACAATACACTTCTTACACACATCCATTCGATCGTCAACACTGAAATAAAACTCACTTTGAATTGAATTTGAATACAGTATTTAACTGTACTCAATTTTTTAATGGAGGTTTATAACATAGCTTCCGATTTCTATTTTGTTTTTACTTCACATACCTTAGTTTAGTATTTTTAAATATTGTACTTCATAATAATCATATGTATTGGGTTTTGTCACCAAGTCATCGTTACTTTGTAATTGATGTTGTTACTAAATTTACACCTTACAAAATGGTTTGGAGCATGTTTTAAACATTATCGTTTTTTATTGGTAAAGTACCAAAGCCATTATAAAACTTATAGATTTGAAATTGAATTGCTGTGATATAAATAAATCAATAATTCAACTGAAATCTCAATGTTCAGGTCAGTGATGGTGAGAAAAGCGATCAAGATTTAGTGGTGGATGATGCCAGCGAAGATCCCGCGTCTCCACCAAACGGTACCCGCGTCTCCTCGAGAAAACGGCTTGGACAAGCTGGTACCAAAAAAGGAACATGTGGGACCTCATAGGTATGTTATCAATAGACTTTAATGGACACAAACTTAACTTAATGGAAGTTTCGGAAATGTTGCCCCGGATACGAAGGCAAAACTGCCATTGTGCTTTTGTTGGAAATGCTGATTTTGTGAGCCATTCGATGAATTTGATTCTCTTTCCGGCTACATCCAGGATTTAGGCATGATGACCAAAGTAAAAGTATTATGTATATGTACATACTATTTTCTGGAACAGTTTTCTTTTAGAAAGGCGTATTATTTTAATAACGTCATTCGTAGTGTTTTTCAGTTGGTTTTATAGCCATTCCTTTGAAAAGACACGTAGCAAAGTATAAAAAGAACACACGTTTGCTAGGTGTAAGTGTAAATTCTGATTATTTTTGGTCAAAAAGACAATTGGCGGCAGAAACGTCAAACGTTTGCCAGGCGGCTAACCAACTCTGGGGAGAACACTGAAATGAGTATTTAGTTGCAAACATTGCGTGAGAAAGTTGAATCCAAGGATGATCCCTGCATTAGACAGTGGAAAACTGATAAGCCATATATCATATGAATACATGATAAACGATCATTCATTCGGTATTATTTTCAACTAATAGTTCTCGGTTTTTATATATCAAATTAATAAAATAATTAATTACATATAAGCAACAGAATTGATCAGAACAATAAAATATTGAACTTTCAAAAGCTGATTTGGTGACGGCAGTATTTCTTGTTAAATGCTTTTAATTCACTGATCACTTTCAATTCTTATCATAGAGCCTACTATATAAATGTATAATAATTAAACATGCTAATTACTTTTTGTGATTTTCAGTCCAAGAAGCGGCACATCCTCGAACGCAAGCACCCCCTCGACCAAGAAACTCGACGGCGAGAAACCCACAACCCCGATCTCAAAGTCCGTCACTCCGACATCGGGAGGCAGCGGATCAAGTTTAGCGGCGGGTGGAAGCGGCATGAAACCTGTTGCCAAGCCTCCGAGTCTGGCACAATACCCCCACTATCTGGCCGGCGCAGGCCCACACGAACTGCAGGCGGGCGCTTACGGAGCGCTCCACAGTAACCTACCCCCCGCTCTCAACGCGGCCTACCCCCGACCTCCCCTCGTCAGCTACGACCCCCACGCCCAGATGAGGGCACCGCTCGGACCGGCCGCTGCGCTCGGAGGCATCCCCGGAGGAAAACCGTACGTACCACCACTTTTACCAACCGTTCAGTGTTCCCCCTAGACCAGGCAAACATTTCTGCTCCCAAAGTTCTCATAGGAATGAACATAGTATGCTTTTTTTTTAAATAACTACATTAAATTTACCATTTAAATACTTTTTAGGACTAAAATTCCATTCAAGATGGTTCATTCTAAGAGAATGTAAATGAATACATTACCTTTTAATTAAAGGCACCCAAAATCAAGTTCGGCCATCCTATATATAAGGTTTAAGGGGATTTAGGGGGGGGGGGGATTTTATAGGGTTTAGGGGATATAGGGTTTAATTAATCCATGCAACATTTTACTCATTGCAAATTGGCATGTAAGTTTAACTATGTTTTAGAACATGTAATGTAGAATACCTATAAGTAACAATTGTTCTGCTTGTGTTTCAGGGCTTATTCTTTTCACGTTAGCGCCGACGGACAAATGCAGCCAGTGCCCTTTCCGCCGGACGCTCTAATCGGGCCGGGCATACCGCGTCACGCGCGTCAGATCAACACGCTTAGCCACGGCGAGGTGGTCTGTGCCGTGACCATCAGCAACCCCACCAAGTACGTCTACACGGGCGGCAAGGGTTGCGTCAAGGTGTGGGACATCAGCCAGCCGGGATCCAAGAGTCCCGTGTCGCAGCTCGACTGTCTCCAGAGGGACAACTACATCCGGTCGGTGAAACTGCTCCCGGACGGGAGGACGTTGATCGTCGGGGGTGAGGCGAGCAACCTGAGCATCTGGGACCTGGCGTCGCCCACCCCCCGCATCAAGGCCGAGCTGACCTCCAGCGCGCCCGCCTGCTACGCGCTCGCCATCAGCCCCGACTCCAAGGTCTGCTTCAGCTGCTGTTCCGACGGCAACATAGCCGTGTGGGACCTGCACAACCAGACGCTGGTGAGACAGTTCCAAGGCCACACGGACGGGGCGTCGTGCATCGACATATCGGCAGACGGTACCAAGCTGTGGACCGGCGGGCTGGACAACACGGTGAGGTCGTGGGACCTGCGCGAGGGGAGGCAGCTACAGCAGCACGACTTCACCTCGCAGATCTTCTCGCTGGGCTACTGTCCGACCGGGGAGTGGCTGGCCGTCGGCATGGAGAACTCCAACGTCGAGGTGCTTCACGCGGCCAAGCCAGACAAGTACCAGCTGCACCTTCACGAGTCTTGCGTTCTCTCGCTGCGGTTTGCGGCGTGCGGCAAGTGGTTCGTTTCCACCGGGAAGGACAACCTTCTCAACGCGTGGCGGACGCCCTACGGAGCTTCGATTTTCCAGGTAGGTCTCCTCTGTCTGAAGAGTTTTCGCCGGTGGATCTGGTTTCCTCGACGTTGTCCTCCTTTCACAATCGGTTCTATAACTCGATAGGCTACACACTAATAAATAAAACAAACGGTGATCTGTGTCCAGAAAGAGGTCTCTCCGGCATATCTCGACTCTTCCGTAATCAAAATCTTCCGTAAAAATCTTTCTTTTATTTCATGCCCATCTTTTTTATCGTTCATCGTTATTTTGTTCTTTTGTTGTTCACTTTGTTACCTGAAGCCTCACTCTCTCCTGTTTGGCCCCACAATAGAATGAGTAAAATGTAGCGCTGCCTGCTGGAGGCGACAAAATGGGCCGACATTGAAGAACCTAGCTGTTGAATACTTCGTTAAGCGATAATTGTTTTCTGGTTGTTTGCTCAGGCATTTAAGTAATTTAACAATTCCGTAGGTTAACTTGTAATTATTGCAATTATCAAGTCTTTGTTTCTAAGTGAGAAGCCATTGTGTCACTATTCTATGCCAGCAAACTGCAATTCTATTCAATTCTTGTGCAATTTTAAAAACAACATTGCTACGTATTTAGTAACCAGGTCAAAATTCTATATACCGACATTATATTGTATGTATTTATATTGAAAACACCACATCTCTGAAAAAAGTGCTCTCTTACACATCAAACAAATAGCCCTGTCTGCCAGATGAGATGATGCAGTATCTTCATTCATGTACCTTCTATTGGTAGCAGATGGGGCTGAGTATGTAAATGCAATGCATATTATTTAGTATTCACTGCAGGATCACACTTTGCTACATACTCGACACTTTATGATGTCGCCAGGAGTAATTCAGTAACAAACAATCCGTAATTGAGCCACTGGTTTTTAAGTGTAAGACTGGGTTTGAAAAAGAGATGTGGCCAACCAGAAACTGGTTGCTTACCAGCGTAACTAACTTCAACACTAACACTACGGTACCGCACTTTTTCGTGACACCACTCCTGAAAGATATGTTCCCTTATCATTCGTAAACAATTGATGACTCAACCAGCTTCAAAGTTATTGCTATTCCCATTTCCCAGTTAATAAAAGAGACTACTTAAAATGGACCTTATAGCCTTATAGGGTCAGCCTAGTCAGGGCTGTGCCACACACCACCATTCGTATATATACACGTACTCCCTAGTTAGCCTACTTAATTTTCGTTAATATAACTCTTTAACATTCCTGAAAAATTTAAAAAGATATATTTTTGTTATCATTATTTAGCAGAAAGTAAATAATGTCGCCAACATACTTCTAGTACATTATATACTACTACTGTAACTACATAGTGAATACCTAACCGGCTTATTTTCTCTAATAATGTTCTCTTTGTTTTCAGTCAAAAGAGTCTTCATCAGTTTTGAGTTGTGACATCTCTGCTGACGACAAATACATCGTAACGGGTTCCGGAGACAAGAAGGCCACCGTTTATGAAGTAATCTACTGACCACAAAACGATCTTAATTGAATCCGGACCTGTTTTCCCTAGATGTGATAGCATTAAGCGGTGCAACTATGATAAATCAAACGACATGACAATTTGTGGAAAACTTGAACTTGAACTCTGAAATAGTTGAAGCAAGAAAAGTTTGTTAAAATAAGTGAAAGTGAAAACTAATTGATGTGAACCAGTGGCAGATGTACAAAATGACAATTTTAGCTTTTAAACATAGGAAGCATTGTTGCAAAGATACTATAAAGAAGTCAGGGAAAATATACGGCGATGGTACAAGCGGTGATTCAGTTTGGCATGACATCCATGACCATAATATATCATTGTAATTTAAATCTCTTAATATTGGGGCCTTGGCCTATTGTGTAGAGAAAAATGGTACCATGCCTATTGTTTTTTAATTGTTATAAGACGCAAATTTTATCGATGTCGTGAAACTTTTAGAGAAAGTATATTATTATAAATCCTTTGCGCCTGGTACGTGCATGTAAATGTGTTTCATTAGGTTTACTCGACTCACACAAAGACTGCCGCTAGGATAGATTTTTTTTATTATTTATCCACTTTTAATTAAATTACAATATTTTTTTATTTGACAACTCGATTGTCCCGAGATGCAAAATACCTTGCCTATTGCTATTTAGGCAAATTGTATGTTTCACATTTAGTGTTATATATTAAAACCCTCTTGTCATTTTCTGAGTATGGTATTTACATTATTCTTATCGCTGCCCACCAAATCCATTTAAATTACTGTTTCATCCAGAATTACAACATGGTACCTCAAACCCAGGCAGCTAATATTGCCTATTTCCCATGTAAGAAAAGTTTTAATATTAAACATGTTAATGCACACAAATAGTTACTTATATTCTCTTAAATTTGGTGGCACAGATGCTTACTGTGATATGTGTAAATAAATAATGAGCAACATTACAATACTATGATGCTATAAATAAAGAGAGCATAGAATTCTGTAAATACATGACTTGTGATTTCCTACATGTAAGTAAACACCCAAAATAGTATTACATATCATAGGCCTACGCTACTCATACTTTCATTTGGTGGCATGGTGAGAGCCACGCTATCTGCAAGACCCATAACCTAACCTACCAACCATGGCAATTTGATGTAATACAAGGCCTCTACATTTTACCATTGTCGTAAGTATTTCAGTAGTCAAAACATTCAGTCATTCGCAGTGACTTCAGCTACAGATCAAGTGTGGTAAAATTAAACCATTACCACGCAGCTGCAATAAGGTACTCGGAGATGAAGCTCAGTAGCTTCATGCAACAGGCCAACAGTAGATGACCCAACTGCAGTATGTATCGAGACACGAACGAGATAAAAACAGTTATCTACCGTAATTTTAAAAAAAAGAAGCATCTCCGTAAATGATGCAACCACTACTACCCTAATCCTAGCAGTGACGGAGCACGTGGTGCATACCGAACACTGGAGTTACAAGATACACTTGCTCCTAGGGAATTTGAACAGATGACAGGAGCCGACAGCTTACCTTAAAAAGTTCGGTAGGCCATCTGAAGGTCGAAGATTCATAGGGTGCCCAGACGTCCCGTTTTTGGCGGGACAGTACCGATTTTCAGCTGTGCGTCCCGCCACACTTCCCGGCGGGACGCACCTTTGTCCCGATTTTTCGAAAATGCAAAATTTCAGATTTTGAATTTCTCAAACTTCGCGCTTTATTAAAAATTGGACAAGTCCGCTGTCAGCCAGAGCACTCTGGCGCTCTCCTTCTGACAGAATTAGAAATACTTGGAAGTGGCCACTACCCTCTGCCCGGCCGCCGCCGTTGACAAGTAGCAGCTTGTTTTGTTTGTTTCGTTCTCGCTCTCGCAAGGGCAGGAGCGCGCGTGTGTAATCCGAGTTAATTTTTTGTTTTGTATCAACAGTTTTCGTGTGTTGTGTAAAATGCCGCCGCCTAAACGTAAGTGTGTTTTCAATGACAGTATTAAGAAGGACTTTCCTTATATTTCTTGTTCAACACGAGTTTGATGAAGACAAAGTGTTGTGTACGATCTGCAAGGGAACATTTTCAAAAAGCCACGGTGGACGACACACCATAGAAAAACATGCAAAGAGATAAAAACATAAAGAAGCATTCGCACGTTGTAACTGTTATTTTGCCCAACAATATAAAATATTCATAACTGTAACAACATTTCTCTTATCTCCCCCCCCCCCCCCCCCCATCAATCCCAAATCTCCAGCAATAGAGTAAGTAGAGCAATAGAGTCATAGGCGTGCGCAACGTCTAACATTAGACCCGGCACAAGGTGGTGTGGTACAGCTAGGGTCTGGGGCGAAGCCCCAGCTGCCGGAGGCAATTTCGCCGAAGTGCGAAATTTTTTTCGGTTGATGCACTAACTTTTATGGCCTAAAACACGATTTAAAGACGCGGTTCTTTCCACTGCCATAGGATCTTGTGGCCCCTATATAGCTATGTCTCGTTAGAAATTATTTGCCCAGCCCCGGATGAAGTGTGCCTTTGCGTAAAAAACAAGCTACTGACCGGGCATTTTAATATAAAGACTAAATTAAAGTTAAGTTCAAAGTAACCCGGCCCAGGCCGGGTTATTTGCCCAGCTTAAAAAAAAATGTGGATCTGATGACGCGTTACGACCCTAACCCTACTTAAATCAAGTAATGTCCGGCTCTCGTCCGAATACGTGCAACTGGAGCCAGAATAAGAACAAGACCAAGAACATGACTAAGAATAAGAATAAAAATAAGAATGAAATCAAGAATGGTATGCTACGTTTACAGCTACGCGTTGCGAGCGAAGCGAAGGCGCGAGCTCCAATCAGTGGCCGAGTTTGCGTGAAACTTTTAACTTCTTTGCATGAAACTCGGCCGCTGATTGGAGCTCGCGCCCTCGCTTCGCTCGCAACGCGTAGCTGTAAATGTAGCAGTATTCAGACACGTCCCTAGCATGTTCTGTTCTTCAAGGTGCTTCGTTGTCAATTGTCGTTGTTGTCAATGGGGAATATGCATCATTTTTTTAGCATTTTACTAGATTAGGATTAACTTCCTGAATACAAAAATATTTTATTTCGATGACATAGAATAAAGTTTCATTTATAAAAACGAGCTGAAAGTTTCACACATATTTATGGCGGGAAAAACGGGGCATACGTCACTTTCCATGTATCAGCAATCAACCAATCATAAAATGGTTAATAAAATAATGCTTAATTGGAAATTATCGTATCCAAAATCATATACAATCGAAGTCTAGTACGCCTAGTAATTAATTTTGAAGCCTATTTTCATAGAATACAAGGGCTTGAGTAAAAATTTTGACAAGGTTAGCTTGATGACCTTGAAAATTTGATTGTTTCGTCTAGGAGGCTGTGGCAAAGTCCAAGGAGGTTATATACAAAGTCATTCATATAAGCAGTGATTTTCATGGATTGTGACGTCACATACCGTTTAAAAATAATAGTGCTCGAAACAGATAATCAAAATCTTTGAACATGTATATAGAAGTATAATGAGTTAATTTTAAAACTTTTAAATTAGGTTTGTGATGTCTTTAGATGAATAACAACGTACTTTCCACGTACTTTCAGAGCTGAAGAAAATTCATGCACATTCCCTAATTAGTATTAAACAATATTTGCATCTTACTAATAGAAGCTTGATCGCTATATTTTGCCAAAGCGATTCTCATCGCGAGTTTTCCTTTCATTTTGACGCGTTCAAAATAGGCCGGGTAATAGACACCGCCTTGTAGAGTCACAACACAACATTTTCTTTCGGTTTGGTAGGCGCTGGAAATAGCGGAAACGCCGACCGCTCCAGCAGACGCCATTTTGGTTCTCTTCGTTCACCTCGGTAGAAAGAAGGATGGCTACAAATAATTATTTTGGATTTACTCACGGTGGGACGCAATATGGGTTCGTATTACGTTTTATTTGTTAACTTCTTTATACACATGTTTGGAGGAATATTTTTTTCCATATTTCATTTGTTAAAGGTGCATTCAACCTTGATAATTTTGCTTCTCTTCCCGGCGTTTTATGTCGTGTAGGGCCTACCCATCTAGAGCCGGAATGTGCAGCATCGCAGGCCTAGGCCTAAGCAATGGCCACTACTTTTGTCATTGCTTAAAAGTGTAGGCATAATATGTTGAAAAGTATGCCTTTAAAAACCTACTTCTTGTCTGGGAAACATTTATAACGTTTCCTTAGCCTAGGCCTACCGTATGCAGATAACTTAAACTGTAGGCCTGTAACTGTAGGCTTATGGCCTAGGCTTAGTCTAGCCTAGGCCTAGGCCTACGTTCTTACCTATGATCTTACACGGCAATTCTAGGCCCAGGCCTAGGCCTAGGCAAGTTTTACTACGAATTTCAAATCGTAAGGCGTGCCCACACCAGTATGTCTGCCACTTTTCCCCCTTGTCAAGTCGTAGGCCTAGACCTAACTCATATTTTGGCAGCACAGATAAGAAGTTTATATCTCATAATTATTGAGGGTGGGTGTACATATTAACGCCCACTTTGTGGATTTACCTCAACAAATCTCACTTGAAAATACCTATTTTGGAAATACTTTATGAACATAAGATAGGCCTAGGCCTAGGCCTACTCGTAGGCCTACTAAAATTCTGAAAAATCAACAGTGCACTGTGTTTTGGTGAGCTTTAGGCCTATAGACTGAATGAAATAAGGGTAAATCTTCCGATTGGGTCCGCGGTCAAAAATCGCTTAAAAATAGGCCTAAACTTAAATGAAATTTTTTCATATTTACTGTAATAAATATATTAAATCTAGTGTTCAAAGTATTTTTTAAGTAGTTTTAATGTTTAAATTTAGTTTATAAGTAAAGAATAGGCCTAGTGATCTAAGTGTTCGAGATGACAGAAGGAAGAAAATTAGTCAGCCATTACTGATCGAGTGATCGCCATCTTTGACGTTCCGGAAGTGTTCCGGCAGTGTTGCCAACCATTTTATCTGAGTGATACAATTTGAAGAAGGCGTACATTTATTTCAGTTGTAAACGAAAGTAGGCCTACGTTGCAAGATGTTTCATAACCTGACCCCCTAACCTTCCTTTCGTGGGATGTCAGGGACTTGGGCAGTCACTTTCAGTGTATGTCACTTTGGTAGGCCTACGTTGGTACACTACAGAACGTCGGGCAGCAGAAAAAGTATCATGGCGACTATGGGAAAAATCCGCCGTCTAAACGCTGTTTTAGATCATCGGAAAGGGTAATTTTGAATGTTTTAGCGGACACCAAAACTTGTTAGGGTTCATTTTAAACATAAATTTGTCTTTTAGTAAGTGTTTCAAGTACTTTCCGTGACTGCTTTGTGCAAATGAGCCGCGACCCAATTAGAAGAATTACCGAAATAAGTAACCATTTACATAGTTATTATGATTGTTAAATTGGATAATAGGCTAATGAAATTAATAAAAAATAAAAAAAAACATAGGCCTAAACTTACTGAATATAATGTTAGACACATTTAGAGCATTCTAGGGCTTATCAAACCACAGTGCACTGTTGATTCAGATTTTAGTTTTTGAGTCCATTCTTGAGATATAATTTTAAAATGAAAATGTGCGGTTTTTGACGTAAAGCTACCCTTCGCTCTTAACCTTGCTCTTTTATAGTAAAAGTATCTCAAAGCTTTAGGAAATTCAATACATACTTATTAAATTGGGTATTTCTTCCGTATAGCCTAACTGATCCGGTTTCTACTCACTTTTTTCACTTTTTTTCTCCATGTAGGCCTAGGCTAGGCCTACTTCATTTCCCTTTATTGGGGTTCAAGATCAACATTCCCCCTAACCTTTAGTAATTTATACCCAAATAATAAATTACCCCTTCTTCAAATTTGAAGAAGGGGTAATTGTGCTCTCGCTCGTACGCCATATTGCCATTTTTAACGTGCTTCACATGTAAAACAATGTATTTTAAAAATGGAAATTAACTATCAAAAAAAGTTGGCCTACTATTTGTAAAAAAAAAGTGGAAGTTATAGATAAATAATCAGATAATGTGTATATGGGTCATTCTCATATTTCTTACACTTTTGGGATTCCTTAGGTTTCACAATTTTTTTTAAATAAAACGCTCAAACATTTATTTCTAGAATGGGATATACCTTTTATTCAATATCAGGTAAGTGGTCAATTGACTTTTAGATTATTTTAACATTTATGGGCATTTATGTAAGAGATGGAACTGAAAAGCGTCCATTCCGTAACAGGAAAATTATAGTGAAAAAATAAATGATAATAAGTGTGAATGTCACATTTAGTATAGCAAGAGGATACAATAGTAACATACCTTTCTTATGTTTGTTAAAGAAAACAATTAGTTATATTGTTATATAGTGATTTAGCTAGCTTTCTTGCAAATAATGTATATATTGTGTAACCTAGCAACTATACTTCTAATTTCAAGGTTACACAGTTAAAATAATAATGATGAAATACAAATAAAATAACATAATAAGATGTCCTTCATAATAATAAACATTTATTTTAATTAAAAACCACACAGTCCAGATGATATTTCAATTCTTTGGATTGTTATGGAAAGGACACTGGCGTTATGGAAAGGACACTGGCGTTATGGAATGGACAGTGTTATTAAAATTGAACAGTGCTATCCTTACAATTGAACTCACATCCAGGAGTTGAAGTTATAAATGCAATAGTTAGGATTATTTGACACAAAATAGTATAATACTTAGGCTAATTACTGTTGTAAAATAATTGCATCCAGTACAGTCACTTGCGTACTTAAAACATAATATAGGCCCCAGTACCGTATTCAATTATTAGTGACGTAAAGTTACGAACGTTCAAACACATCTAGATCTGTTGGAAATTCATAGTAAACCCTGTTTCCTTTGAGTTTCAACGTAGGATTCGGTAAACATTTCAATATTTGATCAAACGGAATGTACGACACATCTGACTCATCAACGATAAATTGTTTACCGTTGTTGTCTTGAACTTTTAAAAACATTACTTTGACCTCCCCATCGTTCTCCACCCTTCCTTGAGCCACAGCTACATACTTATAAAGAGTCTTTTTCTTGCCATGACCTCCCTCAAGCTGAACAAGAAGATGAACTCCATAGTTAATTCGTTCTGGAGTCAACATTTCAATCGTAACAGCATCCGTTGGATTTGATGATGTGGTGGCAATCTCTTCATTGACATTGTCTTCATCAGACGATGTGTAGACATCATGATAGTAACTTTTATGGGGTGTTGATTTAGCCTTACTAACTTCCTCCATGGGAATTGTAGTACATTTCTGTACTGTAAAACAATCACACAACCCCTTTTGATTCCCACAAAAGCAACTAACCATTCTATGCTGTACTCTGTACTTAGTTGTGGTGATCATCTGATGGATCTGCATTGTTCCTTTTATAGTACAGATGATTTCAGGTAACTCTGCCTGGATGTTGGAGATATCATCTTCTGTAATGTAAAATACATTGACAGCAGTCTCTGGCTTCAGCCTCTTGTAGAGAGATTGAGCATCAGGTATATCAGTACCGTGAGCAACAATTCTGTCCAATACTCTCTTAACTGCACCCCCAATTCCATCAGCGGCACTTTTCCCATGGCCGGCTTCTGTAAATGACCATGTGCCGTAATTGAAACCATATTCAAACACATGTTTCGAAAAAAGAAAGAAGTTCTTTTTCTGGCGGTATTGGGTGGTGGGACCATCTGAGAAAAAGTGTATTACTTTAACAAGTGGTGCACGGGTCTTAATGTTTTCAACTACAGGCTTCAGGTGGGCCCAAATTGCAGCTGGGCTGTGATCATTTGATGGGGAAACAGAGCAAAAGGAAAACTTTTCCTTTTTTTGTCCTCCATAGTACACCATGCCAGTATGGAGTGTGACTTGTGATCGCGACCCACCGAAGTGATACGACTGGACCTCTTCTGCTAATTTACAGCAGTAATTTTCGGAAAAGTCACAATGAAGTGCCACCTCCTCCTCTGATAGATTATCTATACATGATCTATATGCGCCATATTGCTGCCTTATGTTATAGATATGCCTCTTGAATGGGATGACTGCCTGGTTAAAGCCATCTACCAGCATCTGTACAGGCCCATTTACTACTTGTTTAGACATTTTTTTACAAGTTACAATTGTCGTCTCTCCATTAGGAAGAGGCTTAGCATATTCGTGATCAATTCGTTCCCAAGAGAACCACTTTGTAGTCATGTCAGTAATTGGGTCCTCCAAAGCCACGGTTTTATTTTTGCAAGTGATGCAAATATTGTACATGCATTCAATGGATTCATCATTACACACGACACTTTGCACAATAGTCTTCAAATCACTGTCGTTCAATAAGTTCAGCTTGTGAAGTTGCGTGGCTTTAAACTTAAAATTACTATGTTGCAAACACAGACAAGTGTCTCTTTCTTCAACTTGTGGTTTAACCACATAGAAAGGCTTATACCTCAAAAATGCTGCATACGACAGCTTGCCCCCTTCATTCTTATATATTTTGTGTAAGTTCTTGAGTGTATCGAGTAAATAGCGCTTTTGTTCCTTTATTTTAAATTTAGTCAAGCATTCTTGTTTCCCAGCTGTAGCGCGGGAAATGTCATCACGCTCAAAGAAGGCTTTAAGATTCTTTTGATTTTCACTGACAATTGTTTTCTTTGACTTTGTGAATCGTATAGCTTTCAAGCCGAGACTAGAAGCCATCGATTTTACAAGTTTGTATTTTTTGATAATTTTACTAGACAAACATTTCTCAAGTATTGCCCTCTCCTTGAATTTAGCACTCGAGTACTTTTCTTGCAGCGATTTTACTATAACATTATGATGAAACAATCTTCTAGCAACCGCTTTTTTCTTCGGCGTGAGTTTTCCAGGCAAGTTCTTTGCGACGAAACTTCTAGTTTTTGATTTCGGTGTCATATCCATGGGATCTGCCACAAGTTGAGCTTTTTGTTCTCTGTACAATCGCTTTCTATACTTTTCTTTGGATTTTTTCAACACATCTATCTCCTTTCGGAGCTTGACATTCTCTCGGTACATGGCAGTGCGATCTCGGCGAATTTTCTTTCGACCTCTTGTTTCATAGCTCACTTGTATTTCACCTTCTGGAGTAGTAGGGGGCGTATCTTCAATAATAGCCTGAACTCTCTTCTTATTCTTCCGTTGTAGTCTTTTCTGCTCTTTCCACTTTTTCCTTGTAGCTCTCTTAGTGCGTTGAGAAACGTCGGCAATAGATTTCTTGGTAGCTTCTTTTCTATCACGGTCTTTCTTCTTAAACTCTTCATATTTTGTACTATTCTCCTTCAACCTCTGCCGATATGCTCGCTGCCTTTCAGCTACAGTCTTAGCCATGCTCTGAAAAAAAAGTTCAGTTGTACACATAGGCCTAAAACATGTAAGCCTATTGTATTTGAAAGATATTGTCTTCCTTGATCTGTGATCAGCTTCAAACACCAAGAGTTTTCGCACATAAACAACAAAGTTGTAGAGCATTATGCCGAGGTAATTTACTTTAGGGAGCTTAGCCTAGGCCTATTAATACTTATTGGGTGCTAAAGAATTGTTCCCTAGAAAAACTTTAGATAAACAGGGGGCATGTGCAGATTTGCTAGCAATATACAACTGAATGGTCCTTTCCGTAACACACCTGATGTTATGGAAAGGACATGTTACGGAAAGGACATTCTAACCTTAAAATTAATTTTAAACCAAAAATAAACAGCTTCTGTCTAGTTCCTTATTAGCAATGTAGTTAATGTACTTAAGAATACTTTATAATCATGTTATTATAATAAAATGACTTTAATTAATTGTACTTACATGCGTTATGGAGTGGACAAACTATTTTCCCACCATGTGCAAACTTCTTTATAGCACTGTGAAGTAGGCTTCAAATAAAATAACATAGGTTGCTCACCAACATACACAAAATAAAACCCTAAGAGGAATTAAACAAGATAGACAACCTTAACATTTTCAAACCATATAAAGTAAAATAAGCTGTTATGGAATGGACGTTATGGAAAGGACAGAATGCTAGGGACAAAACTCAAAGTGAGATAAAAGGTTAAAAATAATGTTATTAATCAAGAATTCCTCTATTTAGTAACAGTAGATGTTTAAGAAAATAATCTATCCCATAACTGTAACAAAATTAATACTCATGTCTTATGTATTTGTCAATTGTTTGTGAGATTTTGTACAGAGGGACAGCATATTTCATGCATCTCTTTGTACAATTTTCTAATTTTGGGGTACATTATTGAAGATTATTGTAAACAATTGCTTTTTATAAACCATGAATCTGTTCTAGATAGTGTGTATAATGAAATAGGTGATATATATTATTATATAAACCAATAATTACTGTCAAAGTGACGGGACAATGTTGGTGTACAAAATATGAGAATGACCCATATACTACATACCTAATCTATCTCCCAAAGGAATACACAAAAAAGTGAGTAGAAACCGGATCAGTTATACAGAAGAAATACCTTAAATTATTATTATTTGCTGTTTAACAGCGTACTTGACAACTTGAACTAGGTCATAAGACGTCAGGGGGGGGGGGGGGGGGATTGGAGGATAGAAACAAGTTGGACGTAACGGGGAGGAAAAGGGAAATAAGTGGGCTGCCTTTCGTCTGGCATCACCCTGTCAATCTGTCCAGCTAGGGAGGCCCTCCCGGGTATGCTTCTGCCGGCATAGCTCTCGAAATAGCTAAAGCATGCAAACCTGCCCATCACAATGTGGTAGCAAGCAGTCCCTGGGCAGGAAATTCAATCATAATTCTGAAGTTGGAGCTTACAATGACACATTGGCATTTTTGAATGTAGGCCTACTACTTACTAGGATAGTAATAGCCTACTTAATCATTTTGCCATAACAATGGCTTGCCAGATTCAGAAGTAAAATACCATTGTAAGTTTGAAAAAGGCAGTGTTACAATGCAAACTGTTGGTGAACGCCTTTAATTTGACATGCTCATGTCAAACTTGAAAAATGAAAATGAGAACAAAATGCAAATAAATCAATTTTGTCCCATAGCTCTTAATTCAATATATTCAAGGTCATCAGTGTTCCAAAATGTTGGCTGCTGAGCTGCTGCACTGCCAAATTGACTGCAACTGGCATTAATTCTGTTTTTGCTACAAGATCATGTAGCCTAATAGGCCTACAATGCCTGGTTATATAATCCTGCAGGCCTGTTTGTCTTCTTCTTCTTCTTCTCAAATGCCCACATTTGGCTATTATGCCATCATGCTGGATCTGGTCAACCAGTAGAGACACGCTTCTTTCTCCACTTTGTTCATGCCGCTCGGCATTGCGTCACGTTCACATGCCAGCTTTGGACATACAAACAGGTGGCTCCTATCCTGCTCCCCATTTCCACACAGCTTGCAGGTGCTCGTCTCAAACACCCCTATTCGGTGGAGATGCTTCCCTAGAAGATCGTGCTGCGTTTTTAGCCTGAACTGGGCCGTTTCAATTTGCCGTGGAAGATGGTTGGTGGGCCTTTTTGAACTCATGGTATATTCCTGCCATGGCTTGTTTCTTCCTTTCTCTACCCAGTCCTGCCTGATCTTCTTAGTGGCTGCAGCATTTACATGTGCTTTCATAGACTAGAGGGTTAAAGGTTTTGGCAGTTGTGGCTGACTCCTCGTTTGGCCAGATAGTCGGCCTTATCGTTTCCATATATGCTGCAGTGTGATGGTATCCATTGTAGAGTTATCAGTTTGTTTTGATTTTGTAGTCTTAGAATTTGTAGTTTACAATGTTTTACCTCAGAGTCCACTTCTTTCTTGCTGGCTATGGCTTGTATAGCTGCTTTTGAGTCCGTTAGTATGACAATCCTATCGTAGCTACAGTCTTTTACTTTGTGTAGGGCTTTACCTATTGCCGTCAGCTCGCCATCATAATTACTACCATTCTCTCCAGCAGGATGGGACTCTTCGAACTCTCTGCAATATATTCCAGCACCTGCCTGACCTTCCCCTGGTGTTGCCAAACCATCTGTATAGACATGTAGCCACTCGTTCTCTGGGTAGTATTTATGGATATGCATTTATGGAAATGCATATGCGCTAATCTTCTCATTTCCTCCCTTGTGTATGCTGCCTTTGTCTTGTCCAATCCTACCACAGTCAGTTCATGGGGGACATCTAGTAAATCTGTTGTCTGGACATCTGTTATTCTGGACAATTTATGTACAATGTAAACTCACGTTGAATCTAGGCAGTTTAAAAACTCAATACATGTTTTGTTTTTTTTACTGTGCAGTGCAACCGGAGCTCCTGCCTATCAGACCCCTCAGTCTGGTTATGCAGTGACACCAACGGCAGCCACGGCAGCCACTTATACTGCGCAAAGAGCCACTGGCTATGAAACTGCGTACCAAACTGCAGCTGCTCATACCACAGCTGGTACGTACGCGGTTGGGGCTGGGACTGCCGCCGCAGCAACCACATACGATTACGGCTACGGACGTACAGCTCAACAAGCGTATGATAGTACCAAGACATATTATCAGCAGCCAGCTGCTGCAGCTGCTACATATTCAACTACTGATACACACTATCAAGGTATTTTTTATTTTACCCTTTTACCTACCTATGATTTACCTAGAGGCCTATGCAACATTATCACTGAATCACCATTTTATTTGTAGTTACTTACTATATCAATTTTGAACTAAGCTATCCTTACTTATTCCAATTTTCTTGTACTCTTCTATTCATCCTCTGAATCATCACCTGTTTTTGTCTACTAATGGTTTTTTTAAAATTGTTTGAATGTAGGGCCTAGACTTGATTTAATTTGAGTGGCCATCAGCTCGAGATATTTAAACACTTCATTCTTTGTTAGTGTAAATAATCTTTTGGCTATTCCAAGACTTCACACACTAATGTAAAGCTTGAAGGCCTCTCTTCATGTATGTGCATGTGATGTTTTTTCTCAGCTGCTAAACCAGCATTCAGCACGACAACCTCTTACACTCCGACAACAAGGCAGGTGACTCCGGCCACTGCTAAAGCAACAACTTATAACACAGCGTATACTGCACAGGGAGCACAAGCTGCTAACTATGCCACCGGGTACACTGCCGCTGCAGCACAGACCACAAGTAAGTCATTAAAAAGTAAGTGTTATTATTTGACAGTGTGTGTATATGGCATATGCTGGGTTCCCGATATGAATGTCGAAGAAGGCAGCAATGCAACTCCAATGAACCAAGCAGAATGAAGCTGCCTTCATCAGGACAGAATAATGTCCAATTGATGTCTTACGCTCACCGCCCTTATAGTATATATAATGATTCATAGATCGTGTGCAAAAACCCATATATTACAATATTAAATATATTACCAAAAACAATACCTGTTTGATGGTCAAGGCGGAGAACATCTTTTAATTTTCTGGTTGATATGGGATGATTTTCCAATCATATGGTAAGAGATCTAACTTATAATTTAGTAGTTTCCTATTCTAGTATATTATACGTATATGTATATGGCTGCCTTTTAGTTCGAGGTAGTGAAGGTGAACGACTCGAAAACGTCTGTTTCGATGCTAGGCCTCCTGTGCTCTCCATGCCCAGGTTGGGAACCCAGAATAAACATCAAGGTCCTAGACACCCCAGAGCGGCAGGTGGTGGAAATTGGTTGCAAATTAAATGCCGCCATTTATACAGCATACGTGCTAGTTAATTTTCAATTGTTTTTAGTAGGGCTGTGTGAGTACAGTTAACTCTGTGGGGAGTTAGAACGTTCCTTATTAGGAGATTTTCACGCTTAAGCCGTCAATTTGTTAGTGGTTCTGCCGAATCCCCATACAAGAAACATACATTTTAATTAGTTTCGACATTTTTCTTTAGCACGTTTTCGTTTTCACTCTTTGACTGTCCTTGAATTTCCAAGTGTAATATGGCACACCAATAGTCTTTGTATAATTTCATAGTCTTATTAATTCTACCTTAGATGACAGCACAATCGTAAAGCCTGTGATACATAATCAAGTAACTCGTTCTGGATGGCCGACTGGTATTTGCGAGATCCAATAGACCATTTTTAAAATTGATCCAGGACTCTGTTGTTTATGATACGATATTGTAATTAAATGTAAACAGAGTAACGAATAAAAGCTATTTTGATTGATTGATTGATTGATTGATTGATTGATAGAATTAATCACGCTCCTCTAAATCTTCAATGACAATAATCCACAACAATGAAACATGAACTTATAAGTAACATTTTGAACCTAGTGTTTATTGTTGTGCATTGTTGTCATTGATGATTTACAAGACTGTATGCTCTATCTTAGGTTCCTAGATCAATTTTGAAAATTGTCTATTGGAGCTGGCCATTGTTCCGTGAAAGGGAATACGGTAATATAGTTGTCCCAAGACTACCTTACACATGCTTTCGTCACAGGCGACTGGTTCGTAGCCAATCAGCGATCGGTATTGGCGCTGGTGTGTCCCGGGCGGTTCGCCGGTTGGCTACGACTGCCCCGGATGTGACGAAAGCAGGTGTAAAGTAATCTTGGGTCCATTATAGCATTGATTGGCTGATGCTCACTTTCTCGTTCATATGTCACCACCGTTATTCTTCTTTCATCATAGCAGTGTACTTTCAAGACGTTTCAAGTTTCATTTTGTGTTTTATGTTAGTGTAACAATATTGAGAGTAGACCCAAAGGAAAGTAATAAAAAGTAAAATATCTGTGGATGACTTGTCAAATCCGTTGTATACCCTAAATATCTGTTAACCGGATAAAGTGGTGCCAACGGCAACTTTTGTGGATGCTTTCATCATAGATGTGCATTTCGGACCAATCAGCGGGTGGCTATTTGAAATACTGTCATGTGGTTGGTGAATACCCACTCATCCCTGATGTCACCATCCACAAAGTTACTGTGGAACCACGTTACCATTAAACTGTAGCCCTGCACTATACTAATTTACGTACTGCTAGGAATATGCTTGTCCATGAAACTAGCAAACATTCCATGCTCTCAGAAACAATGCAATTTTGAGATAACTAATTATCATTTTATATTGATGCACATTCTAGATCTGACTGGCGTGCGTGTTTCAGCCCCTGGAAACACCACGTATTCAGGGTATGATGCGGCATTGTATAGTGCCGCCACCATGTACGTGGCTCAGCAGGCTCAGACGGGCACAGGGGCATCACCCTCTGTCCCCAGTGCTAAACCAACTGGCTCTTGGCAAGGCTATAAAAAGGGCCCAATGACTGGTGGCATGAAGACTATGAAGCCAAAACAACCGCCTAAGCCCCAACAGCTCCATTATTGTGATGTCTGCAAAATCAGTTGTGCTGGTCCTCAGGTAAGACTGCAGCACTTTTTGTTGGTGTCAATGTTATTAGCTAACGTTAGTAGATTCAGCACAGTGACCAAAATGTTGTTTTTTTCTGTAAAGACCTACCGAGAGCATCTAGAAGGTCAGAAGCACAAAAAGAAGGAGTCCGCTATGAAGGCTGGTGCAGCGCCTGTGGCACGCGGTGTAAATGCGTTACGCTGCGAGTTGTGTGATGTTACATGCACTGGTTCTGATGCATACGCTGCACACATTCGAGGTGCCAAACACCAAAAGGTAAGAAGCGTCTCATACCACGTAGTGTTCTATCAAATAGGGATGTACGAGTAGGCCTATAGTGAAACCTAAATTCATTGTTTTAGATAAAGATGTTCAAAATGAACCAGAAAGTTACAATTCACACTCGAAGCCTAATATAGTTCTTAAAACTAAGCCATAAATAAGTTATATTTGATAATACAATATAACTCCCTGATATAACGTAAAAACTATGTATTCCCTGAGTGACGTTATGTCAGGTTGGACTGATCCTGTACAAAAGTAGTTCTTCCCAGTTCATATTTTTATGTATTTTGTTCTTATGTGTTTAGGTAGTGAAACTTCATACAAAGCTGGGAAAACCAATCCCTTCCACTGAGCCTGTTGTGGTGGGCAGTGCAAGCAAGACAACTTCTACTACTAGCACTACCACCACCACTTCAAAGCCCGGCTTGGGCTTGGTGAAGACTACTGTAGGAGTAAAGAAAACTATAACTGTTGCTCCCAAAGTCAACTTTGTTTCTGGCAAGTGATCTAAGCTTATACAGAGGCGGTTAGAGTTACAGAATACAACTTTTTTTTACTCACAAGCTACATCAACTCAAGCTTGATTTTGGGCTCGATTTAGACCTACGCCTGAAATGAGAAGCAAAACACTGTCATTTTGTGTGCAGTTTTTTTTTTCAATTCTTTGCAATTCAATTAACAAAATTCAACCTTTTTTTATTATTATTTTTTTTTTTATATATAAAGTATCCTGCCTAATTCCTAACCCATTCAGGCAATATTTTTCTCATAATTTGTGTTTTTGCATCTAGGTAGGCCTACCTAGTTCTATAAAACAAATTTTGGGATTGACTTTTAGTTTTTTTCTTTCGTTTCCTATGTTACTCTTAGTCTTTTCCAAACAAATGGTTCATGATTGGGTTATCAGTTAAATCATAATTGAGCTCTTGTGATCAAATCATCCAAGGAAGGTTTGTGCGATTTGTCTCAATTTTAGTTATTCATTTCAGCTGGATCGCTGGGTACTGTTGGTGTTCCAGCAAGTACTCCCAATACTGAAGTGAAGCAAGAACCTAAAGATGATGGCCTGTCAGATTCTGAACTTAACCTAAATGAGAAGGATGTCCAACCAGTTGGACAAGATTATATTGAGGAAATAAAAAATGATGAAGGTAGGCCTATGCCTGTCATTGATAATTGAAATATTCATTAATATTAGTCCAATGATGATGATAATCGGTTCAAGTATTTTGATTACATTAACATTTTTGACTTTAGACCTAGTAAAAGAGATTTTAATCGTATTTTAGAATTTATGTAGATACTAAATCACGGTGATATAAGGTGATACAATTTAACGTAGTTTTGAAAGAAAAAGGTAGAAAACATTTTTGGTCTGCTATTTGAAGTCTTGCCGATAGTGCAAGTGCCTTTAATGTGGAATTTATTTCAATGCAAATAAGCCAGCGCAGATTCAAGTTGCCAACAATTTTGAGAAAAGTGAACATCAAAATTGGCCTATCCATGAATGGCTACACAAATCTATGCATTTTCCACCGTAAATATACCTGAAAACGAATCTGGTCTGTCTAAATGCCAAACAGCCATCCTAGCTTATAGTATCATATTGAGTCAATTCCAGAAGTTCAAAATACCCAGCCAGAACCAAGATACCAGGGGACCTTTTCAAGGACTAATAAACCACACATCAAACCTCCCGAGTGTACTGGTAATTTATTTATATCAATATCATGGCTATTATATTTTATAAGCCAAACTTATTTTTGTTGTAGGCAAAGTTGTGAGCTTCAACTGCAAATTATGTGAATGTCGTTTCAATGACCCTAATGCCAAGGAAATGCATATGAAAGGCAGGCGTCACCGGCTGCAATACAAAAAGAAAGTCAACCCTGAACTAGTAGTGGATGTGAAGCCATCGCTCCGCCAACGCAAACTTCAGGAGGAGAAACTGCGACGCCAGCAAATGCGGGATGAATACTGGCGGAATCGCCATGAGGAGAGGTGGGGGTGTGTACCACATCTTAAATACTTAAGGAGGCCTGCATGTCACCATGGCCCGGATGCAGAGATGTCGCTTTGTAAGGGACCCGGCCTATGATTGCTACGGAATCATTTTATACATGCTATTTCCCATAAGAAAAACAAATCTTTTAACAACTACAGGTGCTTTCCTAATGAAGTGGGCATCTATGCATCTGGGAAAAATATAACATACAGTACGATATTAATAGTATCAATCAATTATAACGTATTATTATAAACTATACTATCATTGGTCGACAGGAATAGTTGTCTTTTTTTAAGATTAAAAACAAACAAAAAATACAAATTAAAACTGAAAAACATGTTTAAAATCCCAAATAAAACAACTCCCTAGCAAACTCACTGCCACATTGAAATTTCCTTGATTACTGTGGACTTCTTTTAAGTTTGCTCCTAGTTATGGGCCACCTTAAGATACTGTAGTGACTCTTCTTCTGTTTCCATTTTATTTCAAAAGCTACATATAAAGTGGAAAAAAAAAGTATACTATATTGGCAAATGCAAATCTTCCAGTTAGAAACATATAATGCAGTGTTGAGATTAGTGCTTAGTACCGGTACTCTGCACATCTCTTTTTTTTCATGGATTGGTGTTCTTTAATGTCTAAATTTGTTTTACCACTTGCACATTACTCCATAATTTATCACACTTCACTCACTGATGTGCGATTTCTACAATTTTTACTTACCGTAAAATTGTGACTCGAACGAACACTGTATTGGATAGTAAATTATAAACTGTATAGGCCTATGCCTACCTATATATGTATTATTCCCTTAAAACTTTTTTTTTGTTTCTTTTGCAGTAATATGATGGAAGAAGAGGAGCGTATGTACTGGGAGGAACGCCGTCGCTACGAAGAGGAGGTTGAATATTTTGAGTGGTACCGTCGCTACGGGCGCGACCCTCGTGGCTTGCACCCACCTCCTCGCCCATTTGGACCAGGCGTACCCCCTCTTATGGTAAGCTGTAGTCAAAAGAGTATTACAATGAAATTATTGCCGATAAAACCCATAAAATGCATTAAATTGCCATAGCCTACTCATTAAGATAATTTAGGCATAAAATACAGCATTACTTCAGTAAATAAAATTACAAATTTTGGTAAAACATAGGCCTAACTATCAGTTCACTCTTCTTTCATATTGCTGTTGTTAACTGATTAGAACTCTGAATTTAACTAACATTTGGGGTTTTCTTTTGCACTTTTGATGTGTACTCCCGTGCTTATTCTACCATTGTCTGCAACTTGTTTATCAATACTTTTTTCCTCTCTATGACAGTTCTTCCCCCCCAACATGCGTCGCCCAGATTCCAGCGATGATCGGCACGTTATTGCGCGCCACGCAGAGATTTATCCCAAAGAAGAAGAATTAGCTGCCGTGCAGCGCATTGTGTCTCACACTGAGAAGGCTCTCAAGTTTGTGTCGGATCACCTGGCTGATCTAGCCAGTGCTACCAAGCCATCACCAATCAAACCTCAAACTGACAAGGAAGCAACAGTCCAAGTCAAAGTGGAGGCTAAGGAAGAAACCAAGCGAGAGGATGGTCGAGATGGAAACCTGTGAGTTCAATAAATCATGTACTCTTTATTGCCAGAAGGTCTGTTGTAGTTAAAAAAAAAAACTTATTAGGGATAAGGATTTATAACGATTGCGTGAATATTATTATAGATTGGTTGCAAGTCCCTTGGGATTTGTGTTACTCAATATTTTTTTCTCTAACTTAGTATAAGGGGTCTCATGGGTAAGCGTTAACTTTGAATTGAAATGCAACACAAAATGTAGATTCTGGTGGGGACATGTTTGATGTACCCTAAGTCAAGGTTCTAGATGAAGATGAACACCTAATTTGTTTCAACAGGTTTTCATTCTACCGTGAAAAGGACGAAAGCAGTGTCCGGGTACTGAAAGGTGTTATGCGTGTTGGAGTGCTGGCCAAGGGGCTCTTGCTTCATGGGGACACTGCTGTTAACCTAGTGGTGCTTTGTGCAGAGAAACCTACACGTACATTACTGAACAAGGTAAGCTCATAGTTTATGTAAAGTAGAGACCTGAGAAATAGCAAATAAAAAAGTTCTCATTTATTAAAAACCTCTTTAATTTCTCTAGAAACTCAAAATATCTAGTCTTAGTTTCGCCATTATAAAATTACATATTGAAGCTTGTATTCAGCTCTGAAAAAACTCGCATTAATTCATGACCATTCGTTATTAGTAGGGTTGCCGTTCGATGTGAAAATCGGCATCGATAATCGGCGGAGCGGAATCGATAATCATATCAAAATATATCGATATTGTAGACCTCAATCGATTATCAAATCAAATGCCAAAATAATGATATCAAACTGAAAACAATCCCAAAAACCAATAAAAAGGAGTATTTAAGGATAGAAATGTGTTAAAATCACGGACTATTAATCCACGCACTTTTTATTATAAGGTAATGCAATTGCTTGGTTGGTCATTGGGGTGCCACTTTTTTCACGGACTGATTGTACGCGGACGTGCCTTGCGAGGGTTGAGTCAGGTATAAACACATTCCGTAAGGGGGCGAGAGAGATAGCGCTATCCCAGCTGCTGCCATTATATAGAACAGCTATCGCTCTACGCCCCCCCCCCCCCCCCCCAACAGCGCAATAATGGCATCAACAATACAGACCGGCTCACAACTTTACGAGAAGAGACTACGACTCACGGCGTGTGCGTGACAAACTGAATAGTTGCTCGTTACCCCTAGAGAGCGCGCTATCCCCGTCGGTAAAGTAGTATACACTATTTTACCGACCTAGCGAGCGCGCATTCTATCGTCAGCTCCGCGCACCGCTACGAACCGCCCAATCACGATTTTAACAGCAGCGCGGCAGTTTTAAACATCGATGATATTATTCAAATCGATAATCAAATCATATCATATCATAATACTTGAATCGATTATCATATCATATGACTTGAATCGATTATCGATCGATATTTCGATTATCAACGGCAACCCTAGTTATTAGATGATTCAGGCCATAGGGTAAGAAATGGTTCCCATAAAAATGTGATCCACCTTCTTGAAAACTCGGTGGAAAAAAGATTCACAAATTGGAGTGGGGGGGTCTGTAAGACAATATCCCCAAGTGAACTAACCAAACAAAAGATTAACATAGCCTATGTACCTCGCCATCAATGTTGCGTATGAAACCGTTTGTCCAATGAGATTGATGTGGTGAGAACACATTAATGTAGTTATGTAATTGTAATGTAGGTGGCGGAGAATCTCCCGAAGCAGCTCCAGTCGGTGTCGACAGAGGACCACTACAAGGTGCAACGCAAGGTGGAGGATGCGGCCGTGGTCGTCATGGGCGTCTCCGAGCCCCACATCACGGTGACGATAACGCTGACGTCGCCGGTGATGCGCGAACAGTTGCTCACCCAGCCGGACGCCGGGGGTAAGGATCGGTCGTGGCCAGCCACCGTGCAGGTATCATAGCCGTAAGACGGTGGTGGCGAACCGCCGGGCACAGCGCTCGCCGTATCTACCTCTCGACTGGAAATGCAAATGGCGAATTTTGCTCCAGGGCTAGGGTTCATGTACAAGTATTACAGATACTACTAAAACTAAATTCAGTCAGGTGAAGCTGTGAAATTGCTATGTAAAACTATGGGTGCCACATGGCTAAAAAAAGGTTCGCCATCACTGCTTGGTGTAGTACAACCAGAGGAATCGCTTCCATTGCTCATTATTCTAGCTCGTCTTTGTCAAAATTTTAATTCTAACCATTCTTCGAGCTCTTGAAATATCTGCTAGTTCGTTTTTACATCACTTTGTAAAAATAATAAAGGCCTTGGAAGGAATTCCATCAGAGTAACATTATGTAGGCTGAAAGTGGTAGCCTTCTGCATGATACTTTGGGATACTAATCTTCATAGGGTTAGACAAGCATATCCCAGGCCAAGAAAAGGATAAAATACACTTGAAAGTTGAATCAATTATTCAATGTACAGCCCTTGAATAGGTTTTTTAAATGTATTTATTTACTTCCTCATAAACTGATATTGTTGTTAACTGCAATTTGTTCTTTTCATGAGCCTGTGTTTTTACTGCTAAGGTTTCTAGGTGACAACAACTCTTACAACTACCATGAAGCAAGTGGAAAGGATTTTTGACCATTCAGAAACATTTTCACAGTTGTAAAGAAAGGACCATCAATAGAAAACGATCCATTATTCATACTACAGTACATAATTTTTCATGTTCAGTTGTCGCATATTGTAGACTAGTCCATGCTAGGCCTAGTCAGTACTCAGTACCGCTACCAATATTGCTCATTGTGTGTACAAGTTTATGTGGTATGTCTGTCGTATTGTAGAAAATTACATAGGGTTGGTATTACAGTAGTCCCCGGAAAATTCGAACTCGCTTACTTCGAAAACTCATGTAGATTGCAGAGGTTTCCATGTCCCAGAAAAACTACATGTTATTTTCATCTGTTAATTCGAAATTCAGCTATTTCGTAATTCGAAGTGAATTTCAGAACGAAGGTACTGACATTCTTTCATTTGAAGTCGTTTATTTCGAAATAAATGACGGTGACTGTAGTGCAGCTTGAGCCATTTCCCGGTAATTCAAGTGTTGGAAACAACGCAACGACAATAGCGAGCGGTCGCCCCGAGATGCGTTGCCTGCCTGCAACATTCCACCCCCCCTCCCCAATCCTAATAGCTGTTGCCGACCGACCACAGATGGGCAGCCTCTAAGCAAGTCGGCCGGACGTACGCCTGCGCATGCGCTGGCATTGACTCATCACTTGTTGTTGTTCGAGTGAGCTGGTAGCACGTGTGGTCGAGTGTGTTGTTTGGAGCATATCAGTGTATCAAGTGTGTGATAGTGAACATCGAACTGTGTGAAAAATGTCGGCAACCAAACGAAAGTACAACGAGACTACAATATCAAGTATTACAATATACAATATCGAGTATTTCAGTCGCGCCCGTGTTGCGAATATACCCTTGACTGGTGTAATTTTAAAACAACAAGCGGACATGATCGCGCTCAAATTAAAGATCGATGGGTTTCAATGTTCAAGTGGGTGGTTATGGCGTTTCCAGCGGCGATACAACATAGGTTCTTTGGCGATATGCGGCGAGGAAATTTATATATTTCGAATTTTTATATTTCGAAGTTGGTATTTTGAGGGCCCCTGAATTTCGAATTAAAGGGGGACTACTGTATATTGTACATAACACGTTTATACATACACACATGCCCTATATTTACTAACCTGAGTATAAAACAATTTTAGAATTAATTCTGATGCTGACCCAACTTAAAGTTGGGCACAAGGCAATAGCTAACGTCAACGGTCCCAATGATATTAAGCCTTCTGTTACAGTAATTTAAGTGCATAAAATATTATCTCCCCAACTTTCTCCCTCAAGCAATTTGGTTGAATTTGTGGTGTAAGTGCATGTTTACTCAGCGGAAAATACAGACAACACAACATACGTTAAGGAAACTCCTTGCTGTAGTCTATATCAGGGTTGCTGTTATCCATTGAAATGTTGAACGTTTCACTTGCCTGATGGTTTGATTGGTCATCATTTAGGCCTAGGCTACCAACCCAAGTCGTAAGCCCCACAAGGCCACTTTAGACCAGTAAAGCCGCATTCACATTTAAATGACTATTGATTATTGACTACCCAAAGAAAGATATGAACACTACACAACTAAGTTCTTTGACACGTATGATCTGCCACCTAGAACAAATGAATCGAACTGATTGACAAACAACGAGCTGTCAAAATAATAAAATTGCAACATTATGAAGAAAACGAGGTATGGCGATAGTAACTGCTCAACAGTTAAAACCTTTAATGATGGACAACCAAGTTGTGAAGGTTTTGTATGTTTCTTGTTTGTTTTGAAGATTTGTTTTCAAAATAAGAATATTTTATTGTTTGACAGCTTCATAAAAATAATAAATAACTAATATTTGCCGGAAATAGTCAAAAACAAATTTACACTTGACAGTAATTGAGTAGTGGTATTGACTTCCGTTGCTCCACATTCATTGGCTGAACGCGAACGTTCTGATTGGTTGTGACTATGACTTTGAGATATTTTCATTTCGTTAGTCAATAGTCAATAATCAAAAGTCAAAAGTAAAGTTGTGTGAACGTCAGCACGTATACGCCTATGGTTCAATTCGCTTAATCACTAGTCAATAGTCAACAGTCAATAGTCAATAGTCATTTGTGTGAACGCGGCTTAAATGCCAAGTTTGCCTATCCTCAGTTAGGCCTAGGAGCTTTGGCATCCTACTGTTTGTTTAACTTTGAAATTAAAATTACATTAATGACTAGTCCATCCTCTTAACAGCAACAAGTCAAAATTCTCCATTTGATACAATGTAGTAAGGTATATCGCTCATCTCGCAACGCGATCCTCATGTGGCCTTCTCCTAGTTCTTGTTAATTAATTACTATGGTTAACAAACTATGGTGAGTATTATATATTTAAAAATAAAAAAGTACAAGATAAATTTCAAAAAGTTTCAGTCTGGTATTGCCTCATTTGCTCGGTACACATTTTACCATCATTCTTATTTCTTGATAGCCCATATAAAAATAAATAAATAATGGAACAATCGTTATTGATGGTCAACTCTCCTATGACTTGAAAATGCTTTTTACGTGTATGATCAAACATCCTTATGGGTGTTCGCCTAAGCTTGGACTGATTGTGCGTCTTTGTTCCTCCCCGGCCGGAGCTAGACTCAGTGTCAGTGACTCAGGCGCAGGCGACGAAGGATCCCCCAGACGTGCTCGACAAGCAGAAATGTTTGGATGCCCTGGCAGCTTTGAGGCATGCCAAGTGGTTCCAGGTTTGCAGGAATTCCTCCATTTTACCACATTAGACAAATAAGAGACAAGATCGTTAGAGAAAATAAAATACTTTTCAGCCTTGTGTCTTGTCTAGTTTTGATTATTTGAGAATGATTAAAATACAAGATGACCAACACATTTAGCCATTATATTTCATTACGGCAGAGTCCGTTTTGGATATATGTTTGATTGTTGTGTTGGGAATGCTGTACTTCTATTATTCTCCACATCATCATAATATAGGTTAATACATTTACTAAATGCAAAATCAGAATTCAGTATTAAAAGATAATTTATAAAATGTAATATTACAGTACTTTAATTGTAGCAGTTTGAGATCATTGACATCTATATACAGAAGTAGCATTGAAGAAGAAATGTCACCAATTAGAAATTACTTATTGTGTACTTATGTAAACAATATTACTTTCGGCATAGCCCTACATTGATGATATTTCCTCATTCAATGATATGCTTGGAATGAATCTGGTCGCTAGTTTTGCTATTTCATACTGGAAGCAATTTAAAATGTGCTTTTTGTATAATTTGTTCTTTAATACAAGTGCAGTATAATATTATTGTGTGAGTGGATGATAACGTTTATTATGGATCTTTCCTGCAACAGATTTCTGATCATTATTATTAAAAAAGAAATGTCAAAATATTTGTCTTACAGTAGGTCTACCGTAGTTATATACGTATTGTTATTGCATTAACTGATTATTACAATGGCCTACACACCGTGTGCAAATTTAATTTAATGTAATATCAGGCCAGGCATTCATAAATTTAAGTATAAAATAAGAAAGCTGTAAGCTGGGTCAGTCTTCTTCATTGGATCCTGTTGTTTGAAAATCCTGGCTAACTACATAATTTATTTTGATATTTAGATCTTTGTAAGTAAGATATGGTTATTTAATATGTGTATATTATCTCTTGCCTTTTTCAATCCAAAAAAAAAAAAAAAAAACTTAAAAAAACAATTGGAAGACTGGATTTAGAAGTTGCATTACATTATTATCTTGGGGCATTGTTTGCACATTCCTGTTCTTGCCATCACAAAATTAAAAATTGCTTAATGTGGTATCACCGTATCGGCTATTGTTACCATTTTTAGATTTAAATAAGTGAGGAGTGGTCCTTGACACCGGTTTGTTGTCAACAGACACCTTGGATCTGATTTTTCATGAGCAGGTTGATCTATTATGTATGTAATAATAAACCGAGGCTGGAAAGTTAGCAAAAAACCTCTACAGGCTTAACTCTTTGTTCCCAGGGCATTGTCTAATGTCATTGTATGTATTAGTAATATGATTTTTAACTAAATGGCACTTCGTTAGTACCGTACGGATCGTTAACAATGTGCATGCTAGACTTCCTTTCATTTTACGAGTCAATAATTTGCAGTAACTCCATCGAGGTTTTTACTGAACATACCTAACTTTGAATAGTTTGGTTAGAAGTTTGACAGTGGCAAAGTGTGCTAGTTAATTGTATTCGTGGTACTATTTAGTTTAGCATGCACAGTGGCTAGTTTCTCAATATTTTTAACGACGTTTGATAACGAACTGCTAAGTATGAATGTGGTGTGGGATATTAAAACTTGATAGACATACAATACAATTTTGAGATATAAATAAATTTTCAACAGGCTAGGGCAACTGGACTACAAAGCTGCGTGATGGTGATACGAATTCTGCGAGATTTGTGCCAACGTGTACCAACATGGGCACCACTACACAGCTGGGTGAGTTTACTTTGCCCTATTATGAAGACAAAGTTGCACGCCAGAATTCAGCTGCTAGGTTAATGTAGTGTTCCCGCTAAAATTAGGAATAATAAAGTTATATCATATCATAGTATCATGGTCATTGGTATCTATTGTTAACCCAGCGGTTTTCGAAATCTGGGCCTCGTCCCAAACGTGGGACACCAAAATATATTTTGTTTAAAATATTATTTAAAATAAAAAAAATGTTGCATAATGTATTATTTTTTTTAAATAAAAGTGCGGAACAATACTGTACATGGTTATTTCATCAAAGGCAAGTTGGAAGACGTTGATTCGTGTAGGCTACATGTATACAAGCTTACATGTATACGTGCTTACATTTAAAAAAAACTTAACTTAATCGAAAATGTGGAAGGAGGGACAACAGTTGAAGATGTTGGAACAATGGACAAATTTCCAGTAATAAGAATTGGGAGAGGGGGGAAAAGTTTGAAAACTGCTGGTTTAATGTAACCTAATGTTATAATTGGCACTCTCTTTCATCAGCCCATGGAGCTCCTGGTAGAGAAGGTGATCAGTTCCGGCGGGCAGCCAATGAGTCCTGGTGACTCTCTGCGACGCATCATGGAGGCTCTGGCTTCCGGCATTCTTCAGCCGTCTGGACCTGGTCTTCTAGACCCGTGTGAAAAAGATCCTGTAGATGCTGCGGCCACCATGCTGCCACAGCAACGTGAAGATATAACGGCATCTGCTCAGGTACGAACGATTGCAAACAATGTGTATCGACTCTTATTTATTTTAATTGAATATTTCAGTTGACGTAGTAGTAGATTTACTACGTACTACACAAGATTTCCTTAGTTTGACACTCCCCTGTTGCTCTCCACCATCACTATGTGGCCTTACCCCCATGATAACCTGACAATCATATCATATTTATTCATTTCAATTTCATATTATATTATTTGTAAGATCAGTAATCACTCATGTTTGCTATGCTGGGCAGTATCACATAACTAGGGAGTGGAGCTTGAAACTATGTAAAACTAAAATTATCTGCTCTCTACCTATTGATATATATGCAATGGGCCAAGAATGTTTAAAAATAATTCAAATAAAAGTGAAACTGTCCTTTTGAGAGCCAAGCTATTTTCCCAGTGTTACCTCTCCTATGCAGAGTTACTTAGATACTTATCAATATCATATCAAGATTCTTTACAGCTATCTGCATCTTGTACCTTGTGATGTACAATTTTCTTCTTACTGCCCACAGCATGCTTTGCGGTTGATTGCATTCCGCCAAATTCATAAGGTTTTGGGGATGGATCATTTACCACCACCAAAGTTCAATCGAGCTCGGTTTAATCGCAAGCGTAGGCGGGACAATTCCACTGGAGAAGGCAACGAATCTGAGGGTGGAGATGGCAAGAAGGACAAGAAAGAAGAAGTCGGTGATAAAATGGATACGGATGCAAAGTTGTTGACTAACAAATAAATGTTGCACCAATAATGTGGTCAGGCTACATAAAAAGTTGCATTTTTTGAAGATCTAGTTGATTTGTACATGTCACATTACATTATTAATGAAGTGCAGTACGTAATCATATGTTTTTGCCAATTATGTATTATGTATTTAATTATGTCACTTTTTCTAGTTCACAGACATTAAGTACTGTAGGTCCACTTAGCACATAATTTAAAATAGGTATGTACTAATAGTACAGATACCCAGATTTAATTCCTGTTACTCTTTGTAAACAATGATAAAACATAGTTGTAATGTATTTTTTCTGAGTTTGTATGTACTGGTGCATTTTTTAAGGCTGTTCCATGTATCATACTACAAATATGTAAGTTATGTAATGCAATTGATTGATCTTGAATACGGAATTTAAATGCTATGAAAAGTTCCATGCCCATCTAAACTTTGTTAAAAATCTTCGGAAGCGAGAAATATTGTTTTTATAATTTAGGATTACCAAACTGTACTGCTTGTATGTTGTAGTCCTTTTTGGAAATATATTGTGTTTGGAGGGCATAATTTCTCTTAATTTTCCTATTTCTGTTTCTCCTGTATGTCTCTACTCCATTCCCCATTTTGAATACAGTAAAACTTCTTTATAACAAACTTTTGGGAGCCAGATTATTATTTTGTTATAAAGAACATTTCTTTATGAAGATGGTACCTTTACATGCATAAGAACCTTTTGGGACCTCAAAAACAGTTTGTTATATGGGCCCTAGATAATTTTATTATAAAGAAGTTAAACTGTAGTTATTGTGCACTTCAGTATCCTAGAAAACATTCTACAGCATGTTTTGAATAAACAATTCAAACTGGGAGAGGAGAGATTATAACTACACCAATGACTTGCAGAGATGTAAATAATGTAAAGAATGTAGTGAAATAATGATTTCAACTCCTAGGCCCCACCATTTTCAAATCGCATTCCATCATGAACCCAGCGTTCTATTGCCAAGGGAGACCAACAAGCCTTCTACCACAATGAGCAGACCAGACGTGAAACTGAAAAGTCTTGTCGAACCTGAAAGAAATGTTTCCAACACTGCTGTATCTTGCTGTTTTTTTTTGTATTTTGAGTTCTAAAAAATTAGCAATGAAAATTTCAGAAAAAAACAACTATTATTGGGTTACAAGCCTTATTTATTTTAGTTCTGCAAATTACCAGGAAAGCAATACTTTCTTCGTTTATGGATGTCGTGCCAATGAAGTTACATATAAATGAGGAAGGTGGGGAGCAAGTCCTTGCACTTTTAGTATGGTGAGATAGTAATGACTATATCTAGGAACCAAAATAGTAATACCATTGAAAAGCATGAACAAATAAATGCTGACAGACAATTTGACGCGAAGGCGAAAACCTTTCATAACGGTGCGCGGTAGGGGTTGTTGGCGCGCAAGGTAGCTTGCATAAATAGCCTGCGGCCTAAGTTTAACCGGGAAGTGGCCAATGTCACTCCTACTGGACTGGTCATCATATACTGTGAGGGGAGCATGCAAGGCAACATGGGGGGAAGCACGCCCCTCGATTGCAGTAAAAAGAGAATTAAATTGAATACATTTTATTTATTTGCAATGAAATGCATAGTTTTACTATGAGAACAGTTGCAAAAAAACTTCCAATATAAGTCGAGTGTACTTGTACATTGGAAGCTGTCTGCATATGTACCTAATTGCAGCAAATTAAAATTAAATTAGGATGCCAACAGCTTACCTGAGTAGGGAGATGGTAAGCCATGATACAAGAGGTAAGGTGTTAGAGTTAAGAAGAAGAAGTAATAGTATGTATTTCTGTATTATAATATAATTAGCATACTATCTATCTCCTTCATGCAATTACATTCCTTCAGCCTTTTGGGCATAAGGGCCAGCCTTAATATGCATATTAGGAGAGAAAATATATGAAGAATATATATTACTTCTTGGCCTCTTATCCAACTTTACAGTCGGGTTGAGGGGAGCAGCATGCTTCTCCATTTCTTGGGCTAACATCTTCTTCGTTGCCAGGCTAGACACAACCTCATCCTTCCTCAACCTCTTCTTCTTTCTCACCTGTCTCTGCTACCGGAGGTCTGTTTCCTAGTTCTTTCCATCTCGCGATGCTCCCACAATTTTTCTGCTTCCACTTCATACCATGTATTTTCTTGACATTATTTTTTATTTGATCTAACCATTTGTCCCAATTGGTCTACCCACTTTCTTTTTATGCTCTTCTAGACGCTCGAACTCTTATCTCGGTATTCTACCTATATAGGTCCATTCTTTTCATGTGCCCAAACCAACGCAGACGTTCCCTCTGTATTCTGCACTGTACCACAGATACCGATAACAAATTCACTACGTGACAGTACACTTCCAACACCATTTTAATTTATGGATTAGAAGTTTACATCTTCTTGGGATTTCTTCTCCATATTATTTTTCTGATGGATTGTTTTTTCCCCCTCTGCCTGTTGCTGTAACCATGATAGGCCTACTGTTTATTAATAAGTCCTAGTTTTTAAGCTTTTCCAAATCCATTACCTATTACTACTTTCAGTTTCAATTTCCGTCCATCATAAACAAATAACTATAATGTAAAAGCCTCTTATAGCGAGCTTAGGCTCTTTGGGGGCTAGTCTCCATGCTGTAACATGTATTTGTTAAATGTCAATAAAAAACCTTCATATAATATATAAAGCAATGGTTCTTTTTCTTACTTCTGATTCAATCTTCGCAGCTAGTGTTATACTCCCTAGTTAGTTGAATTCTTCTTTTACCCAATTAGCTCCTCAACCCTAAGCAAAAGTTTCTTATCCCCGCTCCTGCATTTCTTTATCATGTTCACATGTTCACTTTTTTCTTGCCTGATTCTCATGCCAAACATTTCGGTTGCCTTGCTCCACTGATCCAGCTCTCCTATGCACTTTCTCTAAAGTATCACCACAATGTATCACCACAATGTCGCTCACATAGATCATTGTTTCTGACTCTTGATCTTCTTCTGGTTTTACTACTTGTAATAACTAGTCAATTATTACAGTGCCTCGCCCTGCCAGTTCCTGTCCTGTGTGCCAGTGGAGTCCCTGTCTCAAGCCACTCTTTATTTCAAACCATTCAGTATAGCCAAACCACAGGCCAAACGTTGTTCGTACACAAGTCAACTTTCACTATTCACGTATTATGTGGATTTTATGAGAATAATAAATAAACCAAATAACAAATAAAAAATATTTCGTAAGAATACCCGTTATACCAGTTATACGGTGCACACAGCACACCAGTTTTACCTGATGTGCCCCTTGTCTGATTAGGTATGTTAGGGCGTTTAGATAGTTGGGATTTGGGAAGGAATGTCCGAGGGCAGTTGGTAGCATTCAATCCCAGTATTCGCTTTTATAACTGAGGAAAACCTTCTGTCAGTATTGCCGGTGGCCGGAATCGAACCGGCGACCCCCCAAATTAGAGTCCCGCGTCTTACCGCTGAGCTGAGCTATCTCTATTCGATCGGTACAACCACCATGAAAGACACCGATAAATAGGTACGCGTTGCGATGCTGTGTGAAACGTGATCGAAGGTCATTTGAAACCACCACGGCACCACAGATAACAAATTAACTTTGTTATCTGTGACGGCACCACTCAACCACTATGATACAGCCAGCAAGGCCTTTATCTTATCTTCCATCCAACCATATTCATTACAATTTATAACAATTTAAATTTAAATTTCAATTTATTTCATCCGTATAGACATACATAATACATGTATGGACATCGTCAATATAAAAGATATCTTAAAACTAATGATACACAACAAAACAAAGACATTTATTGGTATTTTAAACAGCTAATAATTAACGTTTATAGTACGCAACATCATTTTATTCAATGGGTTGGGCAGTGGAGAAAGAAAAAAAATAATCCAGGTTATAGAATGCAAGATTTTAGTTGGTATTTGTATTTGAAAGAAGGTAATGATGCTGATTGTTTTGTAGCGGTAGATGATTGTATATTTTCATGCATAGGTATTGGGGGCTATGTTTGAATGCAAATGAAGGTTAAAGGGCTTGTAAAAGATATTAGATCTACTATTAGATCTATAGTTTCGTGGGAATGGCATGAAGTATTGAGTGGGAATAGGTTTGCGTTGGCAGTGGCACGAACGAATACAGCTGCAGACATGATAAGGGTGGATGGAAGAGTTAGAATCCGGAGCCTGGTGAAGTGTTCCCTACAAGACTGGCGTCGGGAGATACCTGCCAGGATTATTATAGCTCTTTTTTGAATTATGAATGTTCTATTAGAATGGTGAGATGAGCCCCAAAAAAGGATGCTATATGATAAGTATCTGAGATGTAACATCAACTACAAATGCGTCACTAACTGGATTACCCCCCTCATATAATGTTAAGGAACTAATTTTCATATTTTGGAAATTGTTTTAGAAGGATATTGGGTGGAACTCACTGTAAAACTGTTCACTTTGGGGTCAAGTAGGCGAGTGTTGTAGACATGGTTATGAAGGCCTACCCAATATTAGCAACGTTTTCATGTGAAACTGACAGGATGGACCTACAATACAATACAATATATCTTTATTTTGTTGTAAATTGCAACATACATAAAACAAATAGGGCGAGATTCATTATAAGTATAAAAATTGTTCGTCCACCAGCTAACCGAACAGAAATAAGCACACAAGAAAAAAGTAAGAAATAAGCGCACATAAATTAGCACAGAAATAGCTCGATCTACACCAAGGTCCAAGAACTCATCTGGATTGTTCTCGTCATTCTTTCATGATTTGAGATTTGAGCATAGTTTTCATGGTTAATGCACTCTGTGTTTGTGACGTATAATACTGCAAGTGTGCAACACCCGTTAACACAATGTGACTGTCAGCGTTTCCCTCAATGATTGTGACAATGCGGAGTCAGCAGAGGCCTAAGAAGCAGGCCTGGTTTTACGCCACGCGACGGTCGGGAGCAGAATATTGTAATATCTTTGGTCGGGAGTCTCATCGGAGGAGTTGACGAGAATGGGTGACGCGGCCGGTGAGGAGATCTGACCCCGAAGGATGAAGGGGTGGAACGGAAACGGCAAGACCGAGGGAAGGATCGTGGACGGACGTGGACGAGCGAAGGGGACGTGTGAAGAGGACGAAAGAGGGCGGACGGAGACGCGGACAAGGACATGAGAGGGAAGGATGAGCGGGACGAGGTAGGGAACGCTAGATCCTTCTAGTTTACGACAAGGTCTACTTGATCTCCGCCTAGCGGAGGCTCGTCGAACTTGGGAGTTCGACGAGCCTCCGCTAGGCGGAGATCAAGTTGACCTTGGTTTACGAGAGATGGGCCCATCAAGGCGATAGGGGCGATAGTAACGTTCGTCACGCTAATGCCACGCATCGGCATAGGATACATGTTTAATTAATAATAAATATGGTTCTTCAAGATTCGAGCCCAGGGTCTTGTGATTCAACATAACCTATAGATTCCCTGCTCTCATCAATCTTGCTAAGGATCCCGGACGTGCGAGTTCACGGAGAGGGTTACCGTTTACGTCCCCAGTGAACCTTGAGACAGTCGACCAGGACATGGGTTCGAGTCCCGGGTGGTGGGTCGGCGCACGAATTCCGTACAATAATATGACAACATATTCAGTATCCTAATATTTTGTTTTCGAGTATGAGTGGACCGACCGAGATAGGCAAAATAAAAATTGAATGTAAGTCAATTCGACTTGTTCCTCCGGACTTGTGGTTGTATCGAATGTGAAATAAAAAAAACTCGTTGATTAGCGACCACGTAAACGAATATTCTAACCAATAGTTCTCAATGTTATCGCTATTATTCCATAAAAAGAATCTTCACATTGTTAGCTTATAAACACAACAATGAAGAACAACCCGAATATGCATTGCTTGGTCAATTTTGTTGTGTTTGTTTTTTGTTTTGTTGTCGATTTTTTGGATGGGCCAATCATCGTTGATTTATTTTGAGTGATTTTGTCTAAAAATTACCTTAGAGTTAATTAGGGCCTATTATTATAAAAGTAGCGTTAGTAACGAATAAGAGGGCTTTGACGACACAGGTCGAACAAGCAATAAGCTATGTGTAACTCATTTCTTTTGTTTATTATTTTACTAATTAGGATTAACTTCCTGACCACTAAAATATTTCATTTTGATGACTTGAGTAAATTTTCATCTATAAAAACGAGCTGAAAGTTTCACACATATTTCTGGCGGGAAAAACGGGACATACGTCAGACGCCATGTTTCACCAATCAACCAGTTACAATCATAATGATAAATTAAACAACTCGTTTTTGAAGAATATCTTACCCAGAAGCAGATATGAAATCAAATTTATCTCTAGTCATCATCATCATCATCTGTTGCCACGTCCAACTCTGCGTTGGGTCGGCATTGAAGATAAGCCTCTCCATCTTCTTCTATCCTGCCACCACTCTTCCCTCAACTACATTCCAGTCCCCTCCTTGCATGTCCACACCTTTCCTCACTTTGTCGTGCCATCTTTGTCGTGGTCTTCCTCTCGTTCTTCTACCTGGAATCTCCAGTTCTAGCATTCTCCTCGGAAATCTTTCTCTTCCCATCTTCTTGACATGTCCGAACCATTTCAGTCTTATCTCTCCAATACGCTCCAATAAATTCCTTACGCCTAGTTTTCTTGTCTATAGTACGCCTAATAATTAATTTTGGAGCCCAATTATTATTAAAAGTAACATATTTTCGTACAATATCAGTAAATATTAGGCAAATTGTTATTCATTTTCTGAAGATTTGACAATTATCCGTTATAAATAAGAAGACTACACAAAAGTTTGATCGTTTGTTTGGAGACCGTGGCAAAGTCATTCATAAACAGTGATTATCTTGGAATGTGACGTCACATGTGGTACAACCGGAAATAGAAAATAAGATACTTTGAACATAATTTTTGAAAAATATAGGCCTACTTAGTTAATTTTCAAACTTTTAATTTACGTTTCTGGTGTCTTTAGATGAAGGTCTATGTATTTGTCTTTGTATTAATGTATTTGTTTTGTGCACATAATCCCATTGGTTGCTAGGTAGTTTCATTGTGTATTTCTTTGATTCGCGCATATTATTTGTCCGAAACAAAACACTGTGGAAAGACTATTTTTGTATTCAAAACCAACGCTATAGCCATGTGGCCGGCCGTGGTTTGTTTCAGATTGAATCTGCATAGAGAAACATGTTACGATCGATGGTGCTATGACATGACAGACATCACAATGCAGACAAACAATTTGTTGCTAAGCAACTGTTGCAATTTTCTTTGATTGGTGAATATTTACCAATCTTTGTCTGCAGACCAATCCAAGAAAGGTACAACAATAGAGTTGCCTAGAAACAGTTGTTTGTATACAAATATGAGGTCACAGCAAGGAGGTTCCAAGCTAGTGGATGTTTAGATTGATTGATATTTGGGCTTGTTTAGAACGGGGAGTTCGAGTGTATAAAAAAACTGGTGCGATAAAAGTAAAATGGAAAGGAGTTTGTGGTGTTTTAAAAGAAATGTATTTCGCTAAACTTATGCCGGTCTACTGATCATTTTGCTCTTCGAGCGGTCAAAAGTACGCGCTTCAAACAAATGTTTTTGACGTCACGTCCTGTTTGAAGATGGTCGCATCGAGGTGCGTGGTAAACTAGGCAATCAACATTTGGTACCAGCCTGGCCGCCGAAGCGAAGTCCGTTTGTCCCAGTGTTGCCAGACGTACCATAATTATGGAAAACGTACCATAAAGTGATCTACTGTAGCCGCTTACGGATACTGCATCGGAGTTACCAATGAGATCATTAAAGTCACGTGACTTCACTTCTCTGGATCAGTAGGATAAAACTGTGTATACGAACGCTAAGGTTTGTTTACAATATGGAGGCGCGAACAGCAGCAGCTGTCAGCGCCGTAGCTCAAAACGTATTCGACCTTTTATTTGACGAAGATGATGAGGATTATGCTATGATGATGGCTATTAAGCACAGGTAAATTGTGTCAGCCATGTCCATCTCTCGTCTGTACGCAATTCCCTCCCTTTGTTTTCCTTTTCCCTCGCTTTCTTTTCCGAAAAGTGCGTTCTACTTTTTCGTATTTTCCGCGTAAAACGCGCGATCCGACTACTTACCCTCCTCGTCGCAAGGATCAGTATTTTGGTGATCGGATCAATAAACAGGATTACTCTGAACTAGTACGCGAACGCGTCGGAGTGATCTGATGTGGTAACCGAACGAAGAGATCACTCCGATGCAGTATCCGTAAGCGGCTTGTACCTTAGTAAATAGTGACCGTACCATAGTGCTAAAATGTACCATATTTTATCTTTTGTACCATAGTTTTGGTTAAATCGTACAATAAATTTAAATTTGAACAAATTGGCAATATTTAAAAATCGAACTTCCGTTTCTGGTGTTTTTTGACTGATATCGCACTTCCGCCTGCCTGTGGTTGTCATTGGGTACGTTCCGTAACCTGCTAATTTGTCTTTGGGCGCGCCCAAAGATGCCCAAAGCATTCCGAAACACGTTCTCCACATGCTCACAGGCATTCCGTAACCTGCTCAGGTAGCGCCTTGGGTGCGCCCCAAACGCCCGACGTTTTTCTCTGGGCGTGTTGTGCTTCTAGCATATCGCGCGGGAAATATGGCGTCTGCAGGTGTAGTGAGGTCCAAGGACTATTTTAAGTTTTAAGTTTCGCTTCTTGATGAGGCCACTGGCGACAGCAAAACATTAGAGTGACGATTGAAGAGGCCGAGAAAATTAGGGGAAATGAGTTATATCGTTAATGTATATTATTTCAGCAAGGTGTATCAAGGCTTGTAGGTTAAGGCTGTCTCATGTAACCACTACCACGCGTTCCGAAACGTTTCGTGCCCGAACGTGCCCAAACTAGCCCGCCCGTGATCAACGTCGGGCGGTATTAGCAGGTTACGGAACGTACCCATTGGAATGTATGTATTCGAACGGTCGAACCTGACCCGCGGAGACTTGACAGTGGACGTTCATTGTTCACCGGCTGGCTGTTCTAAGGAGTGGAGTGATAAAGAGAGAGCGAGCTGGTGTTTTAAGGAGTGAGCAGGATAGCGCTCATCATACCATGTACGTTTTGAACTTTTGCTGCTTGCACTAGCAGGCTTGTGTGACCGTGTGACGCAACTCGCAATTGCCATGCGCAAGTGCGGCGTGCCGGGCTATGCTAGGCTACAGTCAAGTTAATTAGTTATCTGTGCTACAGTCAATGACGTCCACAAACCTCTACAACAAACAACAAAAAGATGCACCAGTACAAGACATGCCCATCGAACACGATGAAGATTGTGACGATATTGTATTTGATTGTGACATGTCATAAACATACGGGCAATGTCAATGCGTACAATGCGTCAAAAGACTCACAAAACATGTATACTATTTAGCACATATCATAATGTACAGTACCTTTAATTATTTTAGTGCTATCAAGATCTCATTATATAATCATGTATTATTTTGTTCTATATTTACAATCATTAGATTGCCTATATTATATGTGTTTTATAAGCTTTAAGAGTGATGCAACAATTTGCATCTAGAAACGCATCCATGATGTATTATTAATGTGTATTAAAAATGTTCTCGCGATCAGTAAAATCATTAATCAGTATTATGTTTCTACTTTCTGCCATAGGCATGGTTAGTAATCTGGCCAATAAAGATGGTTTGTTTCCGCGTTGTCTATACAAATCTGGTTCGACAACGTTCTGTGTATAAAAATACGATGTAAATACAAGTAAATAAATACCATAATTTGTGTCATATTTCAGAATTATTATGTACCATAATTTTATTAAAAGTACAATAATTTTGACTCTTGTGTAAATAATTTCACTTTGAAAATCTGGCAACACTGGTTTGTCCAGTTAAGTTTGGATTTGGAAGTGTGGTTAACATCTTTCTTTCGTGTATAAATTGTAATGTGTAGGGTTCTTGTGCGTTGTTTCATATCGCTAGTTCCCTAGGTTCCAATGTCATTAGTTAAGAAGCTTCGACATATTTTATATTACTTTACGAAGGGTGTCATAAACTTTTGAGTCGGCCTCTTCGTGATTTGTCTTGCCGTTTCCTAGGGCTAGGCCTAGGCAAGGCTAGTCAGCCTCGTTAGGTGTTTGGGAAATTAATGTACAGTAGTATTTCGTTGTGGTATAACATGGCTTCTAAAGTTGAAACTGGTGTGAACGATTCCGTTGAAATTCAAAATAATCTTTACGACGTTTCATCTTCTGGCGGTTCTGGCTCCCATGGTAAGTAGGCCTAGGCCCCAGGCCTAGGCTAGGCCTAGCCTATCCTGTAGCTAGATCTAGGGTCTAGGCCTATGCAGGCTAGCCCCTAGGCCTAGGCTATCCTATAGCGTTGATAGAATCAAACATTGCGAGGCCTCACGTCTTGTACGAATTTCTCGTTGTTAGCTTAGGCCCTAGATTTAGTAATTTGTCATTTGACTTTTTGTCTTAGGCTTAGGCCTAGGCCTAGGGCTAAAACGTAGGCCTAGGCCTAGGCTTGGCCGATGCACCGTGGACCTAGGCCTAGCTAGGGCCTAGTAGATCTAGGCCTACACCCGATAAATAACAGTAAAAGTGAGGTTGCGAGTTAACTGACATGCACAATTACAAACCTTCCTGCTAGGCCTACGCCTAGCCTAGGCCTAGGCATAGGCCTACCTAAGTTTGTATCCCAATAGCGGCAATGTTCAGTTCGTCAAGCTTTAACTTGGCGTTGCCATATGCTAGGGCCTAGGCCTAGGCCCCTAGGTCTAGAGCCTACCGGAACCAAATAGAATCAACTAGGCTAGGCCTAGGCCTAGGGCCTAGTCATAGCCTAGGCCTACCTATTAAATATGTTGCCACTTTTTATCAGTGGTTCAATGTTTTTCAGCTATTTTTTTGTCCAATCACAGGTTACTAAATATGCAGCATAAAAAAACCAGGTTAACAAACTGAATTTTCTTCATTTGTGTGGACCGTTTCAGAGCTAATCTTGCCTCAAGACTCTTCTCGTTATAGTTACCTTGCTTACTGGGCTGTTGTGCATCGGCATTTATGGCTAAGCCTAGTGCTTCCATCATTTCATCAGAAGGTTAAACCATCCCATGTGCTAGGCCTAGAAGCCTAGTCTATGCCTGCTCCAAGGTTTACCCTATTCCTTTCAGGCCGTTGCACAACAGTATGAAGATCTGAATCATAGCCAATGTTAGCGTACCCTACTACGGACACTTGGTCCACTAACGCATGTACACACTTAGGGGAGGGTTTTCTTGTTTATTTTGTTGGCTACGTATTAGTCTTCAATTATAGCCTATATTGTAGGTGCATGGGGCACTATAAAGAAAGCTAGATTAACTGCCCCAATCTCTTTCATTGTTTATACATAATTTTGAACTAGGCTAATAAACGTGTACATTTTTTGTCCTGTGCAGAAACACCGGAGCGGTCACCTATTCGCAAAATCTACGTGGGAAACATGAGCACAAGAGTAAGCAACATGTTAGAAAATAAATGTAATGTTTTTTACAGTAGCCACTGCAGTAACTGCAGTAGGCCTATAGGGCCTACCCACTCGAGGTGAAACCACTTGAGGAAGGACTACTAGCCAATATTAAAACCCGCGAAATTAACGTATTTTCGTTGTATCTCAATAACCCCACACAATATCGAAAAAGTGATAATTACGCTTATTTTGAATTCGTGAGAGCTCAATCAATACGGTAGCAAAAAGATTTATTAGTTTGCAGTAATTATAAGTATTATTTCTAATTTAATTAATTCACAAGTTAATTAGAAATAACAACTATAATTACTACAATCTACGAAATCTTTTTCATACGGTATTGAGCTCTCACTAATCCAAAATAAGCGTAGTTGTCATTTTTTCGATATTGTGTGGGGTTATTGAGATACAACGAAAATACGTTAATTTCGCGGGTTTAATATTGGCTAGTAGTCACCTTAAATAGGCTACATATTGCTATTAGGGTAGCTAGCTCCTAAATGTAGACCTCCCTTCAGTCAGCCATACACGGTTACCACGTCCTGTTCATATGTAAATTGGTTTGTCAAATGTTACAATCCATGTAGTTTTGTTTATCTACTTTGCTACCATATTCTAACTAGGGATGTCAACGATTACGATTAAATCGATTCGATTAATCGATTATTAATCAAAAACGATTAATCGATTATTTAAAAAAAAAATCGATTTTAAATTTTCGCGCTTTTTTAAATTTAGTTCTCAAGATCTGCCGCCTATTCGAGCGCGAGCGCTAGCGCTAGCATCGCTATTGCTCAGTTTCATTTACAGTAGGCCTAGGCCTAGGACTAAGAACAGCAACAGCATAACTTTGCGTCATAATTTGAGCCGAATTTCCATGTCATATTTTGAATAGCTGTGTCTTGTCGCCTACCCTAGACCCAGCATTCGACGCCTACGATCTATAAAAATACGAGTTGTTATGTTTGTTCACAAATAACAAGAGAAGTAAGGTTAGAAAAGTCGCTACGATTTTTAGTTCACATCACGTAAATTTTAATTACGCTGCACATGAAAATAATAATATTACGACGCATATTCAGCATACTTAATTACTTATTGGTTCAAAAAAAACGGGAAGTGAATAACTATAGCCCTTCAGGCCTAACTAGGACAGAAATTATCGTCGAAATCTTGGACAGAACATAACAAAAATACTCCGTGACGTAAAATATATCGATAGTCGAGAAGAAGTCGAATTGCGAACTCGTGGCTTGCGCGGGCAATTCAAACTAACCGAAACCAGACCGAAATTTGGAAGAAACTTGCTACTATACCGACATTTAACAAAACGATTAAAATCGATTAATAATCGATTATGGAGGTGAAAGTGAATTCGATTATCGATTATAATAATTTAATCGTTTGACATCCCTAATTCTAACAGTTTTTTTTATGACTGAAATCAGATTTTGATGTGAAATCAGTCACTAAAAGCAACATTGTGGGTCCCCCCCCCCGCACCATTCTCACTATCAACACTACTGCATAGTTGTCGTTGGTCAGCTCTATTTTTGGCCCCATTTAGATAGGTTTTTGTAACTGTCATGAATATTTAATACTACTGAAAGTAGGCTAAGTAGGCCTAACCTATAACGGTAACTGATTAGTAAGTGTTTAACTGTCCCGTGCCTAGTGTTTTCCTCAGTTTCAGCTTATATTTTGTTCTCATCCCGCATTCGTCTCATGGACATGTTAGTTGCGAAAGTCCCACACCTCCTCGATTTCCTGATTATAGTACAACTCTTCCCTTGGTTTCAGCAGACGCAGTTGAGGGATTTGCGAGCATGCTTTGCTATGTTTGGCAAAGTCCAGAATGCTCATTTTGCCAAGATTTCATCTGGGTTAAAACCAAGCTACGGCTTTGTGACTTACTTTGAGCCAGAAGATGCAATGACGTAAGTAAGCTATCCCGTACGTGCCCCTTCCCCTTTCCTTTGCTGCAGATGTGTACTAAGGCTTAATGACCTTGTCCAAAATTTATTTTATTAATGTCACTTTATTTTGGGACCTAGGCTTACCCGAAAAGAGGGTGTCAACATAAAGACCTTAATGGCGCATCTATCTTTGCAGCAAGCTGTAGAAAGACGTAGGCCCAACAATGGGACATTTTTCGTGAACATAACTTGATAAGCTGGTGGACAATGTAGGAGGCCTCGTAAAAATATGTGTCTACAGTTTGCTATTGTATTGTAAAACTTTTTTTCTGACTGAAGTTTGATTTTGGCATGAAACCACTAAAAGCAATGATGAACCATGACAGCCCACCACCTTTTCCCCACCAACACTACTGCCTACTCTTCTCCTCTTTCTTCTGCAACACGTTTCCTTAATCTTAAATCGCCGTGTATCGCCAATACGTACACATTTTTTTCTGCCAGTAGGCCTACTTCTCAACGTAAATTTTTAACAAACTGTATTTTGTCAAGTCCATCAATCCATTATCTGTAATATAATACATATTTGAATAAATATTATAGTTTTTTAAATGGACTATCAAGTTGCCTTATTTCTGGAACAATGTCTGCCACCAATCCGTGTTGCCAAGCAACGGGACCTAAAACCACCGCTTGGTCGATACCATTAAGACATGTTGACATGTTAGGACCTTAGAAGACAAGTTCACATGTAGGCCTACATATTACATTATCTATGGTAGAAGTTGATGTGTGTCGGTTCAATGTTTCTAATTTATTTAGTCACTTTAAATTAAAGTCCCCCACTGCAAATCAGTTTAATTACTGAGTGGGTAGACTCTAAATGTGAATTTATTTATTTATTTATTTATTTACGTACAGTGCAATAAGCGTGGGCCACAGCGGCAACATCTATCTCCACGGACGTCGGCTGGTGGTGAACGAAGCCGACCAGAAGTACCAACCTCGGCAGCTCCCGAACGGCAGGATTCTGTGGACCCCGCGCAGGCGGTCCACCAGGCCGTCTCACCGTCTGCCCCCCGTCGAGATAGACGAGTCCAAGTGTATGCTGCACCTGCTCAACGACGACTGCCTCAGGCTCGTCTTTTCACTCTTGCCCAAGAGGGATCTCATAAAGAGTGAACGTGGTACGTTACTTTCACGTGGCGTTGTATTTTATTTGTGAAGTAATTACTTAATAGCTTACTGAAATGTTGTAGTTCTTACTAATTATTATTTTTAATTTTAAAATATAAATAGTTATGGGCAGTAAAATTGATCATATTACCCAACATTTGTTGCCACTGCTATTGTAAAGCCCACCTAGATTAAAATTTCTGAAAAATAACACGGAACCAAAAAAAGCACAATATCCGTGCGTGAATTAGCCCACTTGGAAAATCCGTTGATCCGTTTTTATTTATTTCTACTTTGATTTATTTAAATAGCGCTACGGTATACATAGTGGTGTACAAGACACCTGTATATTTAGTAAGGCTGGGCATCGATGTAAATCGACAACATCGACATCGACGGCAAATAATCGATGTCGAATCGCGATGTCGGAATATTTTCGACATCGATATCGAAACGAAAATAATCGACATCGTTTTTTTTAAATTGATAATTAATCAATTATTAATAAAAAAAACTTTGTCACCTGTTAAATGTAGGGATAACGACGGTTAAGCATTTCACTAACCGGTTAATCGAACCGGTTTTTAATCAGTTAATAACGGCAACAAAACTCAGTTTTCGTCTGCAACGGGAGATAACTGACCTAGGCCTAGGCTAGGCCTTCTAGGCCTACGTGACGGCCATGCGGGCCGGTCAGCTTATTTTTGTCGTCATAAACACAATTGTGGATATTGATTTCAATTTATTTTAACGCAATATCCGATTGTAGAGGCTTATTCAAGTCGTTTTTCATTAATCCGTTCTTGATTACGTGCTGCGTAGTGAGCTGTCAACGGCCGGCCGCTTGCATTCCACTCGCCTGCGTCTATCGCGACGCGATCTCGCTTCCACTCACGCGTCCTGCGACTAGCGCTTTCTCTCTCTCTCACGGCGGCCGATAGCAGCCGACACGGCGAACTACTTCGTCGCGTCTCGCTCAGACCATTGTTCTCTCGCTCCTTCTCGTTCGGCCGCATCTGTTCTCACTTGTCGAGTGCCGGGGGTTTCATTCAAGGGATGGCTCGCGCTTTAGTACGCGCGATCTGCAAATACTTAGGGGGGGGGAAGAGGGGGTTTGAGAGTGTGCGGTATCCTTTGATACGGGTCAGTTTGGACTAAAAGCGGCCGTGGACGAATAACTATGCCGCCCTATAGTTGAAAGTTCCCATTTCTCGCGTGAATTGACAATTGATTAGTTATTTAATTAATGACGAAAAAATGGATTAAAACCAAAAAAAATCGATGTCGAAAATCGTCACCGACATCGATTATTAATCGATTTATCGATGTCGACGCCCAGCCTTAATATTTAGCTTGTCAACTCTCAAATGAACAATAAATTTTAAAATTTAAAAAATTTAAAAAATTAAACATTTACACATTTAGCAGACATACATGGGTATTACACAAAAAACACAAAAACAAAAAACACAAAAACAAAAAACATTAATATTTTCGTTAAATCGAAACAACGTAGAATGCACTCCAATGCACCCGCTAGCTCAGCATCAGTGCTGCCCATCACCGATCGCAAAGAACTCGTCTAGCGAGTAGAAGGCCCTGCTGCAAAGAAAGTCTTCCAGACTCCTTTTGAAAGACTCTCTGCTTCCGCTTTGGACGATAGCCTGTTGGTCACTCTGGTCCCTAAATGAAGCGGGCTGTTGTCGAACCAGCACAGCCTGTACCTCTCAACAAAAAGCTTCCCTGCTCCTCTTGTATTGTGGGCGTGGATGGTGTCCGCTGTAGCTGTCTGAAGAGGTTTGTCGCGTACACATAGGGCCACTGCCATGATATGCAGGTTTGCCAATGTGTGGATCTTCAGGGTTTTGAACCATTCCCTGCACAAATCTCTCGGTCGTAGTCCTGCCACAATACGTATCGCTCGTTTTTGAAGTCTGAGAACTCTCAGCCATCCTCCCCCAGAACAACACTCCATATTGGAGGCGAGATTGAATCAGTGCAAAGTAGGCCATGCGAAAAGTTGCTGGATTGCACTTTCGTGCAATAGCTTTGAGTCCATAGCAAGCTGAGCTGAGGGTTTTGCACAGTGAGTCCAAGTGACATCTCCAGTTCAGCCTGTAGTCTATGAATATACCCAAAAATTTGGCATCCATAGAGATTTCGACTGGACCCTCTAAGTGAGGTTGGTCCCCTTTGGTTGTGAACGTTATTGCAACAGTCTTGCTAATGTTGGGTGCAATTTTATTGGGAAGGCAGTAATGTTCGAGCTCTGCGGTCGTCTGGTGCATTGCTTGTCCCAGCTCCTCTGTTCAGTTCCCGACTAGAACCGTACTAAAATCATCTGCGAATTGAGTTTTAGTTCCCAATTTGATGCTTTTCGGCATATCGTTCACATAGATGCTGAAGAATGTCGGGCTAAGGATGGACCCCTGGGGTATTCCATGCAGAGAGTCTTCCCATTCCGCTTCACCACTAACGTCTCCTAGACGCACACTCTGCTTCCTACCCGTAAGGAAAGACTATCCAGGTGTTTTCAGAGCCTGTGATCCCATAGGCTCTAAGTTTTCCAATCAGTGTGGCATGGTTGATGGTATCGAATGCCTTGGTTAGATCGAAGAAGACTGTTCCTGCTGTCTGTCTTCGCTCCAAAGCTTCTTCCACAGCATTGGTATTTTTTTGCACCCTAAATATCCCTAAAAGGGGATAAGATCTGTTAAAACGGCAGCTTTGTGGTACATAGATGTAATTTTTTCTTTTTATCATGTTGGGCATGTATTCCTTTGTCTGTTGCTCCAAGAAAATTGATTATGTATTACGAATTCCCTTTCTTTCCAGTTTGCAAAAGATGGCAGGCAGTTTGCCGCAACATGTGGTTAAGTGAAAAAGTTCTCACCTTCTCTAACCTGGACATGCGGCGAAATATCCTTAATATGCACATTGCTAACCAACTGTTAGAACGCTGTGGGCCCAACTTAGTCACTGTGGACCTATCATACAAGCCCAGTGACCTTCACGCTAGTGTGCTGTCCATCGTAGGTAAGCCGTTTAAACATTATTCATTCGTTTAGTACAAAGATTGAAAGAGGTGGAACAATCTAGGTTTTTTCAAATTCCTATGAATTAACATTGAATAATATTATAATCAGGAATGGCAGTAGAGTCTTAATTTACAAAACAGAACTAGGCCTAAAAATGGGTATTTGAAGTGTAGAGTGCTCTAATTTTGCCAAAACATTGATAAAACCTAGAACTATATTTCCAGTTGTTTAGTATAACTACATACATAAAAAACACTTAAGGCCTGAATTCTGAAAAATTTAGTCAAGTGTCACTCATAATCAGTTGTAAGGCATTTTTTAAGGTGTAGGCCTACAGTATATTAATTTAACATTACAATGTGTATGTTTCAATGCAACTGGTCATGTAATCTTTGGGGTGTCCCCAATGGCTCAGACAGTTTAGTTCAAACCAGTACTAGATGACCTGGGGATTTGAATCACAAATAAAGTCATGGAATTTTATAAACTATTTATTAAGGTTGCCCATCGATGTTAAATTACAACATCGACATCGAAATCAAAACATCGATGTCACATCGCGATGTCGGAAATTTTTCGACATCGACATCAAACCTGAAATAATCGACATCGGTAAAAAAAGTTCCTTGAACAATGTAAAAACTAAAACGAAAACTAATAGTGGGTTTATGGCTAAGCGTTGGGAGCAAAGCGAAGGCGCGAGCTCCAATCAGTGGTCGAGTTTCACGTGAACTTGGCCGCCGATTGGAGCTCGCGCCCTCGCTTCGCTCCCAACGCTATGCTGTAAACCCACCTAACAAAATCGTTTCTTGTTCATCGCAAAACCCTCTGGTAAGTTGATAATGTGTTGTAACCCAGTCGACGAGCGGAGTACAGATTTTTTATTATTATTATTACTTTGTGTGAAAAACGATTTGATTCGATTTATGGAAAAAAAATCGATGTCGGAAATTTGCATCGACATCGATTATTAATCGATTAATCGATGTCGATGGGCAACCTTACTATTTATCATTTCAATCTCCAATCCCTCAAAGTCTTGATCTAGCAGGATAACATAGGACACTTTTAAAATAACTTTTTCATTTAATGAACAATGACTTGTTTTGTTTTACTTTTGTGATGCGTATTTCTCATCGGATAGCCTATTAACAACATTATTTTCTTCTAGCTGAATCGTGTCCCAACCTGGCATGCCTTAATTTGAGCAGTGTTCCTCTTACCATGTCTGGCTTGAAAGCTATTGGCAAAAACTGCCCAGAACTTCGCCACGTGAACTTGGAGTTTTGTTTTGGAGTGAAAGATCGGGATATACAAAGGTTTTTCTATCTGTGTAAAAAACTCGAGTCAGTTATTCTTTCTCACAACAATTCGTTAACGGGTAAATGCTTAGAAGGACTGAATAAAGAAACAATTCAAGACTTATCATTGAACAATTGCAGCAGCCTACACTCTGATGTAATAAACAATTGCGTGGCGGCATTTTCAAATCTCCATAGTCTGAACATTGATTCGTGTGTCAACTTAACAAGCAAAGATGTGGGTGTCCTGTTCCATGCTCTTCCACAGCTGAAGTCACTTTCAATGCGCCAGTATTATCCACACGTCACTCACCTAACGTTCAAAACTATTTCTCAGCTGAAGGAACTTGTTAACTTGAATGTAAGTCAGAACAGCTCAATTACTGACGAGGTCCTTCAGGCGATAGCACACGGCTGCAAGAAAATCAAAACTCTTGACATCACAGGTAAGGAGAAGTTGTGTGTTTACAGTCTACACTCTATACCTATATAGATATACCTGTTAGTACTTAAGTAAGCATTTTTTTTTTTTGACTACGGTACAGTAGATGTAATATTTTGTAACTTTCCCAATGTAATAGGTGTAAGGTACAACTATGTGTCTGGGATGTTCTTTGTGACCTCGGTGCTCCTATTTTTAATTGGCTCCTTATCCTTGATAAATGAAATCCAAATCCGAGGAATTAACTCAATCTGGAAATCCACACTATGTACAAGTAATATGAGAAAATATGTTGTGTGCATTATTTATTTGAATGATAAATTATCCTCATGTTTAAGTAATATGGCCTATATTACTATAGCCCTAGGGAGGTAATATAAAATATTAGGGGAGAGAGAGAGACTCACACAGTAGGTACCGGTATTTAAAATAAATTACCATACTGAACTGTACTGTACTGTACTGAATACTGTATATTCAGTAGGCCTACAGTAGGGCTATAGAATTTTTACCAAAATTTTATCTGCTGGTAATGTAAGCTTTCATTTTTAATGTAGGCCTAAGCCCTAACCCAAAATTATTTAGTTTTTCTTTTCAATTTAATTGTGCACCTGTTTGCTTAATACCGGTATTATTTATCTGAATCTAAGACTTATTATTTCCATTTTGTATAAATAAAATATTGGGGGTCGTCTTAAATTCGCGTATATATTGAGATTATAAAAATTAATAATTTTTCCAGTTATAAATCTTGAAAATATGGGGTGTAGCCTTAAATTAAGGTTATCTTCTATTTGGGTAAATAGGGGTTTTCACATGCCCACAATTGGCCTATAGGCCTGCAGCCATCATGTGTTGTTCAATCCAATATTTGAAATAATTATTAATTAAATGCAAAACTAAATGTAAGTATTGCCATCATTTCTGTATCTCCTACCTTGCCAACTGTTTTTACAACTAACTGATGGACAAAATATTTTTTGTTATATAGAATATAGAATCGTGGATAGCTTAATGATTGTCCCCTCTTCCATTAAGTGTACCTATAGTGTAGGATAGAGGCCCAACGTCATCGACTCTGTCTGCCATTTTGTACAGTCAACATATGCTAGTTGGCTAGTAGTAGTAGCAGAATATAGTCGCATGCACACGTGGTGACACCAAATCATATGTGTAACAACGTTGATCTGTACCTTAGAACCAGATCGTTATGCATGTTGTGCTCACTGCATGCGCCCAAATTCTGCTACTAGCCAACTACAAGCATATGTTTACTAGTACAAAATGGTAGACAAATAGTCGCTAGCATTAGGCCTCTATCCTACACTACACTCAACGCGTCTTTGTTGTTGTAATGTATAACAAACCCAAAAATCAGATTTATTTTATCTTATAGGGCTACTATGTGTGTTGTTTAGGTAGGTATTTGAATGTCTTTGTATATACCGGTATATAGAAGGCCTTGATTTCCCCTTGCAGGTTGCAGTGTACATGCAGACCATTGTGTGGGTGATAGTGGAATTGCTGCCATTGCCACCCTGCCTCAGTTGACTCATTTAAAGATGAGTTATATGGCATTTGCCACTGACTTAGCCTTAATAGCCATTGCTGAGAATGCAACAAAACTTCAGTCGTTGGAATGTCGTGGCGTTCCATCCTTTCATGATTTTGGCTGCTCAAGGTAAATTAAGTTAAAACTAAATTGCATTTGTATTTACTTGATAATGGTTCAATGCATTAACCATGATCTTAAAGCTATGGTTTTTTGGCATTTTAGGTTTTAGATTGTAAATGGGCAAACAAGTTTATTTTTGAAATGCGACAAAATACTGAATCTAAAGAACATTGCAAATTCCCATTCCTATTGTTATTATGTATGTAGGCCTATGTATACTTATTTGTCCTTATTTGTTAAGGTATGTATATACAGATACTGTATAGTGTGTTCTATATGCTCTGTACAACTTTTGTATATACCTATGTTAAAATAGCAAATATGCTATAATAGGCCTATACAATATCTACATTACTACTGAGTACTGACTTCTTCACTAGCCACTAGCCAGCATGGTTTTACACAAGTGTTGTTTATTCTTTCAGAGTTGTTACTCTGTGCAATGAATTGCGGCAGTTCGACTTCAGTGGATGCGATGATGTAACTAGTTGTACAGTTGCCGCAGCTGTGGCTGCAGTTAAACTTCGAACAAACAACGTACCACTCAAGCTTATTGTTGGGGGTAAGTAGGCTATCTATAGCATATTCAGTTTGCTTTACATCATTACATGGCAGCCCTCCACAGATCACCCTAAATTTAGCTTGCCAAATCAAACTTCCACTCGCCGTTAACCTGGGGGGGGGGGGGGGGGGGGGAGTACTACTTAATGTGCTTTTTAGTTTTTGGAGAAATCGAGCCGATACCTTGATGGTATGAAACTAAAGTGTAGGCTTCTATCAGCATCAATTAGGTATGTACATGCGATAGTATAGTGCAGGGTTGCCACTTTCAAGGCTTTTATCCTTTTCTCAGGATTTTTAGAGTGTCTCAAGGATAACAGGATTTTGGGCAAAATCTTAGGATTTTCTACTGTCTTTAAAAAATACATTAAATTAATACATTTTTAAAAATTCAGCTAAAAAAGCAATGTAGACAGTAAAAGAACAACAGGTACTAGTACAAATAAACATAAGTGACTGCATAACATTTCCCGCAAGTGGTAGTTATGGTGAGTAAAAGTAAAACGTTAAAATATATTCGAAGAAAATTCCAATTCTTATGCGTTTCTGCACGTAATGTTGACTATATTCTCGAAAATCAGGCTGGCATAACATATTTTGGCATGAAACCTGAAAATTTGTAACATTCCTTCGCAGTTATAATATGCTAATGCTGAATATAACTGTTTTCAAGGATTTCTCAGGATTTTTTTTAGTTTCTTTCAAGGATAAAAAAATTGACTTGGTGGCAATTAATCATGCATTTTGCAATGTATAAGCACTATACTATAGTGCTTATACATTGCAAAATGCATGATTAATTGCTAGACCTAAATTGAAAGTTAGCCATTCTCAACAGAATTATCAGGTATTGTCGTGCACTTGTTACGTTACATTCTCATACTTCTATCCTGTAAAGTAGACTACTTTTAAAACCATAAATCTTCAAAATTAAATTACACAGTTGGTTAGATTGTCACTCTTCCTTTCTCCTGTTATATACTGTCGCATGTGTAGGCCTACAGTTGGTCGCACCCTTTTGTTAGTTTTGTCTACTATGGCTGCCAACACCCCATTTTCTAGGTTATTTTCACTTCCACTTAGGCCTAAACATCCCAGGACGTTCTTTTTTAATAAAACATGATTTTAGTAAAGATTGTTTCGTCTTACTTAATCACTCAAGGATTCCCAGTCACATTTAACACGCTGCACAAAATATTACAATGTTCACCACTCAAGATAAAATCGGCTACTGAACAGTATACCTAGTTTATTGCCTGTCTGGAAAAGGCTAGATAGGCCTATTCAAACCCCAAGTTTCTTGACTCATTGACATGTAGCGGAGAAAGTATTATTAATACCCTTCCACCCTTATAGCAACTTGGGCTATTTTTAGAAACTTTCTTGGAATTGTAGGACACGGCGTTGCCGGTTGTGCATTGTCCATCCGTCGTGTGACCAGGCTTCATCTCCACCGGCAATAAGCATCTAAAGCTAAAATGTTGAAATACCTGCATCTACTTTTTATTTAGATATTGTCATTCCATGCATTCTTTGTATATTATAGATTCATGTTCTTCTAATGAGCTATTCTATGTAGTCATTCTCATCCAAGAGATTAAATAGTGACTCATCTCCTAGTCCCGTGGTACCTAACTTTCTTTAGATCCTACAAATATTTCTCTACTGTTTTAATTCTCCCCATTTGATCATTTTACTCAGAAAGTTATTTGTCACTTCTATAAAAACGTGGTGCCAAGGCATGACGTATAAAAACTAGGGCTGGGCAAGGAAATCGATATTTCGATACGATATCGATACGAGCCGATTTATTCGATATCGATATTTGGTTGAATATCGAAATACAGTAATATTGAAAAAAAAAAATTTTAATTAAAATTTCTAAAATCAAGTTTTGATTTCCAATGTTTCATGTTTCAATTGCCTGTGCAAAAAACCCCAACTTAAAATGTTCTCGTCACCTTTCATTGCCTCCCCGTACTACTCGTCGCTACACTTGTCCGTCCCCCAACTCCCACTTCACCCGCTTCAACCCATCTTCAACCAGTCAGCCGGCCGCACTAAGGAAAGAAGCCGGCCGTGTGCAAAAGCCTTCCCCTCTCACCCCCCGCCCCTCGCCTAAACCAGTCAGCCGGCCGCAAAGAGGAAGGAGTCCGACCGTGTGCATAAGCATTCCCCTCTCGCCCCTCGCCCCAGTTACACGCACAAAGTACACTCGCTTGGCGCTTACACACGCACTAAGACGAAGAAAGAAGCAAGACTTTTTCTACATAGTAGCCTACTTTAATAATTAATATTAATTATTATCATTAACAGTTTTATGACCAGATCAGTGTACTACATTAATAAATAAAAGACACATTGGTTTAGAAAATATTTTGTTTTTCATTTAACTGCAAACTGGGAAGTGGGAGGGGATATTGAAAACAGATGTATTGCTTTCGATATATCGATATCGATATCGAAATTTTTGCCCAACATCGATATTTGAACTTTATGTCATAGCCCAGCCCTAATAAAAACAGGACTGTCCCAGGCTAAAAGGGTAACAATGGTAGTCCCACCATACATACCCTAGAATGTTATGTTCACCGATTGACATGACTGACATTGACTGTACATGTTGTATTTAGGAACATGCATCGACGAATCCTTCAGCAATTTAGGAGCGTCTATCGAAGAATCCATCACCGAACTGCCCAACCTACTCAAGGTAGACTTCGAAAACCTTTGCGCTCAGCACCTGCGACCGGATTTCGTCGACAATCATTATTTCCTGTCGGAGAGTGACGACGATGACGACTTTGAGGACTTGTACGATGTCGACTTCGGTGAGTATTGTCCCTTGCCACACTAGCTTTCTGCTTGCTGTGTTTCGCTAAACTTATGCATGTACGGAGGTAAATTATTATTGTTAATAGTTAAAACATTGTTGAAAAACATGAATATAGATTCCTTAATCCCAGAGAGGTATATGGAGTTGGTGCTATGTAGATGTTTTATGTGAATATGATGGTGTAAGTAAGTCTTTGGACTGTATAAACTCTTATACCCTGTGGGAAAACTTTGGTTTGTTTTATATATTAGTGGTTTGGCTGTAGATACGGTAATTGAAGTGTTATACATGTTATCTATGCTGATTTCTAGGGGTATGGTAGAACGGATTTTTCAAACTCGAGAGAGATCGAGGGGAGAAAATATCCGAAAATTGAGACGAGATCAGGAAATTTTCCGAATAAATAAGAAAGTATAGGCCTACAATTCGAAATTAGACAACTTGAGGCCTACTTGTGTTTAGATTGGTTCATGGAATGTTAGAAACAAACTAATTGGGGACGGGAAATTGATTTCTCCATCCCGATTTTGAGATCTTGCACACCCCTCTTATTTCTATTTTGAATACTATTGAATGAATACATAATTTAAATTAAATACATTTGTTTTCTACATTTGTTTTTTATATGCGATATTTTAAAGTAATCTGATCCCTCAGGCAGAGTCCAAAAGGCTCGTCAAACCAATGGGCGTTGGATGCGTTGCCGTATGGGAGTAGTTTAACACTATAGCCTAGTGCTATGCAGTAGCCTCTGGCGATGTAGGAAAAGTTAATTTTATCTTTGGCATGTGCAGTGAGTTTTTTCTTGTGTTAACAATATAGCCTGTCTAAGAAGTCTGGACATAAACAGAACTGCATTGTTATATAGAACAGTGATGTAGGCCTTCTACCTACTGTATTTAGCTAAATTAGGTTATTTGTTTTTGTGATCTTCGTACTGATATCTTGGTACAAATATTTATTTATTATTTTAAAATTAATTAACAGCATCAGTCAGTAATCAGTATTAAATAGGGTTGGGATTTGATTATAAATTCATAATCGATGTCAAACCGAAAATTTCGACATCAAATCGAAATTATTTCGACATCGAAACTATTTTCGACATCAACCCCCCCCCCCCCCCCGCGCAAAAAAAAGTTTTTTTTTTTAATGTATAAGTTCCCGGAATAAGCCACGGATGTATAACACTGACGACAAACCACGTATTTATCGTTCGTTATTTGTCGTCTTTATTTGCTACAAATCCAAATGACTTCCACACATCACTTCGCTTTCCCGTCGGTGTCACTAAAACAGGCCTTACTGGCAAAGATGACATCTCAAACCGCGGAGAGACGAATATATTATACGATTGATTTGTTTCTTGAGCCAACACGGAACATAATGTTCAAGGCCGCGTTGCAGGCTGGAACTGGATGGACAGGCCCACAGGGTGAAGCATGTTCACTGCCTGGCGCCTACGCATGCGCGCACTCGCTGGAATCAACGTGTGCTTTGGTACAAGGTTGCCAGTTTGACCAACTTCCGCGCTCTCAACGCGGGATCTTTGAAAATTAAATACCGTACGGAAGTTTTGATGTCGAACGATTATTACGATTTGAGATTGCAAATCGATGTCAAATTGAATGTCAATTTTGGTTTCGACATCGATGTCGAATCAAATAATTAGGGATGTGCGGGTAGTGATTTTTGAGTTCGGATCGGGCTCGGGTCGGGTACTTCAAGTACCCGCGGGCTCGGGTTCGGGTCGGGTAGTGTAGAAAACTAATAATTAATAAAAATGTATCAAACAATAGAAAATACGTTACATAAAATGTAGTTGTGTACGAATCTACGATATTTGAATCCGAATCTACTTCAACACATTCGAATTTTCTAATTATTTGAAAATTAGAATTTCCCGCCGTATTTCACGCTATTTCCGCCAAGAAGGCGGTGGGGAGTTCTGGCATATGGTCGCCATCTTTGTTTAGATCATGGTCAAATAATGGTCAAATGTCAAATACATCGTGAAATCATGGTGAAATATTGTTATTCACCTAGGCTACACTATATTCATGAAATAATAATAAAGTAAGATAGAAGGTAAGGCATCCTCATATAAATATCAGCAAAGATTACAAACTAGTTTGTAATCTTTGATATCAGTTCCTCCCAAGCTTCCTCGTCTTGCAGCTTCATATTGAAATTCACAATTTCGACCAATCATAACCTCGAAATTATGTTGTACTAGGCCTAGGCTACCCGACCCGGTTTTTTCGGGCATAATTTACGGCCCGACCCGACCTCGGGTAAATTTTGTTACCCGAAAAATACCCGTTTTTCGGGTACCTGCACATCCCTACAAATAATCGATGTCAACTCCTAACCCTAGTATTAAGTATTAGATGTTACATTAAAATAACCAGCTATGTACACCTATACGGTATTTGAAAACCAACATGTTGTAGCCTACTTGTACCTTCTCTGTTCTTTCAGCTGAGTATCCTGTTAGTGTTTTGTAATAGAATACGTATGTAGTTAGTAGTTAGCACACCAAATGTTATTACCAAATAAGTTATTAACTTTGGAGTGGGTGAAGAAGTTACAGGGTAAGGAAAAAGATATGAGTAGTGTACTAAATCAAAACTAAAAAACAATATACTTTTGCCTGTTGATAATGACTGTAGCTAGTAGCTACGTATTTTAAATTTACCTTTAAAAAAACTACATATGAATGCAAACATGGTGTAACCATGTTTGATGGTGCAGATCCCCTGTTATGTATAAAAAGAAAAAACTGGCTGCATGCGGGCTGTTTAAACAATGTGTCACAATGGGCATTAAAAAACGTGGCATTCACAACCCACGCAGGAAAAAAATTCCAGCCAAGCTTTCCATCTTTTAAGAATATATAGCAAATGCACTTCAATTAGCACTTGTTTCTGGATCAATATTCTGAAGGCAATCAAAAAGTATTTACATCATCCTGCAATACTTAACACCTGGACGACAATGCGAGATAGTTTCCTTGCTGAATTGAAACAATCGAATAAATATATTTGGGTGTCTGGGGATGAGCAGTCGGGGTGGTAGGTGCACCACAGATAAGCAGTAGGGAAGATGAGTGAGTAACTGTAGCAGCGAGACACGGCTTGCATCCAACTAGGCCTACGTGTCACGTGTGTGACGTCACCCAATCAACAATCTTGATATAACTACTCATGGCTTGTTTAAATACGGACTGATTTCGTTCATTTTTGTACCTAAAATCCTTAAATAATTCAAGGTCTGACATAGTTTACCTACAATGCTAGATGACAAATGACAATATGCCTTCTAGCTAGTCCTCCTGATGGTTTGTGAATGATCAAGAAATGATGTTCATGATTGGATGTGAGTATCATTATGCTACTCTCCTACAAAGGTATTACAATTCATAGCTACTATAAGGTAATTTATTTTATATTGTTTATTCATGTATAGTGTGAAATAAATGTCATAAAAGGTATGTTTTCACAATGACCATAACGGAGGGCTGTCAATAGAAGAGGAATATGCTTTCCACAAAATATGAGCATTTTATAATAACTTAAAACCCCTCAACAAATTTAATAAAAAATTATTATTGTGCTATTTTTTTTTACCACAAAAAGATTGGCTGATACAAGAGTTTCTCTAAGTTGCTCTTTAGTGGTAGCATTTTAGCAAAGTATAGTTACTTCTGAATCAAAAATCACTAAGGAAATAATAAACAAAAGTGTTTGGTATTTACAACCTTGTACAAAGGGAGCAACAAATCTGAACTTAAAATTTGCCAGCCTGCTTCTTGATTGGGCTATAAATAACTGTATTGTTGAACAGTTGACGCCATCCGAAACATTTAAAATTACCAGTCGAAAGTAACAAACATGCCATTTTGGCACACAATACGGACACCACATGCATTATGTGAATAATATACCATCTTTTAGTCTTGCTACAGAATGTTTTGAAATATGTATGTATACATTTTGTGTGTCAATTTTAGAGGCTTACACTATTCAAAAATTTACACTGTTACATTCTCACTGTAAATTAATTGCCATTGACAGATTCTTCATCGGATGATACCGATATGTTCTTGGGTGACGGTGACTCTTCTGATTCAGGTAGGCCTCAGTCATTATGGTTTTTTATTATAAGAAGTACATAACTAACAATCTCAATCAATATCAAAACAAATTGATTCAATTTTAATACATATCAACTTAGTTGGCATAGCTCAGGTGTTATGAATGATCAATATATGCTTGCAGGTTCTTACTTTGTCATTGCTGCTTGCTTTCTTTAAATTTATGGTTACATTTGCTCAAATATGTTTAGCAATTGGCAGTTCAGGAGAAAGTGTGAAAGAGTTCCTCAACATTGAGTGAACCCTGAACTTATACAGTATAGTTACTTTTGGATTAAATGCTAAGCTTTTATGCTTTGCCCATAGTGCATATATAAGTAACATTTAATAACCAGCAGCATACCTACAAATGCCTACAAGCAAATACCTACATTCACCTTTTGGTATAATAGTTATCAGACTTAAATGTAAGAATCTGCAAATATTAGTGATGTGCAATGATATTGATTGATTATTCAATTGGATTTCTTAGTGAATAAATGGAGGCTAATTTCAATCTCGTGAGTTACCGGTTGCCTGCCAGCATCCCTAATTGATAGGCTTAACTGGCTTGAATAATAACTTCTATGCATAATTCTTTGTGCTGTTCTATCGTTCATTGCCGCTGAAAAATCGATACTGCGACACATATTGAAACTAATTGTAATTGATATACATTTTTAGGTAATGATAGTGCCAATATCAATATTGGAAAACATTCTTGCACATCATTAGTAAATACTAAATAATAAATAATAAATTTGCACACATTTTGTGCAGTTGAAAATCTCTAAATAAATTCTTGTCAATGTAGGGCAATAGAATATTATGCAGCAGGGCCCAGATTCTCAAAGGTGCCCAAGTGCTAAGACGTCTTAGTTTAGGCAAATCTTAGTGATATAAATCATCAATATGTCGTTCTGTAATGTTATAAAGATAAAATATAGTAATATATGAACAATTTAACTAATAATATTTGATTTGTGAATGTGTATTAATACCTAGACATGATTTATCTTGATTTATCAAGCTAGGATTTGCCTAACTTAGGACAACTTAGAGTTACGCATCTTTGTGAATCCAGTCCCAGGAGTCTAAGGTCCAGTCTTACAATGTCCCAATAACTACATAAGCCGCGTTCACATAAATGACTAGTGACTATTGACTATTGACTATTGACTATTGATTATTGACTAAGCGAATTGAACCATAGGCGATACGTGCTGACGTTCACACAACTTTACTTTTGACTTATGATTATTGACTATTGACTAACGAATTGAAAATATCTCGAAGTCATAGTTACAACCAATCACAACGTTCGCGTTCAGCCAATGAATGTGGAGCAACGGAAGTCAATACCACTACTCAATTACTGTCAAGTGTATATTTGTTTTTGACTATTTCCGGCGAATATTATTTATTTATTATTTCTATGAAGCTGTCAAACAATAAAATATTCTTATTTTGAAAACAAATCTTCAAAACAAACAAGAAACATACAAAACCTTCACAACTTGGTTAAGCCCATCATTAAACGTTTTAACTGGTGAACAGTTACTATCGCCATACCTAGTTTTCTTCATAATGTTGCAATTTTATTATTTTGACAGCTCGTTGTTTGTCAATCAGTTCGATTCATTTGTTCTAGGTGGCAGATCATACGTGTCAAAGAACTTAGTTGTGTAGTGTTCATATCTTTCTTTGGGTAGTCAATAATCACTAGTCAATAGTCAATAGTCAATAATCAATAGTCATTTATGTGAATGCGGCTTTATTCGTCGAATAGCTTGTTGTCTCCATGGCAACGACCAATCAAAACACGAAATCCTCCAAACAGCTTACCTAATTGTTACAAATAACTCTCCTATTAGGAGATTGTAAGACTGGCCCTAAATAAACTTTATTGTGTTTATTTGACAAGATTGTTTCTGTATTTCAATGTAGCCTATTTAATGTCAGCCTTTCGTTTATTTCTAGAACTTGAAACATGGATTGTCCAGGCACTACTATCAAAGACGAATGCACTGGGACACATCTTTAACCCATAACATCTATGTTTGCAGCTCAATGTTGAAAAGTCCATTTTGACATCACTACCTACCTAATTCTGTGATTAATGTCATTATTTTCTGCAAGTAGGTTTGTAGTTTATTATTTTGTCATTTGCCATTAGGCCTACTTAAAAGTTAATAATATGTATTACTTTCATAATTGAAGTTCCTTTTTTTGTGCATAGAAACATGCGTTATTATTTAAGTTGTAAATTGTATTACTACTGTATAACCCTGTATAATCCAGTTAATAATCATAATGCATTTTACGTGGAATGCCATTTCTCAATTATTGATTTTTTTCTAGTACACAATAATTCTTAAATGAAGAATATTGTCATGTCTATTTGTAATTTCTTAATTTCTTTGTTATTCATTTTTCTATCTGAGTAGTTTCAAAAGGTGGGAACTGGAAAATGTATTGAGGCTGTAGACCTATGTCCAGTTGTCCACCTATCCTGCAGAACCCTTGATTTCTGTCTGTAAACATTGTTTTAAAATGCTTCAAAACTGTCACAAAGTAAAACCTAATTTGTCATTTACATACTAGGTAATCTTCTGTTCTCTCTTATGAATGTTTCCTTGATCCAATAAATATTTCTGTTCCTCAAATGTTCTTATTTAACTTTTGTAATGGTTGTTCCAATACCTATTTCACAAGTAAACAAGAACATTAGAAAAATTGGTACAAAGAAACTTTGGTAAGAAAAAGCAATACATTCTCTAGGACAATAGTTGCCGACCTTTTTGACTCAAGGCACCCCAAGCCTACATTCAGTAGACTGTGGCACCCGACTAAGTCTGGAAATCTGCACCAAAACATCTCCTGAGGTAGTTCTGAGTATTTCAGTAACCAGGTGCTTTCACGATACTGTTAAAATATTAATAAAAAATAATAATATTTTATTTTTTATTTTATATATCTGCTCCCTGTGTCCAACAATGAAGTCGGGTATAATAATAATAATAATAATAATAATAATAATTATTATTATATTATTATTATCATCATCAACAGTTAGACCTATTAGTTATTATTATTTTTATTATTATTTTCAAAATGTTGATGAACAAGATGGTATAATAGCCAAATGTGGGCATTTAATAAGAAGATTTTTCAATTTCAACAAAAATTTCGTGGCACCCCTAGGAGAGGTTCGTGGCACCCTGGTTAAGAATTGCTGCTGTACGTCTAGGAGATAACACACCTTTCTTTACTTTGTGGCATTTGTAAAGCATAGCATTACAAAGTAATTTTACAGACATAAATCCGGGGTTCCGGTTAGTGGACATAGAGCCTTAGCAAGGTTCCACTGTCGTATACACAACTAAGACCTGGTTTACATGACTACGGTTGTAACGTAGTTAATAATACCATGGTAATCCACGATCGCTTACATGGCACATGAATTTCATTGTGTCTGAATAGTTCCTGTACTGTCCAACAGGAGCGCCTATGTTTGTGAAGGATTAGTGCTAAAATTTCGCTTGTACAGTCTACTAGGTCCAGGCCTATATTTATGTTAAGGTTGCTATTAAAGCTATTGGGTAGTCCAACTGTAAACAAACATGTGAGTGATCACAACGTTTGGCCATATACAGACTCCTACAGAGGTTTGAAGAGAAGTGAGGTTATGTTACAATAATTACAAGCGTAGCCCCTATCTGCTTGCACACTACAATATTTACGTGGGTTTCTCAACTAATAACTTTAAATTACTCGAGTTAGATTTTGTACCAGCGTAGCAACTTTCACGCGTTCACACACAGAAATTATCCACGTAATTTCACTTACCCGTGTGTAATAGTATGGCAGAAATGTAAACCAGGTCTAACTAATTTTAAGATAACCAAACTCTTCTTCTTTTGAACACCCAGAGTTGGAACTTATGCCATTCTCTGCCTAGTTGCCATATTTTGGGTGTACTTCATTTTTATGTCTTATGTGGAAAAGTTATGTTATACTAGGTATTTTAATGTTTCAATTTTATCACTTGTTTTCTTGAGAGGGGCATTTTGTAAAGGCTGCCGCTAATCCAGAAGTACCTGCTTACCAATGCTTTGAATTACATAGTAAAGTTACTGGTGGCCATTGGCTGAAATTACCAGTTTCAGGCAGTTGGTTGAAAGTGTTCAGCAGCACAGAAAACAATAATTGAGTAGCCCAACCTTTTTGTAAATTACACTAGTTGACATTTGAAGGATCCAGTTGTATATTTGAACTTGCAAAATTACTTATTACATACAGTACAGGATTACAGACATACATGTTAATTGTAACATAGATGATAATATGTTCATGTATGATGGTTTATTGGAATCTTGACTCCTTTTCAAAATGCAGAACTTTTATTCTTAATATTAGTGAAATTAAATGCCATACCTTGAAGTTGAAGCATCAAATGAGTGTCTTCAGCAGTGCCAGAATGCCATTAATGTTGAGTCGTGAGTGTGGAATGTTGTGGGATCAATGGTATTACTCATGATTTGTGTTTCTGTGACCTCTTGCAGTAAGTTGCCCTCAAATAAAATAAAATACAACTTTTCTTAATAGTCTTAAATGTAACTATTTTGGTTAGTAGTGTTAGATAAATACTTAAGGGGACCCATCCGTCGCAAATTTAAAAATTACGTGTTTTTTGTTTTGTTTTGCTAATTCAACCGTCTATGTCTCCTGAACTCAATGATAACATTTGTTTGGCCATAGAGTGATAGCTGAACTCACAGTTATCTTTTAAAGACACGTATGCGTAAGCATAACTTCAATATCTGGTCTTCTTCAGCGTAAATGGCTGCAGCTAAAAGCATTACGTGCATTACGTGCCATTGTCTGCCCTCCCCCCCCCCCCCCCCCCCCAAACATACTGCCATACTGCAATGAAGAAGTAGTGCTTTAGGTTGGAATTCATAGTCGGCCCCTACACCTAGGGGCGCCCATTGTTACTAAGGTAACAGTTGTTTCCATGGTATTTCCCATAAACAAAACAAATCCGTAGCAACAATGGGTGCCCCTAGGTGTAGGGGCCGACTATGAATTCCAACCTTAGTCTACATATATGCCCATTCCCCAAAGCTCTCAGGCTGTTTGACATTTAAAAAAAAAAAAAAGTTTTTAATTTTTTTTTTTTTTTTTTTTTAATTTCGAAAAATTAAAATATTTTAATATGTTCTATGATTTTCATATAAACTTTACTTATATCTTGATGTGTTTAAAATTTTAACTGATTTGGTTGCACCAGTTAAGAAAGGGAGCTGCGATATGATGGTAGCCCCTAAAACAGATGAAAAATCTATGTCCCACTTCAAACTGGGTTATCTCAGAACATTTTTTTTTTGTGCTACGGTACATTTATCTAAAGAATCACCAAACAGAATTTCATGATTTTTTTTGGAGCATGTAAATACAACTGTTTTACAGAAACGCAGCACAGGAAATTGTGATAAACGTCTTCAAAGTATTTTTTCTATGGTCGTTTGTATTAGAAAATGTCAATATTTTGATCGAAATTACTGCCAATTGTAAAAAAATTGCAATTTTTAAACAAAACTAAAATATAAATTTTTTTTCCGCTGCGATTTGTTAGAATAGATGTGTCTAAAAGACTTGTAAATATCAGCCTCCTTAGGCTAGCCATTCCTTCAGAAAAGGTACCGAAAGTTGGCTAATTTAACATTGCTGGTATAGGGACGGATGGGTCCCCTTAAGCCTACAAATAATGCAATCACCTAAATTGTGCACCATAGAATCTAAACCTTGCTCTTGGTACTTTTATATGGATGTTCAAGGATTATAAAGACTATGCTATTATTAAGGCTATGTTTAATCCACTTATTTTTGTATTTGTGTGTGATAAGTTCATAATAATAATAAAAACATTGCTATGTCCAACTCGACGTTGGGTCAGCATGGAAACTAAACTAGTGGTCTTCACTTTTTTTGTCCCGCTACCACGTTCCAGTCTCCTCCTTGCTAGTCCACATCCTTAGTTGTTGTGTTGTGTCCTCTCTTACCTTCAGGCTCCAATGCCCACATGACCAAGTTGGTTTCCATCCTTTTGACGGCTCCAAACCACTTCAATTACCTCTGCTTATTTTGGTCTATTAAAATTTTTACAACCTACCTACTTATGTATAATAACAAATTAGAATTTAATAATAAAAAACTGACATACATCTGCATGTGGTTTCGACATATTCTTTCTTTCATAGCATATCACTTGTAGGTTGCTTATGTATGTGGACTATGGGTCAAATGCATGTTGGGCGAGTCTGGGGAAAGGCCGAGTCGAAGAGTACATGAAGAACAACTACGCATTTGAGCTAGGTAGGCTGGCATTGATGACTGGAGGGTAACCATCACCCTGAATATTTATTTATATATATGTATTAAGCATACCAGTGCCATTAGAAGGATTATAGAAACCACTAGCCAGCGTTTCAGGCATAGCTCTATTGTGTCCTTACTCACAAGACCAATAACAGTAGGTAAACTGAACTGATGTACTCTAGTACCAGGATCAATAAAAGTATAATTGTTTGTGTACAAGTGTTTTGAACTCTACCTCAATTCGCATTATGTCTATATTGCCATTCTCAAGCACATAATCATAATTTATTTTATACTAATGGTTTATTGGCAAACTGTGAGAAAAACAATTGTATTTTTGGATTTACAACTGTCTGGCTCAAAATATATCCGCTATATTAACGCTAACTTAACTAGAATGTAACATACAAGAAGGAATTTGAATACACTAGTAAGTAACGGATGTGCACAGGGACCAATGCGTGCTGGAAGCGTTCTGGCCACTGAGCAATGCCTGCTAGAAGTCGTGGAAGTCCACTTGAAACAATACAGTATACTATTAATTTATGCTGTGAAACGAGCCATTGATTCCAAAGAAGTCAAACGGTTTTATCAATGAATTAGAAAATCTATATTCAGTGAAATGTCTGGACTCTCCCAAATTTACCTGTGCTGCTTATGCCTTCTCCCATACCTAGTGGTAGTATAAGGTAGGGCCTAAATGAATAACAATTATTTTTGAGATAATTTTAAAGTTTGCTGTTGTTCTACAAGTTGACTGAAAGTTGGTGCAGATTTGTTTAAAAAGAAACTAAAGCTATCTACTTACTTGCACCATGTGACATTAAACAAGTTTATTAAGAACACATTGAAATTATGAAAACGGCTAAAATAAAGTACAAAACTAGTGTTCAAAACATAATTATAATTTTAGACCACATATGGCAAAGCAAAGAAGCTTTGTGGCAAATGCCTGGTTTTGATTTGTTGTGCAGCTTGTTTGTTTATTCTAATGCTTATGTTTGCTAACAAGTAACAATACAGATGGAGAACCTTGTTGAAGACTCAACTAATAATTTAAGAATGAATGCCTAGGTGATCAGCATGAGCATGGTTTGTGTATTCCATTCTGCTAGTTATATTAATTTGTTTTATCTTAGTTCTAATGGTCATTACCTCCAGGATAATTATGTTATCTTGCCTATAATAGTAAAGACAAATTATTTTCTTATTTCAAATTTTCTCTTAGTTACAAGATTGTGTTGTATTGACTATTTAGTAAGCAGTTTGATCTAGTTAGAGAAACAAAGATGGAAATTACTAATTATGGCTATTTGGTTGTATCCTGGAACGTATTTTTAGTCTGTATACTAAGCCTTGGACTCGGTTTTATGACGGCCTGCTAAATATTTAATCCGGGTCTTAAATGTTTTCTCCATGGCAACCGCCAATCAGAAGCATTGTGTTCATGAAGAAAACGAGTTAGTCACGCTCAACGTCTTCTATTTTCTGTTGCATTTCCAATTGAACAATGACAGTTTGTTAAACTTCAATTTTTAACCCTTTCAGGTCTCATTCTTTTGTTTATTATTACAATCAGTGGAGACTGTCGCTCATAGATAAGAAGTCCATTTTGGACTTATAAATGTACCGACACACATAGAAAATCGTAACACTGGTCTCAGGATGAAAAACGGGAATAATATAATATAGCCTACATGGTTGGTTTAGTCACTTTAAATTAAAGTCCCCCACTGCAAATCAGTTTAGTAACTGAGTGGGTAGACTCTAAATGTGAATTTATTTATTTATTATGTTTTATAAATTATGGTTGTACCACAGATTTGTACCAATGAGTGTATTGAAATCAGCTGCATGTGTCATCCATCATTAATTAAACTGGAGCTGCTCTTTTGTATTCTTTTTTGTAGTTTTGTGTTTTTGTAGGTTTGTGGTTAGATTTCCAACCTGTAACTTCATTCACCTGACTTCTACCAACTTAAAATAAACTTTTGTTTCATTGAAAGGAGAGTACATTCACTGCATCTTTCAGTAAGTAGATTATCTAACAAATGTGCATTTTCTGTTTCTTGTTTAGATCTTGTCGGGAGCCCGGCCATGTTCTTCGACGACGTGGGCGAATACTACGGTTACCTCGCGTTTATGGAGGGTCGCGACTTTAACAACAGCGACGACGACGACTACGACTACGATGTCGACGATTGATTATCGACCAATCACGACCAAAAAACTTACCGTGTAAAAACTTGAACTATAACATTAAAATTGAAATTATTATATGCATTAGATTAGCATTGCATAAGATTTGGGTGTGATGTGTATGTGACAGTGTGTTGTGTCATGCCTCATGTTTTTTTTTTTGTTTTTTTTAAGAATAATAATGCTTTGACTTAGAGGAGAGTCATGGAGAGTCATAAGTCATGGAGTTACCTGTTTCAAATGAGGAGCGATGGGTCATTCAATATATATTATATGTTCCTATGTTTGCTGGTGAGCAAGATTTTCTGTCACCCTGTACAATGGAATGTCTGGTTAGCCGGAGTCAGTGGCTCTTTTTGGAAAACTTAGCGAGGGAATTGCGTGTTGCCTATCTTGAATCTTCTGTGACGTTACTGGTGGGATAGATAGCACAAAATCGTGCTGACCAGCAAACGAGTGAACCTATCTATACCTTGTGGGACATATCTGTCCTTATTTGAAACATTAACATGATGACACATCAAAAGTTTTTCAAAATGTCTGCTTGGCCTTTAGATATCGCTACAAAATTGTGTACACCAAGGTGTTATCTTAGTATTTGTTGTCAAGACCCCAGCACCAGATATTTTAGTTCCAATGCTTGACACAATGTTTAAATTCATTCCATTAACATAAATTAACTCTCAAATTGTGATTTTCTCAAAGCTAATATATGAGTAGATCTATTATCACTAAGAAGTAAGATTGCTAAATAGTGATTTTTATACGTATTTGCTATTACGTAATGGGATTTGATGCTTGAAAAGTGCTGTATTTCTTTGGCTTATTGCTAGTGGATCTACTTTAGTAATAGTTGCCCTAAATTACATGAGTTGTCAAAACTTAAAGTTGTGATACCTACAGAATTAATCATATTTACAAGCCATTGTTTGATATGTACCAAAACTATTAAATTTAGCAAAAACTACTTTCATAATTAAGTATCTTTCTTTACTGCCATTAATTGCAGTATTATAACTTTTAAGTTTTCCTTTTGTGTATGGAATACTGTACCTTGTTATCAAAACAGAAAGTTAGATGACATACATTGGTCATATATTTTGTACTTCTAGACATTCTTTGAAATAAGTCCACTTAGTAATAATACCAGCCTCATGGACTTAAATGGTAATTACATAAAAGTAGAGAAGAAGAAAATTAAGCTGGTGTTACGTAGATTATTGGACTCTATTCGTAAGCGTGAGAACAGTTAGCCTGTGACAACTGTAGCTCTAACATTAATTTAATACAAATGAAAGCAAGATAATATTTACTGCAAGATTGCTAAAAATAATTTAGTGTCTGGTCTTATGACTTGCAACTAAATATTTGGGCATTAGATAACTTGGTCTAAAAGCTTCTGATTGGTGGGAGCTATAAGCTAAGAAGTTAGCGGATACATAGTTGAATATTTAGCAAGTTGTCTGACAGCTGAATATTTAGTTGCAAATTATAAGAATGGGCATTCATTAATTTTTATGATTACATGTATGACTTACTTTTTTTTTTATGGGAGAAAATGAAATGATTTATATACACATACATTATTATAATATTTTTTGTAAATTGCTTGTAACAGATTTGAAACTGTTCACAAAACTTTCAATTTTAATAATATTATTTTACGTAAAAATCAGACTCAAACTTAATTGGTTCCAATACAAATTAACAGTACATAGTACACAGTAAGAAACAACTTGGTGCATTCATGAATCAAATGCAAATTGTACTTCATAGAAAGTCTTAATAATACAAATCTTATGGGATTCCTGGTGTTATTGCTTTGGCTTTCACTCCCAGTAAGAATGAAAAATCTAAGTGGGATCAAAGTGACAAATGTATTAATTGGTCAGTGCATGATGATTGTTGACAAACCTAGTTTATTTAAGATTGTTTGGTGCATACGTAAAGTGTGAGTGGTGTAAGTGGTGCATAGTGGCATACGTAAATCCAGTTGATCAGGTTGTACATCATATTCTAATCAAAAGGCTCAGCTGTTCTCGAGTATTTCAATTTAAATGATAAATAATAATTCGTACATACTATTTGATACGAATGGCTCAATATATTTTTCTGTTCCTAAAGCATGTAAGTACTGTAGCTTTGACATAATAGTGTACTCATGCTATGTACCACTTACCAGTAAGTTCAAGAGAAGTTTTCTTGTATATGAAAGTGTATTATTATTCTGTTGTTTATATTGGGCAGACTACACAGTTTGTATTGCAGGTGTGCTGTTATGAACTGATAACTATTTTGTAGCTCAATGAAGCAAAGTTGTACAAATCAATAAATAATTGCATCACAATGCTCTTTTGGTTTACAATTAATTGCCATTTAGAAATAGTTGTACCTATCCTTATCCTACTCCCATTTCTGGAAATGGCTTTGCGGGCTTTAAAATCAATATGGCTAAGGGCATAATGATTTGGAACATTTAGAGTATTACATAGTGGTCAAAATAAGGTTAAGGATGATCTTTTCCCCAAACATTAACAATATCTTTGAATACCAGCTAGCAGTTAACATTCATTTTACATTTTGTGTGATAATAGTAGGTTACACTAACTAACTAACAAACTAACTAACTAACTAACTAACTAACTAACTAACTAACTAGCTAACAAACTAACTAATAAACTACCTACAGAATATAGTCCTAGCTGCAAATGAACTTGATTCAATTAATCTAAAAACGACTTCAATTTGTTTTTTCAATTTTCGTATTTTTTATCATCGGATCGTATTCTTGGATATTTTTTAATCCACCGAGACCATCAGTTCGTAAATCCATCCATATTTGGACCTACAATTACAATAACAAAGTATTGAGTTGATAAAAGATTATTTTTTTACAGACAAAAGGTTCGTTTCCGCAAAAAACGGTTTACGGTTTCGCGATCACGTCATCAACATCTATCGAAAGCAATTTTAAAACGACAAGGTGTGAATTTTGGAATTAGGGACTTAGAAAAAAACGGCTTAAATTTTTTTTTCAATTTTCGGAGTTTTTATCATCAGATCGTATTCTTGGATTATTTCTAAATCAAACAAGACACTCTGAACGTAAATCCATCTATATTTAGAGTAACAATTACAATACATTAAGAATGAATCAAGATACATTGAGATTCATACATGCATACATAGAGAGCAGTGTGTTACAATAAGAAGAATCGAGGTGAATATTCATTATTTTTTTTACAGACAAACGGTTGGTTTCCGCCAAAAACTGTTTACAGTTTCGCGATCACGGGGTCAAGATCTATTAAATGCGATTTTAAAAAGACCATGTGTTAATACTCATTTTTTGGACTTAAAAAAAAAATGGCTTCAACAATTTTTTTAAATTTTTAGATTTTTTAACATCAGATCATATTCTTGGATATTTTTTAAATCCAATGAAAGCCTCTTTTTGGAAATCTATCTATATTTGGAGTTACAATTACACTAAGAATGAATAGAGATACAATGAGATTCATACATGCATAAATTGAGAGAAGTCGACAAATTCACATTTATATTTAAGCGTGTTATTTACCAGCGTAAGTGAGGCAATTTCCATCGTATGGCGTAGCGTACGCAGTAACGCCGTGGCTCGAATACTTGAGTTCTGGGGTTCGAAACTCATTACTCCCAATATTTTTTTTCCACCATATTCACACATTTATATCATTTATATCTCAATTTGCAGAGTTTTTATTATCAGATCGTATTCTTGGATATTTTTTAAATCCAATGACACCTTCTGTTCGTAAATCCATTTATATTTGGTTATATGCATATATTGAGGGCCGTGTGCTATCTATACCAGTCTAAGCGATCCAACTTCCATTATGATGCATGGCGTACGCGGTAGCGTCGTGGACTAGTGTTTTAGAGATCCGGGGTTCGAGACCCGTTACCACCACGATTTTTTTCATCCATATTCCGAGCAGCAAAGTTGAGAAGGGTTTACTATGGGGAATTTTTTTTTTCTAGCGCTTGTAGCTAAAAAACGTGTGGTCCAAATTTTTTTCTGTATTTTTTTTATTTTTTTTGCGTTAATTATCTTACCCGTAAAAAACCCGTTTACCCGTAAAAAAATAAAAACCTCAAAAAATCTACTATTTTGGTTACCTGAAGTTGGCGTCGCCTCACCACGACCTGTGCAAACCGACGCTACCGACGCTCATACTACGTCACCAACAATTCTTACTGAACTTAAGTTCGACGCTACGACTAACTAGGTACCACCGTTCATCCACAATCGGTACCGAAAGTGGAACTTGACGAGAAAACCTTTGAAATTTCGGCGACGCCTGACGTCGTTCACAACAAACGTAGGTACACGTTGATTTTTTTCAAAGTAGAAAATTATCAGTTCTACCTTAAGTATTAACTTCAAGATCTCCCAAGTAAACAATATAGCTGTAAACAATTAAAAACTAAAAAACGCAGTGTATTTTAGCACGTTTTTGACACTGCGTAGCGTCACGGATTAAAGGGTTAAGACAATAATATCTACACTTTCTGCATTGTCCATTTCCAGTGTACTTATTGAACATGTTTTGGTTTGCCTATGATTCATGGTTAGCCCAGAAAACATGATTTAATGTTTGTTGTTCAGTGATGTTCCCAACGTGAATTTACTAAGTCTTAAACGTCCCAAAACTGCGTTTTCTGTAAATGTGTATCAGGAGTTCAGACGGCTATAGGAGGTTATGATATAAGCTATCTGAATACCCCAAACAATGCGCAACATTGAGAGCAGTATGTCTTGTACCTGTGTAAGCGCTGAAAATATCATCGTGTGCTATGGCGTATGCAGTAGCGTCGTCGGTTACCATGCTTGCGGTCTGGGGTTCGAGACCCGTCACCACCACTCTTTTTTTTCATCCATATTCACACAGTTATATCAATACATCAATGTGCATGGAGCCGCTTCAGACACGGTTTATTTTTTAACTGTCAAATTGCTCGTTTTTGCCGAAAACGCGTGCGGTTTTGCATTCACGTGGTCAACATCTATCGAATGCAATTTTAAACTGACAATTGGTAGAGAAACTGGATTTTTGGACTTAGAAAAAAAAAACTGCTTCAATTTTTTTATCATCAGATCGTATTCTTGGATATATTATTAATCGAACGAGACCCTCAGTTCGTAAATCGATCTATATTTGGAGTTACAATTACAATAAGAAGGTATCGAGATACATACATGCATTCATTGAGAGCAGTACAATATGTACCAGTCCAAGCGCTCCAACTTCCATCCTGTGGCGTGGCGTAGGCAGTAGCGACGCCGACTAGTGTTTTCGCGGTCCGGGGTTCGAGACCCGTTACCGGCAAACTTTTTTTCTTCCATATTCAGAGCAGCAAAGTTGAGAAGGGTTTACTAAGGGGAATTTTTTTTTTCTAGCGCTTGTAGCTAAAAAACGTGTGGTCCAAATTTTTTTCTGTATTTTTTTTATTTTTTTTGCGTTAATTATCTAGACATCCTGAAAACGAAAATAAGCTGAGGGTCATACTAACAGAGATACAGGCGCCCAAAATTTCAAGTTTTGTCTCAGAAGAGCACAATCGGAGAATACGTAAATTTTTTATTTTTTTTATTTTTTTAAAAATACGAAACATATCAAGAGAGCGTTGAATAAGAAGGAACTGACAACCAAAAAATTATATCTTCAACCGTTTACCCGTAAAAAAATAAAAACCTCAAAAAATCTACTATTTTGGTTACCTGAAGTTGGCGTCGCCTCACCACGACCTGTGCAAACCGACGCTACCGACGCTCATAAACCGTCACCAACAATTCTTACTGAACTTAAGTTCGACGCTACGACTAACTAGGTACCACCGTTCATCCACAATCGGTACCGAAAGTGGAACTTGACGAGAAAACCTTTGAAATTTCGGCGACGCCTGACGTCGTTCACAACAAACGTAGGTACACGTTGATTTTTTTCAAAGTAGAAAATTATCAGTTCTACCTTAAGTATTAACTTCAAGATCTCCCAAGTAAACAATATAGCTGTAAAAAATTAAAAACTAAAAAACGCAGTGTATTTTAGCACGTTTTTGACACTGCGTAGCGTCACGGATTAAAGGGTTAAGACAATAATATCTACACTTTCTGCATTGTCCATTTCCAGTGTACTTATTGAACATGTTTTGGTTTGCCTATGATTCATGGTTAGCCCAGAAAACATGATTTAATGTTTGTTGTTCAGTGATGTTCCCAACGTGAATTTACTAAGTCTTAAACGTCCCAAAACTGCGTTTTCTGTAAATGTGTATCAGGAGTTCAGACGGCTATAGGAGGTTATGATATAAGCTATCTGAATACCCCAAACAATGCGCAACATTGAGAGCAGTATGTCTTGTACCTGTGTAAGCGCTGAAAATATCATCGTGTGCTATGGCGTATGCAGTAGCGTCGTCGGTTACCATGCTTGCGGTCTGGGGTTCGAGACCCGTCACCACCACTCTTTTTTTTCATCCATATTCACACAGTTATATCAATACATCAATGTGCATGGAGCCGCTTCAGACACGGTTTATTTTTTAACTGTCAAATTGCTCGTTTTTGCCGAAAACGCGTGCGGTTTTGCATTCACGTGGTCAACATCTATCGAATGCAATTTTAAACTGACAATTGGTAGAGAAACTGGATTTTTGGACTTAGAAAAAAAAAACTGCTTCAATTTTTTTATCATCAGATCGTATTCTTGGATATATTATTAATCGAACGAGACCCTCAGTTCGTAAATCGATCTATATTTGGAGTTACAATTACAATAAGAAGGTATCGAGATACATACATGCATTCATTGAGAGCAGTACAATATGTACCAGTCTAAGCGCTCCAACTTCCATCCTGTGGCGTGGCGTAGGCAGTAGCGACGCCGACTAGTGTTTTCGCGGTCCGGGGTTCGAGACCCGTTACCGGCAAACTTTTTTTCTTCCATATTCAGAGCAGCAAAGTTGAGAAGGGTTTACTAAGGGGAAATTTTTTTTTCTAGCGCTTGTAGCTAAAAAACGTGTGGTCCAAATTTTTTTCTGTATTTTTTTTATTTTTTTTGCGTTAATTATCTAGACATCCTGAAAACGAAAATAAGCTGAGGGTCATACTAACAGAGATACAGGCGCCCAAAATTTCAAATTTTGTCTCAGAAGAGCACAATCGGAGAATACGTAAATTTTTTATTTTTTTTATTTTTTTAAAAATACGAAACATATCAAGAGAGCGTTGAATAAGAAGGAACTGACAACCAAAAAATTATATCTTAAACCGTTTACCCGTAAAAAAATAAAAACCTCAAAAAATCTACTATTTTGGTTACCTGAAGTTGGCGTCGCCTCACCACGACCTGTGCAAACCGACGCTACCGACGCACATACTACGTCACCAACAATTCTTACTGAACTTAAGTTCGACGCTACGACTAACTAGGTACCACCGTTCATCCACAATCGGTACCGAAAGTGGAACTTGACGAGAAAACCTTTGAAATTTCGGCGACGCCTGACGTCGTTCACAACAAACGTAGGTACACGTTGATTTTTTTCAAAGTAGAAAATTATCAGTTCTACCTTAAGTATTAACTTCAAGATCTCCCAAGTAAACATTATAGCTCTAAAAAATTAAAAACTAAAAAACGCAGTGTATTTTAGCACGTTTTTGACACTGCGTAGCGTCACGGATTAAAGGGTTAAGACAATAATATCTACACTTTCTGCATTGTCCATTTCCAGTGTACTTATTGAACATGTTTTGGTTTGCCTATGATTCATGGTTAGCCCAGAAAACATGATTTAATGTTTGTTGTTCAGTGATGTTCCCAACGTGAATTTACTAAGTCTTAAACGTCCCAAAACTGCGTTTTCTGTAAATGTGTATCAGGAGTTCAGACGGCTATAGGAGGTTATGATATAAGCTATCTGAATACCCCAAACAATGCGCAACATTGAGAGCAGTATGTCTTGTACCTGTGTAAGCGCTGAAAATATCATCGTGTGCTATGGCGTATGCAGTAGCGTCGTCGGTTACCATGCTTGCGGTCTGGGGTTCGAGACCCGTCACCACCACTCTTTTTTTTCATCCATATTCACACAGTTCTATCAATACATCAATGTGCATGGAGCCGCTTCAGACACGGTTTATTTTTTAACTGTCAAATTGCTCGTTTTTGCCGAAAATGCGTGCGGTTTTGCATTCACGTGGTCAACATCTATCGAATGCAATTTTAAACTGACAATTGGTAGAGAAACTGGATTTTTGGACTTAGAAAAAAAAAACTGCTTCAATTTTTTTATCATCAGATCGTATTCTTGGATATATTATTAATCGAACGAGACCCTCAGTTCGTAAATCGATCTATATTTGGAGTTACAATTACAATAAGAAGGTATCGAGATACATACATGCATTCATTGAGAGCAGTACAATATGTACCAGTCTAAGCGCTCCAACTTCCATCCTGTGGCGTGGCGTAGGCAGTAGCGACGCCGACTAGTGTTTTCGCGGTCCGGGGTTCGAGACCCGTTACCGGCAAACTTTTTTTCTTCCATATTCAGAGCAGCAAAGTTGAGAAGGGTTTACTAAGGGGAAATGTTTTTTTCTAGCGCTTGTAGCTAAAAAACGTGTGGTCCAAATTTTTTTCTGTATTTTTTTTATTTTTTTTGCGTTAATTATCTAGACATCCTGAAAACGAAAATAAGCTGAGGGTCATACTAACAGAGATACAGGCGCCCAAAAATTCAAATTTTGTCTCAGAAGAGCACAATCGGAGAATACGTAAATGTTTTATTATTTTTATTTTTTTAAAAATACGAAACATATCAAGAGAGCGTTGAATAAGAAGGAACTGACAACCAAAAAATGATATCTTAAACCGTTTACCCGTAAAAAAATAAAAACCTCAAAAAATCTACTATTTTGGTTACCTGAAGTTGGCGTCGCCTCACCACGACCTGTGCAAACCGACGCTACCGACGCTCATACTACGTCACCAACAATTCTTACTGAACTTAAGTTCGACGCTACGACTAACTAGGTACCACCGTTCATCCACAATCGGTACCGAAAGTGGAACTTGACGAGAAAACCTTTGAAATTTCGTCGACGCCTGACGTCGTTCACAACAAACGTAGGTACACGTTGATTTTTTTCAAAGTAGAAAATTATCAGTTCTACCTTAAGTATTAACTTCAAGATCTCCCAAGTAAACAATATAGCTGTAAAAAATTAAAAACTAAAAAACGCAGTGTATTTTAGCACGTTTTTGACACTGCGTAGCGTCACGGATTAAAGGGTTAAGACAATAATATCTACACTTTCTGCATTGTCCATTTCCAGTGTACTTATTGAACATGATTTGGTTGGCCTATGATTCATGGTTAGCCCAGAAAACATGATTTAATGTTTGTTGTTCAGTGATGTTCCCAACGTGAATTTACTAAGTCTTAAACGTCCCAAAACTGCGTTTTCTGTAAATGTGTATCAGGAGTTCAGACGGCTATAGGAGGTTCTGATATAAGCTAAGCTATCTGAATACCCCAAACAATGCGCAACATTGAGAGCAGTATGTCTTGTACCTGTGTAAGCGCTGAAAATATCATCGTGTGCTATGGCGTATGCGGTAGCGTCGTCGGTTACCATGCTTGCGGTCTGGGGTTCGAGACCCGTCACCACCACTCTTTTTTTTCATCCATATTCACACAGTTATATCAATACATCAATGTGCATGGAGCCGCTTCAGACACGGTTTATTTTTTAACTGTCAAATTGCTCGTTTTTGCCGAAAACGCGTGCGGTTTTGCATTCACGTGGTCAACATCTATCGAATGCAATTTTAAACTGACAATTGGTAGAGAAACTGGATTTTTGGACTTAGAAAAAAAAAACTGCTTCAATTTTTTTATCATCAGATCGTATTCTTGGATATATTATTAATCGAACGAGACCCTCAGTTCGTAAATCGATCTATATTTGGAGTTACAATTACATTAAGAAGGTATCGAGATACATACATGCATTCATTGAGAGCAGTACAATATGTACCAGTCTAAGCGCTCCAACTTCCATCCTGTGGCGTGGCGAAGGCAGTAGCGACGCCAACTAGTGTTTTCGCGGTCCGGGGTTCGAGACCCGTTACCGGCAAACTTTTTTTCTTCCATATTCAGAGCAGCAAAGTTGAGAAGGGTTTACTAAGGGGAAATTTTTTTTTCTAGCGCTTGTAGCTAAAAAACGTGTGGTCCAAATTTTTTTCTGTATTTTTTTTTATTTTTTATGCGTTAATTATCTAGACATCCTGAAAACAAAAATAAGCTGAGGGTCATACTAACAGAGATACAGGCGCCCAAAATTTCAAATTTTGTCTCAGAAGAGCACAATCGGAGAATACGTAAATTTTTTATTTTTTTTATTTTTTTAAAAATACGAAACATATCAAGAGAGCGTTGAATAATAAGGAACTGACAACTAAAAAATTATATCTTAAACCGTTTACCCGTAAAAAAATAAAAACCTCAAACAATCTACTATTTTGGTTACCTGAAGTTGGCGTCGCCTCACCACGACCTGTGCAAACCGACGCTACCGACGCTCATAATTCGTCACCAACAATTCTTACTGAACTTCAGTTCGACGCTACGACTAACTAGGTACCACCGTTCATCCACAATCGGTACCGAAAGTGGAACTTGACGAGAAAACCTTTGAAATTTCGGCGACGCCTGACGTCGTTCACAACAAACGTAGGTACACGTTGATTTTTTTCAAAGTAGAAAATTATCAGTTCTACCTTAAGTATTAACTTCAAGATCTCCCAAGTAAACAATATAGCTGTAAAAAATTAAAAACTAAAAAACGCAGTGTATTTTAGCACGTTTTTGACACTGCGTAGCGTCACGGATTAAAGGGTTAAGACAATAATATCTACACTTTCTGCATTGTCCATTTCCAGTGTACTTATTGAACATGTTTTGGTTTGCCTATGATTCATGGTTAGCCCAGAAAACATGATTTAATGTTTGTTGTTCAGTGATGTTCCCAACGTGAATTTACTAAGTCTTAAACGTCCCAAAACTGCGTTTTCTGTAAATGTGTATCAGGAGTTCAGACGGCTATAGGAGGTTATGATATAAGCTATCTGAATACCCCAAACAATGCGCAACATTGAGAGCAGTATGTCTTGTACCTGTGTAAGCGCTGAAAATATCATCGTGTGCTTTGGCGTATGCAGTAGCGTCGTCGGTTACCATGCTTGCGGTCTGGGGTTCGAGACCCGTCACCACCACTCTTTTTTTTCATCCATATTCACACAGTTATATCAATACATCAATGTGCATGGAGCCGCTTCAGACACGGTTTATTTTTTAACTGTCAAATTGCTCGTTTTTGCCGAAAACGCGTGCGGTTTTGCATTCACGTGGTCAACATCTATCGAATGCAATTTTAAACTGACAATTGGTAGAGAAACTGGATTTTTGGACTTAGAAAAAAAAAACTGATTCAATTTTTTTATCATCAGATCGTATTCTTGGATATATTATTAATCGAACGAGACCCTCAGTTCGTAAATCGATCTATATTTGGAGTTACAATTACAATAAGAAGGTATCGAGATACATACATGCATTCATTGAGAGCAGTACAATATGTACCAGTCTAAGCGCTCCAACTTCCATCCTGTGGCGTGGCGTAGGCAGTAGCGACGCCGACTAGTGTTTTCGCGGTCCGGGGTTCGAGACCCGTTACCGGCAAACTTTTTTTCTTCCATATTCAGAGCAGCAAAGTTGAGAAGGGTTTACTAAGGGGAAATTTTTTTTTCTAGCGCTTGTAGCTAAAAAACGTGTGGTCCAAATTTTTTTCTGTATTTTTTTTATTTTTTTTACGTTAATTATCTAGACATCCTGAAAACGAAAATAAGCTGAGGGTCATACTAACAGAGATACAGGCGCCCAAAATTTCAAATTTTGTCTCAGAAGAGCACAATCGGAGAATACGTAAATTTTTTATTTTTTTTATTTTTTTTAAAATACGAAACATATCAAGAGAGCGTTGAATAAGAAGGAACTGACAACCAAAAAATTATATCTTAAACCGTTTACCCGTAAAAAAATAAAAACCTCAAAAAATCTACTATTTTGGTTACCTGAAGTTGGCGTCGCCTCACCACGACCTGTGCAAACCGACGCTACCGACGCTCATACTACGTCACCAACAATTCTTACTGAACTTAAGTTCGACGCTACGACTAACTAGGTACCACCGTTCATCCACAATCGGTACCGAAAGTGGAACTTGACGAGAAAACCTTTGAAATTTCGGCGACGCCTGACGTCGTTCACAACAAACGTAGGTACACGTTGATTTTTTTCAAAGTAGAAAATTATCAGTTCTACCTTAAGTAATAACTTCAAGATCTCCCAAGTAAACAATATAGCTGTAAAAAATTAAAAACTAAAAAACGCAGTGTATTTAAGCACGTTTTTGACACTGCGTAGCGTCACGGATTAAAGGGTTAAGACAATAATATCTACACTTTCTGCATTGTCCATTTCCAGTGTACTTATTGAACATGTTTTGGTTTGCCTATGATTCATGGTTAGCCCAGAAAACATGATTTAATGTTTGTTGTTCAGTGATGTTCCCAACGTGAATTTACTAAGTCTTAAACGTCCCAAAACTGCGTTTTCTGTAAATGTGTATCAGGAGTTCAGACAGCTATAGGAGGTTATGATATAAGCTATCTGAATACCCCAAACAATGCGCAACATTGAGAGCAGTATGTCTTGTACCTGTGTAAGCGCTGAAAATATCATCGTGTGCTATGGCGTATGCAGTAGCGTCGTCGGTTACCATGCTTGCGGTCTGGGGTTCGAGACCCGTCACCACCACTCTTTTTTTTCATCCATATTCACACAGTTATACAATACATCAATGTGCATGGAGCCGCTTCAGACACGGTTTATTTTTTAACTGTCAAATTGCTCGTTTTTGCCGAAAACGCGTGCGGTTTTGCATTCACGTGGTCAACATCTATCGAATGCAATTTTAAACTGACAATTGGCAGAGAAACTGGATTTTTGGACTTAGAAAAAAAAAACTGCTTCAATTTTTTTATCATCAGATCGTATTCTTGGATATATTATTAATCGAACGAGACCCTCAGTTCGTAAATCGATCTATATTTGGAGTTACAATTACAATAAGAAGGTATCGAGATACATACATGCATTCATTGAGAGCAGTACAATATGTACCAGTCTAAGCGCTCCAACTTCCATCCTGTGGCGTGGCGTAGGCAGTAGCGACGCCGACTAGTGTTTTCGCGGTCCGGGGTTCGAGACCCGTTACCGGCAAACTTTTTTTCTTCCATATTCAGAGCAGCAAAGTTGAGAAGGGTTTACTAAGGGGAAATTTTTTTTTCTAGCGCTTGTAGCTAAAAAACGTGTGGTCCAAATTTTTTTCTGTGTTTTTTTTATTTTTTTTGCGTTAATTATCTAGACATCCTGAAAACGAAAATAAGCTGAGGGTCATACTAACAGAGATACAGGCGCCCAAAAATTCAAATTTTGTCTCAGAAGAGCACAATCGGAGAATACGTAAATTTTTTATTTTTTTTATTTTTTTAAAAATACGAAACATATCAAGAGAGCGTTGAATAAGAAGGAACTGACAACCAAAAAATGATATCTTAAACCGTTTACCCGTAAAAAAATAAAAACCTCAAAAAATCTACTATTTCGGTTACCTGAAGTTGGCGTCGCCTCACCACGACCTGTGCAAACCGACGCTACCGACGCTCATACTACGTCACCAACAATTCTTACTGAACTTAAGTTCGACGCTACGACTAACTAGGTACCACCGTTCATCCACAATCGGTACCGAAAGTGGAACTTGACGAGAAAACCTTTGAAATTTCGGCGACGCCTGACGTCGTTCACAACAAACGTAGGTACACGTTGATTTTTTTCAAAGTAGAAAATTATCAGTTCTACCTTAAATATTAACTTCAAGATCTCCCAAGTAAACAATATAGCTGTAAAAAATTAAAAACTAAAAAACGCAGTGTATTTTAGCACGTTTTTGACACTGCGTAGCGTCACGGATTAAAGGGTTAAGACAATAATATCTACACTTTCTGCATTGTCCATTTCCAGTGTACTTATTGAACATGTTTTGGTTTGCCTATGATTCATGGTTAGCCCAGGAAACATGTTTTAATGTTGGTTGTTCAGTGATGTTCCCAACGTGAATTTACTAAGTCTTAAACGTCCCAAAACTGCGTTTTCTGTAGATGTGTATCAGGAGTTCAGACGGCTATAGGAGGTTATGGTATCAGAATGAACCAAGTCTAGATAGCCCCAAAACTGTGTTTTCTGTTGATAAGTATCAGGAATTCAGACGGCTATAGGAGGTTATGATATAAGCTATCTGAATACCCCAAACAATGCGCAACATTGAGAGCAGTATGTCTTGTACCTGTGTAAGCGCTGAAAGTATCATCGTGTGCTATGGCGTATGCAGTAGCGTCGTCGGTTACCATGCTTGAGGTCTGGGGTTCGAGACCCGTCACCACCACTCTTTTTTTCATCCATATTCACACAGTTATATCAATACATCAATGTGCATGGAGCCGTTTCAGACACGGTTTATTTTTTAACGGTCAAATTGCTCGTTTTTGCCGAAAACGCGTGCGGTTTTGCATTCACGTGGTCAACATCTATCGAATGCAATTTTAAACTGATTATTGGTAGAGAAACTGGATTTTTGGACTTGGAAAAAAAAAACGGCTTCAATTTTTTTTATCATCAGATCGTATTCTTGGATATATTATTAATCGAACGAGACCCTCAGTTCGTAAATCGATCTATATTGTGAGTTACAATTACAATAAGAAGGTATCGAGATACATACATGCATTCATTGAGAGCAGTACAATATGTACCAGTCTAAGCGCTCCAACTTCCATCCTGGGGCGTGGCGTAGGCAGTAGCGACGCCGACTAGTGTTTTCGCGGTCCGGGGTTCGAGACCCGTTACCGGTAGACTTTTTTTCTTCCATATTCAGAGCAGCAAAGTTGAGAAGGGTTTACTAAGGGGAAATTTTTTTTTCTAGCGCTTGTAGCTAAAAAACGTGTGGTCCAAATTTTTTTCTGTATTTTTTTTTTATTTTTTTTGCGTTAATTATCTAGACATCCTGAAAACGAAAATAAGCTGGGGGTCATACTAACAGAGATACAGGCGCCCAAAATTTCAAATTTTGTCTCAGAAGAGCACAATCGGAGAATACGTAAATTTTTTTTTTTTTTTATTTTTTTAAAAATACGAACCATGTCAAGAGAGCAATGAATAAGAAGGAACTGGCAACCAAAAAATTCCATCTTTAACAGTTTACCCGTAAAAAAATAAAAACCTCAACAAATCTACTATTTTGGTTACCTGAAGTTGGCGTCGCCTCACCACGACCTGTGTAAACCTACGCTACCGACGCTCATACTACGTCACCAAGGATTCTTACTGACCTTAAGTTCGACGCTACAACTAACTAGGTACCACCGTTCATCCACAATCGGTATTGAAAGTGGAACTTGACAAGAAAATCGTTGAAATTTCGGCGACGCCTGACGTCGTTCACAACAAACATAGCGAGGCAATGATATTTTTCAAAGTAGACAATTGTCAGATCTACCTTGGGATTTAAAGTTAAGTTCGCAACAATAAACAATTTAGCCGTAAAGAATATAATTTTAAAAAACAGAGTGTATTTGAGCACGCCTTTGACGACGCGTAGCGTCCCTTGTTAAAGGGTTAGGAAAATAATGATTAGAGTTTTTCCATTGGACATTCCTTCTCTATACATGAAACATGTTAATGTTTGCCTTGCATTAACGGTTAGCCGAGGAAACATGTTTTAATGTTGGCGTGATGACGAGCTATCTGAATACAACAAGATATGCCATACAATGAGAGCAGTGTGGTATATACCAGTATAAGCAATGCGATTTCCATCGATTGGCGTGGCGTACGCGGAACGTCGGCGCTTAGAGTGCTTAAGGTCTGGGGTTCGAGACCCGTTGCACTCACTCGTTTTTTCTCACCATATCCACACATTTATATCAATACATCAACGTGAATGGACACGGTTTATTTTTTAACCGTCAAACGGCTCGTTGTTTCCACAAACGATTTACGGATTCGCGATCAACCAATCAATCAATACGATCTGATGATAAAAACTCCGAAAATTGAAAACAAAATTGAAGGCGTTTTTTTTTTTAAGGAAGGCAGCTTATGATTCCAGCACTGCTCACAAGAAAAGACAGCTGTAAAACCAGACAGACACAAGAGGAAGGCAGCTTATGATTCACACAAAGACACCAACACTAGAGGAAGAGAGCTTCAAGGGACAACGCATCTTGGGTCTCCTATCCAACAGTCATATAGTACAGTTAACACAGTTAACAGAACAAGAACTGTGATGGGAATGGGAACCAGGGTGTTAGTGCAATAAATGAACACAACAGCATGAGTTAAAATATGGCATATATTGAGAAGATTAGTACAGTTTATTCACACAGCAAGTAGAGGTTCCATCGCCTTGAGAATGGCTGGCAAGTGCCCGGGATAGGCGTTGGAGACTTGTCGTATGACGTTCGAGCGAGAGATGCACGTAGTCGGAAGAGATGACGTAGTAGTAGAAGTTTGGCAAGATGTGTTTGTAAAGGGTATGAACCCTTCCATGGGCCTGGAACAAAGAACGAGACATATTAATGGATGCAATACTGCTAGAAACAACGTACAAATGTTCACGCCGACTAGAGCTCTCGTATTAGCAAACGCACACATGGAATATGTTCCATGCATTTTTTCTACTACGAGAGCTCCCATCAACTTGTGCGACGTAAGCTAGCTGTTGGGCTCGTATTTCGGCTACCACCGTAATTATGCGAGTTGAATTTGTTTTTTAACTGAATCATATTGAAATTTTATGATTTTAAATAGAAAATTGGGTTATAACAACATTTTGTAAATACTATTCATTTGTTTAAGGAAATTTAAGACTTGTTTCCATGAATGCACAACTTTCTACTTTACTAGAATCCATTTTTAATTCACTTATCAAAATTGAGCTTTTCTTTGCAATTTTCAATCTTTTTTGATACATGATAGCTGTTTTTGTATTCTTCTCATTATCATTGTTTTAATCATCCTCCATAGAAATTACTAATTAGTGTCTAAGCAGGAGATGTTAAACTAAAAAGTAGAAAGTTTTGCTAGGAGCTTTGTGTGAGCAATAATTTCCCTCAATTCAATACTAGCTGCTTATATTTCTAGTCAAGGATTGGCATTCAAGTAGAGCAAGTCTAAAACATGTGCAATAGATTTGGAAAATACAAATATTTTATTTCCATATTTGTGCTTTGAACATGTGCATATAGTTTCGTTTTAGATACTTGAACTATCTTAATCACAAATTCTATGTTTTTAATAATATATTGGTGTGTTGCTTTTATTAATATCTTCCAGAGTATGTTCCATCTCATGATAGAAATCCAGACTGATATAAACAAATAAATAAATAAATTCACATTGAGAGTCTACCCACTCAGTAACTAAACTGATTTACGAATTAAAGAACAAAATTGCCCTCTATGCTAGTTTTCGTCAATAACAGCGACAATCATTGTTTACGTTTTTAGATTAACTGAACATGAATTACTACTGAAAGTATTCTATTTAAATTTTATATTTTTTTATGTGTTTGTAGGACGGTTGACCATACTTTAGTTGGATGCAACCAAGCTATATTTCAGGTTTAAGACTCGTACATCTTATTATAATGTATGCAAATAATAATGATAATGTTACAATGTATGATAATAATAATATTTGATAATATGTAACGTAAGACATTTTGTGTGGTCGTACTTTGCAAGCAAGGAAAAGACGAGCATCTATGATGCTCAGCACTGCAATCATGTAACTTTAATCGCTAACGTTGTAGCCAATGAGAGTTCAAGAATTCGAAGAAGTTCACAGGAACTATCAAAATCCAGCAAGCTGTGAGCAACATTGGCAGTCTTTATTTATTTATTTATTTATTTATTTATTTATTTATTTATTTATTTAATGACTAACCTATTCAGTTATAAAAACTGATTTACATATTTTTATTTATCTATTTACATATTTTAATTGAAAGCCTGTCAAAATGTATCAAAAATCCCACTTTTTACTGAGTAACTACTCGCAGCACGTATTTATTCTAATATTCCACTGTGTTCTAGAGGTAGGTCTTAGCTCTAAAGGTATAGTTCATCCTACTTTAGTTTTGTGCAATAAAGTCGTTTTAACACCGGCGTTTCCGCCACTTTTTGGTATCGAACATGTTAACGGCTGGGTGCCCGTGATCGAGAGGCGCGCACGATTTTCGCGATGATGATAATAATGATATTTGGGGTTTACGTCCCATATTGTTGCAACTATGGCTAGAATTGTCATCCCCGGAATGAGTGTTCAACGTTTAATAGCGTTACCGAGTTGTACATAATTGCATTTAAGAGCTACGATCGTTCAAACGTATAATTTTCAACAATATCGAACGCCTTATATCCACCAAATTTACATGATCGCAGTGCAGAGCCAATAAAAGAATGCTTCGAGCTCACTCCAATCGATCGGACATAAAAGAAGAACACACCTTATGTAGTTGTGCCCCACTCCTAGTTGACCCACAGCCCTTCAAAGCCCAAGTTTGCTAATTTGCCACATAAATTAAGAAAATCCCAATCAGCGTGCACGCTATGCAAAGAAGTTAGGCCATTAAGGGTCGGTCTTAAGGCTGGTCCACACAGATTTTTAAGACATAATGCATAAGGTTTTAAGACGTTGTTTTAAAAACAACAATGAAAACAACGTCTTAAAACTAAAACTTTGTGTGAACGCCAGTACGTGTTTCCTATGACCCAACAATCGTATGTCTTAAAAATCTGTGTGGACCAGCCTTTACAATCTTCTAAGAAGAAAGTTATTTGTAGCAATTAAGCTATTTGGAGGATTTCAAGGAATTTGATTTGTGGTTGCCATGGAGAAAACAAGCTATTAGTGTAAGTAGTTATTGGGACATTGTAAGACTGGACCTAAGATTTTAAAATTTCTATTATGAATTTCACAATAAATAGCACAGTATTTAAATAAAATAACTCCCACAATATTGAATTTGAATGTATTGATCAAGTGAAAACCAAATCTTTTAACAGATTATTATTATTTTAACATTTTTGTGCAACTTTTGTTTAGACAGATCCATTAGATTTTTCCCTTATGAAATTGGAATAACACGTGATTTTATCACTGGAAGTGGCTGCGACCACCTGACATGGGAGCTTGACAAGCCTCTACTACGAGATTTAGAAAACCTAATCTTCTACCCTCTTTGTTCTACTGTTCTATTCCCCAAAATCTTTTAAGAGTGTCAATTATACCAAGAATGGAGAACTATCTTGGGCTTGGAGTCAAACCCAAGACCTTCTGCCTTGGAAGCAGGATCTAGCAAGAATCATACTACAGTTTTCTCCAATCTTTCAAGAAATTACGTGAGCATAAATATTCATATTGGCAATACTATAGTATGCGAAACTAAATTCTACAATTTATTTCTGTCACAACTGGTAACTATGCTCAGCTAATTAGGAAATGGTTAAGGTTTAATTAAACCCCAGTGAAATGCGTATTGAAAATGTTAATTCTTTTGATAGGTTTGTTCATTTTAGTTTTATTGATTCTACATTCTGAAATGCATAATTTTCATTATAGTAATAAGTTTGGTATAGGCTATGCTGAATAAATAGAATGAACTATGGTTTCAGTCTGTCCACTCAAGTTAAAAGAACTGTTTTGGGGAATTCACATGTTTCAATTATTTCATCTATGATTTGATCCAAAATTTTCCAGTTCGAGGATTATTTAGAGTGAATTTAATTTTGCACAAAATTGATGAAATTTGGAAGTGTGTGCATAACGAATAAATAAGAAAACCCTTCGCACACCTTCTACCCATGCTTTAAGTTTTTGCCAATAACTTATCAGCTGTTTGGGTCAGTAATTTTGATCAACATAATGAAACTATAAATCAAAATCCACTCAGTTACAACTGATTTTCAGTGGCAGATTTAATACCATTTATTGTGTGCTTTGTTGCTATAATGGCTATAAGTTAATTTCCAAACTAAAAAAAAACCCTAACCCAAACCGGAAATGGAATACTGGTTTCAAGCAAACCCGTGTGTAGTGTAAATGTAAGTTAACTTGCCTGAGCATGTAATGCTGGCTACGTTAAAGTTCTGAACTGATTCTCGAGGTAAGCTGGATGCCTCTACGTTGTCAAGAGTCCGCCCAGAATCTTCTTCCCGACGGCGACGATAGAGGCAGACGAAGAAGTCCCGACCTCTGCTTCAAGTCTTGCGGCTTATAGTCTGTAAACAATAAAACCATATCAAGCTAATAATACAATCTATTGTTTTGTTAACTTTCAAGTTAGTGAAACCCAATACAGTTGAACCTCATTAATATGGAGTATGGACCCAGTAGGCTAGCAGGGGGCGGAGGGGGGAATAGCTCTCCACCCCTCAATATCAGTGGCGAAGCGTGGCCTAGAAATTACGGTAGACATAGATAATTTTGTCAGTGAAATATTTCGCGATTTAGAATGAAAACAGTTGGTGATGAAAGGGGGGAGGGGGGAGGGGGGGGGGGGGGAAACGCAAAACGTACATTTGTGAATCGCCCAGGGCGAGAATCAACAATATCACTTTCGACGGAGCACATCGTAATAGGCCCTAGTCACTAACAGTTCAAACAATAATGTTAAAAAATAAGGGTAGAAATCACACGCTATTTGCACATTGTATACACTTTCGCATTGCAATACTGTACTGGTTGCACACAGGTCACGACGCACGCATCTTACATTGTCAAAGGATTGCCTTGAACTGGTTCCTGAAGTATCCATCGTTTTACCCTCAAATATAAAAATGTGAAGACAAGACACATGGGGTTGGTTTGGGTCATCAGATTTTACAAAAGCAGACCGTGAAGGTTTATTACTGAATGCTGTTACGGCCCTTCCTTTAAATTTCCAAGTCCCGTTGTGTTTATGAAACGAGTGTCATGGCATGTGCCCGCGTTCACAGCCCAGAGTTGGTGTGTGAGACAAGTCTCAAATATTCTTGAACAACGGACGAAAATAGCGTTCTGATCATTCGCGAAAGAGACCAAAATACAGTTTGTCTCCACACGTTTAAATCATTCAACTTCAAGGGACAACGGTAGATGGTGCGAGAGTGTTGCCGAATGCCAAGTCCTTCGCTGTCAACTGAATTCAAAAGTGTGTTAATGGTATTAATTAGATTTGTATACAGGGTAAACAACGTCTCTTTGTCTCATAGGACGCTTTGCCACTGCTCAATATGAATTTCTCCACTCCAAATACAAGTAAAAATAAGAAAACCAACATACCACCACATTGGTTAGAACCACATATTCATTAATATATCCACTACCCCCCCCCCCCCCCCCCCAACCAACCACTATGGTGTTTTTTTAGTTTACTGGTAATAAAAGTTGAATTAAACATTTTATGTCATAAAACAGAAACAAAAACGTTGCAACCATTGTTGCTTCACCTGGTGTAGTCCGAATTCATGCGGTTCTACTGTATTTGGGAACTAGAAACAAATACAGCTCTATAGGCCTAACATTCTCAATTCAATTTGTGGTTAAAATAAAAAATTGCAATCGGTAGAAGACTTTTTGGCACTGCAGTGTGCTTGTTTTGACCTGTCAAAAATTAACTGGGAAAAATATACACAAAAATTATTCAATTCATTAATTAATTATGTTTTAATTATTAAGTTATGGATGCTGGAAATAAATATATAACTGAAATAGCTGAGCTATCAGGTAGACATCAGGCAAGCGGGGCGTAGACGAGGCTGTGTTGTAGCGAGGGATTGGGCGAGTTGGCAACAGCGCCAGACGAGTCACCCAGCAGGCGATGACGCGGCCACATCTGCAGACGAAACAAAACACTGACAAGGGTCAGAAGTAGAATCTACGTCACACCTGTTACTATGCTATCATACCCCACGAAGCATACAAGTTGTTGCAAATTGAATCCCGCCATTCAAAATTCAGTTATCTGTGTACAATAATCTTGAAAAAAAACAAACCGCGAATCGAACCCTGGCCTTTGCATTGGAAGCTGAACAACCAATTGTCCCACGAAACACAAGTACCTCCTTATGATGTACTTTTTACATCCTAAAAAGGAAGCTAGGATGTCCTAAGGTGGTCCTTTTTTGAGCCTTCTTGTGCTTTTTCGGGTCCCATTGACCAACCTAATTTCAATCTTTATTACCATCTTAGCACCACCTTTTTAGGACCTCTTTAGGAGGTAAAAAGAGGTATTTATGATGTAAAAAGGAGTTCCTTTTTTGTGCCTTTTAACGGTCTTTCTACCTCCTTTTATGTACAAAATTGGACCTTCTTAGGAGGTAAAAAAAGGCCTTAAGGATGTAAAAATAACCTCTTTTTGTGTGCTTTTTGACGGTATTTTTACCTCCTGCTATGTACAAAATTTGATCTTTTTAGGAGGTAAAAGAGGGGCCGTTAGAAAGTAAAAATAACTTCTTTTTTGGTGCTTTTTGACGTATTTTTAAGGAGCTCCTTTATGCTCAAGAAAGAGAATGAGGATCACTTGCAAAGGAACATGCACGCAGTTCAGAATAATTTAACCACCAGATCAGAATTGTTCAGTTAGCTATAGCTTTATTTCAAAACTGGACACATAGCCATGCAGAATCATTACAGTACACACAGTACCTAAAGAAACATTTGAACACAATTCCCAAGTTTGTTGTGGTGTTTGAGTTTGTGTGCATACCCTTACTAAAAATATACATCACCAATGAATAACCAAAATATATAAACCAAGGTCCACATCACCAATTGATAGCCATGTGTAAACCAAATAGTAACCATTGTTTCAAAATGTTACTATTTGGTGATGTATGCATAACTTATTGCAAACCACTTCTTGGGATGGATGCAAACCAAAGCATTACCTTGGTAACTAATGAATAACCACATAGTCGCAAATTATAAACAAATTGATAACCAAAACATAACCTCGGTGACTTATTAATAACCATATAGGCCTAGTCATGAATTATAAACCAATTGATAACCAAAACATAACCTCGGTGACTTATTAATAACAATATAGTTGCGAATTATAAACCAATTGATAACCAAAACATAACCTCGGTGACTTATTAATAACCATATAGTCGGGAATTATAAACCAATTGATAACCAAGTGGTGACTTATTAATAACCATATAGTCACGAATTATAAACCAATTGATAGCCAAAACATAACCTCGGTGACTTATAAATAACTATAGTCATGCATTATAAATAAACCAATTGATAACCATTAAACAAAAAATGAACATACAAATTAAAAAAAAAAAATAACATTTTATTTTGTTTTAAACATAAAATTAAAATGTGATGGCAAATTTTATCTTGACAAACATACACCTCTACTAATACATGTACATCATACTTAGAGATGTGAGACGATAATATTCTCCGGAGAATATTCTCTGAAAGATTATGCTCGGAGAATATTTAAGCATTTTCTTCCCAGTAGTCTACAATGCTGTTAGACAATTACAATTTTGAATTTGAATAATTTCCTACCTATTTATGTGTGTTTAAAAGGCTGTGCCCAAAGAGGAACAGGAAACACCAAAGATAATAACATTATAATTTATAACTACGTTAGCAAAACTGTCCATAACCCTACTTTTTAGACCAAGTGCATTGACAGTTCTTCACACAACTGTAGATACTGACCTACAAATATAAGAGAAGGTGGCAAAATGGGGAAAACTAAACCAAAACACGACGTATGGAAATATTTTCATACTTTGGAGCAAGGCAAGTACAAGTGCTAATTTTGCAATGCACTATATACTAAACATGCCACACGAATGACCAATCATTTGGTGAAATGCAAACAATGCCCACCTACTATTGAACAGAAGCTCAAAGGAAATGCTTCATCTCCCTTTTGTAAAGATGCTACTATCCAAGTGCAGAAGAAATTGACGGAGATGTTGAAAGTAGGCCCTAAGTCAATATTCCATTTTATGTTATATTTTCTTTTACTTTAAAAATAAAAAAATTAAGTGTGGAGACCTAGACCTTTGCATGTTGAACTATAATATTTATGTTTAGCCTGTTTGTTCTTGTAGGCCTAAGCTATTACTTCACACATTGCATTATAAATCATGATTCATGAAACATAATAGGATAGGCCTAAAATCAATATCGTACCATATTACAGTTCTAAGGTGTTTTTTAGGGCGCGACAGCGGCCTTATAAGTTTGCACCAGATTTATGTATGTATGTATGTATCCGTTCGCATTTCACGCGCGACAAGAAAGATGTATTTATTTGAAGTAGAAGATATTAACGAATATAAATGAAACTTGTCAATAATGATCTCAGTAGAATGACGTATGTGTTTTGTAAATCTCAATATTTTGAGCCGGGCGTAAGTACCACTAAGTGCAAGTTTTGTAAGACAACAAAATTTGTTACTTTGCACATCGCTACGGTTTTTTAAAAAATGTCTGCTATCAATTTTGCGTTATCATTATGAAACTCAAACTTGACCTGTAGTAATCCTTTGACTTTAGAATGGCGTAACATTTACATTTCTGACATTTGTATTTGAGACGCTACGTGTTACAGAAAATTCATTCAATTTTAAATTGTGTTTTTGGTTTTACACTTTATGGCCAATCTGAAGTAATGTTTATGCATTGTTACGAAAAATACGCATTCATGTTGTAAATCCAGTCGTATGTGATAGAAAAAAACAAAATAATACATAAAATATTATCCAGGGGTGACTAAACAGGTCAAGTTTTGGCCCGCATTTTGGGCTCGGCAAGATAAATGAATTTATTTCTGGTTGAAGATTGCAACCTATATTACTGATTTTTTGCATGGCATTTGTCACTAAAAGAATGTAATAGTATGTAAATTAGCAATGCTATTGGTTGAAGGATAGATGAATAATTCTAGTTTGAACGATCCTCAGCTCAGCCTCGCGCTATAAAGAACGACAAGTGGAATGCTCGTGTTTACGTGTGCGTGGACAAAATGTGGAATGACTGTTGTAGTACACTTACGCAAATGAGTCTTCCATTGTTAGATGCCCAATTACTATTATGGCAATGCAAAAACCGAGGATTTGTCCGGTGATACAAAAAGCAGTCTGGCCCAGATCGTATGTCGCCATGCTTCAAAGCCGGATTATATGTTAGTCACTCAACGATACTACCCTTGCAAAATGCATATGGCTGTTATTGAAATAAAACCGTGAAAGTTGTAATACGGAAAACTAAAACATGATATTAATATTACACAGAGCTGTATTTATTTGGTGTAGGCCTACACTGTAAAGTGTAGGCCTATATTACATACTAAGATTTTATTAAGTGTGTACAGTGTATCATTTTTTCTTTCTAATATTTGCGGTATGTACCCGATAGCGCAATTAGCAGGAGATTTGTATGTACGGCCGGAGTTAGAGCAGTTGCAACTTTGTAGTATACTTTCGTATGACACGACAGCGATTGTCAAATTGGTTGTATTACTTTGAATATATTTATTCGTATGTATCACTGATTAATATTCGCAAGAAACCATGCACATACCTCTCGTAACCAGAACATCAAACGACTTGATGATAGTAGAACCTTTATTAACAATATCGGTCTCTACAGCCAAAGCTCTTGCCATTCGACACAGAACAATTATAACAAAACATTTATTAAAAACAAAAATTGAAATTGAAGCAATTAACACTTAATGTATGTTTTAAAAAGCTAATAAGAAAGTGATGCCTAAAAATAGAAATAGATGAACGTAAAATGCATAAAAAATATCTTCGGTGAAGCTTGCACTCAGCTTGAATAATTTTCGAAACGTCTCGAAAAACAAGGTTCTTGTTCACCTATCAACTATCATAAGACCTATTACAATCAATGCTATTACTCTGATATCTGTAAGATTGTAATAGGTCGTATAGTAGGAAATAGTCGAGTTATAGGTATGCTTCTTCATACGGTCCACTTTCTCCGCTTGTTCCATGTGATCCTCAAACCGGACAGTTGGATATAAAATAAACCCTTCCGACTTCCCCCTGTATGTATTTAATTAATTGAAGTTAATTGATATGTTGTGTGACGAAACGTCAGTAAACTGTGGCTTCACTGTAAAAGCACGCTGCCAGCTTATTGGTTAATGGCATCATGTTTAGTGGCAAGTGAATTATGAGGGTCTGTTTCATATCGGGGTCAGACACAGGAGGCGAAGAGGGAGGGGGAATCTTACCATGTGTTTATACAAAAAACGGAACATGCACCTTAATTATCGTATAGCTCGCAGTTTTGACTGTGTCGCCGTGATAGAATTCATTTTGCCTATCTGGACACTGTTCGTCACTATGTTCTAATGCCACAACAGTATGTAGAAACATTATCAGATTATAAATTTCAGCCCTTACATGACATGCATAAAGAAATTAATATATTCATATAGTAGAAATAGCATTCATTCTCCTTTTTGCAAGTCCAATTTACAGGTAAAAAATCATAATCCTAATGATGTCGGGATTGTTTTATGGGAGTTGTGTCTCAGGATTCTAATTATTTTATTTTTAATATTATTGGTTCACCAATAATAATTATTATTTTCATAATTTTGGTATGTAGTACGTGTCTTGCCCAAAAGTCAAAGTATCAAAGCATTACGTTTTACTGAATTCAAATTGTTTTATCGCACTTAGAACAATATCTACGAAATCTGTTATATTTATTGTTTCATGAAGTTTATGATCATTGTGCAATATGATATGTATTGTATGATTTTTTTTATGCACTCGTTAGGCCTACCGATTTCTATGTTTCCTGGTATATCGTTTACGGATTATTGCCATGTCCTAATTTCCCCCATTTGTGTGGAATTTCTTGTGCTGTGAAAACAGATGCCTTGTGGTCCGCGTAATGGTTTGGTCATGCTATAATCGGTGGGGCTGACTGTAAGGATCAAACTTCATCTGGAAAGTGTCACAGAATTTGTGCCTGGCCGTGGCCGTTATGGTTTCCGATATTTATGTAGCGTGAGGGGGGTTGTTTCTTAAAATCAGTATGAGAACAAAATCCGTCCACATGCAGTAGTCTTCACAGCGAGTGCATGGGTGCGTGTTGACTTGTCCATGTGATTTGTATAATCGACGATCTATGAGTGTGCTATCAACATTAATGAAGTGATTATTGGATATTGCGTTTAAGGTGTTCACTTCACCCTTGTGTGTGTTATATTTATTTGTCTTTGTTTGTGCACGTTGTATGAACACATGTGTAGGCCGTGTGATCGTACTTGTGCGACGCTACGTGTTACAGAAAATTCATACAATTTTAGAGTGTGTTTTTGGTTTTACACTTTATGGCCAATCTGAAGTAATGTTTATGCATTGTTACGAAAAATACACATTCATATTGTAAATCCAGTCGTGTGTGATAGAAAAAACTAAATAATACGTACAATTATTATTCAGGGGTGACTAAACGGGGTTTAAAAAAAATTGTTTGTTTTTTTTTTGATCGCGATAGCGGTCGAACGAAAAGTCCGATCAATTTGAAATTTGAACCATCTACAAGCCTCGATGTGGATTTAACGTCATTAGTTTTGTGGACAAATCTGTTGAAAAGTAACAAAGTTACAATTTAATTATTACAAAGTTATTCCCAAACACAATGGCGGCAAAATGTGAGATAACCATTTTTTAGTAAATTTCTAGCCGGTCACGAATATACAAATTTCAACGCGATCCGATGAGAATTGTAGGTACAAATTACAATTTTGTATTGCTGAATTGTAGTGAAGTAACTATGACAACGAAACATCCAAGCTATAATTTATATGGACAATCGATCTTTTATTGAACAATGGCAGGAAGTGTAATAACTATAACAGTAAAAACTCACATCTTTCCACATTTTTGTCACTTTCATTGAACTATGACGATGGCTTTGAGAACTTTTCGCCAGAAAGTTCGTGGACATATGGACGCGCTCGTTTATCAACGCGTCAAACAGAGCGTTTTCCTAGTGTGAGTAGTCCATAAGTGCAGTATGTAGTTGAGACAGGGACTTACAAAGCCTGTCTGGAGGACTGGAGTTATGAGTAGTTCGGTAAATGAAATGGTGTACAATTCAATTTTATCCTTACATTTTGTCAATATGCGTAAACATTTATAATGATTATCTTATCACACTTTTTAGTTTTTATTATTGGTTAAATGGCAATTTAAAATCATAGCAGAAGACCGTTTTAATATTTTAAAATATGATTCATTTTTAAGAAATGATGGGTCCTATTTACGTTTGGGGAAAATGAGCTTCTATTGTTATATACGTTCCAAATCCATTATATATATATTTTTTAAATTGATCGCGCCCTACAGTAAATGGCATAAGTCCATTTACAGATAAAATCATAATCCTAATGTTGTCGATATAGTGTTGTAAGAGTTGTGTATCACGATTTTAATTAATGTAATCGAATCATCGTATCAGCAGATTATTTTTAATCTCGTGGATGTTCTTTTAGAGCTAATATTACATCACCCTGGTATCTCGGAGGGCGAAATGTGTTTCTTTCAACTATTAATTTTTTAAAATATTTATTTACTTCACGTCGTTTTATAAATTATAACAAGTGACACTGTCAGTATTTGATTAGTTTGTAACATATGCCCCGGAAATGACTGGCGAGGGAACAAGGTCGCGCCAGCGACCTTGTTCTTTTATCTGAAGGCTAAGATGATAGGTCTAGGAGGCTTATTGAGACTTTCACAATCGCAACACGAACATCTGAATTATTATTATTATTATTATTATTATTATTATTATTATTATTATTATTATTATTATTATTATTATTATTATTATTATTATTATTATTATTATTATTATTATTATTATTATTATTATTATTATTATTATTATTATTATTATTATTATTATTATTATTATTATTATTATTATTATTATTATTATTATTATTATTATTATTATTATTATTATTATTATTATTATTTTAAGGGCTATTTATTATTCTAATTACAATAAAGTGCAACTTTATTATGCAGAAAAAAAGTTTTTAGAATATGCTCGAAAAATGCTCATGCTCGAGAATATTCTCCAAAAGAAAATGCTCAAGCATTTTACATCACTAGTAGGGACATAACAAGACTGTACCTTCGTTGAACAGAGCAATGTAACTGTCTACCACAAATTAAAACAGAACGACAAGTCCGGCTGTCCGGGTTGTTCCGAAACAAGCGTACATGGCTTTATAGTCATACGAGGATGCACAGTAGGGACATTACAAGACTGTACCTTCGTTGAACAGAGCAATGTGACTGTCTACCACAAAGTATAACAGAACGACAAGTCCGGCTGTCCGAATTGTTCTTAAACAAGCGTACATGGCTTTATAGTCATTAAAGGATGCACAGTAGGGACATTACAAAACTGAACCTTCGTTGAACAGAGCAATGTGACTGTCTACCACAAAATAAAACAGAACGACAAGTCCGGCTGTCCGGGTTGTTCCGAACAAGCGTACATGGCTTTATAGTCATAGGAGGATGCACAGTAAAGACATAACAAGACTGTTTCTTCGTTGAACAGAGCAATGTGACTGTCTACCACAAAGTAAAACAGAACGACAAGCCCGGCTGTCCAGGTTGTTCCGAAACAAGCGTTCATGGCTTTATAGTCACAAAAGGATGCACAGTACGGACATTTCAAGACTGTACCTTCGTTGAACAGAGCAATGTGACTGTCTACCACAAAGTAAAACAGAACGACAAGCCCGGCTGTTCAGGTTGTTCCGAAACAAGCGTTCATGGCTTTATAGTCATAAAAGGATGCACAGTACGGACATTTCAAGACTGTACCTTATTTGAACAGAGCAATGTGACTGTCTACCACAAAGTAAAACAGAACGACAAGCCCGGGTGTCCAGGTTGTTCCGAAACAAGCGTTCATGGCTTTATAGTCATAAAAGGATGCACAGTACGGACATTTCAAGACTGTACCTTCTTTGAACAGAGCAATGTGACTGTCTACCACAAAGTAAAACAGAACGACAAGCCCGGCTGTCCAGGTTGTTCCGAAACAAGCGTTCATGGCTTTATGGTCATAAAAGGATGCACAGTACGGACATTTCAAGACTGTACCTTCGTTGAACAGAGCAATGTTACTGTCTTTCACAAAGTAGAACGGAGTGAAAAGTCCGGCTTTTCGGGTTGTTCCGAAACAAGCGTACATGGCTTTATAGTCATAGGAGGATGCACAGTAGGGACATTACAAGACTGTACTTTCGTTGAACAGAGCAATGTGACTGTCTTCCTCAAAGTAAAACAGAACGACAAGTCCGGCTGTCCGGGTTGTTCTGAAACAAGCGTACATGGCTTTATAGTCATAGGAGGATGCACAGTAGGGACATTACAAGACTGTACCTTAGATCAACAGAGCAATGTGACTGTCTCCCACAAAGTAAAACCGAACGACAAGTCCGGCTGTCCGGGTTGTTCCGAAACAAGCGTACATGGCTTTATAGTCATAGAAGGATGCACAGTAGGGACATTACAAGACTGTACCTTCGTTGAACAGAGCAATGTGACTGTCTACCACGACATAAAACAGAACGAAAAGTACGGCTGTCTAAGTTGTTCCGAAACAAGCGTACATGGCTTTATACTCAAAGGAGAATCCACAGTAGGGACTACACAAGACTGTACCTTCATTGAACAGAGCAATGTGACTGTCTACCACAGAGTTAAACAGAACGACAAGCCCGGCTGTCCGGGTTGTTCCGAAACAAGCGTACATGGCTTGATAGTCATAAGAGGATAAACAGTAGGGACATAACAAGACTGTACCTTCGTTGAACAGAGCAATGTGACTGTCTATCACAAAGTAAAACAGAACGACAAGTCCGGCTTTCCGGGTTGTTCCGAAACAAGCGTACATGGCTTTATAGTCATAGAAGGATGCACAGTAAGGACATTACAAGACTGTACCTTCGTTGAACAGAGCAATGTGACTGTCTTCCACAAAGTAACACAGAACGACAATTCCGGCTGTCCGGGTTGTCCGAAACAGGCGTACATGGCTTTATAGTCATAGGAGGATGCACAGTAGGGACATTACAAGACTGTACCTTCGTTGAACAGAGCAATGTGACTGTCTACCTCAAAGTAAAACAGAACGACACGTCCGGCAGTCCGGGTTGTTCCGAAACAAACGTACATGGCTTTTGTCATAGGAGGATGCACAGTAGGGACATAACAAGACTTATCCTTCGTTGAACAGAGCAATGTGACTGTCTACCACAAAGTAAAACGGAACGACAAGTCCGGCTGTCCGGGTTGTTCCAAAACAAGCGTACATGGCTTTATAGTCATAGGAGGATGCACAGTAGGGACATTACAAGACTGTACCTTCGTTGAACAGAGCAATGTGACTGTCTACCTTAAAGTAAAACAGAACGACAAGTCCGGCTGTCCGGGTTATTCCAAAACAAGCGTTAATGGCTTTATAGTCATAGGAGGATGCCAGTAGGGACATTACAAGACTGTACCTTCGTTGAACAGAGCAATGTGACTGTCTACCACAAAGTAAAACAGAACGACGAGTCTGGCTGTCCGGGTTGTTCCGAAACAAGCGTACATGGCTTTATAGTCATAGAAGGATGCACAGTAGGGACATTACAAGACTGTACCTTCGTTGAACAGAGCAATGTGACTGTCTTCCACAAAGTAAAGCAGAACGACAAGTCCGGCTGTCCGGGGTGTTCCAAAACAAGCGTACATGGCTTTATAGTCATAGGAGCATGAGTATAGGTATAGGTAACGCATGAGTATATGTATCTGTTTATTAAAGTTGAAACCACGTGAACGCAACTGGGGGTTTGTATAAGAATATAAAATGATCGCATGAGTATAGGTATGTGTTTACTTTAGTTGAAACAGCGTGCCCTTAACTGGCGGTTGAGTATAAGAATGCGATATGATCGCATGAGTATAAGTATCTGTTTACTATAGTTGAAACAGCGTGCACTCAACTGGCGGCTGAGTATAAGAATGAAATATGATCGCATGAGTATAGGTATCTGTTTACTATAGGTGAAACAGCGTGTACTCAACTGGCGATTGAGTCTAAGAATGTAATATGATCGCATGTGTATAGGTATCTGTTTACTATAGTTGAAACAACGTGCACTCAACTGGGGGTTGTGTATAAGAATGTTATATGATCGCATGAGTAAAGGTATCTGTTTACTTAAGTTGAATTAGCGTGCACGCGACTGGCGGTTGAGTATAAGAATGTAAAATGATCGCATGAGTATAGGCATCTGTTTTTTATAGTTGAAACAGCGTGCACGCAACTGGGGGTTGAGTATAAGAATGTTATATGATCGCATGAGTATAGGTATCTGTTTACTATAGTTGGAACAGCGTGCACTCAACTGGGGGTTGAGTATAAGAATGTAATATGATCGCATGCGTATAGGTATCTGTTTACTATAGTTGAAACAGCATGCACTCAACTGGGGGTTGAGTATAAGAATGTTATATGATCGCATGAGTATAGGTATCTGTTTACTATAGTTGAAACAGCGTGCACTCAACTGGGGGTTGAGTTGAAGAATGAAATATGATCGCATGAGTATAGGTATATGTTTACTATAGTTGAAACAGCGTGCACTCAACTGGCGGCTGAGTATAAGAATGTAATAATATGTTCGCATGAGTATAGGTATCTGTTTACTATAGTTGTAACACCATGTACGCAATTGGCGGTTGATTATAAGAATGTAATATGACAGCATGAGTAGGTATCTGGTTACTTTAGTTGAAACAGCGTGTTGAAACAACAACTTTGTCTTTGTATTGTCTTTGTATTGTCTTCGTCTTTTTATTATCTTAGATTGGATAAAAGAATTCAGATTTCCAGTTTGTTTTCTTTAGTCTTTAAACAAGTGTAGCGCGGTCAGTTTTTACAATAGAAACGCGATTCGAAATTGGATTCATAAAATAATGAAAACAAAGACATACTATCACTTTAAATATGAATATTGTGTTAATTCATCGATCGATAAAATTGTGCCAGCGGTCCTTTCCGGTGTGTGATGAGTCAGCCGCCGGTCTACGAGTGTGATAAGATATGTTCTGAAATATGATCGGACGCAGGTGCAGAAGGAAAGATACGGCGGACTCGAGCAACCTTTTCCCCTGAATCGAGTTGTGGAGAGGGTAACATAAGGTCCCTCCCACAGCACCCTCGTCCCGACCCGTAAGGATTGAAAATTTTCAACGCCAAGCTGCTCGCTAGATACACAAGCCTGTTAATAGGTTTACAATTAATAACTTTGTATAATCTTCATATGGGTGCCGGGGAAATAATAATAATTCCGGTTAGATCCCCCTGTTATAAATTATTTACGGGTTTGTTAAATCTTAATCTCACATAAGGAGCCTTATCAACTTAAGTAATTAATGGCGGCCTACTATTTGCAATCATCTGCACTGCAAGCATACGTCCTCCAGTCCAACAACAATACTTCTAGCGGTACAATAGCGAACACCTCCAATATTCAGGTCTAGTTAATTAAGTTATGTCTTTTCATCCTCGACATAATGCACGGAAAAAGTCTTGCATATGAAAGCGTGGAACAAGCTAGAGGCGTTTAGGTGTGGTTTGGGGAGATAAGATCACAAATGAGAAGGTGCTTAAAAGAGCAAATGAGAAAAAAGAGTTATTAAAAGTAGGTATGGTTTAGTACGGCCCACTTTGAAGCATAAAGAATATTAAAAACACCAATTCGAGGTTAGGTAGAAGTAGAAAAATAACCTAGTGATATACCGATATAATAAGACTTGGTCGCTGCTGATACTATATCACATTTCAAAGGGAAAAAGCTGTAATCAACCAACAATTTTCACGGCATTGAGATCTACGAGTGATTTACTACAAGAAGACATAAAGGGAAGTACCAGTATCCATTACTTTGTATATAAATAGAAGTTTAATTTTGTAGGCTTACATTTTAGTCCAGGGCCTTGCTTGAGAAACATAGGAACAGTTGAATTTAGTGTTGATTTTGACAGATTGAAGCTAGATCTGGACACGTCAAGGTCTTGTACTTATAATTTGATTCGATAATATTGTAACTAGATATATGTTTTACGGTTGTATGTAAGCACTTTTTATTTGTTTCCAGAATTAAGAAGATTTCGTCTTCAAAATCTGTGAAATTTGAAACTGTCATTCAACTCCAACTCAGCGCCTTGTAATTGCGTGTGTTATTTATTGACGGGGCACGGCCAAGTTGCGAGTGTAAAGAAAAGTGTGACATTAAGTGCTTTGATTTCTTTGAAAAACAATATTAACTTTCTGTGACAAAGAACTTAGTTTGACAGGACAATGAACTTTGACATTTAGTAAATAAACAAACAGATTATGGATGCTTCTGATGTATTATCGCAACAGACCACCAAATCTGGAAGAGTGAGGCAGCGTATCAAATGGACAGATAATATGAACATTTGTGTGATGCGCAACTACTATAGAATTACGTTATTAGAAACTAGATTAGTTGGATATCGACAAGAACTGCACCGAGCGTTTACACGTGAATACCCATTAGTAGATGTAACCGAACAAAGAGTAGCAGACCAAAGGAGAATAATTGTAAGTAATGGTATGCTACCATTTAATCTATTGAACGTAATAAGACATGAAGTAGAGGAAGAACTACAAATAGATCAAGAAAATGAAGAGGATTTGGCGAACGAGGAGCACATCATGGAAGCATCAAGAAACGGTGACCATCTACGACAAGAATTAATCGAACAAGTAGATCTACCAGAAGGCCAGAACACACAAGAGGTACATCACCAACATCCACCTATTAATAACATTGAACAAGAAGAGAATACAAGAGGAAACACACAAGAAATAGACGAGTTAAAGAACATATTACATTTAGCTTTTGAAAATGCTTTGTCAGAATTTGCACATATAGAACCGAACAAGAGACCTAGAATTCCTAAACCTAAACAGTCTAAGCAAATGGACATAGTAATGCACGTAATGAACGCACATATATTGTTAGATTACGCGAAGAAAGAATTGTCGTTTGAGGAAGTGCATGCAGCAATATATTGTGGAGCCGTAGCAGTGGTCAGACAATTAGGATTAAAAATGAAGTTGGTACATTCTCAGAACATAAAAACAAATAAGACTCCAAAATGGGAACGAAGATTAGTCAAACGCATCAACGAGTTAAGGAGAGATATTGGGAGATTAGAACAATTCAGGATGGGTAATAGATCTAAAAAGATATTACACTATTGCCAACACATATTTGAAAGGTTTAAAATCCATACTATACATGAAACACCGAACGAGGCTACAAACGAATATTTGGATACTCTAAAGCAAAAAGTAAGTGCATTAGCCAAAAGACTACGAAGATATAAAGAGTGTAGTGATAGAAAGGAACAAAACGAAATGTTTAAAGAAAAAGAAAAAGAATTCTATCAGCAAATTAACAATAAAGAAGAAATAGTAGGCAATGGTATACCATCGAAGACAGAGATTGAACAGTTTTGGGGTGGGATATGGAGTAACCCATTAATGCACAATCACAATGCAACATGGATTCAAGATGAAATCGAGGCAATGAGTGATATCGAAGAAATGACATTTGATGGCATCAGTGTAAATGATATAAAATCAACGATACGAAATACTCATAATTGGAAAGCACCCGGTAACGATAACATTCGAAATTTTTGGTACAAGAAGTTTTCAAACATGCACACCCAGATTGCTAAATGTCTTAATGAATTTATATTAGGAGACAAGGATTTACCAGATTTCTTTACTGAAGGAATAACATTTCTTAAACCAAAAGATAATGACACCAAAAATCCAAGTAAATATAGACCAATTACATGCTTACCTACTATTTACAAAATCTTGACATCGTGCATAACAAATAAAATATATAGTCACTGCGAAGAACACAATATATTAGCTGAAGAACAAAAGGGATGTCGTAAATTGTCGCAAGGGTGTAAGGAACAATTAATTATCGATTCTGTTGTAATGAACCAAGCTTTCAACAAGAAGAGAAACATTCACGTTAGCTATATTGATTACAAGAAAGCGTATGATTCGTCACCACATTCGTGGCTAATACAGATACTGGAAATTTATAAAGTAAACCCATTGATAGTAAACTTTTTGCGGACAGCGATGACGAGTTGGAAAACAACATTAAAGTTAAACGTAGGCAAAGAGCAGATATGTACTGACCCAGTTAACATCCGACGAGGTATTTTTCAAGGTGACTCGTTTAGTGCGTTATGGTTTTGTCTTTCATTAAATCCATTATCTCATATACTAAACAAATCTACACATGGTTTCAAGATAAAGGACGGTAATACGGTTTGCCACACACTTTCACATCTATTCTACATGGACGATCTCAAGCTATATGCTTTAAATGCGACACACATGACGAATCTTCTTAACTCAACGTTAGAATTCAGTAGAGATATATGTATGGATTTTGGAATTGATAAATGTAAGTCACTTCATGTCATCAAAGGAAAGATTACGAAATTAGAAGAGTTTGAAATTGACGAAGACAACCGGATTGGAGTAATGGACGAAGAAGACGTATACAAATATCTAGGATTTGCGCAGGCTAAACGAATTGATCATAAACTGATGAAAAGTAAACTAATTTCTGCATACAAGAAACGAATAGGATCAATTTTAAAAACACAATTGAATGGTAAAAACAAGATCAAAGCAATTAACACTTATGCTATACCGGTACTAACATATTCATTTGGAATTATTAACTGGACACAGACAGAACTTCATGCCCTAGAAATTCTCACCCGCACAACATTCACCAAATACAGAAGTCATCACCCTAAGTCAGCAATAGAACGAGTGACTCTACCTAGAGAAAAAGGGGGAAGAGGCTTGATTGATTTAAACAATTTATATTATAAACAAATTGAAATTCTGAGAAAGTACTTTTATACAAAATGTCCACATTCACAACTTCATAGAGCTATAGTATCGGCAGACAAGTCGCTTTCTCCCCTCAATTTAAATGACGGAAATTTAAACTTGCTTCAAAAACTAAATTCTGACACAGCAAAAGAGATCAGAATATCAGAAAAGACGTTACATAGCAGACATTATAAAGAACTTCTTAAGGATAGCGTCGATAGGGTAGCATCGAACAAATGGTTAACGTCCGGGGACATTTTCAGCGAAACAGAGGGATTTATGATCGCTATTCAAGATAAAGTAATCAAGACTAACAATTACAAAAAATACATACTGAAAGACGTCACAGTGGAAGATAAATGTAGAAAATGTAATTTGAACGGCGAAACAATTGAACATATCGTATCTGGGTGCAAAATGCTTTGTCAAACAGATTATCTTCATAGGCATAACCAAGTTGCAAACATTGTACATCAAAAATTAGCCATGAAGTATAAACTTATAAACACAACCACTGCGTATTACAAATACAAGCCTGAAAAGGTATTAGATAGTAAAGACTACAAATTATATTACGACCGGGCAGTTATTACAGACCAAACCATACATCACAATAGACCGGATATTATATTTATTGACAAGAAGAAACAAGAAACGATTTTAATTGATGTTGCCGTCCCTTTATGCCACAATGTAGAGACAACTTGGCGGGAAAAGATAAACAGATATAAGGAATTATCAATTGAAATAAAAAGGTTGTGGAAGCAGAATAATGTAACTGTTATACCGTTAATTATATCAGCAAATGGCATTGTTCCACGTAAACTCCATGACAGTATTAAACTAATTGGTCTCCAACCGAACATATACATCGAGATGCAAAAAGCAATTATTTTGAACACGTGTAGGATAGTGCGAAAATTTTTGAACTAAGAAGAATGAAGACTTCAAGAAGTTCTCCATCCCGATGGTGGTTTTCGTGGTTTCCACCGTACAAAGAGCGAATGCTGGGATGAGTACAAATCGGCCACGACCGTACATAGCATCCACAGTTCGGTTTGGAAAAAATAATGTGGACAATGATATATTAAGAATATAGCCAAATGTGGGCATTTGAGAAGCAGAAGAAGAAGAAGAAGAAGAAGAAGAAGAAGAAGAAGAAGAAGAAGAAGAAGAAGAAGATATATTAAGTAGTTCTAAGTAGATTTTAATAAGGTAAACACATGGAAATACTTGACATTTGTGTCCGTACAACATGTTTATGCCGGTTTTGACCGAGTTTGTATGTATTGCAACAATAAAATAATAATATTAATAATAATATTAATAATAATAATAATAATAATAATAATAATAATAATAATAATAATAATAATAATAATAATAATAATTATAATAATAATGATAATAATAAAAATAATAATAATGATAATAATAATAATTATAATAATAATAATGATAATAATAATAATAATAATAATAATAATAATAATAATAATGATAATAATAATAATAATAATAATAATAACAATAATAATAATAATAATAATAATACTAATAATAGTAAGCAAGCACCAGTACCCGGCACCTCCACCAAATATCGTTAATCGATATATTTCGACTTGGCTATATTATCTAATCTTCGGGAAACTTTCGCCATTTCCAAGATAATCATGTTTGTGAACCTTGACTAACAAGAAAAAAGTCCAAAATATGGCTGCGCTCGTCAGCTATTTCAGTGGATTTCTCGCTGAACGTGAATTTACGCAATAAATGCGTCACGCCGGCTGGCCGGCTGAGAAAACTCGGTTTGCTAACCACATTTTCTTATCACTTTCTAGCCCCATACTGTGTTGACCACGTGACAATAGGCCTACTCGCGAAGAATGAACACACACGTAAATAAATCCACATCTTTCATCATATAACACTAACAGTTATCTGCAGTGTAGTGTTTGTGGTGTTACTTCCCTCGAATGATATTCCTAGCTACGCAATAATGAGGCCGCAGCGCTTAGGACCACATGTTCCTCACAGACTGATAGTTTTCTTGGTAGAATCATGGACTTAATAGTAACTTCGTTACTGGACTTGAATCAGCTAACAAATCAATGTACCAATTAAATAGCTACGAAAGAAGGCTGTGGGCAGCCATTGTAGCCCTTTAGTTTCGGATTTTGACATTGTTTACATTGTTGTTGTGACTAAAATGTCCGAGAATGTCAAAAACCGGAAATGAGAATCGCAGACGCGTATTCCAACCATGTTGCACATCCAGATAGTTGTAAGTCCATGGTAGAATCAATCGGATTTGTTTTCTGTTTTGTTTTGCGTTTACCGTGATCTATAAAACGTTTAACCTAATTGGAGCTGTTTTATTTATTTGCGACGAAGCTCGCCAAATTGTCGTGAAAGAGAATTATCAATAAAGATGATGAATGAAAAGGTAGAAGGAGGCGGTTAAGAATGACGGTGGAAATGGAAGGAGCACGGCAAGAATGACAAAGAGTTATGAGGATAGAGGGAAGAAAGGAGATAAATTAAGGGGATTGTAAAAGATTTACACAAGAGAGATTTTTTCTTGGCACCACTCGGAATCGGAGAGTATTAAGGTGGCCGTGTACGCCTGGCTGGAAAGGTGTATTCACGTAATGCGCATGCGCATGGCGGCCATATTGGGGGCCAAAATCACTATAGTGGTTTGTGATCAGCAGTTCAAGGTCAGACACAATGTTGCAGATGGCGTTGAAGTTCAAAGTTCAATGAGACTAACATGTTCAAACTATTATATTTCGTGGCAAGCATGTTTGACTTTTGCCTCTAATGGCCTTTGTAAAGTCACGTGAATACATACGTGTATACTTTAGACACGTGGCAAATATAAGTATAGTCATATTCGTTTTTTAGTGGGCAAATACCATTTAAACTGTACTGTCTCATCTTAATCTATAGTTCATTTACTTCGCTGTTGGTAGGCCAAAGGGCATAAGCTCGGGTAGTGTTTGCACCAACCTCTGACCAAAGTACGAGTATCCCCACTCTCGCCTCGATTCGTAACTACCTTCGGTCGGCGAGGCTTGCATTATCTCACAATCGCTATTAATCATGATAACGGTCGATGCTTTAGTAGAGGAAGGAATGTCAGGATTTGGCCAAACGATCCAACTTTCAGATCTCGAAGGTCTCTGTGTTGTCAACTGGGGTTTGTATGGACTATAGAACCCCTTATCGTCTCAAATAACAGGATCGTAAGCAACAATAATAATAATCAACATCTTTGTCATCATCATCAATGTAAATCAGTTATCAGATTGATGATTTATCTCAATAACGCTTAGCCTACAGTGCAGACAGTTCTCATCTAGATTGCTTCACTCAGTCGACCGGTGCAAGACGAACACTCTATAACCTACGTTCGATCTAATGCGTTTCACTTCATAGGGTGTATTCCAAAACATCATGATGTAAATCATTCACTTTTCCCGCTGTGTTGCTGAGTTGACGGTCACAACATCTCAAGGACGGGACATAAGAATAAAATACAACTTGTATGAGTTATGTAAATGTAACGCCAGTTCGTAATGGAGTATCAAACCACGAAAATGGTTCAATATGACAAGAAATAAATTGATTTGTTGTTGATAGGAAAGTAAGTGTGCAATGGAATGTATCGACTCATATTATATAACCCAGCGTTAGGGAAAATGCAAAGTCGTGGAACGTGAAAAAGATATTCCGTTTGACATCAGCGTTTCTCTCACGCACGATTAACCTTTGGCTGGTTTCTCTGTCATAGCGTCCCAAGCTATTATATCATCTTATATTGCGATACAAGTCAGCTAAGGCTATTCCGCTCGATGGAGCTTAAACGTGGAAATATCTCAACAATCCGCAGTTGCCCCTCTTTAATCACCCACCCACCTATGAGAGATTATTATACAGGACTAGTGTCCTACATACAAACCTACATTATCCTACATTATTCTCCTATTTAATCACCACGAGAGTGGTTAGAATACAGATATGTTTTGTCGGATGCTTGGTTTACCTATGTTGGCGTACATGACGAGTGTACCTAATAGAAAGAAAAAGTCTCTCAAAATTGGATTAAAGGATCCTAGTTTCAAAACCAGTTTTACTATTTCTATTACAATTCATATTATTTTTTATATTATTCGCACATACCATATTTCTCACACAACAATTCCACATTATATAATTTACACATACAACACTAGCTCAACGTATTACTTGCCACACACACCACTGAACTAAACTTAATTTGCCTACCTGGATGTGCTGGTATTGGTTTGAGCGCGTCGGTAAACACAGACGCACTACGAGGTGGCTTCCTAACTCACGAGTAAAGACTACTTGACTCATTGGAAGGTAATGTTTCGAAAGCGGACTATTTCATTTCTATTTGTTTACATTCCTCTTGTGCTGTATCCATTTATATTTGCCGTGCTAACCTCATCGCTGTGTGTACTTAGGCGCTAAGAGATAACACAAACTTACTTAATTATATTTATATTATTTTATATGGTAGGTAGGTAGATACACTTATCCGTGCAGTGCCAACATTTAGATAACATTAGTTCCAACGAGGGAGCGCGTTCATGGTTGGTTTCATGTGACACAGTTTGCTTGCATTACGGCTAGGCCTCGTGACAGAAATAACAAAGAATACACTCGATAAAACGCCCCGTGTTGAAATGGGTTCCCACTCACATCACAGGTAACATTTTATTCTGCGTTGTTTCACTCATTGTGTTTTAGCGCATATTTTTAAATTTTAAATGTTAAATTTTACTGTATTCATTCAAACAGAAGTCGTATTAAGTAATAATCATTATAATTGTAGTAACAGTAGTAGTATTTCATCACTATTGGTCACTACAATACTACAATGAGCAGGTGATTCTTTATAGTCCAGTATAGGTAGAACATTAAAATAAATTCTAGTGTTTCATTTCGTAGAGGCTAAAATCAATATCCATACGGAATTTTGAAACCATTTAATTTTGTATAGTTTTGCATGTGGAAAAATATCATATTTGTCAGTGTTACTTAGCAGACTTAGCTTCATATAGTTAGCAGCATAACTATTCAAAAAACTGTTTTTTTTTTTTTTTTACGAAAACAAAAAAAATACTTTCTGAAGAGTAATCTGTACTTTCACTCATACTGTCTATCGCCCAGCCTTGTTGGCCGCGGTCTATGATGCGTTGGTCTAGTAAACCGCGGTCACTGCGATCCGGGTTCGAATCCTGGCTTGGGCATGGATGGCATGACGTGGCGTTTTTTCATTATCACAATCACCCACTCATCGTTTCGATTAGCATCGTTTCAAAAATATGAGACGTAATGCCCAAATCATCATCATTATACTGTCTATCCTCGTCAATAACAAAAACAACGACTAGCGGTCTTTCCGTAACTTTCCATAGGTATACTGGTTTACGATTTGTCCACCAGAGGTCAGTCACTTTGGATTTAAACGCGATTAGGTAGTTCTTGTTCTTGTAGTAGGTAGAGGTTTGAGCGCGTTGGGCGTCAACTGTGCAAAAACACGACCGCTAACGTTGCAAATTACTTTTAGTACCTACCTTGGAATTGTCGTACGAAGGAAAAACGTACAGCTAAGTAGGTTAGAGCGAGCGTATACTTTTTTAGTGAAAGTCGCCTGTCTTAAAAACAATTCGATTTCGAAAGTACTTCAAAGTACAATTATTACAAAGTTGTACCGTAAATGGATCCCATACTTTATTTATATATGAATTTAATACACTTGTTTACGCGTAATCAAGCAACGATTATCCTTTCGCTGATTATGACATAGCTCATACTTTGACTACTACTTTTCTAGAGGTATTCATTATCTATACATACCTCTTCTGCCTTCCCCTCTCTTCCCTCTACCAATATCATTCACGAATCTTTCACTCATTGTCTCGTTTAGCTCTTCTCGTGTTTTTTCTTATGACGGTTCATATCGATGATTATAACTAGTGAAAGTAGATTTATTCATGACGAAAACATACCCCCCCTCCCCCCCCCTCCCCACCCCCCTTCACATAAGCCCGCTCCGAATGTATATGTTCTGCGCGCAAATGCCGGAGGATAAGAAACTAAGGCTTACACAGCCAAGAGGCAGACTCCCATTCCACCTAGCGTAGACTTTAATTAAAACTTGACTGGTGCTGTAACGTAGGGTACGACCCGCTTCAATACAAACTAGCTCCTTTGTCATCGCCTCATGTTCGCCTAGCTGCCATCTTTTAGCGCGCGGGTAGCGCTAGAGCATGCGCGCTACGGAGACGCCAGCACGAGGGTAAGTGAGACGACTTGTGTGATTCACGGCATGACACTCGTGCGCTGAATTCCATGCGATCTTAGTTCATACATTTAGAAAGTAATGATTTTCAAAACATAATTACATATCCGCTTTAAGGTGCCATCCGGAGCAAATTTCATTTTCTTAAACATCCACAAAGTTAAATAAAATATAAATAAAAGTCTTAAATATCCTTATAATAAAGAGTGAAACTATAATATAAGAGGTTTTATCAAATGTTCAAAACAAATTAATATTTCGTTGTAAATTCAAATTGTGTTGCAACTACTTCTGGAACCAAAAACAAAGCGTGAATGTTAAATACATCTTACACTGACACACTTACACTTACACTTACACTTACACTTACACTTACACTTAAACTTAAACTTACACTTACACTTACACTTACACTTACACTTACACTTACACTTACACTTCCATTTACACTGTATTTGTAGTTCCTATAGTCCGGACACAACATAATCGATAGTATAAGCAGGTCAATATGCCGCCAAAAAATGTAAATGTATTTTGAATTTTGAACAGTTGATAAGACCTTCTTTCATTTCCTCCTCTCTATAAGTTTCTTTTTGGACATTTAAGAAAATGAAATTTTCTCTGGGTGGCACGTTAACAAACAAGCCTTTCTGATTAGCATAATGCATGGGTTTGGCTTCCCGGCTATAGATGGAGGGTCGGGCACGCAAATCTATCTTTTCGATTCCACTAAAGGGAATGACTATAAACTATTACACCTAGAAACATCTACTCTGCGTGCAAGGTTCATCTAATCCAATTTTACTTTGAACTGCGAGTGTGCAAATTCGCTATTTCAAATATCCACGTGAATCGGTACAAAAAAAAGCGACGTGTTGGGTCGTTCATTTGAATATCGGTGTTCATTTGTTTTGCTAAATGCAGTTCCATTCGTGGTAATTTATATTGAAACGTGAATTTCACGACAAAAACAAAGTATTATGAAATTGTATGCAATTCGATGAATATATACATACACTCAGTTCTGAAACAATGAACACAGAATAGTATCAGAGGATATCGGACGAGTATAAATGTACTTCTGTACAATAATGCTTCACATGTGCATTGCAGCTGATATTGCATAAAGCCTGAAGGTACACAAACGCGGCTGTGGCATGAGAAAATTTAAGAATATGCTGACTAGATCCAGCCACAGGAGAGCAGAGAATCATATCACTCAATAGCAATTCAGAAATAATTTTCCTTGTGGTAATTTACTCAAAAACCTGAGTTTGATTCCGGGTTGGAGCGACATTTTTGACAACTGGTATCATATCACAACCTTGTATATAAAGATGGTGATAATTTAAATAAAATGCCTGTGTATTGTATTAGGACACAATTTGTATATTAATATATGAAACAGAAGAACGTATCTATTTTCTGACTTAGAACTTCCAATATTGAATTCTCAATATTGAATGGCATAACTGAATAGAAGATTTGATAAATTCATCCATTTGTTACTTAACATTAGACCTGAGCATTTGTATATCTGCAATGCCGCCAAACATGCAGCATTGGCATTGTAATTTTAATATCCGTGGGCATTGTCGTTTTCTTGTACATAGTTTTATAATGCTAATTAGTGGCGGGACTCCCTCATTTTGCAGCCTTACACTCAAAAGTGTCTGCCTATAGCGCTCAAAAGGTTTCAGTTGAAAGCTCAGCCATTAGTTTCAAAGCCAAAGTGAACTACGAACTATTCGAAAATTCCCGGCTTAGTGATTGATTGTTTACAATCAAAAAAGTTCTCCTAGTTACCAGGCCAACATCCGCTCTATCAACTTAAAAAAAATCTTTTGTAAAGGATGAAGCCGTACAAAGTTACTTTAATGTGAAAATAAAGTTTTCCCGATAACGATTACCACAGCGCATACTATGAAAAACAGTGTACTACGAAAGTTGGTCCTCATACAAACTGCACGAGACGGGGATTTATATAACACTATGTACGTCTCGTGGTGCCAAGGAATGTAGAAGGATAATTTGCAAGTTTATTATACTTGCTCTAATTAAGTGGATAAATTAATGCAAAAATCGGAGCATCCGGACACTGACAATACTGCTTTATCCGGAGATTAATCTGCGGCAGCGAAGCGTGACAGTTTAAGGTTTTCGGTTCGTATCTCAAAACAACTATACTTATATCGGAAGTGTCGGTAGATAGAACATAATATTTATTCGATTGCTGACCGTCCTACCGATAACATCGACTCCAGAAGATGGCAGGAACGTACCTGCCGAAACGTCGAGTAAACCGGTTCTTTTCAGAAAAAAAAAAAACACTCATCCGAGAGGGCTTGATACCGCAAAGACGACATGCTCATCATTTGGTAGCCCTGAAAATCTACGAATCAATATAAATATATATATATATATATATATATATGTACCAGTTGCAACTTTCTGGGGATTGTTGCTTCGAATAATGTACTAAAGAAGGAGGCACTGACTTACCCTTCCCTTCCTGACGTTTCGGGAAAGTCACATCTCCCATCTTCAGAGGCCCTGACTCGACGATGTGCATCTCGAGCTTCGAAGCCGCGAACGGGGGGGGGGGGGGGGGGGGGGGAGAAAATAGTTCGCGGCTTCGAAGCTCGAGATGCACATCGTCGAGTCAGGGCCTCTGAAGATGGGAGATGTGACTTTCCCGAAACGTCAGGAAGGGAAGGGTAAGTCAGTGCCTCCTTCTAAAGTACATTATTCGCGGCAACAATCCCCAGAAAGTTGCAACAGGTACACATATGTCCGCGAAAACTTGAAAACTAATATATATATATATATATGCGTGAAATCCAGAAATTAAAAAACCAACCCCGACTGGGAATCGAACCCAGGTCTCCCACTTGCCGGGGGGGTGCCATGACCCCTAGACCACCGGGACCGGCAATTCAATGTCTGGATGTGGTGCATTAAGATAGTATGTGGCGTTTTTTATATATATATATATATATATATATATATATATATATATAAATACCACTAAGGTCTACTGATAACAACACAAAATATATGAAAAATTCATTCCGTTAAAAAAAAGAAATCCGATACTACAATGATATCTCAACTATCGGATTCAATACAAACGAATGATTTTTGCATATAATTTGTCCAACTGGACGTGACAGTATATCCCTACCCCAAAGTAGATCCAGTATAGATGGTTTGTTTAGTGGCGATGGCTGTGCTGCAAGATATATTTACTGCGGCTCACGAAGTCAATCTTTACATAAATTATCATTTCTTGTTGTTTTATGACGTCATATAATGACGTCAGTCGAATCAAATCCATCACACATCACCGTCCTTCTATAACAGAAGCCGTATCAGATAGCGATTAAAGAGAGCGAGCTATTTTAATGACATGTTTCGAATGTAAATAAATTGTGCTTTATTTGTAAAAAACTGAATACTCTGCACCAAAGAGCTTAAAATGTTTTTTCTTCTATAACAGAAGAACGGTACACACACTGTACATCAGAAACTCTATAGGAAACAATTTGCATACTTCGTAAACCAGTTTACAAACACGTGTGACATGGACGTACTTATTTATTACTAATGCTGTTTGAAGAGCTGAAAAAGCAACGATGATTCAGGTTGTGTTGACTCTTAAGCTGTATCTGTGTTCATCGCTGAATTGTTGAGCATTTCCGTAATATGTAAAGAGATTTCCTCTGTTCATAAGTCGGTGACTACAAATCAAGGGTGTATGTGTGTCACCGTTATTGCAGGAGCGTGCAACACATTGAACAGTGTACAGTGTATCAGATAGCGATTAAAGAGAGCGAGCTATTTTAATGACATGTTTTGAATGTAAATAAATTGTGCTTTTATTTGTGAAAACTGAATACTCTGCACCAAAGAGTTAAGAAGAAGGGATTTTAAAATACGTTTACATTACTTAGTTTTATTTATTCAAGTATAATAAAAATAATGTTTCGTAGGAATCTGTCGCAGTCTTCAGATGAATAACGATGTATATTAGGATAGTTGGGAAGAAATGTCCGAGGGCTGGCTTTAAGAATCAATCCCAACATCGCCTTTACGACCGAGGAAACGCCCGAAAAAGCCTCCAGTCAGGATTGCCGGTGGCCGGAATCGAACCGGCAACCTCCCGAATAAGAGTTTCACTTATTACCGCGGAGCTATCTCTATCGGTTATTCAAGTAATGTGTGTTGATTCAAATACGTGTTGAGCTTCAATTGACCACATGTCCCTCGTATTTGCACGTGTTAACTTTGGATAACTCGTCTACAGCATTAGTAGGCTACATAGAAAATTGGTATCCAACTTCTTTTCTTGTCGCGTGAAGAGGAAAGTCTTCTATACTCTCACCCCTAGCAAAGTTCACACACAATCTAATGCAACACATAGTCTTAATACTTGTCCATGCATTGTATTTATGTTATATCGCTGTGAGATAAGTAAATACATGTTTGTATTATATTCCAGGTCAGAGAGTATGACAAGTTTCATAGGAAATAGTCTAAATAAATAAACAAACATGCAGTTGTAAATGTGTAGATAATACATATTTATGACTTTTTTTAAGTGTAGGTTTATATTAGTCTTCATAGTCTATAGGAAATATGAGTATGACAGATTTTAATTTACAGCATTTTGCATTGATTCTAGTAATTTATAATGAAACCTTAGTCTTCTCTAAAATCCAAGTGATCAAGGATTTGCAACGAACTGAGCAGAAAAGAAAAAACGCCCACTAACATAAGATTATTTACATCCAAACTTTTGCGTTGTGGCAGCCCTGTTAGCGGGTCGGGCCGGCGCGTCTTGTTACAAAGGCGTGTAATATTTTTTTAAAGATCATCATCAGCCCTAATGAGTTCGTGTGAACGTCACGAGATCTCGCTCGAGCGCCTTTTCTCGCTCTCTTTTTATTCCTTCTCTGACAGACGAGATAGCAACAAGCTTTGAAACCGGAAACGAGAAGCGAAGTTGAAAATAATTTTCCTGCTGGCGTTTAATCACACCTGATACTTGTTCACAGGTATTGATCTTCTAGGATATTAATAGGTTTTCTCGCACGCAATCATTTGAGAAGGTGTCTACTGAAGACTGCTCTGTCTTGATGTAGGAAGTGGTCAGTTTGCGTGTGTTTCTCACCTACTTTTGCCACTTTAGCCTGGAGTGAGTGTGGATGCACCCAGGCCACCTCTTAAACACTGCTGTCCAACTCTTATTTGTGTTGCCATTATTATTAGAATAACAGCAACAATACTAACTGTAACATTAATTATATTTGTAACACCTTTAAAAAAAAATAAAAAATAATCCACCAGAAAACATTTCAATTTAATGCGTTTTTTATGTATAAATACATGTCGATGTCAGTAACAAACATAACAAACATAATAACTTGATGCATTGTTTGAATAAATGATAGCTAAGGAGCAATAAAAGCACACGCATAAATTCACATTTAATTAAATCGTATAAATGAAGGAGCTTTCTTGCATTGAAATTGTGATTCAGATAACTATTTTTTTTTTTTTAATTGTGGCATATCGGCTTGCTACGAATATTGTGCTTCATTATTGATGGCTTGTAAGAAATCGTGGACAGCTGTTTAAATATACAAACACAATGTTACAAAATTAATTACAGTTTTGAGTTATCCTCCAGCATTATGTCTGTATATACACATACTATTTGTACTTCGTGGTTTACACAATATGTGCCTGTTGTGTTAGTTAACTGACTTCTACAAGAGTCAAGTAAACATCACTGTATCCTCCTTTCAGCCATTGAACATGTGCGCGGTAGCAATGTGCAGATAGCAAAATAAAAACCCCTGCACCTCTGTTGACCGAGGGCAACATCAAGAGAAACTATCATCAAACAAACACCATAATGTATGTTACTTTACTTTCGAACTGTTTGTCTATCAAAGCACTCTCCTTTGATAAATGAACAACTTGAATGTTAAATGTCTCGATAGGTAAACCTTTGTGCATTTAATTTACTTGAGTGTGAACATTCGTTGAACGTTTAATGTAGAATAACCAGTTCCACGAAAGTTGACCACACAAAATCATGACACATCATACAAAGGTCAATATTTATTTTATTTTTGAGATGGTTTCGGTTTTTTTTATTGGCCACTCTCTTGTCCAAATGTATATAGGCTTTCTATCGTGACTGTTCCCTATATACACGTGGCAACAATACACTGCACAGTGTTGTATAGTAGCATATTACTCTAATTGGAGCATACAAATATCAAAATCTAACAACCATACACACAATGAAAAAATAAAGATTAATCAATCAATGTGGTTATAGCAAATACCTTAGTTTTATAGCTATTCAACATTATTATATTCCGTTATAAGGTATCTTATAGTTCTGTCTCTTACACTAGTTAATCAGTCTCTCCAGTGTTGAATTCAGCTATGATCCCAGGGGGGGCGAAGCCCCCTCGGGAATTGTCATTCGCCCCCCCGGGAATGAATTGGCTACAAGCTATATATATATATTACTTAATTTTGAAATGGCACGGAAATATTGCTTTGAAGGTTTAATAAGTAAATACATTTTTCTGCGTGTCACAAAAGTATGTGACAAGAGAGCTGAAACAAGCAGAAAAAAGCAGAGAAGGGCCAGGATTATCTAAACTCCGCCTCAAATTTAACTGGGCATCAAGTGGTTTGTTGAACATATATTTTTGTTTAAATAGTGTTTTAAGTAGTGTTTTTGTATCAGAACACTTGGACAGTTTATTAGTAAAAGTGATGTGGAAGCAGCAGTGATTTTGAAAATTTGCCCCCCTACCCCCCCCCCCCCCCGCTCATTCGATGTCTACACCCCCGGGATTTGAAATAGCCCCCCCGGGGACAAAACTCTGAATTCAACACGAGTCTCTCCAAGCGAGCGTGAAGTTCCAGTATATTTTAAAAGTTATTTCTCATAAGATTGGTATTATATTAGGTTCCATGCATGCGACAAACGTATATTACCATAAATGGTTCGACAAATGAGGCACTGATATTTTTCACTCACACTACACTAAAACACGAAAAAGTACTCTTGTGTATAATGTGATGTGACGTAGCTAGAAGAATAATAAAACATTTAAAATAAGAATGGCATTAATACATCAGAAAAACTGTTAACCACACCGGCATATCGTTGTGAACAAATGGAATTAATTTGCAATTTAAATGATACATGAATAAAACACATCCCCATAAAACAAAGCTCAATCAGTATAGCTGTGATGAGCTCCAATGTTGGGTAAACACGAGAGTTTAAATAATCATAATAATTGATTTTTCTAGTACAAGCGTGCATGATTATAGGTATTTGCATGTACACACGTCATGTTCAATTGTGTTTTCGCGCCCTGAAACACTCAGGGGCGCAGTAGACTTGTTCGGCCGTGGGAAAGACTTTGCCCTGATCTGTCCGGTCCGGTCCGGTGCAGTGATCGACTGTCACAGAACAGCTGTCCGAGAACGAGGTCAGTCCACGCTGAAGCTGTCCGGTCCGGTGCAGCGATTGGCTGTCACAGAACAGCTGTCCGAGAACGAGGTCAGTTCACCCTGAAGCTGTCCGAATGTCAGGCGAGGCAAATGTAGGGAGTATGTAGCCTAACTTGAAACGTATCCTCGTGAACGTATGTTCATGCAAGTGCCTGAAACTCGTTCCATTGTTTATTTGAACATCTCACGTTGATCTACCATAGTTTATATGGGTCGATTCCAATTAACTTGTTACGTTATATTATTTATTTAATGTGGGTTCTATTCAGTTATAACACTCATTTTCAAAGTATCTTTGGACGTTTGCATACGCTATTATCTTTGCGCATGCTCACTTGTTCATACCGAACCATAAGCTGTTACTGAAAACAGTGCAATTGATTTGGTGTGGAGATAGCTCGGTATCACTCAGGCTGGAGTTCATAGGGGCGCCCGTGGTTGACAACTAACAGTTTCATCATGCACTAATATTTCAGCTGAATTCACATGAGGGAACGTTTCAATGGATGGTGATCAGTCTCTTTCAATCATAGAAATAGACTGGTTGAAGAAATTTCCAAAAGAGGCTAATTTAATACTAACAGTACAAAAGTATGTAAGTAAAACAATAATAACAACACAACTTACAACAAAGATAAATATTATAATCCAATGCAAACTGTCTGCCGTGCTTACATGGGTTTCTGTTTCGCATTTGTTATTTGTGGGTTTTATAAAAGAGTGATGAGTTGAGTGCATAGTGAAGTCATTTTCAGTGTAGTCTGCATAGTCGCACAAGTCCGGCTTATATTAGTGCTCTAATGGGCAACAAGTTTGTCTTTTTGGTTTTCAAACTTCCAGCTTCGTCGTAGAATGAACGCAACAAGGTTCTGATGTCCACTAATGTCACAATTATCCCCGATCGCTCTGCCGACAAATGCTTTAGCAGTTACGTTCACTGTTGCCACTAGATCATTTACTTTGTATCTAGGCAAGATAAAAGATTAAGTATAAACATCTATGTATAGATAAAAGATATGATTATATCTAGGTAATTTTGATTTGATAAAAGATAATAATAGTATGCTTGGTGGTTATTCTTGTTTATTGACGGAAAGTCGCTTTTGCTTCGAACATGTAATTGAATTATGACGTTTTATTGAGGTGTCACACTCGACATTTAAGTAAAGAGGTTTTTTTTCTCATTGACAACCAATGTCAACCAATATTAGGTACTTCATAAGTTATTACACGAAGTGTCCCTTATTTCGAAACATTTTCCACAATATTGCATTCTCTTGAAATTACGTAGACAATCCATCTGTTTTTCAGTTTTCAATTTACCACGATTGCGTTATTTTGACATTTTGAGGCTTTTAGTTTGGTGATAGTGATAGACCTCTGATCTACAATGATTGTCTAAGGGAACTTCGCTTAAGGGGAATTGTCAATCTTTGCGCAGCACTCGACAAGGTACTGCAAGCGACATAGCAAGTCAGTGCAATCACTTATCGAAGTCGACTCTTAAGGACAAATGTGTGCTAAAGCCAAACCACCGACCTTTAATACAAGTAAAGTGCACGTTATGTGTACGACGGAAGTTGTCATTCATAGAATATTTTTAGGAAAACTTGGACCAGTTGAGTTATGTCGGTATATAATCATAATCTTTAACTACAAAATTTTGCACGTTATGTGTAAGGCGACGGAAGTTGTCGTTCACACAATATTTTTTGGAAAACTTGGACCAGTCGAGTTATATCGTTATATAAACATAATCTTGAACTTCAACATCAGAATTCATCAGTGGACTCTGATGCACAGTTGTAACGACCCTTGCCTATGTTTATGCATAGAAAACGGGCCCTATCCTGCTCACTCCAATCTACATAACTTTTCACACATACAAGTCGCTATAACGCTGCAAGCCGCAAAGCAAAATGCATTAATATAACCGAAGTCTCACGAGCTGTTGTTTTAAATAGAAAATGTTTTTAATGGCAGGTATATTATATTTATATACAAGTAGTCCTAATGATTCGACGAATTAGGGCTAACAGGCACCAATCCTACATTCTTAGTTTATTAGTTAGTATTTAGTGTTTTACGATGGAATCGACAGCAAGGTCGCATGACTTTGTCCGAATCAGATCTATTACATATCGCCATGGGGCTGTCATAACGGAACACAACATAAGGGAGGGGGGAGAGGGGGGTGACGAGGGGGTGGTGGGGTTTTAAATCGCAAAGAGGGCCGGCAAGTATGAAGAAGAAGTGAGGAAATAGGAAGGAAGAGGAAGAATGATGAAGGCCACAAGATAGATTATGGAACGACAGAAAAGATGCACAAGAGCCCTCTTTGCGGGCCCGGTCACCTCGAGGAGGGACCCACCTCGACCGGTCCGACATTTCTCCTGTCCTCTTGTTTAATCTTTCCCCCTCTTATCAGATTTTAATCATGTGTAGTTATATGTTGGTCTACTGTACCGTGTTTTTGGTAAACAGGTGTAAGTTTTTTTAATCTTTCAATGGGTAAGATAGGGGAATTGCGTAATCTCCAAAACGAGTGTAATAACATCTACGTTTTAAAGCTTTGTTTGAATCAACGTTCAATTATCTACAATGTGATATATAATTTAATCATGTGTAGTTACATGTTGGTCTACTGTACCATATTTTCGGTATACAGGTGTAGGTTTTTTTAATCTTTCAATGGGTAAGATAGGGGAATTGCGTAATCTCCAAAACGAGTGTAATTACATAAACGTTTTAAAGCTTTGTTTGAATCAACGTTCAATTATCTACAATGTGATATATAATTTAATCATGTGTAGTCACATGTTGGTCTACTAAACCGTGTTTTTGGTAAACAGGTGTAGTTTTTTTTAATCTAATGGGTAAGATAGGGAATTGCGTAATCTCCAAAACGAGTTCGATTACAACTACTTTTTAAGCTCTGTTTTAATCAGCGTTTAATCATCTACAATGTGATACAATGTAAATGTTGCTTTTGTTTTACGATTTTAGACGTAATTCATGAAAAATGTTAAACTTTGAATTTAGTATGTATGTATTGCTCATATTGACATGTATTGTAAATGTTACGAAGATAAGGCCTCACTGGCCTTAATCCCGCCTTAAATAAAGACCATATCCATCTATCATCCAAAACGCCTTCTGAGCCAGTTTTCATGCTTACTAATAAATAACCACCGCAAGATGGGCTGGACGAAAAGAGGGCGGTGCAAAAATATCCCTTGATTCAGGCCCCGTCTCAGCTCGGTCGCTGTAATAATCGTGTGCCAAGTTGGCTCGGCGGTGTATTTGGCGCCCATCTTTGATCAAGTCTTTCAAAGAGGCTCTTTTTGAATAGGATGCCAGCGAGACGACTATTGTTACGGTAACACACGCGTTTCTGGCAATTTGGCAGGTGGCTTTGAGCAACTAATGGAGCTGACAATTGGAAGCCGTGCAAGACTTTCTTAGGTCAACGTCATAAATAAGATGAGTAGTTATGTCACCTTCTTTCTTACTAAACGTTCAATAGGGTGTATTCATATATTGCGCATGATGGCCATAATGGGAGGCTACAATGGCATGAGATTTTCAGCTTGCGTTTGGTTGAGGTTCAACTGTTTTCCAACTTTGGTTTGCTATTATTACTGAAAATCAATTTAAATAAACCCTCTTATTTTGGTCACACTTTTGTTGTTTACAATGGCACACATAATCATTTCCGTAAACTTTATCGGGGGATACACGTGTTCAAACTCTCATATTTCTCCATAAACAATATTATTTGTTTTCTATTGAGAGCTAAATGAAACTTGAAATAATACTATAGGTGGCCTCCAATATGGCCGATGTGACGTCACGTGAATACTCCCTTAATTGTATAAACGTCGAGTGAGAAATACTTGTGTGTAAATCCAGTACAGGATTCTGAGTAATAAGATTATCTGCGAACCTCATATTGTATCGCAATTGTTGAAAACAGTCTGTATTGCATGCATGGGAGTATATTGTGCGTGCGTATGTATTGGCTACATAATTAAAAATCCATGTAACACAAATTAAGTGTCATATTTTAACTAGAAGTAAGTGTCGTTTTTGTGTTATTTTTCGTGCGAGAGAAAATACTGGTGGTATTTGGAGCAAGGGTTTGCTGGGTCGGTGCTGTGACGGGGGAGGGAAGGGGGCATAGATGATGCGATGAATCATGGGTTATCCAAAACACAAACAATAGCAGACGCCTACTAAATCATATTCATGGAGATTACAACCGAAACTTCAGACTGCATGCGAATAATAAAGGAAAATGCAAACGCGGGGGAGCTGTCGAGGCTCAGTATTTTGGCTAGTGGGCAATTTTTACGAAGAATATTCTTCCACTGGCGTCAACTTTTTACATTAGGAACAGATGTTAGAAAACTAAGTACAGTCTCGGTGGAAACATTTTACACCGATATGCTCGTACACGCACCATACACACGCACACGCACACGCACACGCACACGCACACGCACACGCACACGCACACGCACACGCACACGCACACAGATCCTATACTTGTATTATGCAAACATCAAAGACAAGTCGTACCACGTTGCACGATGAATATTTCATGATCTGTTCCACATTCAATTTGACAAGCCAGGCGTCTATATTCTACTGGGCGTATACTTCGTTATGGATTTATTTATCTATTTACATTTAACCTTGATCTTATTCCAAGATAAGACGAGAGTAGATATCATATTTGCTGTGCATCATGAAAGACCATCAGCACTATGTACATACATACATATTGGTCTTCAGGGATTCATTCATACACGTTCTTGAAGCAATATTTATCAGAGGTACAGCTCACACACAATGACAAGAATACAATATATTTAGTTAGTTGCAAACACAAGAGACTTAGATAAGTAGTTGCCGTGATGATATCTACACTGAGTGTAGATATCATCACGGCAACTACTTATCTCTACAGCATACATAACAAGGAGACGCCTCATGGCGGGCGATGCGTTTAAAGATGGCGTATATGTCACGTGACATGGAGTAACCACCATTCCAGCTGCTGCAACTTACAAATGTTTTAAAGATGGCGTATGCCACGTGATATGGAGGATCCACTATTCCAGCTGCTGCAACTTACAAATGTAGGTGGCCATCTTGGTTTTAAAGATGGCGTATGCCACGTGACATGGAGGATCCACCATTCCAGCTGCTGCAACTTACAAATGTAGGCGGCCATCTTGGTTTTATTCCGAGACATGTTTGAGCCGTAGATGAAGATATACGAACATACTAGCACTTCATTTAATTTACACAATTATAATAAAGATTAAAAAAGGTGTTTTCATAGTTTGATAATGGGTGGGAGTTCATTGTTTTTAGTTTTCAAAAATATGTATATCATACAATGATAAACCTTGTAATTGAAACGTTCAATTTGGAAACTATACCAAAATTATGTTCTTAATTTTTCATCTGCTTGTACTAAGAATATTGCTATACTTTAATCCTCTTTGCGGCATGCAAAGTTTTGCAAGAAATACACGTGATGGTGATAAAAAGTTTTACAGTGGCTAAAATACATACTTTGGGCTATACGACATGAAGTATTTCCCGTGCATTATTATCTTTAATAGCATTTAGTTTATGACCTCGTTCCTACACCGGTGCAAACAAGCAAACACGCCTGCTGCACCGGCGGATGAGCATATCATATACTCAATGCTATTACAGATAATGGACTAAAAATACTTCATCACGTAGCCCAAAGTATGTGTTTTTACAGCAATAAAAATTGTTTACAGGCATTCTACACGCATATTAATGTAAAAATAGTGGTGGTAAATGCGGTAAAAACACGTAATTTTTCTACTTGAATGTAAAGTTGAATGTAAACATTTAGATACTGAAGGCCGATATTTTAGAAAATTGAAAGGATTGGCTTTCTGTGTACGCACGTATTGTGAACTGTGATTTTCGAAGGTTATTAACGATAACCCATGTAAAGTACGCCTAAACCAACCCCCTCCATTACCTTCATTGATCTTAAACAACCGCCCCATAAAATAAACATTCCCATAGACAACACCTCACTGGATATACAGGAGGTAAATTTTTGTATGCAAATTTAGAGAGGGTCTCTCTTAATTTTAATATTGTTATTTACGCGATGTCGGGTCTACCGAGAACTGGAGCTTAGCACGGTTAATTGGCTCAAAAAGCGACGCTTTCCCCTGGAATCCTTCTCGATGACGATGTACCATAGCAACAAGCAACAGCGCACACTTCCAATTAGGGGCCGGTCTTCGAGTGTCAAACACGGATAAGTAGCGTCGAGAACACGGCGTGTGCGCGCCAAGGAAGAGGCTACAATGTTTGTTTTAGGTCTTATTGAAAAAAAAAAAAAAGCTTGCAAAGTCAATCAGGTAGGTTTTAGATAAGATATATTTTAAGGGTATCAATCTCGTAGCAGAAGTATTGTAGATTGATTGATTGATTATTTGATTGATTATTTGGGCTTAACGTCTCATATTTTTGCAACGAGGCTAATCGAGACAATGAGTGGGTGATATATGAAGATGAAATAGGAAGCTGTTTGGAGGAAAGGGGCCAATAGGAGGGCGAGGTGGAAAGGGGAAGGTGGAGGAAAGGGGATTGGGGTCTGGAAATGGCCGGTTCACAAAATTGAGCCAAAATCATTTAGGTCTGTTTAGAGCTGCAGCCAATGGAAATCGTCCATTAATTTTGTCTAGCCAATGAGCGTATTCCGTGTCCGCGTTTAGTTTATTATTTGACTTTAGGAAACAGTGTGAGTTCATTTTCTCAATTTGTCTTCATTTTCGATCCACTACAAAATAAAAAGAAATACATTATGTGAAGATATAAAATATGCATACAAAACAACTAAAATCTAATTATGGTACAGGAAGCCTGCATACGAAACCAATGCTTGAGGTCGGGCTAAAAATATATTAAAAATAAAATTATTATATTCAACTTCTATAAGTAGATTTCATCCCCTGTTTGAGATCTTTGCTATCTCAATATCGGCTAGTGGGGCGCACAAGTCTCCGTTAGAGGAAGCCTGTATCCTATCAGGGTAATAACTAATAAGAGCTAGGCCCTTGGCAATACGCAGGTGTGATACTATTCATACTCCCACTACTTAGAATGCATTGATCTCAATTTACAGCTGAGTCTTCGCAACGTTGATTTGTCTACACGCACTTCGCACCATTCAATAGCTTGTATAGTACAGGCTGAACTCTAGTGTCAAGTTGTTTGATCTTCATTTCACACTAATACCGTTTCACATGCCACGTGTATTCGGGTTTGATAGTCTTGTTTTGTGTATCTGTTTAGCTGTTGTGATAAACTTAATACGTTTAGCCTGGGGTAGTAGAATTACGCCTCAATATTAATCTTACAGGGGCATACAACTATTGAAATTGTATTATGTATGTATGTATGTATGTATGTATGTATGTATGTATGTATGTATGTATGTATGTATGTATGTATGTATGTATGTATGTATGTATGTATGTATGTATGTATGTATGTATGTATGTATGTATGTATGTATGTATGTATGTATGTATGTATGTATGTATGTATGTATGTATGTATGTATGTATGTATGTATGTATGTATGTATGTATGTATGTATGTATGTATGTATGTATGTATGTATGTATGTATGTATGTATGTATGTATGTATGTATGTATGTATGTATGTATGTATGTATGTATGTATGTATGTATGTATGTATGTATGTATGTATGTATGTATGTATGTATGTATGTATGTATGTATGTATGTATGTATGTATGTATGTATGTATGTATGTATGTATGTATGTATGTATGTATGTATGTATGTATGTATGTATGTATGTATGTATGTATGTATGTATGTATGTATGTATGTATGTATGTGTGTATGTATGTATGTATGTATGTATGTATGTATGTATGTATGTATGTATGTATGTATGTATGTATGTATGCATGTATGACTCACTTGAAAACTAAACTAAACTAAACTAAAACGACGATTCTGTACTCCCAACCACAATTGTCGGCATTGTGAGCGTAGTCGGGAACGGGATCGCAATCGTACATTTTCGCATGCTAAATCATTACGATGATATTGTGAACAGCACCATAAGAACTACGTAAGTAAGTAACTTTTTCACAATTTCAAGATTGCGATTGCAATACCGATACCGACAATTGTGGTTGGACTGATAGAAATGTTGTTTGGTGTTGTTGGGAATCGAAATGTGGTCCTCCGGTCCGGATCTAGAGTCGTATGTGTTTCAACTCAGCCACCCCTATCGACATTGGAGCAGACGAATACTGCAAGTTTGCCAAGTAGTCTTGTGTGTGTGCTTTAGGCCTCGGAGCTGTTTTTTCCGGGCTTTACATGTATATGCCTATACCCAGTTTCCGCTTTCGTTTAAAATGAAATGAATCCCATGGGAAATGCACGGAAATGAAATTTAATAATGTACGAAGAGGCACCTAAGTGTTTTATTTTGTTTTTTATAAATTATACTAAAAATATGTTTATATTCAACGGCTTTCGTTCTTTATTGCTTTCCTTTGTTCTTTGTTATTTCATAACGTGTTTTTATCGTCATTGAGATTTTTTGAAGAATACATTTCGTTTGCTCGGATCTATAAAGTGAACATACTTCAATGGCTTTGTTTGAAATTAAATTACAAATGTGAAATATACAGAACAACAACTGACCGTGTGCTGATTTCTTACGCTGGAATTGTTAACATTGCTAACGTTGGACTTGCGGACATTTCTTTATACAGTTATGCGTAATTTTCATCCATTCACTCGTATTACTCACACTTTTTCACCCTCTTTCAAAGACATTCCAAGCTAAACTTTTTCTTGGCTTATCTTATATTTTATAACATTCTATCTTTAGTAATCTGTATTGCCTAAATTTATTTATTTATTGGTTCCAATCACTCAGAACGATGTAGGTTAATGAAAGAGTGCTGGCATAAAAAGAGCGCAGATGTAATGAGCCAAGATATATAATTTTATTATATTATTATGACATTTGTCTTGTCTTATTTTCATGACAAGAATTACATCATAGCTTCCGTTTATTTTTTAATTACCTTAAAAATGTATATGTATGTAAAACCTGACAATTTGGGTTCGTACGAGTTAAATACTGCACAAAATAATTATCATGGTTGGTATTTCAAATTTACTGTGTAATTATGTAAATTTAAAATAACAACCATACTATACTTAAAACATTACCAGTTTTTTTAAACACAGTATTCAGTTTTAAAGCCGAAATGAGCTCGATTTTCAAAATGTGATTAAAATACTGAAATTTCGCGTGGTTTTCATTTTGGCGATAGTCTATACTACACTGAATACCAACTGTGCATCTGCTCTCAGATACGGTTCACGTCCCTTCTCATGTTTGTTGTCAAGTAAACACACGACGTGGCAGTAGACTTCAGTATGTGACGTCACACATACAGACAGACAGACAGACAGAGAGACAGACAGACAGACAGACAGACAGACAGACAGACAGACAGACAGACAGACAGACAGACAGACAGACAGACAGACAGACAGACAGACAGACAGACAGACAGACAGACAGACAGACAGACAGACAGACAGACAGACAGACAGACAGACAGACAGACAGACAGACAGACAGACAGACAGACAGACAGACAGACAGACAGACAGACAGACAGACAGACAGACAGACAGACAGACAGACAGACAGACAGACAGACAGACAGACAGACAGACAGACAGACAGACAGACAGACAGACAGACAGACAGACAGACAGACAGACAGACAGACAGACAGACAGACAGACAGACAGACAGACAGACAGACAGACAGACAGACAGACAGACAGACAGACAGACAGACAGACAGACAGACAGACAGACAGACAGACAGACAGACAGACAGACAGACAGACAGACAGACAGACAGACAGACAGACAGACAGACAGACAGACAGACAGACAGACAGACAGACAGACAGACAGACAGACAGACAGACAGACAGACAGACAGACAGACAGACAGACAGACAGACAGACAGACAGACAGACAGACAGACAGACAGACAGACAGACAGACAGACAGACAGACAGACAGACAGATAGACAGACAGACAGACAGATTGTAAACGAGACATGTGAACGTGCCCGTGCACTAATACATGTTGTCTCTTATCTTTCCCGTCAGACAGGTCAACCGGTCGGCGACGTCCAAGTAACAGTGACCTCTGACGCGACGCCTGACGTATCGGAGGGATGATTTTTTGTTGTTTAACGACGTACTGGACAGCTTAGGTCATACGACACAACCATTAGAACAATTGTTCGTAGGATAGGGTGCAAACCAGCTTTACCTGATGTGCCCCTCTTCAGGTGACTAACTAGGCCTAGGTGTGTTCGAGTGTTTGGATTGTTGGAGGGAATATCCGAGGACTATAGGTATGACTCAATCCCAGCATTCGCCTTTACGACTGAGGAAAACCTCGGAAAAACCTTCAGTCAAACTGCCGGTGGCCGAAATCGATCGGGCGACCTCCCAAATTAGAGTATCGCGTCTTACCGCTGAGCCACCTCTATCGGTATGTGACACAGTTTCTAATGAGGTTATACATATTAAAAATTACTGTAGGACTTTCACAGTTAAAAGTATCTCGATGCTTTTGGCACAATATTTCGATAGATGCTCTTCTTACGTCGTCAGGTACGAATAAACCTCAGTCGTACCTGACGACGATAGCAGAGTAGATCTCGAAATATTTTACCGACACGATGCCGAAGAAAACGAGATCATTTTTTACTGTGAGAGTCCTACAGTGATTTTTACAACTTTTTTTTTATTAAAGGAGATACATAATCAAGCGAGCGTTTCCATTATGCTTTTATGGAACTCGTTCTGTTTTTGTTTTTGTCTCGCGAAAGCGGTCGAATGGAGACTCCAATCAAGTTGAAATTGGGGCCATCTACAAGTTTCTATGTGGATTAAACACCGGCATTAGCATTGAGTTTATTAGTGGCGGTACCTGGCGGCTCCTCTTCAGTACTATACTATAGCGTAAACGGGCGATTTATGGGTAGACAGTCGCCAATGGCTGCTGGGACTCTACCCTACACTAATAAATTCAATGTCATTAGTCAAAAGTACTTAGATACAATACATTACTCGGAATATTTTGTCCGAAACAAAATGGCGGTTATAGTAAATGTCGGTCCCGTCACGAATAATATGTTAGGCTTACTTTTAAAGTGATCCGATAAGTATTGGAGGTAGAATTTAATTTCTATTGATGTTTATAACTAACTGTAGAAACGAAAAATTTAAGCTCAGCACTATCATTCTTGTACATTCTCACGCACCTGGGTTCGATTCCCAGTCAGGTTGGTTTCTTAATTTCTGGATGTCACAACATATCGACCCACGAGTGTTTCTCTAATAAGATATCTATTTGAGAAGTATATATAAACTGTGAAAACGAACAATCTAAGCTATGCACATTCTTGTTTTTATTATTGGGAGAATTTAAGATCAAAATCTTCGTGTACTTGTACAAACTCACTTATCAACGTTTCACATAGAGTGTTTTTCAAGTAGGCTACTATCCCAAATAAACGAGTAATCTTCCTGCAAATTACGTCAAGGTTTTAATAAGACTATGAACGTTTTCACTTCAATATTCAGTGTGCGTGTGGTTTACTCAAGCCAAGTGAAAACGTTAAGCCAGCTCGGCGACGCGTCTCACAACAACATTACGTGATCGATCATACCAAGACCGGCCATGCACAGATCAAACATCACTTATCTATTTACTATCGAACGAGAAGAAGGGATTTTATAAAACAAAGGAAAAGTGTTTTTAGTTTTTTTTTTTACAAATTAAAAAGTGTGAATTGTAGGCCTATTTGTCGAAGAACTGAAGGCTAAATTAACGAATTTGAAATATCGTTATCATACGGTTTTTATTATGACTACTGATAAATAAATCAGTAATGAAAAAAATGACAACTGTACGGTTACGATATTTCTAGCGTTTTCACAGTCTTTAGTTATGAAACCACATAATGGAATATTCAGAAGCTTTCGTAGTATGTACCTTAAAGTCGTCAGGTTTTCAAATTGGGACGTCCCTTAGTCAAGATGACACACCGTACACAAACCGTATACAATACGTATACAAACGAATTTTGCACATTACTGAACTACATCAAAACACGTCAGATGCCCAATTACGATGTATAACCCAACAGTATTTTAGAGGCGATGCAATGTCAAGTAGACGTACAGTAAAATGTCTTTTACCGGAAATTTGAAAGCAATGCTGAAACTATAGCCAACCTAAACGTGAAAAGTACATAATTCTAGTAGTAAAACAGTGCTGCTTGATTTGGGTGTAACAAATATACTTTCCCCGTCATGTTTAAGAATATACCTACGCGAGCTCACAGAATATCTTAAAAGTTGTACATGATTGTATATCTGCGATATTAAATTATACCTCCTATAGTAAAGTATACAATAACCTTTATCCTTGAGTAAATATTACGGACTAACTTAATCCGATTGCGTTGAGAGTTCCCTGGCAAACACGCCCTTGCAGTAAGTATTTCCATGACCTGGAAGCATAGTATGATGTCAATATTTGTGTTACTCCAGCTCCGAGCTCGAGGCTCCACGTTTACATGTTCTGCTCATACACAGCTCGCGGGCACAACTCACATCAAACGCGTTACTCAATTAACGTACAATTATTAGTTTCCCTTTTATATTTCCCCAAAAAAGAAGTTTTTAAAATTATTTTCCCCTTTTTTGTACTTTAGATTCTTTTCCATTTCATTTCTTAATAATCATTGTTAACAAAATAGATATTTGAATTTCGAAAGTAAACAGCTATATAGCTCAGGAATTTGTGTAACCAAACTGTACTTTCTTATGAATGTATAGAATAAACCATTCTTAATTATCTTTGATATAACAGTGTTACAAGATTTCTACCAGTCGGCTATCACATCGGTCCAGTGCCTTCAAAGTAGGCTGCAGCGCGTTCCTAAATAGCCCATATTCAGGGCGTCTCAAATCTCTATTTTGGCCTGCTTTGCCTACTTCGCCAACTATCACAACAATTACCAATTGTTATAATTAACTGTTACTAATTGTTGGGTTAGTCAGTTACGCTAGTCAACTAGCGAAAAACATCGATTTGAGACACAGCCTGAGGCTGTGTCTCAAACCGCAATAAATGCGGACAACTCCCTGAAGAGATCATAACGAACAGTAGACATCCCACGTCACGTGACATCACATAGTGCGATATCGATCACGTGAGCCGATTCACATAACTACGCGTTACTTTCGACTGTCACATTAAACCTGCCACTCTTTGAAAACAAGCTCAACAATTCCAACTAAGGCCGCCGAGAATTATGTTCGTTGGAGGATTCTTGGGAAATCTGTCTGGTTAATTTCGAACAAGAGAGACTCAAGTTAATGGATATTTATGGTACTTGGTTGGTTAAGTTTGTGGAAGCTTCCTATGTTGTTTGAACTGTAAGATCAACTGAACGACCTGAGTTATACAAGGTGACGTTTATATCAAAGGACGAACCTTCTATGCCACTTTATGGGATTGATATTAAGAAATCAATGAGTTTAGAGTTAGTAACGTAAATACAATATTCACTGTTGTCCAATATACGTCCTCGCGCAGCAACAACCAAGTAATTAAAGCGATAACTTATTCAGGTAACAAGGTTTGTTAATTGTAAGACTGAAATGTTGGCGAGAAATACCAGAGGTCGGCTTTACGACTCAGCCTCTGGATTCTACTTTATGCTAGAGGACAAGTTTGAGTTAAGCTTCATTCAGGATAGCCGGAGGGGGGAGCTAAGTCAACAAGCTCTCATTTCGCTGTATATGTCTATCGGTTTACACCAGTACCGACAAAGACAGCTTAGTCCTAGCCTACAAGACCCTGGTGTAGGAGGTTGCAAGATCGATCTCCGGCACCGGCAATCTGAACCCTAGGGTTTTCCAGAGAGAGATATGTTTAATAGTTGAGAGTATAGTGACGGGAATAATCTACATATAACAGTTGGGTTGTGTACTTTTTTATTAAAAGACTAAACTTGGTTCATGTGAAGGGGATACACTAAGGACCATTTGTAAGGGGCGTTATTTTTTGTAGCGTTTTGCTTTGACGACCTACGGACTACGGACTACGGAATATGGACTAATGAACCTGTTTTAATTATATGGCAGGAACTACTGAAGTAGAAAATTGAGTTCGCACTATTGGAGTCGGTTATTTCGTAAGTTTGAGACTAGTTGGGCAAACTTTAAAAGACATGTATATACATTCTGCTAAATGTGAAATACGACGAGCAAGGTTTGGTCCAAAAATCCTGTTGGTTTTTTAGTCAATTGTAAAACCCCATAGGTACGATAAAATGCTTTGAATACGATACCATGGCTCTGTTGTCATCTCCCGTGGCGCAGAAAGAATTGGTTTGTCAATCAAGTGGGCTAGGCGAGTGGTGTAGGTTCCACTTGCTACACAGTGAGTGTTTAAAACAGGATCTATACATTGTGTCGGCAAGTGGTTGACTTTTGTACTAAATCAATTGAAATATTGTAACCTCACAGGCTATACGTAAGTTTCAATGTTTTTTAAAGTCACTAAGATGTGGGGTTCAGAATATTCACAGTTTGTTAAGGTGTCCAACTTTGTGGCTCACACTATTAAGTATTACTGAATGTCAATTCGTAAGTTATAAAGTTACTTTAACCTAAATATAGAGTGGAAACTATTGAAATGTCAATAGCACTGGCTCTAATGACCACACATTTGCGAGCCACATCACAAATTACAAACATTATTCAAGTGACCTGACCCTTCTAGTAATTAATTGGTTTGAATCAACTTAAAAAGTGTGATGAGTTTTTGTGGAACCACGCCTTCAATTTGATTTGATTTGACATCGCCCCTGGGTCTTGCACGTATTGAATGTCGAGTATGCGGTTTCGTGTCAAATGCCAGTGACCTCCAAATGGCTTGTGTGTGTACCCCCTACTCCGCCCTAACCATGTCTCAGATCATCTCGGACCCCAGGCGGTAAGAGAGTCGATAGGGGTGGGGGGAGTGATGGATCACCGAGCCATTGACTGACACTTCAACCCCTAACAGCGCTGTTTTTATCATACACACATGATATCCTCTGCTGATAATAACTCCACACATGTTACCGATCACGATGAAAGAGTTATAACCAATCCTCACCTTATCAACTGGGATGACGGATGTGCCAAAAAGAGTTCATAATACGAATCGGTTTAATAAACCGAAGAAGGGTACAAAAATAGTTGATTGGAACTTTTGTATTACTAAAAAATGTTATAGAACAGAAATTAATGACATCATAAAAACTAACGTTTATTTTTAAAAAAACTTGCTCGAAAGTCGAGGGTTGTCGTGAGTAAAATACATTTTGGGAAATATGTGGGATCTTCAAGTTTTCCTACTTTAAAGTTATTTTACTCGTATTTTACGTAAGTTTTCACTTTACTTGGAAGAGTACCAATTAGCTTTCACATTTACTTCACTTTTCCGTTGCCTACTTTTTCTTATTTTTTCCCTCAAATGGTCCAATAAATTGTTAAGATAGTTTTCGTACGATATCTTTGACACTTACAACACTAATGTTTTAGTGAAGGCTACTACGTATATACAATTTAGAGTCAATCTAAAACTATATTCACTGTCCCCACAGGTCATAAACAACGATATTGTAATGAATATCTCTAAAATATATAAAAAAAAATATGAAACAAAATTGTCACAATACGTGTCACCACATGTTGACTTTCTTTTAAAAACATATCTTGTTTAATTTGTTATTAATATCTACGCGAATTTTGTCCCCTTACACACACTGTGGAACTTTACATATACACAGTTCCGATACTATAGCTCGGTAGAACTAACATTACAACATCTACAACGCTACAGAGATTTTTATTTAATTTTGGGCTGGGCTTTTATACGTATACCCAATTATTTCTAGAATGCAGCTATACTACTTAATCGTAGGTTGCGCTATTTAAAATAACCGCTGCACCGAGTCCAACATTCTTTGCTTAGCGACTTAAGCGTGATTCTCTGGTAATCTAGCGAAGATAGCAGCTGAATTCTCCCAGCGACTTCTGCAATACAAACGCTACTCATTTTAGTGTAGGACCTTGTTGATTCTGACATTTGTCCACGGGTGTTCGCACTGTCCAATCACTGATTCATATGTTTCGTATTTGAAATATCGATCTTTGATTGGTTATCGCTCACTCGTCGATGGTGTTCGGAGCCTACAGGGTTGGTTTAGACGCTGTAAATTAAAGTCCCCCACTGAAAATCAGTTTCGTATCTGAGTGGGTAGACTCTAAATGTGAATTCATTTATTTATTTATTTATTTATTTAATTATTTTATATAAACCCGGCACCTCCACCAAATGCCATGTCTAACATTCTTGACTGTAGCGTCGGTGTCCTACCAAACACATAAACATATAAACATATTTTACACATAAAATATACGTACATTTATAATAAGATGTATTAATTATATTATATGTATCTATCTGGGTTCGATACCCAGCCGGGAATATCTTTTAGCTTAAAAACGAAACAAATACAATTCAGTTTCAATTTATGTTTGCTGTATGTTTAGTTTTATTTGTACTGGTACACTAATGTCTTTTTCATTGTAGATTCTACCATTCTTATTTTTTTGTACTCCTATAACTTGTAATTAATACTTGCATCATTGTTCAAATTGTACATTTTTACCGGGATAATTTTCCTTTTTAAAAAACAAATGTCTTTATGTTTTATTTGCACAGAATACACACAAAAGACACAGTATATTACCCTACCTTGATTTTCTTTTCTTTATGTATGATTGACACATAATAATATATCTTGTTTTATATTGAATTGGACCAAATGTCGCTTTCATTATTTGTCAATAATTCGATTCAGAACACACATCTTATACACAAGGGCAACGTTAGAGAAATTCCACTACTTGTTAGTACATATAAAATAATATTAATACAACCAATATAAGTGATGTTGCATTATTACGGGTCCATATGATACTTCTTGAATTGTAAGAGAAAGAAAATACAAGTTTAGTGCTAGTTTTATTTCATGGCAAGCGTTATAACCAGTTCATAAATATACATGCCATTCACTTTATTGCCATCCCAAGACGGCTGATTTTATAGAACTGTTTATTCTAGTTTTGTGGGAAGGCCAACATCAGTAAGTCCTATGACAACAACATTTTCACCATTTTATTCTATAGGAATGTTTTTCTTGCCTTCATTTTCTTTCGTCTTTCCTCTCACAATTTTACTGTTGGTTAACAGAATAGAAAGTAACAGAGCACGAATAACATTCTGCTTTATCATGGTCTCTTCATACTCAGAAACAGAGTATCTCGCGTATCAGATTTTGAATTATTAACGTTTTTACCCCCAACGTCGATAAGGGTCGACAACTTGTTCACATTTCCAAGTCAGTTTACTTGGGTGAACATTCCAAATATTAGAGATACATCATGTTTTTCTTCACAATGATAAATGAGAGATTCTTGCAGACTTCAGAGTAAACGTCTAGGTTAATGCTTAAAGTCGCAAACGAAGGAGGAAGTTTGCCATGCGGCTATGATGTGACTTCTTTAAGGCAGAGTTTCTGAGTTTCTGAGCACTAGATTTAAAAGGTCACGTTATTAATATAGGAGAGTTTTCATTCATGGCGAAATAAAATATCTTGCTCCATGAATAAGACGTTCAAACGCTTTGTTGACATTGTTGCAATAACTATATTTTTGACATGTTTATGCTCTCTACAATGTTTGTTACGATGAATGAAGTTCTAAATACACTTAACTAAACTAAACTAAACTAAATTATTCCTTCTGGAAATGGTATTATAAAAGTTAACTTACCTCATTGTAGAAGAAGATTAACATTTAATTGTAAGTGAAAGAACTAATAGCTTTTGTATCTGCAACTAAGATGAAGGAAGAGAAATCTACGTGCTTTCTGTGATTAGAGGTATATAACAAAGAAATTAAGTTTTTATTTCAAAATATGTCTTCCTTTCCTCCCTTCTAGTGTTGAAATTCATGGTTTTAAGAAGACATAAGATATAACTCAACGTATGCTCGCACCATTGGTTTGGTAACTGGTGACTTTTGAGAGGTAAAAGCCATCCGCGGTGACTCATACGGTTGAATTGGGGCGCAGGTCCTATAAGTGTATGGCACTTAGAGATGTGGTTTCGAATCCCGCATAAGGCATGGATGTTTGCTAATTACAATTTATCTTCATCGCCTCGAATAGCATGATTGCAATAATAGAGACGTAAAGCAAACAGAATGATCATCATCCTGAGAGGTAAATATGTCAGTCACTGTTTAGTTTAACTGATAACGAAGACTATCTCAACATTCTACTGCAACATGACATATTCTGCTCCAATATGTCATCCACAGAAATCTTGTTTAAATTCCAGCCTCGATTTGAAGCGTTGGTTAAAATCACCCAATATTGTCTCATTGGTCCACTTTTACTTTTGTTATCTCACGAGGTTCGAAAATGGCGGAACATGAGTGTAAAATCGGAATAACAAATAAGAACCTCCCTTCGCATGTTAAACGCAGCTTGTGACGTGGGCGGAATTGCATCAACCGCCGTGTATGCGTGGAAGAATGTCCTATAGGACACTTTCTCTTTTGTGTATTCAACGACAACACATTTATCGACAACACATCTTTCAGAGAAGGACAACACTCTAGAATTTGTTGTTTTTGAGGTGTACTCCTGAAACTTGTAACTACTGATGTTTAACATTACATTTTAAAACGTATTCTTCGTACACTGCATGATATAAAAGAGGCCGTATCACCAATAATTTGAAATCGCTCGAAGTCTTAATTGTTATTCCTTCTGACAAAGGTATGAAAAGTACGGAAGAGGGCGCTGTTTTAAAATGAATTCAACAAACGATTCAAGTTTAATTTTATGGAGTTTTCTTCTTGGCTTGTGTAAGTAAGCATTTCAACGGGTTAAGATGGAAATCATCTTCAGACAAAGATTCGGAAGAACATGTTTTGTTGCCATTGAAAGCTTTGTCTTGGTTTGAAAACATCTATTGCTTCGATTTATCAAAAGATGTTCGAATTAATTTGTTTTTTGAAAGGATAAAGGGGGTTAAAAATTTACATTTTTTGTACGGCCAGCTTTCTTACCACGATATAAGAAGTCAGAAGTAAAGAAATGTTATAAAACGTGATTACATTAAAAAATACTTTTTGCTGATAACAAAGTACTGTACTGTATTAAAGCAGACTACCTTCCAAAGGGTTAATATTCCTTGTAAATCTTTCAGTTTTCAACCTTATGTAAATAAATACTTAATTTGTTAGATATAGTATATCATAATATCGTCCATCATTTACTCATCGTATATTTGTTTGGGTTGTGTGAATGCTCACTACCCTCAATACAGCCAACGGACAGTGACTGTAGCCATCCAGTGCAGAAGAAGAGCAGGCGCACCAATTCCTCTGTTCAGAGAGATAAATACTCTTGGTTCGAGTCCAAGAAGGTTGTATAATATTATCCGAGTGATATTAAATAGTGTTGTAATTGTTTATTACTCAATATTAATTCAATTTGTATTATAACGATTGTGCTGTAAGTATTGAACTAGTTAAACTGTGTTCTCTGTTCTCTCTGTCTGTCGGCGAGTAAGCTATAACTAGGCTCTTAGTTCTATTCCACAGTTTTTATGATAAATATATGTTTTTATTTTCATTTATTTCATTTCAATTTCAATTTATTTTATGAAATAATATAATCATATATAAGTATTTATATTAAGAGTTTAGTGTTTGGAAAACTTTTAATTTGGAAACGTTTTCTATATGTCATATTACTGTTGGCGTTATCAATTTCAAAAAGTTTGTTTTTCATACAATTATTTCATAATTATTGAAGCAAAATGTTTCAAATATCAGCTTTATTACACATTGTGTATGCTTTAGTTAATAACCAATGAAGGGGCATTTACGTTTGAGGAAAACTCCGCACAACATTCGTCTCACAACATTATATTTCGAGGAAGTAGCGTTTGATTTACGTAATAAATGAGTTTTTTTTTCAGAAAAATCGTTTATGCGATAAATTACGATTACAAGAATTTTAAATTCCTTTTGAATAGTCATATATACTTGAATTTATTATGCAGTCTCCCTCTGAAACGTTGCTATATTAGAAATGCAATTTTCATTTTAGTCCCTGGAATTTATATTTAAATCTTTATTGCTTTTCCTTTCTCTTGAGCAGAGGTCGGCAACAAAATAAACGACTGGCTGGAAACAGACCCGAGCAACCTTATTTAAAAACTTATTTCAGAACATTTTATTCCGAGTTTTTATTTTTTGCAATTCCGCGAGGAGTTATAACTTTCCTTGCTACAAGTCTCTAATGACAGGTATGACGTGCATTCGTTCATCTTAGTTCCATGCAGATATTTCTCTTCCAACACTCAGCGAGTTTAAATCTTCCTCTAGCCGCATTCAGTCGACGTAAGCCCTGTATTATATACATCTCAGTTTATTCCAATTATATACACACTTGGATTACAAAATATAAATATATTTTGGTTTGAAACATGCTTGAATTATCTAGTGTTTAATTTTCATATGAATTTTCAGTTTATTAAGTAACGTAAAAATATATCGAACGTCTTTTAACAATTTCCTTAAAAAAAAAACGAACACGAATTTTATTTCTTGGACACGTAAATGTCCTCCCCTTATCCCTGATATTGAATAGAACTAATGCCAACATGATTACGCCTTCCTTTCAAATCAATTCATATTCAACGAAGGGACATGGGTTCAAATCTAACGTAATAGGTGGATATTTGTAATTGTCCTCATTTTATGCCTTGCCTTAAAATACACTGACTCATGTAACAAACATTGTTATCCTTACATAGAGTTGATCACGGTCCTCTACATCTTCAGTGACAATAATGCACAACAATGAAAAGTGAACCTTAAAATAACTTATAAAACTGCTTTTTTTTTGTTGTGCATTATTGGCATTGATGATTAAGAGGACCGTATTAAGAAACTCGATCTAAGGGTCCTAGATCAAGTATGAAAATGGTCTATTTCATAACACAAATCAAATAAAATTCACACTTTGAATTGAGACTTACAAGACTATATTTGCTTACATTCATTATGAATTTAAATTGATACTAAAAATAGCTTTATTTGAAACCTAAATAATTATATATCCAACACTCAACAATAAACCCTACTATTCACAGTTTTATTTGTTTTAAACCACAACATGTCAACTGAAGTAACATGCAAACAGGTTGGCTGTTTATATGGACAGGTTACATCAACGAACTTCACCCCACCCCCCCTTCTCGTTGTCACTGACAACGAAAATATCAATATAAGGGATAACATCACAAGTTGTCAAAGTTTTCCCTCTATGCCAAAGCAGAGCCAGAGGTGATCTTCTTTACTTGGCGTTATCGGCTGTTCGTGCCGGCATTAAGTGGATCACGGGTGTTATTTTCGCGTCGTATTAAATTGTCACTTCACGTTTACTCCACCTATCGTTGCGTAAATACACATGTTGCCCCGATAACACTTCGCAGTGTCAGTTATCTGTATCTCCACTCGACATCTTTATGACGACACAACTAACTTGCACACTTTTATAACGTTTGAAAAAAATCTCTCTATTTGAGTGGTTATTTTATATTACAGACGTTTTCTTGACTAAGTATATTATTTTGTTTAGTTATTGACTTAGTAACGTGCAGCTGCACCCAAAAGAGCTTAAGTAACCATTTATATATATTATATATTTTTTAACAAAATGATTAATAATATCTTTACAAACATGTATAATAGAAACACTTGGGTAAAAAAAACTTCAACACTAAAATAGAAGATAATCGAAAATAGTTACATTTGCACGCTGAGTTGTTTCTTGCAGAAAACGTTTATTAAGGAAAACTTGCTGCAATTTATATGTATACCTTATGTTCTCTGCACAATATTCAAAGCACTTTACCTATGAAAGTTTACTCAATGTATTTGTTATGTATGGGTACACAATACATGTGACCTAATTCAGTCCCGGACTTTTAAAGAACAAAACTACATAAATTTGAAAGTATTTGAACCTGGCAATTGCATCACGTGAATACATATATATACATGACACGTGGGTAAACTTTCAGGTGCTGTATAATTAATTGAGCTACCTGGTTGTGTGTATTTCTACCATGTTGAAATGAGTTAAGTAAATCGATTTTTTTAGACGTGCACTCGCATAGATAAGTAAATCAACGGATTGAGTGTACATGTCTTTACTCTAAGAACTCCCCTGTACTAATTTTCTTATTTGCTTGGCTCAATCTAATGTACAGACATACAGGCAAAATACTTCGATGAGAAATAGCGATCAGTAACTATATTGGATAAAAGATGAATAAGTATGCCGGTATGCGTGTGTTTTAACTTTGATTCACACATACCGTACACAACGATGTCGACAATGTATTACTCTGAGAAAATAGGTGTATTTAATCTTTAGAAATAGTTTTTAGGGCTATACATCTTTTTGTCGATTTAGTTTACAATACTCGCATATTAATTCGTTCCACTGCAACCTTGAGAATTCTGACGTCATAGACGAGTTAGCCATTGGCCAACCGAATGTCAGTGTTTGAGAAAGCTGCCCGCTGATTGGTTCAGACTCACTCATCTATGACGTCATTATTCACATATGTTCTGTGGAACACTGTATCACGTATGGTATAACTATTCTCATTCCGAACTCTCATTGAATTATGCCAAGAATGTTCTGGTTTCATGAAGGTTTTTTTTTAACGGGAATCAATAGATTTGTGGGTTCTTTCGTACCTACATAGAGGTGGTATTCCGCTTAGAAGAGCAAACTAGCCTCATTAGTCACACCGATGTTTCGGGGATTTTCCCAATACCTATACACTGGCAAAAATATCACTCCTGTTTCAGGTAGACGTTAGCAACTATGGACGAACAATATTAAAGCTGTATGCTCAGCTTCAAATTGGAACACCAGATATATTATCGTTCTTAAAATTTTTTAAAATATTTATAAAGTAAACTAAAATATCATTCCGTGGAGAAATTAGTGCCCTTTCTTAAAATGTGTATCTGTTTCATTCAATACATATTTCTGTTTTTCAAAAGATCTTATTAACTTGTGTAATTTCTGGGGAAAAAGTCGAAACACCCCACTGGTTCATCGTATTCTATAGTTAAAGTAAGTGGAGCAGATGGTAGATCTATAACTATGCCGAATCTGGTTATGCCACGATTAAAACAAACAGTAGACAATCGTAGTTGAATTCATTATTTCTATAAAAATCACGGGTAAAAGTCAAGTCTGGTATCAAAGCCTCATTTGCGCTGCTTGCGACGCCTATCCATGAATATTGAATATTCCCGAACCTGTTCAGACGTTCTCGGAGGGAGACCAAACGATTGGCTTAGTTTCCTCAGCGCTCGGCGACGTCAAGTGTGATCCCACCATTACGACGGCGAACACCGAGGTGCTTCATAGATTAATGGATCAAGTGACGTATTTCCCGTGAAAAATATTCCACAGAACGCATTGCCTTCTCGACTCGACACAAGAATATGCATGCATACCTTCAACGACGGCGCATAGATATTTTAATGAGAATGATGTTGGAAAGGACGAAAACAGTTCATTGACTGGCAACCTTGTACATAGCACCAACAGAATATATGAATTAGTTTATCAAAATGATGAGAATCGTATCGATAATAATCTCAAAGTGAGTTCTGGGGTCTTCTCTTCCGAAGAGATTATTTTCAACTTTTTTTACTCATTGTATATAATTATGTATTGTCTTTTCGAATTGCCGAACCTTTATGCTTTTTTGTCTTAATTTTATGTTAAAATGTTAAAAGTTATCCACTTAGGAAATTTTATGAAGAATGTATGTAATCCTGCTTGTTTATAATTCAATAAATTGTGTTTCTCCATTGAGTTCTGGGGGTACCAAAAATATATCGGTGAACCAGAGGAAAGCTTACAGAGAAACTGTCTGGTTTGTCAATATTTAATAGACTAGGCCCAAAGCGGTGGGCCCATGTGCGGTGCGCTTGTTCGAGATAGCATATGCTGGCCGGTACTAGGCCTACGCGGTTGAGACAAACAGCCCCTGGCCTCTCTGGCTGTACCTCGGCCATTGCTTTACAGTTACACACTACAAACAAAGCATCAACCCACATAGCAATGCATGTTATTGTAAAGGTCAATTCAGTATTTAGTTGGACTAGAACTTTCGCTACAATGTAAAGTTTAGCCGTGCGGTAGGCGTTCAAATCAAAGTCACCAAGTATATGCAAACTCCAAATAAATTACCGAATTTGAAGGTCAACGTAGACAATTAACCAATCAGCATGTGCACCACATTCGCAAGCTTTGTAAATTTTTTTGACGGAAACTTTCTCAATTATTATTGTAATAATGAACGTCATAAAAAATAACGTACACAAGTTTTAACTTTTAAGTTAGCGTCTGAATGGACATTGTAGTTAGCGGAATACGCAGCTGAGCGCTACTTTAAATTGAGCAATGTATTCTTGTTGGTCAGATACAAGTACAATCATTTTATATTCAAGCAATCAGTGGAAGCTCTGACTCAAAGTAGAGAGCCAATTAATTACGTATCGTATCACGGACTCAACACAAACCTGAACCCACTGTTCTTTCTGCAAAAAAATAAATACAAAGATTCGTTGTGAACATGAAAAAAAGTCGGATTTTTCTTTTTACTTTCTGCTTCGGGTATGCATTTCATCACATTTTAATTGGTGTTTCCAAGGGATATAAAGACACGTCTATGTCTGGGGCGCGAGCGATAGAAGACTTTCTTATTCACTGCTCGTGTCAAGGTTGAGTGACATTGAGTCTTCACTTTATGCGTCTTTATTACGCTTTATATTTTTAGAAACATTGAACAATTAAGTCCCGTGATAGAAAAATGTACCTCTTCTTCAACAACAGCAACATCTGCGTGGCTTCATCGAAGATTGCAATGAGACTGTGCAGCAAGATACGGGTTTTTATCATTTGATGGACCATGAAGAAATTGCAGAAACAATTAGTGTTCATAATACATTTATGTAATTTACCTGATTATACTTAAGTCTAAGTATAGAAGCTAAAATTCGTTTTACCTCGGGCACGCACCCAGGGCCGAATTAAGACCGTTGACGCCCATTGGCTAAAAAGTAGATACGCCTTCCCCCCCCCTTCACGTCATGATTTAGAAAATACTCCGAAACAAACGTTTAGTTAGGACTTTTGGTGGCGGATTCAAATCCGCGACCTCCCGAGTGAAAGTATTGTTTGATACCACTGCGCTGAGCCATCTCTATCGGCAGCAACACTCTACGCACACAATCAGTGCGTGTGCGCAGAATGTATTATTAACTCCCCAAAACAAAACAAACGGTTCCAAAATGTTGAATATAAATGCTCACTAATTAATCATTATGAACCGAGGAACAAAAATTGAGCGGTGCAATAAAAACAGCAAACAACAAGAAACGGTGAATTATGGGACACAATACAATGGACGGGAACAAAAACAAGACAAAACTGTAGATATATTTGGTAGCTGGGATACTGGAATGTAAGTCTTCTTTACCGAACGAAGAAGATAATATTATTTGGACACGGTATAAAGAGTATAGTCTCATTTTTAAAACCGCACAAAAGTTCAACGTTTTAATTATATCTCAAGGATGCTACAAGAAATCGAACATCTGAGGGCATAACGCACTGTGTAGTGGTTTGTAAGCCCTACAGAATGAATGCTAAGTATCTAACATTATTATCAATATGGTTGATATTTGTATTGAATTATACTAATTATGGATTAAATAACTCAAATCACTACCACATGCTTATAAGAATATTTTATATATTTATCATTCAGGCTGTAGGGATAACCAAAACCACAATACGCTATGCCCTCAGTTTTTCAATTTCGAGTAGTATAAATGAATTAGTAGTATTTCTTAGCGTCTCACATCTTGGCAAACGATGGTGATCGGGATTATATCGACATCGACATCGACAACGACAACGACAACGACAACGACAACGACAACGACAACGACAACGACAACGACAACGACAACGACAACGACGACAACGACAGAGCCAATATTGCCTGGCTGACTGTGTAGTTGATGTAATAGTAATTATAGCGACTGGTTCTAAGGAAATCACCTTCAGATGCAGCGCAAAACCTCTGCTTGGAAACTTGGATATTTATTCACCCGAATGAAATAAACATTTGATCCCGCAAAAGAGAATCTGGTTCCCCTTTATTATTGTCTCGCGTAATAGAATCCTCGCTGCGATGGGTCGTATGCGAGGGATCGATAAGGATCGAAACCAAGGCAGCGGTGTAATTGATATCGGGAATCTGAGCACGGGAAGAGCGCGCCGGCAAATCTGCGATTAAATTTTCATATATCCCGTGGTTCCTTCGCAAATTACTCTAGAGAATACGGGAAGACTGTGAAGCGGTTAGCACTCGGCTCTCGGCTTCATCACCAAGTAATGCATACTTAAGTGATTCTATAACACTTTCTATACACAGAGGAAATATTGATGCTGTTACTAAAACAGTCGGGAGCATAATATTTATACGGATGAATTACGTGTGTGCAATAACCAATCAGCAATAATTGACAATGATTAAATGGCGGGTTTATTGACAGTTCGCTTTGAGATGATGACAGTAATTGTCAAGTTTGAAACATTTTTTAAAATTTTCTTTTTATAAACTATAGTGTGTATAAATTATAATGTGTGTATGAGGCGCAGTGAAATAAAATGCCTAGGAAAAGGTACAATTTTACAATTTTTTTTTCAAATTATTAACGCGTAATTAAAGTGTACAACATCAATACAATATTCTTCATTGTGGACTGTTAACGTGATGTTTTAATAAATCTAATTATGTTATAATAAATTTGTAAACAACACAATGAATGCATATTCCGGTCGAGGTGGATCCCTCGTCGTGATGATCGGTGTTTCAAAGAAAGGCTCTCGTGCATATCTTTATAGTAATACTTGCTCATTCATCATGGTCTTTAGTTCACATTTCTCAACTTTCCTGTCTGCCTCTTTTCTCATTCTCATTGATGCCGGCCCTATTTACGACCTGAACGCCCACACACCTATCACGACCACCACCCTCTCACATCCCAACCCCCTAATTGGACTCGCCTTATGACGACCTCAGCGATATGTAATGAATCGGATTCGCCCGACGTAATTGTCGAGTACGTGGTTAAACAACAAATAATAATAATAATAATAATAAAAATTTTTGAACTAAGAAGAATGAAGACTTCAAGAAGTTCTCCATCCCGATGGTGGTTTTCGTGGTTTCCACCGTACAAAGAGCGAATGCTGGGATGAGTACAAATCGGCCACGACCGTACATAGCATCCACAGTTCGGTTTGGAAAAAATAATGTGGACAATGATATATTAAGTAGTATAGCCAAATGTGGGCATTTGAGAAGCAGAAGAAGAAGAAGAAGATATATTAAGTAGTTCTAAGTAGATTTTAATAAGGTAAACACATGGAAATACTTGACATTTGTGTCCGTACAACATGTTTATGCCGGTTTTGACCGAGTTTGTATGTATTGCAACAATAAAATAATAATAATAATAATAATAATAATAATAATAATAATAATAATAATAACAATAATAATAATAATAATAATCATCATCATAAGAATAATAATAATAAAAACAATAATAATAATAAAAATAATAATAATAATAATAATAATAATAATAATAATCATCATCATAAGATTCATAATAATAAAAACAATAGTAATAATAATAATAATAATAATAATAATAATAATAATAATAATAATAAAAAAAATAATAATAATAATAATAATAATAATAATAATAATAATAATGATAAAAAAATACTAATAATAGTAATAATAATAATAATAATGAGAAGAAGAAGAATAATAATAAAAATAATAATAATACAAATGTTGATGTCACCCTTGCCACCTTGCGGACAACAATGTATTAACAAGTTCTGGTGTAAATAAAATAATAAATGCATATTATATTGTTTGCTTCTTCAAATGCATGTATTTTAAATTTCTTATACATATAAACGACTGCAAGGAATTTTGAAATCATTACAAACAAACACACCAAGAGAAATAGAAGCAGCTTGAAAACGAAAGCCCAGCTTGATGATAAATACCAACGATGAAAGATATGCAAAACATTTAATAATGGAGGGACAACCGAAGAAGCGCGTCATGCATTCTCTGCCGCTGCGGTTGCGGTTGCTCGGAATAGAAGTCACGCTAGAAAGAAAAGAGCGACTAAACAACAGTGAAGTAAATGGACACAGGAAATGAAGGGAAATGTGATGAGCCGCCCCCGAACGTACATATGAACCAGCGTACGTGAAGGGAAGCAACAACTATTTGGTTTAGTTCAGTTGGGTTGGGTTGCTAGTGAGTTGATTTCAGTTCCCAATTCAGACAAGCTTAAGCGGGTGTTACACGGAGAAGTAAAAAAAGTAAAAAGCAGAAAGTGAAGAGTAGAGATAGCGTGTAGCTTACGGGACTTTTCACTTTCACTTTTCACTTGTTCAACATTGTCCTACTTTGGAGAGAACTTCTCACTTTTGTTCTTTTCCCGTGAGCTACACGCTATCTCTACTCTTCACTTTCTGCTTTTTACTTTTCTTACTTCTCCGTGTAACACCCGCTTAAGAGTTTCATTACTTCTAGAAGATGTCTTTTTCATTATTAACGACACGTAAATGATGCCGTTGAGGTCGCTACATTACGAGTTAAGACTAAAGATAACGCGAATTGTGTCCTAATGGAATTGAGGTCAGTGTACGTACTCGAACTAATTCGGTAAACCATAAACAATAAATAAATACACATTTTCTGATTACTACTTTAATTTTCATACATACACCCGAGGGAGTTAACAAAATGAGATTAAAGGGGGGGAATGAGATTGAAGGGGAGGGGGGGAGGAATATTATAAATGCAAGTGGCTTTAAGATATGCGATCTTTGCTAATGCGCTCTTAATTGACAAATCATTTTTTCATGGGCAAACCTTAATTTCATATCTAGATAGAAATATAAATGAAAGTACACTCATTTAGTGATTTAATATAAGAAAGCATGTACACATTATTAGTTTGAGTAGCATTGGGTCAAAAATTATACATCGTTTAAAAAAATATTTATTTTACAAACTTTTTCCAACGAATCAATAATTAACGTTTAGTAGAATATTTTAACTGCGAAGCGATCCGTCAAGATGAGCTTAGCGGGTGATTAATGAGTGATACTTGTGAAGCGGGCGGGATAGTCACGGTGTCTCACCACCCACAGCAGCACTTGTAGTCAAATAACAGACAGAGAGAAGCTACCTTCTTCGAGCCTTCCATAGCACTTCAACCGACAGCGGTCATCAACTTACATTCTGACCTAATCCAATGACCTTTTTAACTTCGGGTTTTGAATGGGAATCGGCTAAGAAGCTAAATCTTCATTGGCTGAGTAATATAATTCTTCCCCTATTTCTAACATTGACGTTCCATCCATGATGGTATTTCCCCTTTAACAATGGTGGTCAGTAGCCCAAGCCCGCTGCCCGACAAATTGGCCTCCCAGCGGATTACAGGGAACTTGCATCCAACCATCCTTCTCTCCTGAGCCTCTTTGGACTTTCTTTTAACACTAACGCGTAGCTATGGGCTACACCCTAGAAAATTCCATCCCCTTGATGGCCAAGCCAGAGTAATTCAATTTGGAGTAAACATACTTGAAAATGGAAGGAGTTGTCGGGTGTATATACGCTATGCACGTCTGTCGACGTCCACGACTTTTATACTGACTGCCTATACTTTGTTAACACGTTTCATTTAGTTTTAAGGTTTATCGTCACCACGCTAAAAAAAAAAAAAACTCGGACAATAAATATACGCATACGTACACACAAGCAAGCAGGGGTGTGTGTGCATACGTTTAACTTCGTACCCACGCGTCACCCCAGAGAACAGCTGTGTAAAAGTAAATACATTTGGGTAATAAAACATTATAGGTGGGGTAGTAAACTTCTCAATAGATACAGAAACCTGTGGAAATAGGTCAGAAGTAAAACACGTATTTCACATTAACTTCATTCTCGTGGTTATGGCCGACTAACTTTATTCGCACCCGTATGATCACTGATACACAAAGCTTTTATGAGTTTACGGGATTTTCCAGACTACACAGTTGAATCATCTGTTGGTTTTGGTACCCGGATTCTGGTACGTGGGTCTGTTTTGGCAGCACGATTATTGTGAGTTACCCCTCGTACAGCGATTTCTTGGTTTAAAAATGCATGAGAAAATAACGCAAAAAAATGAAAATAATATAAGGCCCGGATGCGCGGATGACCGCTAGGTTAGGGAACTCCGTAATCGTCAAGAAGTGTGTTTCACGTATGGAACGTACAATAAAACAATCCCATCCCCAACTATCTCTGCCGCCGGGCCTAAGAATCAAGTGAATGTTTATTTTAAAAAATCGAGCAATGTTTCAATAGTAAAATTTGCTGTGTAAAACAAATTATTCTCGTCCTGCTTTTGATTCACACATGTAATTGGCTCTACCGAACACATTTTAATAGGTGGCTTGAAAAGGGTTATTTATTTTCTGAGGTGGTAGTTAAGTATAAGTATACTTTCTATACGTGCTTGAATTAAAAGTTGAGACACATGTACTTGCGTACTTGACTCGCAAACTCGCACACTTGAAAACTTTATACACATACAGAGCTTTAAAAGTACTGAAGTTCGTTCAGCCAGTAGTGAGTTACTTACAAACTTAATATATTATTATCTTGGAAGAAACATATGGGATTGAGTAACCAAGAAAGTCGTTGACAACAATATGCACGATCTTATAACTAATAAATATATGATAAATCGGATCCTTTTCGGAGGCCTTCAGGGCCTTAGTCAACTATACTATTGACTATTGAGGTTTTCTGGGTACGAATCTAAAGAAGGAGAAAACAATGTCGTGCACACACGCCTACAGTAGACGACATAAGTAAATCAAGCGTAGGACAAAACACGTACGTTTATACTGTAAAAAAAAACTCTTCGGCTCTCATTCTTTGTTCGAATAAATAAATAAAAATAAATACATTCACATTTAGAGTCTACCCACTCAGTAACTAAACTGATTTGCAGTGGGGGACTTTAATTTAAAGTGACTAAACCAACCCTGTAAGCTTCTTCGAACACCATCGACGAGTGAGCGATAACCAATCATAGATCGATATTTCAAATACGAAACATATGAATCAGTGATTGGACAGTGCGGACAAATGCCAGAATCAACAAGGCCGATTCAGAACAGCTTTGAATTTATTGAGTACTTCGTTGCTACGACGGCTCCAAAGTCACCGTTTATTTGCTCCTAAAAAGTGTAAAATGTTAAAAGTGTAAAGTGCAAAAAGTTACTAATCGTTATTTCTCATCAACGTGTGTTGCCTGATAATTCGTAAATAAGAACGAGCCAGACAGTAAAAGACTTAACTAACTCAATATTGTTATTTGTGCGTGCTGATGTACGCATATTAAATACACTTAATTAAACATCCCCTAAACTGTTGGCCATGCTTTCATCCTTCCGAGATCCCACGGCCACAATCTGCTATAAAAGTACTTCGTGCAAGTGTAAGCTAGGGCGTAGATATTTCTTGCCTTAATGAGCCTAATCTTAAATTTTCTTGAGCGCTATCGTATATTGGGCTGAATGAGTACTCTTAGTAGCTTGTTGGTGCGGGCTGAGATACGCACGGGGGGGGGGGCTAAGTTTGGGGATTATATGCCTAGTCTTATAGGGATGGAATATCTTTGGGCTAAAGCCTGTTTTAATCAATGAAGAAACCAACGAAGTGAAACATATTTTGTGAATACTGTTATTCAGTTTCGTTGCTGCTTATGCCGACATTACACGACTCAATACTTTCGTCAAACTTATTGAATTCAAGAACAAAAGCAAATTAAAAACAGTGTGTTAAAAAACTATGTAGCTTCTATTAATTGATTCTTTTTTGTCCTTGAGTTCAATAAGTTTGACGAAAGTATTGAACCGTGTAATGTGGGTATAAGTATAGCGATAGTACATATTAGATCTTAGATCTCCTTATACTGTACTGCCAACCATTTCTATCATGTAATATTATTCTTCGTCTTGGTTCACATTCAATCCTGTAGCGTAAGAAACATAATAGAGAAATAAGGTCATGTAAAATTGACAGTAGAAATAACACTTGATATTTTTTGCTGCAAGCTTAACACGGTTTTCTACTAATAGTTTGGACGTTGAAGTGAAGTGCTGTCAGTTGTTACTGTCAGTACAGATTGCAATCGCGTTGATAATCTAGATTCTAGATTGCATTGCTGTTTTATAATTGTAAAAGATAGACTGTACGTATATCTTTCTATTTTATTCACAGGACTTGCAATTGTTGTTAATAATGAAATGTAAAGGTTTATTTGACAGTCATTGCACGCATAGCTTGTCCACGGTGTAGTCCATGCGTAATTTGGCAACGCTGTCTGTAGTCCATGCGTAATTTGACAACGCTGTCTGTAGTTCACGCATAGCTTGTCCACGGTGTAGTCCATGCGTAATTTGGCAACGCTGTCTGTAGTCCATGCGTAATTTGACAACGCTGTCTGTAGTGCACGCATAGCTTGTCCACGGTGATGCGTAATTTGGCAACGCTGTATATGTGCGCGTTCCATTTTTCAAACCACTTTTAAAATCGAAATTGTGGATAAATACCGCAGCTAGATATTACCAGTTTCTACAGATAACGAGACAAAATATATAACAAACAAATTGAGTTTGAATAAAATACGATAATGTCATACTTATTACTTTGTTTCAAATCTGCAGCGACTTTAAAAGTTATTTTAAAGATACGAATAGAAAAATCAATTCCTCACGCTTTTTGAAATGAGTCAAAATGAGTCACTGCAAGGGAAACAATCTTTTCAACAAATCATTTAATGAATCATCATTTTCATAAGAACATGGACATTATAGTGGTCTGATGTTTAAAACCGTTTCTACCTGGTATGTTTGAGTCCTGGATTCTTGCAGCAGCCCGGCTGACCGGTACAACCATATTTTACCTCCCTCACAGAATTACACCGTATTCGTTACATGACGAGAGCAATATTTGTTCAGCAAACTGTTGGTTTAGGAGCTCAAGGGAAGGAAATGTTTTAAATTGAACGACTCATTTAAATTTTTTAGCAAATTTGTCGCACTCGTTCCCCATTTAATCCACGGGCGAAGAGATTTCCGCCCCAGTTCACGTTTTAGTGCATTTATCGACCGTCAAATTAATGTTGTTGAGCTCGGGCGGGAGGAAAGGGTGGACTGGGGGCCGAGGTTCGCGAGGGGCAGAGGGGGTGTCAAGTTTGTTGACGTAGTAAAACGTGTTAGGAATTCTCGTTTCAGTTCAGACCTTGCCTTTCCTTTATTCAATACATTAAGTCCGATGATAGACTACCGACGCACCTTTGAAACTTACTCCTTATGGCGTTGTTCCCGTCTAACACGGAAGGAATTAGATTTCTGTCGGTCTCAAACATGAACATTATTTACTCGACGCCTGTTCATTCTCATTTTCCTATAATGTAAGCTGTATTGCTTTTGCCTTGGGCGAATTGGAAATTAACTTATTAGACACCTGTCTCAAAAACAGTTACTTGATCCACTTGGTTAACCTTATCGTTATTATGTTACATTAAATATTATTTACGTTGTAAAAGAGATTGTTTAGATGCAATCAAAATTACAACCAAATATAAATTGTTCGTTACAATGAGGGTGACTCCAATAGGTGACATAAAAAGAGAAGTATAGTATATATATCCATAAATAATTAATAATAATTTTATTTTTTCCACCGTTATGAATTGTTATCTGAGGCGTTTGCTTCGTTAAACCTGCACGGCACTAACATATATTAAAACAGATTAGATAATTTGACTAGGAATTGGTTATTAAGAGTAATGATGTTTGTTGACACTAAAATTAAAATGTATTACTTCGCGTAGATTTGAAATACAAATTCCCATTACGCCCCCAACCCTCCAACGCGGCCAATTGACCGCAGCCAACTATACGCTGGCGTTATACTCATAGTTATGTAAGAGATGAGTTTTGTGAGTTTTTATGCATTTTCATTTTAAGAAGTCAAGAGGCGGTATTATGTCTAAAAATGGAAATCACCGGCATGAAAGCTTTTAACACAGAACAGAGGGGGGTGGGTGGGGGTGGGGGCGTCGAAGACGTCAAAGGAACGCCTACATCTGCTTCTGCTTAAACGAGTTTGATTTGCATTTGGTATCCTAGGCAACCTCTTTCCAGGAATTAAAAATAAATTTAGTGAAACTTATTTTTTTACTTCAAAGACGTATTTTGCCTTTTATCGCCATAAAGAAACAAAAGAAAAATATAAGTGAAAGAGAAACATTAATGATCATCTACTAATTGAGATTGTTAAAATGAAAAGCAACGTCGCACGTGGATTTTTTTAATTGTTTCTTCAATACAGAAATACTTGTTATATACCAGTCTATCAACCTCGTTTTTTGTAAGAGCTCTCAAATCAAACGCGCTCGCCGCTCTTTATTAAATCATCCTTAATAACATCGCTCGTGTATAACCATCCTCAAGCGCACAGTACATGGAAAACATAGCTAGAGAACTCAATGTAATTAAAATCTGTTCCATAAAAAAACAACCTGTTTGTAATATCGCCTTAACTGAGCGATGAAGGGAGTGCAAATAATAATTACTGATGATATTAAGAGCTTTTAATTGATTTAGTCAATGCGTGCACGCGCACCTACGCGTAGGCCTACTCTAATAAAAATAAAACCATCTGAGAACTCATTTCTACTCTTTGAGTTTTTATTTGTATTCTTTTTTATTGCAACGAAATCCTCAATTAACGGAAAGTCAATTTATCAGAATGGGTGACACGAACCTTACATATGAACACAAAGGTTAAATGCGGATAGCAGTAGATTTTTCCCACACACACGGATATTATAAGTGTATTTATTTATTTATGTATTTATTAGCCAATGGGCACTCCATCATTTTATACCATTGGCTTGACTATTGAAACATTAAATAAACAATATATAACTTGAATTAAATGTAAAAATGCAGATCTGCAATAAAATTGCGTTGTCGGGTAAGGAATTATCACATAAATATAAGTTAACAAAATAGTGCATGTCAACTAAAACTACAACCAAAAGCAAAAGCAAATAAGAAATAAGTGACAGAGAGAATCATAGAATGTGGAGAGAATGAAGTGCAAAAAGAATGGGGACTGGATGTGATGTCCATGAGAGCCAGGAAGAGGGTTGTTTAATAAGGAAGGCGGGTAAAGATGGAGCGTCTCTCAATTTTGGATTCAACAGTTTTGATTATAATGTTGTTCATTTGTTAAATGTGTTTATCTGTAATGTAATTCCCAAGAGTAACAATAACGCTGTTGGTTGTTTGCGTGGGAGATGATGAAGATATGTAATGGGGGGTCGAAGCCCACGTCTGTACGTAGGTTGGGGTGGACACGTGTGGGCGTTGTTTTCAATATTTCTATACCTGCTTCGCTCCGTTGAGAGACAGTGGGTGTATAGAGTATCTTAGTGTGACGTCACGATTCCCGTGTCAACCAATGACGAACCGCATTTGTGCATCCAAACAATCATGACAGTCGACAGTTGACAGATAGTTTGGTTTTTGCAAACATTGTAGCGAGGGTTATCCGTTCAGATATTACGTTTACCTTAACACGAAACAGTGAAAAAGAAGTTAAGTAAATTGATAAGTCAAGTATTGTTATGATACAATTACTACTTTAAATAATAACTTCGTTTCTCAGAAAGTTGTTTGGAGTCAAATAGCTCATCCGCCATTTAATCTGACGTCATCACTGATACAGTCTAAAATTTGGCATCGATTGTTTCGACAATGGATGTTCGCGCACCGCTGTACGGGATTTGTATAACAAAACAACAAGAGCACATGGATGATTAACGTATACCGCCATTCAGTTTTTGCAGTTGCATTCTTGTTGTAATACAAATAATCGCAAAATGGCTGCCCGATGACACCAAAACGGAGCAATCACTGGCTTTTAGTTGGTTAGCAGTTTTTTTGCGATTATTCCACAATTATGCAGCGATTGTGGAGTGGGGGGAGGGAGGAGGATAAACTATTGGACTTACCGGCTATATAGGACACAGTTCCTGCTAAGGGTGGATTTTTTCAGTTCACATTTATTTGGATCACAGAATCCGTGTAAATGTGTATTAAAGAACACACCCAAGATCAAAGTTACATTTTTGTAATATCCTATATATTTAATTACCTATCGTGATATAATCAGTTCTACAGTAGTTTTGAACTTGGAAAGTAACGGTTTCGAATACTGTCACCGGCAATCCTGCAAAACGGTCAGCTATGTCCGGAATCGAATCTAAATCTCTCGAAATAAACCCGGCGCGTAACAGAATAGTCACCATAATCCATCTATCCATTTTTAAATTAGTAGCAATTTCTCAATTATTGATTTCCACAATTATGACCTAAAAACTCAATAGCTGACCTAGCTGAAGGTGAAATCGGTGTATGTTTTTCTGCGATAAATATAAAAACACAGTTTGGCTGCCGTAAAAGCACATACTTTATAGTGACCTATCTTGAAATGGTTCAATTAGCTGCACTCAAGATTTAAGTCCAGTTCCTTGACAAAACACCGATGCTCGTGTGAGCGCTATAACTTCATTTATACCCCAAGCATTGATATATCTGACCTATTTGTCAATTATAAGTTAAAATTAGCCCATGCACTTTATCTCTGCAAATACGCGGCGTCGCGCAATTTGCATAGGTTAAACCCCCATGTGTGCAGCCTATGTTGTCAGCCACCACCAGGGATTCATTAGATTCCACTCGAATATAATGCAACACAATTTCCATGACAGTGTGTGACACTTGTAATTGCACAAATGCGATTACTGAACGCTATGATACGAACAAATACAAGCACACGTCACAAGCAAATGAAATGCAATTATTAAAGTTGTACATCCCGCTTATTGTCATGAAAAGCGGAGAGGCGCGATTCTCAACAGTTGGTATGACTGAGACGCTTCACGTGTCAAATGGAGATGGAAGTGAATTATCTTTCAATTCCACCAGCTACGAATACACAATGTACAAGTGTGTAATAACTATGAGCTGAGAAACAAACTTGAGTATATTCAGTGAAGTTCTACGAATATTTCTAAAACTTTCAACTTACTATGTTTCACGCGAGCCGAGTCCGTACCGAATCGTACGAACTCGGACGTCTATCTTTATAATATATTGTTTATATTGTACTAGAAGTATACTTTACAGCAGTCAGAAAGTAAATATTATTCTATCTTATCATTCTTATATTACTTCTAGTACAATATATTTATAAATATTATAAGATAGACGTCCGAGTTCGTACGATTCGGTACGGACACGGGTCGCGTTGTAAACGTAGTAGAACAATACAAGGTGCCGATGACTCATCGTTTTAGCACATTCCCTTCAAGTCTGTGACGTAAGCTAGTCCACTTGTTCAGTAGGGTAGTGTCGGATACCCCTGTTTAGCGCATCGGTTCTGTTGGACTTTTATCCGTTTTAGGCTTAGTGTCCATCGCCAGACATGGCGTTCTAAGCTACTTTACTTTGCTCACCCTAATAGTTCTTATCACCCACCCGGAAAGCTGAGTTCTTGAATGACCCGCTATCTGTTCGCAGGGCGCGAGTGCAGCCGCAGTGCTTTATCTCTCATATCATGAGGAGCTGTTATTTTCTAAGAGTCAAATTTCTCGAACACGTGTATACTATTGAAAAATGCTTTGAATGAAATTACATAAATATCGTTTTTAAATTTCTTCTCTGTCACAAAAAGAATGTGACACGAGTGAAATAAAATGTAGACATTTGAATCGTACGACCTGTGAATGATGGATAGCTTCGTTGAAAGATAATTCAAATGCTGTTGATGTATAACACAGTGACTGTAATTATTAATGTGATTATAAATATTGGATATATGTATGGAGGCCAATACATGTGTAATTATTGTACCACAGAATGGAATCAAAAGTAAATGGTTAATTTGAAAGGAGCTAGGTTCAAAAGTATCTCTTCTCGCAAATTAAAGTTTATCTGATCAACTCTCCCCAACTTTCTTCCGCTTCTCAAGTGCTGACATACGTCCCTACGAACCAGTTCCTCTGCCATAGACAGTGCTCGGTCGGAATAAAATGAGGTTAAGTTGACGCCGATGCGCTCAAAGAGTTAAGGCTCGTCTACGTCTAGTCAGTTAGAATTTGTTGACTAGGTTGCTGCCACACACACAACTGTAGAATTAAGGAATTTTGACTTAGATTAGGCACTTTATGGAGCTCTTTGACAAATGTATTTTATGATAGTTATTGTATGATAGTTTTGTACAAGCGGGAGACACTTATGTACATATTTATGTAATTTTAATTTGCCAACTTGACTTTTATAGTGATTTTTTATTTGGTTTGAATTGTTTAGTATAGTTCCCTTCATCGCGTGGACAAGTCTTTGTTATAATATATGAATGCATATGTGTTTTGTACGTTCTTTACGGCTAAAACTATTTCAGTAAGAATGAATGTTTACGAATCACATTAGTACGGTGCTTAAAACAATGCTGCGAATAACGAATCATTATTATTAGAACAAATTTAAGCATTTTTCTGGGTTTGTACTAACGAAGGTAAATATCCAGAAAAATAACTTTGGAGACGAAACAGGGAGGAAAGTATATATTCCTTATTAATTTCAGAAAACGGTTTTAAAAAATGTAATTCCTTTACTGAAATCCTGCCCCCTCCCCCTCTCTCTATAACAATTAGCATTGTTATCAAGGTGCATTTCCTTTAAATTAAAAGAAAATTACAGAGACTGCCGTTATGATTGGTATCAACTCCAATGCTTCATATATTCACGTTCGAAAACAGTTGCTTTGTCCCTTCCGGCAAATTTCTATTCATACAAGGGACTAATTAGAAAGAGTGCTCCCTGCTAAAAATGGCAACTTAATTAACTTTAATGAAGCCAACACGAAAAGATAATCTTGCGTCATTCACAATTTTAAGCATCGTAGTAATGAACGGTGAGGGCATCTAGGCCTACGTCTCTATACCTCGTTTTGATTCTATTTCACTGTTAATGAGTGTGTATAGTATTTCGGACAAAAGCAATGTTGGTATATCCTTTTTTTTAATCTTTACACTTGTGTGCTCAAATACAATCAAGTGATTGTGTTGCGTTGCGCACAATCGCATGAGTGGAACTCATATTATGGGGGAATATACCACTCAAACAGTGATCAGTTGTCTGCTACGAACTGTCTTGTATCAACCAAATGCCATTTTTAAATCCAATGTGGAGATATTAATAGTAAATTAAAATCACTATTATCCACTCATACAATAAAATGTACATCAACACTGTAAACCAAGGAAATAATTAATATAATAAAACATAATTTCGGTCAACCATTCCAATTGCAAAACCGATTAACGGGCTCCTCTGTAGTTTCGAATTAAACGACGGTTCATTCCAGGTTGTGACATGGCTGACCACTTATTCGTGGCAAGAAGTGTGAAATGTTTGAACTAAAACTGTCTGACCTACTGGCTAACGATGATGGCGGTCGCGGTGGCCATTAAAAATCCCTGACTGAAATCAGAGAGAGATTCTAATACTCCGGCCACACTGTGCTCCGGCTAGGTAACATCCACCTCTGTACTGGGGGAAGGGAGAGGGGGGAGGGGGGGGGGGGGGGAGTTACATCCCTCATGATACCAAATCAAGTGACGGAGCCTTTATAGTATTGTTCGTAGTTCACACTATAAATGTAGGTTGAGTTTAATTGGTAATTGGGGTTGGCGTCGCCAGCCATGCAGGGCAGTGTGGTCGACCACTGAGGGGTGGGGGTGCTATAGATCTGCCCCTCTCCGTCCAACCATGGGATGAGGCGCCCACGGGGGCACAGCGAAACATGCGCCCCGGTAAGGGAAGCGATCCTGCGCCCCTCATTAGCAAAATTGATTTGTTAACAAGATCGTAAAGGCTTGTGTGACATGATATGTTATGGGGAGTACATCTAGAGGGTTGATGCTAACATGTCAGCACTGGGCAGGACACGCTGGGTATTTCGTATTTCGTGTCACCAAGGGACACTTTTTAATTTCCTGTGTTTGTAAAGGGGCTTGGTTGTTGGTTTATTGGTCCTTCGAAACGAGTAAACATACATCAGTTTTATAATGTGTTGGTTACGAAATAAGTCCATTTTTATTTCACTCATTTTAGGTGGGGAAGGAATATACGTATGTGTATATATATATATATATATATATATATATATATATATATATATATATATATATATATATATATATATATATATATTGCAATCAAATCGTTATAAATGTATGATGTTATATACATGGGTTAACTAAAATAATGTTACATAATCGCTCGCTTATAACTTGACGTTGCTCGCAAAGCGAAGGAGCCGCCCACCCATTGAAAAATCTTTTATATAAAAAAAAAAAAAAAAAAATCACATTTAGAGTCTACCCACTCAGTAACGAAACTGATTTTCAGTGGAGGACTTTAATTTAAAGCGACTAAACCAACCCTGTAGGCTCCGAACACCATCGATGAGTGAGCGATAACCAATCAAAGATCGATATTTCAAAATCTTGGCAACGCCCTGTGAACATGTTCGTAAGATGGCGGTTTTTCTTCACCACTCGTCGTCTCGATTAACAACGTTGCCAAATCATCATCTCAGCCGCGTAGCCACACTATGGCGACAATATTGGATATTTGACAGCGTTGTGCGCACTATCTAGATTCTCTTTCCACCGCGAATAGATCAAATGAAGACAGTCAAAGCCTCAATGCTAATATTAAGCAAAGCCTGATGGTTTGCTGAATACAATATGCGCTGAAGCTTTATAGAGATAAATCTTTAGTAGTTCAAGACTGAATGGATTTGATTCCTTCCACCGCCAACGGAAATAGGTTGATTCAATATCTGCTTCTCAGTCAAAAGGAAAATTATGCGAGTGAATCCTTATAACAGTAGTTCTATTAAGAACACGTAAAATAGTTTGCTTTTAGTCATACCTCAAAGGTAGCTCACAACAGTGGAACCAACTTTTTTTGTAAAACTAATTTAGATCACGCAGAAGGTTTGTAATATTGTAATTTATGGGTTCAAAATTGTGTTAACATAATTGATATATTCAGCAGAATGTTGAAGCCTTCTCTTTTGTACCAACGAAATTTAACAGATTAACAAATATATGTCAACACACAATGCGTGATACTCATTTTACATTACGATATTGGGCCATGTTTGTGGGAAACAACAGGAAACATTGGTTATTCGTATACTTTAACATATTCCTAACTAGGCTACTCCGACAAGTCGAGATTCACGTGAAGAGAGCCACGTATACAGATATGCGGGCATGCAATCTGCAACAGTTATTCCTCACAAGATATTTATTTTAATTAGAAATGCTCTGTGCATGTTGCTATCGTGATTGTAATAAAGGAAATACGGCAGATAACATGCAATAACTATTAATAACGGTAGAAATAGATTGTCAGAAGATTTGCTAAAAGGGCGTAAAAATGCGCCATGGCTTCAGGCGAAGTGAGATAAGCAAGACAGATCATTTCTTATAAAGTGGTAAGTGTTATACATTCATGGCCATAGTGAAGCTCATATCATGAGAATGGTTTCTTTCCCAGAGTGCTTATAAGAATATTACAACACAAATAACATTTAAATCTTGAAGCTGAAACTGCAAGATACATCCATTAGAAGTTCGATGTAAGTAGAACTTATTTGTTTACTATTTCACATAAACAACTACCAATGGCAAATGAATGTTTGTCCAACTAATCAAAAACCCACCCAAACACATGGTATGCCTGCATCAGAGTAATACTGCTATTTTGTTTATGAGATATGGTGGGTTTCACGTTTAAGCCTTCTCTGAAAGAATCTTGAAAATACTTTTTTTCATTAAATTTTTGTTGCAAAAAAACGGCCAAACTATCTGAAATACTCTCACAAATAATGGAAACAAGTAAAACTTTCCGATACAAAAACGCAAGTATGATGCCGAATTGGTGGGCCCGATTGACCAAAGACACAATTGATCAGCTGGGCTGAAATGGATTTCTTATTTCAGTTTTTCGGTCAGAACAAAATGCACAAACACGCACACACGCACGTTCGTGAGTTTTGATGCTAAAACTAATCATTGTGAGAAATTGAGAGGAATAAAGGGACGATTGTTAGTGAAGAGAATCTCATACAAAAGTTATACTGTGTGTTTGGTGTTTCTTCGTGCGTAAGCCATCTATGTGTTTATCACATTTCGATCAGGCCTTGATTTTGGTTTTTATTTATTTAATGTCTATTCTGTTCCGTTGTACACTGATTACCCAAGGGAGGAAAATAAATACAATATCATTCTATATACAATGAAGGTATGCATGACAAACAATTCACATGACAAATGAAAAATTAAGATAAAAAACAACCAAAACAAAAGGACTATTTCAAGAGAGCTGAAGGAAATACATGAAGTACTCACAAGTGAAAAAAGAAAGAACGAAAGTAATAATCACAAAAGAGGACACAAAAGTAGAGAGAAATGGAAAAAAACAAATTATGAAAAGGAAACATCAACCTGTGACACACATTAAGCCTACAATGTATTGTGATTTGCCTTTGTTTTCAATCTGTACCAAGCGGACGACTACATCTACGAATGTGTGAAGAACGTCGGAATCTATTGATTTTATCTGAATCAGCGTGCATCACACGGACAGTAGATAAGGATCTGAGGGCGGTATGCGACTACACGTTGGTTAAACTAGGCTAGCTTGAAAGTTATCGGTGCAGTTTGAGTCGACCCACGGCCACGGTCAAAGTTAATGACGTCATGAGAGCAGCCAACGAGGTGCGACATTGTATTTTACCAACATTGCATTATAAACTAACAAGAACATAAATGTATAATCTGGGTTGGCTTATTACGACGGTAAATTCACAAGAAGCTCTTGGCACCATCAATTGTTCTATGCACTCCTCGCAGCGCCTATCTTGCAATTACGTGTTTGTAACTAACTACTCTGGCCACGCCGTAAGAAGCAAGGTGTCCCCTAAAATTCTGAGAAGAGACGGTCGCTCCACACAGTCTATTTGAATGGTATTCACCACGGGATTTCCCGATACCTGCATTGTTATTGTCCACTGCATTGACTGCACCAACCGTGAATGGAATGCGACCCCACCACGTCTGACAACAGGCGCGCGATATCATCGTAACAATACCTTAGGCAAGAAAACGGGATGCAACAAGATTTAGGTTGGTAGTTGTCACACGCGTCGCTATCCTACTATCCTATTATATAATCCGTGACGACAACACCTTCAAGTTAATTTGACGGGACTATATTTACATCTCACGCGCGCTCACAAACCACCCCCCCTTCCCCTCCCCCCCCGACGATCATCAAGGAATTTCAATTCGGTAACATATTTATGAGACTGAATAACAATAATTGACTATTCGTTGACAGACAATGTAGAGGGTCAGACAAAATCTCTGATCTGTTTGTTCACGCGTACGACGGAGGAGATAAGGTTGGTTTGAAGATGCCGGCTGCCACTAACACCAAGAAAATCTCGACTACTCACAAAAGTTAGATCGCATATAATATATTGGTTAGCTGATTCTACTATATAACTTTATATCACTTAGCCGGAAGCAAACTGCTAACTGCTTGACGTACCACACTCGAGTTTACATAAACACGGCCAAACTTTACCTCAAGAAACTTGAAGATACTCCAGTGTTACATACACAACAAAAACAATATTTCAATAAGTCAGTTGATAGGAATCAGTTCCCTCCGGCTTTAGCGGGTAGATTGTTATTATATCCCACTTAGCCAAAACCAACGTCTCTATATGAATAAACAAGCATATTATTCAATGCATATTATTAGAAGTTGAAGTGGATAGCAGATTGAGTTTTTGTTTGCAGGACTGACAACTCTCGCCGTACGATGCGCACAACTATCGTCATAGGATTCCAAATGATGTTTAAATAATGAAGAAACTTGTGAACTTTCATGTTTTTAATTTAGGAAACAATTCTACACATTCATATCACTACCTACGGTGGCTGACTATAAGTTCCCGTTCTTTTATCCAGCATTAGAAATTTCAAAGTGTCAAGGAATATATTCGCAGTCCATTCTACCCTACCTAGTGTCTGGAGGTTGAGAAAATATTGAACTCATTCTTGAACATGTACGGTATGCGATATTAGTAAATCAAAGATAGGTGAAAACATGTTAGTGTATTAACTCTTCTGCATTAATTTATTATCCAATATGGTTACTGATCATTTTATCAACGTACCATGTCCATTGATTTTAAAATAATATTGAACCAAAACTTATAGATTGAGTGCAGCATAGTTGTGAAGGTGTTCTGTCCGACCCATGATTTACTTATGTGGGCGAGTATACACGGGTCAAGTATGGGACCCACACAATTGGACTATTTATATTTTACCTATTTCAAGTAATTACTATGAACTACAGAGCATGCAAATAGTTAACTTGAGACAACTATCTGGTTATGTAACGAGATTTAAAGTGGCCCTTCACGATGTGACATTACTACTATGTTATAATATTATGTAGGTATAACTAATTAAAGAGGGTTATAATATATTGGAATAATTGAGTACAATAATGGCGCTGTGCAGAATGAGACCAGCTCAGCAGTCATTTTCACTAATTAGTAGTACTAAGGTCACGCTCAGTGTGGCGCTTGATAAGGGAGCACGTGATACCCGAGAAATTGCACCCAATTGCTCGGAAATTTCCATATTCGTGAGTGGAAGGAAATTTATGATTAGCCCCTACTCCATTTTTTATATGGTGCCTGTTCTTTAGTTGGGCCGGGAAGGAGGGGGTAAGGGAGAGGGTAACAATTTCGTGTAACTGTTAAACCACCTGACCTTGATTGATGAGTCGATAGACAAGTTCGTGCATTTTTGTGAGGGGACCTTTTTTATGACTGCAAAGTAACATCCGGATGGATTACATGTAGGCTGGGGGCGTTACTTTAGTGTCTGGCCGCCACAAAACAACGTTGTGAAAGTATAAGGTACACACTTCTGACTAACATCTGAGTAAATGTGTGATCGTTTCTAGAGTTATAGGTGCCATTTTGACAGACATTGAAATATTGTATACATTATTGCAATCAAGTAAAAGTCCATGAGTACTAAAAATATAATCAACTAATGTTGTTTAAGATTCATTATATGAATTATTTGTTCTGAGATAACTAAAACGTTATTCAGATTGTGTAGAATGATATTAAGTAAAAAGTAAAATGGATAATTATTACAATGTTTTTTTCGTTTTATTTTTTTTGCTCTAATATGTATGGAGCAGTTCATTTAACTGACGCTGTAGAATCTATAGCAAAATCAAGAAGTGCAGTAATCCGTTACATCACTCATCGTCAGCATCTCTAATTTCAGTAACACCAGTATACTCATCACAAGAGCATCATTATGTTTTACATGTTTTTAACTTACGTTTTTACATAGTTCACCCACCTAAAATGAGGAAGACTTCATTATTTGTGCAACAGTACAACTTAATTAAAGTTTGTGGCAAGCACCATCTGTGCTCTGTGTCATCACTAGTGCATACAATTGGTTTTGCATGACCCAAATATCTTCTAATTGTGTTATCTGTAAGCTGTCGTCCGCATGACTATGTCTTGAACCTAGAATATACAGAATTGGTATAACATTTTCCGAAATGCAACCGCTAAACTGTCTGTTCACTCACAAGAACTGATTTTCGTTTGAGTACATTTCGTACAAATTGTACAACGGGAGCCCGTTATTGTTGTAAGAGTGGATGAAAGCTTCCCAAAATATTCACTCTTTTTGCTGTCAACCACTTGCCAGTTTAGGTTGGTGTAAATAACTATGTTGATGTGGCTGTTTTCACGTTTTGACAGAAACACGGTACGGGCGGTGTCGGAGCTTTATCCGCCATCATTTATGAATCACCCACTCGTATTTTTGGTCCCCTAACATTAATATTTTAACAAAATAATAAAGCAGAAAACATCGTTTTGGTATAATGACGAACAAGTACATTAGATTAAATGCGCGCGCCATATAATATGAAGTAAACTATAGGGAAACACTCTACGAGACGCGTTGACAAGTGAGTACCTGGCCTTACTTAGCTCGACTATGCATCCGGACCAAGGTCGTGAGTAGAGAATCTGTAATAAGTTGCTATGGAACTGTTTTGTTTCCCTTTATATTTTCTACAAGTATCCAAGCATATGAGAGGTGCAGGGCAGCGATTTCATATTGTCCTAAATACAGCGCAGAAAACACCCAGTGTGGCTCGTTCTTCGATTTATATCTACAATGCTGTAACTAAGTAACTTCGTGATCGATGTTGCCACAAAACTAATGGCGTCCAATCGAAATCTCCGTTCGACCGCTATCGCGAGACATACAAACATACACATCAAAAAACGAGTACCATAAAAGTCGAATGGGAACGCTCGCTTTGTCCGTTGATAATGATAAACGTTGACATTGCAGTAATCAGTTTATAATGCTCGTACACGTGGTTGACACTTATTGACAGTATAAATGCAGTTTCGATGTACGTCGATCGATAGGTTTACTGGCGTTTGAAAGTTCAAGTTTACACACAAATGAAAATGTGGTAGTGAGTGTAAAAGCCTATAAGTATAAGGTAAATTATTAATTGTTAAATAAGTGCATATTTCTGTCTTCGTACTGAAGAGATTGCAGTAAGCCATATAAAGGGCGATTTACAATCAAAATATGACTTGCAATAAAAACAGTGAAATAATGAAATAACAATCAACTTGTTCACAATCAACAACTAGTTGCTTATTTCAGTAGTTAACAGAAGCGCTATCATTGTGTATTTACTACAACAACAGCAAAATATCCGGTACCACTGTTTTTGTTTTCATTCACGTAGTAGACCTTCCCATGTGGCTCTTCTGCCGTCTGATTGGTTCGCCATAAGATGCATCATGCAAAATTGAAATAAGAAATGGAATTGATTCATTTCTTGTGACGATTTCAATCCACTGTGACGGATATGAACCACCGCGTTGTTATTATATATTCCAATTTGCTTAAACCTCATTACATTCAACTAAATCAACCCTTACTTCATTTGTGAACCGTTCTTTAGAAGATGCCGGTAGAAAATATCGTGGAGGTATAGTGGTTTGTATCTCCTTTCCGTTATCAACAAGCAAACACTAACCACTCAAAATAAGCTATATACATATTAATACTAGTGAGACATCACACGAACAAAAAAAAAAAAAAAACACCAGAAATTCTAAACGCGAAACATTTTTAACAACTTGTATAGTGAGTGCCCTTCTCCCTACCAACAATGTGTTTTTTTGTTCTCTCTACTCTCGAATTCATTTTCCAGTGATGAAGTCTAGATTCGGTGACATTTCCCCGAGCAGTTCGCCGGGTCGTCCCGTGGGAGTGGGACTCGCCGGAAGCTCCCAGGATGCATTGCGCACTCACAACCCAAACAGTGGGAGGGACGGGAAACGAACTCCTACCCCACCCTTGGACGTGGTATCACGTGATACCACGTTAACGAGCTTCTACGCTACCTTTACACGGACGTGATGGATACTCATTAAAATACATTGCTTGATTAACGCTTGGATGCAGAATTGTCGGAATACCATTGACGGAGCTGTTAGCGTCTTCGTTCTAGCCAAGATTACGACTGGAGGCGGCGACACGTGACGTACAACAACATATATGATGTTATCACAACTGGGTCGAAGAAGAACTGGGTCATGGATTCATAAGAGATTCGAAGTGTTTTCTGGTCTTAACTCTAAGACCGGACTTACTTTGGACCTCTCGTGGAACCAGCCCCAGTACTCATTCCTGGGCGGAAAAAATACCTAATAAACATTTTAAAAATGATTTTTGTCATGTAATATTATTTTATACTTTTTAGTCTTAAAGAATCTTGCAATCAAATATGTGCTCACTGGACGTGTCCGAATTTAGAAGACTGCATACTTGTGTACTTGTACTTGTTAACTTCACGGCTACATGGAGAATGACTCACCGCACGGGGTTGTACTGAATACTTACAAGTGGAGCGTGTTGACATTCTAGCTGCATAGAAACATATCCGATGCTTTCGTCACAGATAATAGAGTCCCGAACAACCAGCGGTTATTCCGATACCTGCATCTGGTTGGCCCATCCTCACTAGCTGTGACTTATTTCCCATATGAAGCTAATTGTTTCATTCATTAATTATGATGGATTAATTAATTGATTAATTAGTGAATCTGATAATTGATTCATATATTGTCATTTAGAAAATACGACTGTTTTAAAACTTTCAGCTCGATTCGACGTTGGAAAGTGGGTGAAATATCGATTCCCATATAAAACTTTGATTCATTATGATGAATTAATTGTCTATTTAGTAAATATGACAATTGATTCATGTATTGTCATTAAGAATACGTATGTGCGAAAAATTTCAACTCGATCGGACATTTAGAAATATGTGAAATATCGATTATAAGATTCCGTCCAGACAAACAAACAAACACATCAAGCTAATATAAGCGTTGTAGGCCTAATAAATAAAATAAAAAGATACAAACATAAAATTGAACTCTATAGCAAATTTATCTCTCATTACTTCAATGGAATTCAGAATTGTATTTCGCACTGCGAATATGATAGTCGTCTGAGCACGTTAACTCAAAACTTGGTAAGAGAACGTTTTGCAGCCAGTTGAGTTAAAAGCAAAATAAAAACAAGAAAAGTGTTTGCATTTTTTATGTTCACGTTGAATTTAAAAATGCATTTAGACTGTTTTTAACACGCTCTCTACCTATTATACGTTTCTAGCGCTATTTAGCTTCAACTGCGATGCAGACCACATCCAAGCGGATTATTATTACATTCCACATAATGGGTACAATGGTAATCGTGTACGGGCATTAGTCTGCATAAAGATGTACTTGTGTAGCTACAGGAGAATGGTTTACTCGTAATGGAGAGAAGACATTAACTAGGTCAGTGTGTGTTGTGATATATCAGTGAATGTACGACAAATATGGCGACAAATTAAATTTTGTTGGAAGGTTATTTCTAAATTTTAAAGACATATAATGTATCTTTATAATATGTATTATCTTCCTCTTTTTATTATCTTCTTCTATTTTCTGGAATATATTACATATTCCAGAAAATTAGTATCAATGTATTGGGAATTCCTATTGTGAAGATTGTAATTTTAAAATTTAAAATTTGAATTCGGTAGCTAAAATCATTTTAAAATAGGTGTCTCAGGTGAATATTTTTACGAGTTAAATATAACATGTTGACAGAATACAAACACAACATGGTCCAGTCATACACAGAATATTTGTTTTGCGTTTCAGAGTGACATTCCTCGTTAGTTTTTATGTTTACAGTGTCCACCGTGCGTGATTAGCTCACCGCTTCATGTTGATATTTGTGAAAAGTAAACGAGGCAACCGGCTATAAATCTTCGTGTGCCCACCTGAGCATATCAGATGGGAGAATCTCAGTGACATGAGTCCACACAGCTGATTTCCTACTCAAACAGATTTCATTATAGTTTTGTTTTTTATATTTTCCACAGCTTTAACTTTTTAACAAAACTTTGTTTCAAAATCTAATTTTAAACTCCCCCTATTTAATTAACATTTCATAAATATTCCTCTCACAATGGATTTTACATTTTCTCGGTTCAATTCGCTTGACTTTTCCAGGCGTAATTAGAGTTCCATTCAGACAAAGTAATCCGCCCTTCCCCTTCCCCTCTCCGCCCCTCTCCTCGTTTCCCCTCAAGCTTCATCTCGACGTACTCTTGCAAACTGGACTCAACAATGTAATTGCCAACACATAATGAGTTAGAGTTTTCACGGTTTTAATTGTAGACTGCCGAGTCGTACACTGCCGAATATTGCTGCATCATACTCTGCACTGCTGGACCACACAATGCCAAATATGACATGCCTATACGTGGAAAGCTGCATTACTGCTTCGAACCCTGCCGAATATTGTCTGCCCCTGGACCTACGGACATCTGCACTGTCGCATCATTCACTGCCGAATACGACTTCCCTACGTATTTCCCTATACATTGTTTTTGTGAACGGACTAACAGTTATCGTATTTTATCTTTACCAGAATTATTCATACAAGTCGTCGCATTGTATAAAAAAAATCTAAGTTAACCACTTCACTAAAGTCCAATTAATAAAATGGCAAGAAAAATACACTAAACCAATATTCAAATAGTAAGATTTGATAGGGAGAGAATGATAATTATGGAAAGTAAAAGGGCAATTTCTACATCGAAAATTAAAAAAATTACAGCAATTAAAAAGAATCGTAGTTGTGAATAATGATTATCATATTTGAAATATGATATTATGTACACGAAAGATCTAGAACAAAATTTACAATCTTGCCGTTTTTATATATCGCTTCTGTTGTGTGATAACAAGTAACAACATTTCTAAAACCCCTTTAATTAGAACAACGGTTACCGAGACTTCATACTGTGCTGCATGGAAGGAAATGTTCATTTATTCTTTCAAGTTCTAGCATTAATTTCTTTACTATTGAAATTGGTATTGAAAATAAATCACGAGTTTTTTTTGAAGGTTGGTAAACGACGTAAATAGTCATCCAAAAAATGATAATTGGAAAGGAAAATAGAATGTCTAATCAAATTAAATAATGGTCTAAAATATAGGTTTTACAAATATTGAAATCTGTCTTTAATTTCCTTGCTTTTCATTAAACGTCGAAAGCTAATGAAAATCCCCATCTTTGTGACTGAATATGCAGTCATCGGTTATATCAAAACACCTTGAGATCCGTTTGAATTATTGTTGCAGATTCACAGCTTAGAGGATAACGTTTAGTTTAGTTCTTACAGTTACAGAGTAAAGAGACGGTGAAGGGTCCTCTTTTCTCGTTGAAAGCATTTTATGGGTCAGAAGTATAGAGTAACGTAAACCTTTTAGCTTCAACTCAGCACGAAGTTTCTCTCATCATCTTTGTATACTGTAGTTACATTTTAGAAATGCGCAATGGTTGTGATACATTTGACTTTAAAAACCTAAGGGACGATATGCACAGAAACCTATTGCATGTTAAGTACAGGATTTGTTGCTTTGGAATTGTTTTATTAAATGTTATTTTCCATGTGAAGAACAAACTCCATAGCAACCATAAACAAATCATATACTTAACAAAAGCACGGGCATCCGTATAGTTTGTTAAAACTTAAAACTATTATTTGTTTGTTAAAATCAATACACATGAGAAAGTACACACAACACCAAAACATTTGTGACTGAGCGGACCTGTATCATTTTTTTAATTTTTGTATTTACTTATTTAAATGTACACATAAAGCAATTTATGCAATTCGACGTGAAAATTATTCATGACTGACTATTTCTTTCATCCAAGCCCACTAGTTCTCTGCTAATACCCATTCGAACGGTTTAGTCCAATCCGGCCGTTAGACCTCAATTCGATTTGAAAACTGTGGTATCGAATTTGTCCTTTCACTATATAGTTTCAACTGAGTTTAGGCAGCGCGGTGGGAGTAGCCAAAGCGTACGGATCACGTTGTGGTATAGGTGACGATGTGGTTGGAGTATCTAGTGAAACCGCGAAACAAGGTCTTTGGAAGGCGGTTTGTTTACATTGCACAGGGACTCGATCAATTCAACCTGACACCATTAGTGGCAGTGAAAACTGAGAAGTTCAAAGTGTGCGAAATACGCCATCTATCACAAGAATAAAATTATGCACGTGTGATGTACACAGTTGAGTTTCGATGTGCACATCTTTTTTAGAATTTAAAAACTATGTTTGTTTTTCTAATTCTCTTTACATTTGATAAAAGCCACACATTGATTTTACTGTCTTGAAAACACATACTTTATTTCAAAAGACCCTTCTTATCATAACAAAACCATGCAAGACACGCGTTTCCTAAACTTGGTAATTAAATTTGTGGATTTAAAAAAATCTGAACACCGACAAACTGGCAATGAACTATTTCAATTCAAAAATTATTTTGAAGTATTCCGCATATTATTATGATCTGACACTCACAACTAATTTCTTTATACTTGGTTATACTGTGTTTGAATTAATTTTAAAGAAGAACATAAAAAAAAACTATCAACACAAAACACTTCCATTTACTATACTGCAAGGGTGAGTTCCCGTGTAGGTCTTAGAAAAACATCTCAGTGGGGTATTCACCTGTAGAGTCAATAACCTACATGACACCACTTGTTGGGTGCTACTGCGCATGCGTGGTTGGTAGAACGCGGGATCGGATGTACTCAGAGGGGATGAATTCTTAAAGAGGGTATCAGGTGGAAGCCAAGGAAATGTTATAAAGCTCTTACGACGTCAAAATGAAAAAATACGTATGTGAAAGGAATCATTAACAGTTTGGTGGAAAATATTGAAGCAAGTACGGTTTTGTGTTGGCGTGGGAGTATACTGTAGCAAGGTGCTGGAGTACTTTAAATAATGGTCTGCTATTTCCAAACCGTCGATGCATCAAGTTGCCAGGCAGTCCTGAAAAGCGCCGGGAAACAACTCGGCAAATCGTTGTACCGAGTGAAAAAGCGGAGTTACACACTTACAGAAAAACAATATTTGTGCTTTTCTTTTCCGAGTCCTTTTAAATTGTTTCAACGCACAGTGTAAATGTGTTGAAACAATCTAATAAATCATGAATCAAAATATCATGAAGTCAAATTAACTCGTTAGAAATCAAAGCAATACCGGTAAAAATTAACTCATATTTTACTAAACACTTATTTTAGACTATTGTTATTATTTCTATGCTAGAAATTGTCACTTTCTCTCTCTAATCGATGTTCACATGTAAAGCTTTTGTATTAGTTTGTAATTTAAATCATCAGCTTGCCGCGCGGCAAGAGACATGCTAACCGGGCATTAGACAGTCACACTCGCAAAGCCCACGTATGTGTGTGAAACGGGTTAATAAACAGTACAGTAGTAGACCTGAAGACAACGGTTTAGCCGCGGTCGCTTAGCCGGTTCCCATTCAAACACCGAAGTTAAGCAACCTGGGGCTAATTCAGGAGGTGGATGGGTGACCACTCTCCTCTGAAACACTAGTTACCGTTAGTGAGGTTCGAAAGCTTGTGTAACAGCTTCGTTCTTCTCGTCAACTGCTCGGCAGTCCAGGTTAGTGGAGGAACCTATGACTGGTCAAAGTTGTCCTTTCGGATAGGACGTTAAGCCGATGGTCCCCTTGGTACTTTTCGACAGGAGTAGGCTACGTGCCGGTACCAGGCTTCCGCTCCTCCCTTCTTCATAATCATTCATCAATCATCCCTCATCAGGCTAAAGAGGGCATTGTGCCCTACACTGCCCTTAATTACAATAAAGTAAAGTAAAGTAGACCTGAGCCTAAGTAGTTACCTGATCGTGGTGTGTCTGGTTCCAGATTCGCGAGGGATCGCTCCGGTTCTATGGATGATTTAGGTCCAATGTACGTAGTCTGGTAGCTGGACTGTTTTCTGTGCACATGATGATTAACAACCAACTTCACTGTTGTTTCACTTAGAATGATTCTTGTCTGACTACTCGATATTGACTGACCGTTGTGGTCTTTCACCCCACTCGAAGTGGCTTGTCTCGTGGTCTGTGACTTGTGCAGCCAATGCATCATCGTTGATGCGTTTCAAGGACAAGTGACGTGCCAGTTACCGTCAAAGTCCAGAATGGGCATCCCCACATTTCGGCTGTTCTATTTTCTTGGGGGTATTTCGTTGAACACGTCATCGAATTTGTTCCGTTTTGGGAATGTTTATTCTCACGCAGTTTTGTGCTATGCGAAACGTTTTTAAGTTACAGATCAGGACAAAAACATGAAGCTACTTGCAAAATAATATAAAATATTGTGTTTTAAGAGTCAATTACATAAAATACAAATTTATAATTATTAGTAACTTAGCAAATTGTGTGTTCATAAACCAAAATGGAAAATAGAACACATTGAAATAACCTTCTGTTATGCTACAATGCGTATATTTAGATTCAATTGGAAAATCATTTTAAATAAACATTATCTTGCTTTTTGGCATTTCACAAATTCCTAAAACTTTATAACCGTGGTTATATTTTCTATTTGGTGTGTTTTTTTTTAATATATAAGTATCGGTGTATTTTTTGTGCATCCTTTCGTACTTTTCCACGTTTTATGTATGTTTACGTCCAAAGACCACGACGCAAACACTAAATACTGAAAATGATTGCACTGTGCATTGTGCAACCTTAATACCCCTCACCTCACAAACCCAAGAGTCGGACACACTCATGCTCATCGAATCACACCTATACATTCGCATATACAATCCCACATATGATTGTGCTACTACTAACTTATACTACCTATTATTTGCACTCTATTTGAAATTGTATATTATCTGTCATGAAAAAACAGAAAAGTGTTAAATAAGGAATAAGTAATTTACTACACATAGACAATATACATTAACCGTAATATCTCACTTTTGCAGTCACTCTCACATTGTACAAAATTTGCACTCGAGCTCACTAACGGATTCCAAACTCCTGATCTCACATTCTTGTATACGCACGCAGGCATTACCGCACGTAGGCTTACTCACGTATGTGTGGTTATCGGTATCCGCTTCACTGGTGTAGTTTCTGATCGTCGTCAATTGCCTCCATGACCACCAATACGCTCATGACCAATATACGCCTGGACAGGATCTAACGTATATTGGAACGACCTGTGACTCATTCATATGATCACAACCAGTGGCGCCGGAACAGGGGGAGCAGGGGGGGGGGGGCACAACCGAATGAGTTGCTGTCCTCATCGCGATACTGAAGGTGTCTCTATCGTTACAAACATGAATGCAGATTGATATCTGTATTGACAGCGCATGGCTGGCTTGCGGGAGAGATTATTGTCCAGACGTAAAGAACGTAATTAATATCAGTACAGACTTCAATCTAAGATATTTATAGTGTGTTGGAATATAATTAGATAACCGATATAGGTGGCTCAGCGGTAAGACGCGAGACTCTAATTTGGGAGGTCACCGGTTAGATTCCGGCCACCGGCAGTCCTAACCCAAGGATTTTTCCGAGATTTTCTTCAGTCGTAAAGGCGAATGCTGTGATTAAGTCTTACTAACAGCCCTCGGACATTTATTCCCAGCTATCCAAACATCCTAATAACCTAGTTAGTCACCTGAAGAGGGGCCAATTGGAAAAACTGGTGTGCACCCTATAACGGGTATTCCTACGAAAAATTAATTAATTGTAATAAGATAATTACAATAATAATAATAATAATAATATAGTATTATAATTAATAATAGTAATAAGATATTTTTGTGTACTGCTTTTGGGATTAGAGGTTGTTGCTTCATGTAGGTTAAATAAATAAATAACACTTTGCGTTTTAATGGGTATTTATTAATAGTAAACGTTTTTCATGTAATCATACAATACAATTATAATTACAGCCAGCACTAAAATGACACTTTTATTATGTACGTTTGTGGGAAATGACAAGGGGACGTTTATAAGACATAGCATTCTTTCAGTGAATCAATGTTTCAGTATTATTGAACAGTTTGTGTTGTTCACTAGTCGTTTCCGGCTACATTCTTTACGTAGTCCCTTCTTCGTTGAAAGTCTCCATTCAACCATAATGGGGTATTTCATAGAATTTCTTAAACACACGTATTATTATATTATAAAACAATGATAGCCTAGAGCAACGTACAACACATGAAGTATGTTCACGTCATTTTGCTGTCGAGACGTTCAAATATTAGTCTCTTAGTTACACCTTATTGAAAAATATAGAGAGAGCGGACATTTTGAATTTTAATGAACAAACAGCACATGTCTTCAGTATACGTATATATTAGGAAATAAAATATCCAAACGTTTCAACAGAATAATCTTTTAAGTTATAAAATAACCAAATTCAACAAAAAAAATACTTTTTATTTACACTTAAGACTAGATTGTTTTATTAAATATTTACATAATCATATTACTTTCTCAAACAATTAACACAAATGAGCTGCACGAGTTTTGTTTCGCACACTTTTTTTAAATCTTATTTTGGAGTCTTTTTCTCCGAGCCCTGTAATGTTGCAGCACATTCATCCAATGAGAGGTTAGTCACAAATATTCTTACACGTCACTCACTGACTTCCTTACAAAAACAGAACAAAGTAAAATCAATGTTTCTAATGGTAGGCCTACCATGTACCGTTGTAGTTGGAATTTACTCCCTACACACACGACACAGTCGATTTAGCTTTCAAAAAAACAATTCTCACTTTTACCTGTTCAAGAATAATCATCCATGTTTGAGAAAAAAATGATGAAAAATCACACAGTCTATAGATTTTCTACAAGTAATGCTGATTTGAACGACTAGTGCAGGAGAAATAAAGAGTTACCTACTGCACGTTAGTTAACTACTCGTCGCTAGTATGGATTTTCACTACTAACATGATTGAACAATTGAACGCCCTTTGTAGTTTTAAACCTATAAAATATATACAATTATTTTAACCTTACACACATTCGTTTAAATATTGTTACATCATCAAACATGCTTGACAACAATCCTAATTGGGATATTCATTTATTTTATCTAAGGAAAACTGCGAACAATGCCCGACCATCTAGTTGTTCTTTTGTTTTCTGAATCATCCTTTACAAGTTCGTATTGTTTTCAGACGAAGATACCGAGATTTGTTTTAGCATGGAATCAAATGAATTAGCTCCTTTGTCTTCAGAACAATGGTTCTGGTAAACGATCAAACTAGTATTTATATGCATGTTAATTGGGTGTACATTTTCCAGGTTTTATCGATATAACATGTGTGTTTTTGCAAGAGTATTGACATCTTACTTTAAGGTAAATAAGTCAAGACTTTGGAGCCCAAACAAGATGTCCGTCAAACACGTTTTCTAACGCAACAATGAATCACACGGGAGATAAGAGACAATCAACATCAACGCAAATCAACCAAATAGTATAACACAATCATCCAACCAGGTAACTCCATCATAGTCCTTAACAATAATTGTCGATAGAGAATTCATTGTTTTTTCACTTATATTTGAATTAAAAAGAGTCTTTAGCTTCAACGAGCCAGCTCGAGTAACACTCACATTTTGGATCACTGGATTCCTTACACTCACACACACAAAAAGACGGAGCCTTAAAAAGCTAGTTTATAACACTATGTTTACGAAGATCACGGATTTGACCTGTCCAAACTTACCCAAACTTTGTCAAAATTGAAAAGGTGAACGTACACGCAATAATAATTTTAAAAAAATCAAGACGATTATTAAACGTAGACCATCAAAATGAACTGTAAGTTAAGTGAGCTGAAAACAAACAAGGGTACACAAAATTGTCTACTATTGTTTTTACTTTTCGTTTTTAAGAATGTACCGGAGTAAACGTTTAATTTTTACCCATATTTTAATCCACACTGTGTCTTCTAAAATAAATATTACCTACATCCTGCGTTCACTAAAACTGACATGATTGGGCAAGTGAATGATACAAAATACGTATTAAGTGTAAGGAACACGGCGAACGTAGCACACATAGTCTGTCTTCCATTACAGTGACGTCACTGGCACCCGAGTGTGGCCGATGATGGCCGAGCGTAGCCGGCTCGTCTACGTGTCCTCGGTGAAGACATATTCGGCGACATTAAGGACGACGCCGATGCTAAGGACGGCCACTACTGTCGTCCGCCATGACATGCAGCAGCTGATACCAAGACCGGCCGACAGAGGACTCCACCAGCGCGCGGGGATGGGAGACGCAGAGTTCTTGCCACGTTGCATAGCAGCAGGATGCTCTCCTGAAATGTCCAAGCAGAACACATTTAAACCTTTTTAGGGAAACTAAAAGAACACCAGACATTGTACATTATTTGCTATCTCAAGGACGGATTATCATGACGTCACGGTCAACATGGCGGCTACATAGAGTACTTGTGGTAGTAGTAGTAGTATCTTTATTATTAGCATAAATGCTATTTTTCATTTACATAAGTACATAAATATACAAGAACAGACATAGTTACATTATTTTACATTTACATTCTTTAATCCAGGTCCAACATTCTCTTCTAAATTTATAACTATCCTTAATATCCCTTATGTTTTGTGGTACACGATTAAATATATTTATACCTCTTATAAAAATTGATTTTTCTCCAAATCCACTGTTTATTCTTTTTACAAAAATATTTGTTTTATTTCGTAGGTTATATTTTTGTATTTCAGAGTTCAAAATCAATTTCTTACTTAAGTAATTTGGTGCCTTTCCATGAGATATTTTATTTATGAGGCATAATGTATTTAGCAGTATTCGCTCCTTTATTGTTTGCCAACATAGTGCTTCACACATCTTGGTTATAGATGTTTCTCTGTTTACTCGCAGAATACTTCTCATAGCTTTGTTTTGAATTTTCTGAAGTATCTCTATCTCATTTTTATTTAACATAAATAGTATGGAACTGCAATAATCTATGATAGGAGCAACAATTGCTTGATAGATCTGGATTTTTGACTTTAGGGGCACATTATTATGTATGCGACAAAATAGTCCTACCTTTCTTGCCATTTTTTTGCAATGTAATTTCCGTGTGCTTTAAAATTTAAGTTTTCATCTAAAATTGCCCCTAAGTATTGTATATCATTAACAATTTCTACTCTTTCTTTGTCCAGTGTAATCCGAAGTTCTAATAATTCTTCTTTTATTTTATTTCTGATTTTATTTAAGCACAAAACCATTGCTTTGGTTTTCGAGACGTTTATTTTTAGCCTGTTAATTCGTAACCATTGTTCAATTAGTTTTAGATCATACTTTAGGTTATTTATTACTTCTTGTAATGTGGTTCCTGTACATACAATTAGTGCATCATCTGCATAAAGGAAGATTTTACAATATTTTAGTATGTTTCCAATGTCATTTATATAAATTATAAATAGTAAGGGACCCAACACAGTCCCTTGAGGGACTCCCTGAGTATTTTCTTTGTAATCTGATGAATTGTTTCCTATTTTTACCTTTTGTACTCTTGTCTTCAGATATGAGATTACCCATTGTAAAGCCTTACCTACTATTCCATATTTTTCTAGTTTTTTTATTAGAATAGATCGATCTATTGTCTCGAATGCTCTTTTTAAGTCAATTGATACTACAATACTAATTTTTTCTTGTTGCATGTTATTTTTCAATTCCTCAACTACATACTGAATTGCTGTTTCACAGTTATGCTGGTTTCTAAAACCTGATTGGCTTTCTGTAAGAATTCCATTTTCACTTATATATGTATTCAATTGCTCCTTAATGACATATTCTAAAATTTTCTCAGTCGTTTGCAGAATGTTTATTGGCCTAAAAAGTTCACCATCTATTGGTTTTACAGTTTTAGGTACTGGTGTTATGATACTTTTTTTTAAACACTCTGGCACTACTCCTATCGTAAGTGATTTATTTACAATATTTGTTAAATGTACTTTAATAATAGGAACTAGGACCTTTAGGACTTTTTCGGTAATGCCATCTTCGCCTGGTGCTGACGTTTTTAAGTTCTTAATTATATTTACTATTTTTTCAACCCCTACGCTTTGAAACATTTCAAGTCTATTTGGGCCATCATATTCTTTTACTGCAAGAAGTGCCTGCGGTATATTTACACTTCCCTCTATATTGTCAGTTATGTCTTCAATACTTTTTATAAAATATTCACTAAATGCCTTTGCTATGTTTTTTTCTCCCTTAACTTTCTTATCATAAAAATAGAGTTCCTTATAATCAGCTGTTGGTTTACCTTGGTACAAGCATTTCAAAATTTGCCACATTTCCTTTGGTCTATTTTTTGAATCACTTATCTTTTGTGAATAATAAGCTCTCTTTTTATTTTTTATAAGGGTTACCAATTGATTTCTGCTATCAGTATAATTTTTCCAATTTTCTCCATTGTTTCCCGATATGGCCACACGGAAGAGAAAATTTCTGTTTTGCTGTGCTCTCTTTATCTCTGCATCAAACCATTTATTGTCCTTATACTTATCCTTAATATAAATGTTTTTTTCTGGAATGAGATTGTCCATCGAATCCTTAACATTTGTTACAAATTCTTGAGACATTTCTTCTAGGTTTTCTCCCACCTCTGATTTAGTCCATTTTTTATTTCTTACAATCTCTTGAAAATGCCTTTGGTTTATTTTTAAATCTAAATCTGCATATTTCCTATACTTTATTAATTTCTTAGGCCTTTTTTCCATGCCTGTATGACTCGCTAATCTACCATTATTTGCTTTGTAGTATTTGATTCTAATCAGTCTATGATCTGAAATCGCGTTATCTTCCACATCTACTGTATATATATTTTTATCTTCATACCCTACTATTACATAATCTATGAGTGTTCTAGAGATCCTTAAGGTACCATCTTTACCCACCAAGGGAGCTATCCGGGTAAAATCATCTACCAGTTGTGTTACCCCTTGCAAATCTAACATATTTTTCATTTGTGTCGAGTACGGGGATTTCTTACTTAAATCTATGTTTATGTCTCCCATTAAAATAATGTTTCGATTTAAATCTTGTAGGGCTTCCAATTTACTTTGCATTGTACTGACAACATCAGACTTTTTCATTTTTGGGGACACATAGATCACACAAATAACCGTGTTTGACAATTCTCCCGTTAGGACAAGAACACTAATCTCCCACCATGATTTTCCTGTACTTTCTTTACTGATAACTCTGTATTCTATACCTTCCTCTATATATACTATAACTCCCCCAGTGTGCCTACTAAAGGAATCGATTCTAATTGTATTATACCCTTTAATATCTACCTCCCAGTTATTCACATCTTCTGTTAGATGGGTTTCTGCAATGCCAACTATTAAGGGTTTTGACTGCTCTACTAACTGTTCTATTTGATCGAGTTTGTTATTCAGACTTTGAGTGTTTAAGAACAAAACTTCTGTATTCGGTTTACATTGCATAGTGGCAGTAGGCCTATGTCTAATTGGTAGCAGTCTCATGTCGTTTACTTTCAAAATATCATCATTTCCTAATATAGTTAACAGTGAGTTGCTTACCATATTATTTTTTTCACCTATATGTGAGTGTGAGTGAAGTAAGCCTACTTTTTGTTTTTGTTGTTGTTGGTCACTTCCTATGTAAACCAACCCACTCGATTCTGGAATTAGTTTTCCGCATTTTTTACTATACCTAGAAATACATTTGTCATTACACTATGTCCCTTATAGTTAAGATGCAAGCCATCCTTACCCAGACAGTCAGTTAGTAGCCATATGTTTGGGTCTACAAAAATACCACCTAGTTTATTGGTAACCCATTCAATATCATCATTGATCATATTTATTTCCCTGTTATCAAAATCAGATCTGTGAATTATACCTGTTATGGCTATATCTGCCCCTGTAAACTTGTTTTTTAGTTCTGTTACTAGGGCCCAAGTGTCACTTATAGCATTACCATTTTTTCTCCATCCCCTAATGCTGTTAGTCCCTACATGTGCTATGACAATCGGCTTTGGATCATTGATCTGACATTCAAAATTGTCAGTCCTATGTTTTACTATTTTGGTCAGTTGATCTGTTCTGACACCTGGATAGCATTTAACATCCCAATTCTCTCCCCCTTTTTGACTTATTTTATCTATATGAAAGATCATAGAGTCTCCCATAACAATCACATTTCTTTTATTGGATTTATGGCAAACATCCAATTCATTGTTTAAGACTGTAGGTGTGTCATCATTTACCTGACTAGTGATTTCTGTTTTCTGTTCTGTTTCTTTTTTTTTCCCTTCCTAACATATACTGTTATGTTAATCCCTGAATTGGAGAATACGTTTGTTAACATCTTCTTTACTTGAGTCCACTTTAGCCTGTCCATTCCACAGCCAATTTTAGGCATGGCAACACTCGTTACTTCATTATTTAAACAGTATTCTTTAAGTTCCAGAAGACACTGGAAAATGTCTCTTGGCCTTGGTTTATCTTTTTTAGTTCTTTTCTTGGTGACTAGGTAGAAGATGTGGCGCCCATTTTCTTCTATAACTGCTACCTAACCAACACTTTTTTTCTGTCCCAGAAGTTCTTCTGTTCTTCCAAATTTGTCTTTAAATGTAGCTGCAATGCCTCCAGACATTTGCATGTCCTCGCCTACACAGTGGGCAAGTGATAACTCTTCCTTCTCGAAAAGGTCTCCAACTACTTCTTGGATGAATTCCGACTCCTTTCGTTGACCCCCTTCAGAATTGTTTAGCTCTTTCTCCTTTTCCTTTACTTTTTGGCTGTTATGTCTGTTTGCTCTCTCTTCAAGGTCTAAACTATGGGGTCTACACTCTGGTTTTTCGTAATCTTGTTCTAACATACTCACTCTTTTCTCCAGCTCCCTATTTCTTGTTTCCAGCCCTTCAATTTTTTGCCTCAGTTCATCAGTTTCCCTTTTCATATCTTCTGTACATTTTACATTAGCATTTATTTGTCCTCCAATGTGGACAAAAGTAGCCACCATTCCCTTCACAACTTCTGATTGCAGTCCTTTATTTGATCTTCTCTTATTTGCATATCCCCACCTCTCTTTCCTCAGTTCCTTCAAAATCCATTTTTCCAGCTTCTTAGTTGACTGCTGGATCCCTGGTTTAGGTCTTAGTCTCGGTTCTTCGTTAGCTGGGTCTTCTAGTTCTACTAGGGTCATGTCTACCCATTGGCTCTTGCCTTCCTCCTCATTGACAGCATTGACAGCCTTAACCTGAACAGCGCTGGGCCTAGGGCTGGTAGGCCTAGTTGTGGCGAGTACTTCAAACGCATCGCCTTGACGGTCTACAGCAAAGATGTCTTCAGACTGTGGGGTTGGGGGGCAACTTGTTAATTTCAGAGGGATGTAGTTTAAATGCTGTTTGGTGTCATCCTTAACCTCACCCTTGGTGTTTGTGCATTTATGGCATGACCATTTCTTGGGATCAGTCTGGATATCACTGATGTTTGGCTTGAGGCACTTTAAATGAATTTTGGATCCGCAATCGTATATACAATTAAGGCTTTGGGTGCGTCTGCCTACGTTAAGACTGCAGATTTTGCACACTACTATCACACGACTAGGGTTTGGCCTAGGCTCATTCACAGGCGACTCCATATTTTTGGTTAGGCCATGGATGATTCACTTTAATATCACTTACGGCCTATATAAAGTTTAGATAACGATAGCACTTCATCTGCCTAGTTTAAAGTACATTTAAATAGTGTTTAACTGATACTTAATGCCTCCTGTACCACAAAACTACTTATTTAAGTGAGATGGATAGACTGCACCTCTGAACCTAGCGGCCATCTTGGACCGACAAACAAGTGCAATCAATGTAGTCCAATCCGCACACAGCTATAGACGAGCGTGCTAGCGTTAGTACTCCTTGGCTGAATGGACAAGTTTTCCCGCTAGAAAGCGTATCTAAGCTCTGCGATCGCGTTTATTGTCTACTAACAAACAGAAAAACGAATTTCGTCATACTATGACAACAATATAGTTACATGCAAACATGAGAGATTCCTTGGTGAGGCTCAGCCCCACTTGTCTCACCCGACGAGCCGCCACTGCCTTGAGGACAATCTTGGTAATACTCAAAATAACACGTGTATACGTGAAGAAGAGATGGACGGAGGAGACAATTGGCTTATAGCAAGAGACCTAGGCCTATAGGCAAGGGGAGGGGGACGGGAGATGTGGAAGGGCAACTTATTGAGCAAGCAGGTCATTCTGTACGACCCCCCTCCCCTCCTCCCCCCCCCGCCCCTAAGGTGACGGCTCAGCCCCACTTGTCTCGCCCGACGAGCCGCCACTGTCTTGAGGACAATCTTAGCAATACTCAAAATAACACGTGTAATCTACCGGTAGGGCAACCTATCGAGCAAGCAGGTCAATCTGTACGACCCCCCCCCCCCTCCCCCCCCGCCCCTAAGGTGACACCGTCAACAAACCTCGAAACATAATCAGAAATACCAACAAGCTAAGCGCCACGGGAGCCTGAAGGAGGTCAACAGTGCTCAAGAGGGGTGGTGCAATTTTAATCAACTCTCCCTGGCTGTTCGAAGTAGCGGCTGTGGTTACACCGCTCGGTTGCCGGCCAAGCCGCAGCCACCAAGGATAAAGGTAGGTCCGTTAATGCAACGCTTTATTTACAAGCTTCGCCAAATTGAGTTTTCTCATTCGTAAAAAAAAAAAAAAAAATGTTTCTCGAAAAGAAGACGAACGAAAATTGGAGATGAAAATTGTTTGAAGAAGCGACTTGCTCGATGCTTCTATTCAATTGACTTCCATTCAAAGTATTCACGTTTGCAAACCCATAGCGTCATGACAGGTTCCTCGTAAAATATTTATATTTTATTTCTACGTTTTCTTGTTATACTGTACCAACTAAGGGGTGATATTCCAGGTGTTTAAATTAGGTGTTGAAATTACTACTACTATTTTTTGGTAATTAGGCCTACTTAAAATTACTTAAAATTACTAATTGTTTGGACATTTATTTGGCTGTTTAGGGGGGGGGGGGGGAGAGCTGGAACGAGATGTTGTGAATTGTGTTAATAAAACACTTCTATACAGTTGTGTATACTAATACTGGATAACTATGCACACTGTTTCTTTATTTGCCCAATTGCGATACAGCCTACAAATATTTGTATGCTTACCTAGCTATATAAATTACTAGAATAATGAATGCCTACAGTATAGGTCGATCTACATACGTCAGTTTATATATTTTTGTTTTCATATTCAACTTCAATATGTAAAACATAGTTCAGTATATAATTTAGTGTCAATTTTCTTTGCCACAAATTTTTATGTGCGTGGTTATACATGATCATCGCGAGTCAATGGGGTTGAAATGATTGTTTGTAGCCAAGTGGGTGATGGATGATAACGACCTGACAAGCTACGACACAATTAGGGGGTAGGGTATCTCGGATACTTGAAAACTGGACATTTACAAAAATAGAGCACAAGCTAGTTAAAGTGGGATTAGTGATTTTCTAAATCGATGTTTTACAATAGTCCAACGTAAAACACGCACCCAGGCAAGACTGCATCTCCGAGTCATTTTTATGATTAAATGGTAGTATAATTTGTAGTCTAGAGACATAAAGACACCTCTTCTGTACAATAATTTGACCAAATATTGACCGATGCAACAAAAGAATCATCATTATGTCTGAGATACATAAACAAAATAAAACACATAACAATGACATTCCGGTGGCTGCTGTAGCTAATTTGGGAATTATGTCCAAGCAGCGCATCAAATTGTATTGTCAGAGTTATATAGTACCTCATATTATGTCTATAGAACTTGGTGAGCGTTCATCACCAGTATAATCATGAAACCCCAGCTGTTTTTAGTACAGTCTAAACCCTAATGCAGTGTATTCTACTGACCTTCATTATGTGCGGATAAAAGGAGCAATTAAAAAGAGTTGTTGTTCATGTGGCAAAAGCACTCGTATCATATTTCACATCATTACCATAAAGTTAGATGAAGCTAATTAAATTATGTTTTATTTTGAGTGCTATTATTAACTCACTTTATGGCCATACTTGTTTTTCTATTAGTTAAATACACGATTTATTATTTGATGCATATATCTGATGATTTAATGTTCGGTGCATATTGATGGAAATAAAGAGAATAATAAACCCGCTCAATATAACCGTGATTCAGTGATACCACAAGAATGTCTCTGCCCCTACATCGAGACAGTTAACGCAGCATCATGACTGGTGATCGTTAATATTACACAGACTAGCCTAATTTAGACGGTTCAATGTTTCTTGAATTCAAGGACCAAATAGTATCTAAACGTACGTAGATAATAAAATACATCAATGCTCCGTTTTCTTGATTCGTTTTTTATTGTTCTTGAATTCCGAAACTTGAACGGAACACTGAACCGCCTAAAAGCAGCCTAAGATGATATTAAATTATTACTAACATCATAGTTATACTATTATGATTGATATAAGGACACTCACACTTGTGAGGGCACTGTTTTCTTACAGTTTAGGTATTACATATCATGCTTCCAATTTTGAACGCCGTTAAACTTGGAAAATGTCACGGCGACATGAATAGAAACCGGGATCTTAGTCTTGTTCACAATCAGTGAACTAAAATGTCATATCCCTCTTCTGTTCCTTCTTTTGTTTTCTATAATTGCTTTTATATTTGCTTGGTAATGTTAATAACTTTCGAATAAGGAACCTCTATAAATCCTGCTCTTAGACTCATTAAGATTTGCCACAATATAACGCATGAGGTTGGTATTAAAGGCATCGTGCTGGCATCGTGCTGGCACGCGACGGCGCTTTGCTTCCAAAACGAATGTAAATCTTTTATACGCGCACACAACCGTGAAAATGTCGTTCTAGGTGAGCGAAACCGTCAGTTAAACAATCCGTGGAACCAAATTGGTGTGAAATGTACCTGTCCTCGTTAATCGCCAATGCAATGTGTTTTAGAGCATTAAATGAATACTTGCATCGTGCATGATCTGGTGTGAGGCGTCGTCACGTGACTATTTAGGCGCGTTTGAGTCTGGGAATGTCGAGAGAAATTATCACCATCTGTTTTTAGAATTGAATCTCGATCTTGACAACAGTTGCGATTCAGGAGATAAATAACTTAGTGCAACACATTCAATCAGGACTTTCGGTCATGGGAATCGAACCCTATAACCTCTCGGAATAGTTACATTAATTATAGCACTGATTCATGTCTTTCGATTGGAATTAAAATGTCTTTTAAAACTTCTTTAAGTCTTTACTTCACAGTCTTGATGGCTTCACTAAACAAAAGCTATTTGTATTTTAATCAAAAGCTAAAGAAGAGGTACAACTTGATAGATTGTTGTCGGTACACTGTAGATAATTATGTCACTGGAATAGTGTCGGATGGAATCTACTGATGATTTCTTATAAATATCTTATTATATATTTATTTCTTATATATGTGGTGTCCAGATATAGATCCACTTGTGATTATAATGTTATTGAAAGAAAGATAAATTGGAAACACGAATACGCAAAATGTACGTGTAAAATTGACAGGAATCCTATTATAATATAGATAAAATATATATTTGTTTATATTTAAAGTAATTGAAAAATGATTTTTCATCATCGATGTACGATACTGGTACCCAAAGACGATTCGAACATGTTATCCGAGTTCTAGAATTATTGCACTACCGCACGATCGAATTCCTTTGTTATACATAAAAAAACATAAAAAAAAATACTAAATACTCAAAATAGTCTAATAAAATCTCACACTCACAATAATGCTTCCCCTGGTATGAGTTTCCATCCAATCCATCGAGCTGTTTCATTTCCCATTGACCTGTTTGCTCCCCCCGATACATATAAACTGTGCAGTGCTCTTACCCTTCATCTCAACCGTTGAGGTCAAGCGAGTAAAACCCTGATCCGTGCAAACAAAACTTGACGTTGGAAAGATATTTGCCAATGTTCAACTCCATACTTTGGTGTTTACCAAACTCCAAAGTCCATTTTACAAACGTCTTCCTTTTCAACTATACCAGTTTGTTCAGCGGGGCTCCGAATAATAGGATAGAACTGGAGCGTATTAATTACTCAAAGAAAAGTGAAAAAAGTCCACGATGTTGAAGAGGTTGGTTCAGATTAATGGAGGGCTCTCGTCTCGTCGTGTTCCACTTATTGGCTGCAGATTTCCTGCAGAGTAGTTTGCGAGAACTCGACCTAATAATCGTAACCTCGTGACAATACTAGCCGGAGCCGCACAACAACCAGAACTTTCATGTCATCACGAGAAAACTGAGAGGGTACGTATAAACCTTTTTCGTTTTGGGGTGGGATGTGAATTATACTCGACAGCTAGGTCATATGACACCGCTGAAATGTACTTAGATTGTAAGTTTTAACACCATTTTTAAATATTGTTCCTTTGCCAATATGATAGATTAATAGTCCAGAGTCTAAGCTGAAAAAACTACCAAACCCACCACATATTGCAAAGTATGTTTTTTTTTATATGAATCGACTGAGAAAAAGATTTTCTAAGACATTATCAAAAGTTCCCCAAAATTTGATTTAAGTGGGTGTGTCTTTTCACCCAATCATCACACTACAAAACTCAAGTGAACACTTTCGAGTTCCATCTCAAATGAAAGCTAATTTTGAGTATAATAAACAAATATTATACTACAGTGAAAGAGTTGACACGAAGGTCATGAAAGGTCAAAAACAGGTCAAACACGTTTTGAAAATTTCCAAGGAGAAGTGGCATTACATTATCGCTAATCATGATAACATCATATACTTTTTGATATGATCGATTGATTGATTCATTGATTGATTGATTGATTGATTGACGTTTAAGGCTGTATGTCAACCTACCCTACTGAACTCCTGATTTTTGTTGATTAAAATTGCTTAAAATGCTTTAAAAATGTCAAGAATGAAACCAAAATATGTCACTCTTTAGAGAATTGAATGTTCTTTCTTATAAATGTGTCAGTGTTCCAATAAATATTTCCAATTTTCAAACTAACTTATTTACCTCTTCATCTACCTTCATCTATACTGGTTTAGCGGTACCCGTGGTGATCAAGCTATCTGCCATGCGGTTTGTAGCTGTCGGTACCGGCTGGGAAGGTGAGTGAATTGTTGAATTATCGGGATGATTGACATTTATGATCTCCATAATACCATCGCCTCCCTTTGAAGTTAGTGATTGGCAGGGTGTTAGCTAGACTGTAACCAAGGTCCGCAAAATCGCCGCTAGCAGAACGCGCAGCTCGCAAAGTAAGGGCTCGAATGAGATCAAAATCGGCATTATGAATCTCATTACAAAAATCGCAACCTTATACTAATAATGTGAAATGTACTTTAAAATATCTCCATTGAAAGCATAGAATGGAAATGAGGCAAAATCTTTTTACAGATTGTTTCTTTGCCATAATTTGTATTGGCATATCAATTCGATTTATTTCCCTCTATGAATCTCCCATTTGCATGACATGCGATTTTTAACAAGAATACCTGGTTTTGGTGTTAGCCAGGTGGTAAAAAAAAAAAAAAATGACGACGTAACGTCGTTACTCGTGACGTGTTGGTGACGACGACGTGATTGGCTACTCACCATTGAGCACATGGAGTAGAACACTGGCAGAGTCGAGATTTGACGGGCTGCATGTATAGTTGCCGGAGTCCTCTCGCTGAGCGTCATAGATGAGTAGAGTCCCCACGGTCGTGTCCGGACCAGCTCGTTCTGTTCGGATATCCTTGACTGCCCGGTCGTAGTTGAGCACCCGCTCGTTGTCGTGGTACCAGAAGATGTATGCCGGCTCCTCGAGGGACTGCGTAATGACGCATTTGAGGTTGACCACGCTGCCAGTCTTCACGTAGATGTCTGACTCGCCCATGATCTCAATCTTCGGGACTGTAACACATAAAGCATAACATTCAACCGTATTTGTTTGGACTTCATTAATTTTGTATTTATTTGTGGGTTTCTTAAAAAAATTACGATTTACATTGCCCTGCATTTCCATATATAAAATGCTTGGTGCTCTTTAACTAACTAATAAGTAAACTTGTAACCTAACAAAACATGTTGGTGTTCAATAGTATCATGATATTTACCTAAAACACCCCATAATCTAAAATTTCAAAAACATACATTATACAATGAAGTAGATGACATGTATTGTATATCTCGGATTAATAAAACCATCGTTTCGACCAGATCTCTTTGGTCATTCTCATTGTTTATTAAGCAAACGATTGCTGTGTAGATGAAGAATATATGAATTATTAGTAGGCTCTAGTGTAGGCCATTAGCCTCGTGTGCGTGTGTGCGTACTGGTTGTTGGGGGGGGAAGGGGGGGGGGGGGGGGCAATCTCAAGCCACGTTTTACTGACGATTTTCACACTAGAGAATCCAACAGAAATTCATCAATTCGTGAAAGGTAGTGAATGTTTAGAAACATCCTGTTTGTATATTTAGCGGGTATGTGTGCAATACTTTGTTTGATAAGATATAGAAACAAGTAGGTTTATCAGCTGACTTGAATTCTATGTATAAAGTATACACTGTGCCTGTACACGACTGTAAATAACATAAAACACTACATGACACACTGAGTAATTTAGTATGCACCGTTTTAACTGCTACTTTGTCGTTAGATAACATCTTGAGTGTTACAAAAAACAATTTATGCTTTTTTCATAAAGATATAATCTGTAATAATTGATTTAAACAGGTAATCATTTGTATGTGTTCCTATGTGTAAGAGAAACCGAAATCAATTAGTGAAGCCACCTTTGGGTGTTTAACGCAAGTAAAATTGTACAAAATGACGCACACACATGCACATGTGTGGCAAATAATAGGTCGAGTCCAATTTATTATTTAAATCTACTGGGAATGAGTTATTGCCATTGGTAATCTTTCATCGTCGGCCATTGCAAGCAACACCGTCTACACGCAATGTGTAGGCCAGGATTGTAATTACATGTGACTGACTTCGTTGATTCTATCGACATACATACACAACACATATATACCTATGTTCAGCTTTCTCATCGATATAAAACGATAACATCGATGTCGAAGTAATAAAAAATTGATGAGAAAAATGATTTAATCGTAATTGGGGGAAAAGTTCCTCAACCCATGCAAAACAAACGACCTAAATCCTAAATGTGTCATGTTTACTACCTCTTGTATGTATGGTGTGACAATAATTGTTTTGTATTGTTGCCTACGGGTGGAGACCGGGACAGTGTAAACACTGGAACACAATACAATTTATTGCACCGTTTGATGTTTTGTTTTATTAGCCGTATTATTAGATTCAAGCTTAGATTGAAACCAGGGGCGCCGACTATGTGGGTGCTCAGGGGCTAAAGCACCCATCGGATTGTTAGGAGGGGTGCGCAGCACCCCTCCAAATATCCAGACTAAAAGAAAAATTATTAAAATTATATATATCCGAGTTTTGAGGTCTCAATTTAAAAAAAAATGTTACAATAATGTTTCTATTTTCATCTTGGATACAATCAATGAGATTTAAATTAATGTTTTTTTGGCATTATTATATATATATATATGATGTTATTCTGTAGGTTTTCGCGAACTGAAGAAGATGTAGTACTAGGTTCTCGGGTTGCTGTCCACGTAACTTGCTCTCTAGACACTGGTTGCTGGCCCAGAAATGCGATTTTGTCGAAACGTCGAGACAATGACAATGGCCCATTTCTGGGCCAGCAACCAGTGTCTAGAGAGCAAGTTACGTGGACAGCAACCCGAGAACCTAGTACTACATATATTTAAAATGCATTATTTTGGCATTGCATTCAAGCCACTTTTTTTCTAGAACGCACCAAACAATCTAAAAACGGAGTTTAAAAATTTTCGCCTGCGGCGCTATTATTTGGGGGCTCCGCCCCCCAACCCCCGTGCTTGGTCCCTTTTCTGCGAAGTTGAGCACCCCTCGGAATTAGGAAAACCCGGCGCCCCTGATTGAAACAGTTTTTACTTAAATACGTTCAAGGATAGACTGATAAATTCTCAAACTCATATAATAATCTATCCATATTATTTTAGTATAATTTTTGAAATGTGGACTTTTTCTGGCTAAGTATAATACAAGTAGTAATAATTTTTGGTATGATTTCCTCTGTAGTGTCCACACCAGACTGAACTAACCCAGGTATAATATTATGGTGTTTGCATAGCGAGTGTAGACATCTCAAGCTGGAATGGCAGTGGTCGCCCATTGGCAGATATGTTTTAAGGCTTGACGGGGTAGTAATACAGGGGTAGTAATTGGCAGGTGGATTTACAGTCTCCCTTTAACATCCTCTTTAAGAGACTATTGTTTTCCAAATAAATGCATATTCAATCATAAGGAAAATAATATGTCCATCTGACAGATTTAATTTGTTTATTTTATTACTTTATACGTCTATTTGAAAACTCCTTCGTAACTGTGATGACAATTCCCTTCAGGTGCTTGAATTGAAACCATTGTGATGTAAACAAATAACAATACCCAGTCGTTTGAGTTAAGTGAAAGGTTCGTTCTTTCGCTCACTCCTAACACAAAAGTGATTTTATTCTAACAAAGCAACTTGTTTTTAAGAATAAGTTTCTGACAGCTCAAAGTTTGTGTTTTATACGTTAAAAACGACAAAAACTTTGTCGGAAATCTACTTTATAGTTTTACGCGCCAAAAAGCTAACATTATTTGCTACAAACTCCATCTGCTGAATGTGTTAGAGACCTTTTTGCTCCTTTCTTTCTTTTCTAGAACTTTGTTTAGTTTATTGCTTTCATTTTAATTCAATTTATAAGATTTGTTGTACGTCCAAATGCACTGTATCCACGGAATTTTGTGAAATACATCATTTCAGGATTGTAACATATTTCGAAATTTTCCGTTTCAACAACGAGAATTAAAGAATTTACAGTGAATCGATAGTTTAAATACAATGAATTGAAAATCCCTTTGATGTCAGTTACGCCATTTGCTTTGGGCATTTACAGCTGCATGTATGGGAATCATATAGTTGGTAATGAAGAGCATTAGTGAACCATGCGTGGTAAAAACACCTCTAAAACACAATCAGTAGATTTTATCATACTCAGTCGTGTTCGATATAACTGTTTAGTGCTCTACTGGTGTGAAAACTCGACATGGCCGTTGTGAGCACCATTTTGCTTACAGCATTTCCACATGCACGCATGCCTAGTTTTACAGGGATCACAGATGTTAATGTTTCATTTTCCAATAGGGTGACTATTATCTGCAAACAGCCTTCAATATAAAGATAAACTAGGCCTATAGTGAGTGGTAAATGCACAGAAATATTATAAAATAACGCAGATTATTCGTTTGTAGGCAAACCAATGATGACCTCGTTCAAAGAATAACATACTTGTATTATAACATACATTTTATAATATTGTATCAATACAATATGTTGATAATGAATGTTGTTTGAAATATACGAACAAAAAACATAAAACTATCCCGCTTTTCTATCTATTGGTGTCGAGCACTCAGAGTTATAACACTTACTTTCAACTGTTCACTATCGCACTCACGTTTTTACACGGGATTCATTCCTTTCTAATATCTAAGTATGGTTCCAATTACGATTGCATATCAGTGTGTTTGGAAAAAATGAGAGAAATCGTTTCTTCAAATGTGAAATTGAATGATAAAGAAATCATTACCTGGATGTCGTTCCTAATAGGAAACCGAAGTTTTGAAGGATATGAATTTATATGGCGACGGAAATTATACTCGCAGTATCTATTGATACATGTAAAAGTTACGAAAACAAATTACATCACAAAACGTGAAATTTTCTACAGCCCACTATGACGTTTCAGTGTGGTTCCTCACGGCAGGATCAATTTACATTAAGTAGGTGAATGTCTCGTTGATAGCGCCGATATCTGACTCCACGGATGTCGATAGAGCAGGGTTACCGAATCGTGTACACGGGTTGGATTGGGACAACATACAACATATTTTTGGTTAACTTTATTGCAGATCTGAGGACAGCAGCTGACACAGTGCTTATGTTACGGCCGTGTTGGCTTTATAAACATAAGTTTTTGTATTTGTACAAGAAACGTACGAGTTTGGCGCTGTTTTTTCAATATGACTTGTACATTTTTCTGTAGATTCTAGAGATTGTTGTATCTCAATGTAAAAGAGAAAATCCCAGTTTCTTTCAATGCGAGTGTACTTACTTCATGTACGTTCTCTGGTACAGGCAGTATAGCGCTTATGTAAAAGCTATAGGACGGCCAATTCAGATATGAACTGTAGACTATAGAGGAAACGAGTCAGCGCCCTCGCATAGTTGCCTATACAACCGATAGAGGTGCCTAAGCGGTTACACGTGATACTCTATTTAGGGAGGCCACTGGTTCAATTCCGGTTACCGCCAGTCCTGACTGAAGGTTTTTCCTATATTTTCCTTAGTCGAATGCTGGGATTGAGACTGAGCCCTACTGATATTCCTCTGACATTCATTCTCAACTCTCCTAAACACACCTAGTTAGTCTCCTGAAGAGGAGCACATCAGGCAAAGCTGGTGTAGGTCTATTTATGTACACATGGGTTCCTATAAAAAAAACTATTATTAATAACCTATACATATACATACAAGGATAGATATAACATAATATTCCTGTAATGTCCAGTGATTCATTTATTATTTCCGTCTCTCCACGCCCGATGGACAGGAAGGTCTACTCTAACTAAACGCGTAATGTCAATAAAGATAACAATGTAACATGCTCGACAATTCGGTGAATTAACGAAACAAACACAACATCGGTACAGTACAAACTCGTAAAACATAACGAATGCAAATATACTTAAAAGTTCAATCCTTGAAATATAGCAAAAACGATACGAATGACAAACTAGATTGAATTGGGAATGTTCTGTATGTTGCTTGAGCACCAATTGGTGTAGAGTTGTCGTTTGATTACTGAGCGGTCGTGTTACCGACTGATTGCACGGAAAATTACGGTTTAAAATTGATGCCGCGTGTAGCTTTGAGGAATTACGCGACTAAACCAGATGAAATGAAATGTGATTGTTAGTACATTGTAGAAGTAATGAGATGCCAATAAGCGCCTCTCAGAACGATGTTTGATCGCGTCTCGTTGGATTATTAACATACATGCCTGGGTTACTACTTACTACACAATTATGAAAATGATAATATTGAAGTATATTATGATTTTATCCTACACTTTTAACTCGTTTTTAGTTTATGTTTAGAGTTAGCTGTATGTAGAAAAGCGAATATTTTACTAACGACGCTACGTTATTCGAATTTAGTTTAACATCAAGAACTGATTGTTTATTTTTTTATGTTATGAGGTTAGTTTTAAACATCTCATCATGTTATTTTCTCTTGACTCACATTTTTTTTTAAAAGAAAATTCTTGATTATCTACTTCAAATGCAAAGCCTGTACCACGTATTTTGTGGTTTTGATTTGCCCTTGTATTCTTTACTTTTACTATGTGCCTCAAAGTGTGTTTCATTAAACCTTTGTTTCATAGTTTGTTCTTTCAATTACTTTGCCATGTCATTTGTCGCGCTTTCTATGCAAGATTCCTTGGGGTATTCAAAGTTATCCGGTAACACACCGTCTCAAGTTCCTTTGACTTCTCCTTTCCATTTTTTGATATTGTCTACGTTTCTCATAAAAGTGTATTTATTGTCTATACATACTAAGTTACAAGATAAGAACAGATTTTCATTTGGAACATTACACTATTTAGTGTTAGTATGCTTCTTTACTGTGACCGGTCCTAAGTCACAGACAAACTTATACGTCAACATCATATAGTTAAAAAATCTCCTGGCCAATATAGTAAGAATTGAATCCTGGACCATCTGCATTGGACCAAAAATAAACCCACTAGACCAACGAGCCACACAATGTATTATTAAATGTATTCCTCCTAATTGTCTTTACTCCAGACCGCTTCTCGTTTGGCCCCAGGATAGAGCAGATCCAGGGTAGTTGTGCTTACTGTAAGGCATGACAAAGGGACCGCTACAAAGGAACCGACATCCTGCGACCCAACGGTTAAGGTACATCGTTAAACAGTAAATATTCAAATTTAGTAAGCTCCTTGCACTGATTTATACCGCAATAATTTCCAAATTTGATTAATTCCGAACACTATTTACACGGTGCTTCTAAATCCGAAATTAAAGTTTACATTCAGTTATTTCGATCGATATGAAATGAGTGTAAACACACGAGGCTGCGGGTGTAAACACAGATTGTGTGTGATGTGTTCTCACTAAAGCTTCCTGTTAAACGGCAACCGATGCATCATCTCAATCACAGTGATGTGTTGTGATTAGTATTCACGCACGACGCTGTATTCAGACCCAATCGATGTCCACCGCACCGTTTAACTGGATGTGTTTAGCAACAGCCTAATGGGATCAATGCGTTATGCGTACAAAGCAGGCGGTAACACTGTTTCAAATGTAAACAATATGAAATTGATCTAGAATTGATTAATTTTGTAGGACATTGATTATCGTACACAAATCTGAATTGATAACAAAAGAGCGATTGCAATTTTTAAATAAATAATAGAGCTAAATAAATTGTGAGGATCGTTGGTTTAGTGGGGGTTTCCTGCTTCCAACGCAGAAGGTAGATTCAGGGTCAATTCCCAATTTCTTTCTTATTATCTTTTGAATTTGACTTAAATCTATTTATATGATACTGGTGTAAATGTTAATGGTGACTTTGGAGACGTAGCAACGAAGCAACGAAGCACATAATACATTGTAAAGATATCCCACGCTGATAATCATATCTGATAATTGAGTGGGTATAGACTATAAATACACATCTATTTGATTATTTGAGGGTAGCGTATTCGGAATTGATGTTTTATATTTTGAGAACATTGTTAATCGAGCCAATGAGTGGGAGGGAATGTCTATGAGGATTAATTGAAATATTATGCTAAGCTAATAAAGAAATGAACTGATTGGAATATGTATACGGTCGGATCTATTGCTATTCATGGTACATTAATGTCAGTTTCATGTTATTCCCACACAACACAGTGATCTCATTGAGATATAATACAGGTATGATTCAAAGACACCCATTACATATTTTAAAGAAATTTCGAAAAATGGTAAGTGACACTTTAAAAACATCAAACATGTTCCTATGTCCAACCAGAAGGTGACATTATGACGTCAGTTATAGAGACGCATTGAAGACATCTTATGGTGTGTATTTAGTAACCTAAAAGATAAGATTTGTAATGAATCAAAGATGTAATTTAAGACACACGAAAGGCACCTTTTTAAGACATCTCATACATCTTAAAGAAATCTCAAAAAGTGAGAACTGAAATCTTAAAGACATCTTTTTACCAAGTTCCAATTGTGTTGTGTGTTGTTCACATTGTAGTTCATAATAGCAATGTTTTTCAACTCTGTTCAGGGTCGAGGGGAACAATTTATCCCGAGCCCACTCACCTATGCTGTAGCCTCAAGGCTGGACCAACTTTAGTAATCTATTTGCTAGTGGCGATAGCCATCTTCACATTTCCCCAGCTGTATGCACATTTGATAAACCTAATATCAATACAGCATCAACAGCTGATACCAATTCTGAGAGAATAACATTGACTGATAGGAGTTAACCTAAAATCTATACACCCGAGCTGTGAAATAAATCAAAACGCAAATGTAATTTAAACTGCCAGTAACAGCACTTCAAGTTTAGATTTAATCTTTTAGTTTTGCAAAGCTTAGTTTCGAGTATTTGAACTTTGGTACTTAGGCTTTACTATTAAGAAGTTTAAGGGAGTGTTTTAGGCGGGTTTGATGAGGAGTGTAAAATTCATCTTCTGAGACAGTATTTTATTACCACATACGACGAGTTGATAGTATTACAACTTTGAACGTGTACTATTATTATATATCATCCTGAAATAAGATTGTTAAAGAATCACTGCTATTTTTATGCACACTTTAATTTATATTGCTTAATTAGACCCCAATCTGGTAATTTATAAGACCTTCCCCTTGAAACTGACAATCGAGCACGAAAACAGTTAAAGGGTTCTTGTGAGTTGTTACATAATGTCGGTATTTACAATAATTGTACCACTCAAACTCACCCTGAAATGAAAAGCGGTCGTGAAATCTCCCCTTAGTGGATCTTTCTCTTCGCCTTCACTCATTCACGTGTGTTGGTTCAAATATAAGATGAATCATATAATTTGTTATAATAATCCTAATTATATTTAAAATTTTAGTTTCTGATGACCCGAAGCACATGTCGTCACCGGCAAATGAAGGCGTTATTGAGCATGCAGATGTGGGGGTGTTGGGGGTGGAGGGGGTGGAGGGAAACGCGCGGCGAGGAGAAAACCTGAAAGGAGGTGGAGCGAAACGGAAATGCGTTATCTGACAAGTGGGTGTGGAAGCACAAAGTTAGATGGAGTACGAAATTAGAGGAAAGTGGGGACGTAACGAGTGTGGAGTGCGTTACGATGTGACTGAGAGAGAGAGAGATAGGGTGAGTGGGTTGTGGAGGGGGCCACAATAATTCACACTCGTAAAGATATGACCGATGAGAGTTGCGGGAAAGTCATTCTGGAAATATGAAGATCGAATTGTTTTATTCCATTTTCAGAACTTGAGGGTTGAAATGTCATGGAAGTTATAACGAGCAAAGAGGTAGTTATGCAATGGAGTGATTGATCTGGAGAGTAGTCAGTAGTTTCTCTTTCCTACCAACATTAATCTAAGTAAAAAATTACCTAATTTCATAAAAAAAAAAGCATTGCAATCAAGGGTAATTTTTATCTTTACTTGTAACGATTCAAATAAGCTGTCTGTAAAAGTACTGCTCACTAAAATAAATGAAACCCACAATGTATTGCTTTACAAAATACCGTATGTTTATTGTTTACTATTTGCATGTATCCATTAAACGTACTTGTGTCAATACGCAGCAGACGAAGTGAAAAATTACTTATCTGTGCTTGAAGTATATACTTTTAGCTGTTGTAGTCCTCAAATAATAATTTCTTACTCAGGCATTGGGTAAGTTACTACTTTGGGTAGGTTACTACATGGACGAGATGGGTGAATAAGGTGGTTTGATAGACTTTTGTTTATGCAGTCTTCAAACTGCTTAACTGATGTGCACACGAAACTTTAAGTGATTGGAATTTACAATTTTGTTTACCATTGTTTGATCAAATTAACATTCCATGATTACAAAATAAAAGTGAATTGTTGAAACAAAATAAAAGCAACAGGGAGTTCACATTCTACGTGGATTTAAGAAATTTGGTTCACCATGCAGATAATTGTCTAAACTATAACAATGAGTAAGAGAAACTCGTTACGGACAGGGCTTTACTGTTGGACTGCGCTGAATGCACGGTTTGCAATACAGCCAAAAAGCTCATTGCCAATTTGCCCACAGAAAGTGCGCGGCTACAAAAAGCCCCCATCTTTCAGGACAGTTTCATTGAGTTCATTTGGCAAACTTCCAGTCTCTCACTTGTGTTTGGTTCTTTCTGTCTGGACCTGAACTAAGAACCGCCATTTTGAATTGACTCGGTTTTACACTTTCCTGCATGCATGGACTCCTTAGATACATGCACAGAAAGCGTTCACATCGGCATTTATATTTATTTATTAGCTCTTCATAAGTACTTGTATCGTTTCAAATGTGATTGTCATATTTTATTATGAATCACACATATCAGAATTTTTAAACGGGTACCTTTTCCCGAATGTTTGATTGAATACTGATTCGAGATACAAAATCATGACCGTTATTGTACAGTCTACACAAATTTATCTTTGGATCATAAGTAGACAATGTTTGCATAATTCTGTTTTATTTTTATTCTGCGAAGATTGCAACGTTACTGGTTTTGCAGTTACATGTTATTAAAACATACGAGTAATTCCACCATTAAATGAGACATGCGAAACAACTATTAAAACAAGATTTATTGTTAATTCTTATTACATTAGCTGACATTATTTATAATGCATGAACTTGTATTGTATTTGTTGTAACCTTCCATTAATGTACACACATTGCAAGTATAGTTTTACATGTGTAAGCATGCTCGTTTATTGTCCCGCTTGTCATAACAAGCGATCCGCTCTGAAAAATCTTTATTTCTGAAGATTTACTTTGTAAACGAAAATGCAAAATTTAAACAGAAAGTGGTTAGACGTGTCGGATGGAATAGGTAACAATTCAACATAGAGTTCGTGTAATTGCTTTGTGTAGAATTAGAGGTTTACCTAAATAAATGAGCTCGACAGGCTTAAATACGTGGTTTAATTGTTATCTAAGAGTTGACTACAAATTAAACGACGGTTGTTTTAATTAAAAGGCACTTTCTAAAAGATATCATTCAGACCACAACGGGGGCAGGCGGACAACAGCCTGTCAGCGCGCGTGACTAAAACACACGGTGACGTACCGAACACCCTAAAGTCAAGTCAGATTTAAGAAGGAAAGTCAATAAATAAAAATCTTCCACAGTAACCTTGTGAATCCTGACGTCAAAAATGACCGAATCGGAGCCAATCAGTGGGTGGTTATGTTAAATACTGACATTTGGTTGGTCAACGCTTAGGCTACGACTTGCTGTAAAGTCGTTCCACAGCAAACTTATGGGTGCTGAGGTCATGAGGGCCAACCAAAAGTCAGTATTTGAAATAGCCACCCGCTGATTGGCTCCGACTCACACATCTATGACGTCAGCTTTCACAAGGTTGCTGTGGAACCACTTGACAACACAAGCTCAAGTGGGTTAAAGGTTCTTAGGGTACTATGTCTGTATGTTTTTTTCTGTTTAACAGTCGGCCGCCTATCCTACTGTTGTTAAATGGGTAGCGTATAGAATTATACTGGTTACTTATTATGTTTAAAATGAACAGACATGGTATTATAATTGATTGTCCTTCTAAACGTAACGATTGTACACTCCACGACCTAACCAGACTAGAGCTCTGTAATTACCGCGTTGACAACAAGTCTAGACTGATAATGGATTATTTCTGTAGTGTGGAATATGTCAGTAGGTCAATGAGTATATCAAAGCGCTGCTTCAATTGATTGTATTGATCGAAGATAGGGCCTACTTGTAAAATGCATTGGTCAACGGGAATGTTTGGTCCAAAATTCTGTGACGTTATTTTTGGATAGCCCCTGAAATTCTTGTAAAGTACCGGTATGTTACTTCTGATATGTCTGTGCAATTGCTAATTGCAAACGTATTACCACTCACTCTAAGGGTTAAATTCATAGTCGTTCCTCACGTGCTTCTCAACTCAGCGTTTCCTCAGATTGGCCAAACCACCAATCACATAGCAGTTCACATGTCAATGCTGCGCTTTGTTTGGTGATTGGGCGAGTCTGAGGAAAGGCTCAATTGAGGAGCACGTGACCCTATATCTCTCTTTGTAGAAGTATTCTATGTATTGTGTGTATTGTGTGAATGGGATGGATGAATGAGACGTTGATTTTTGTTAGTGTATAAGTTGAAAGTTTGAAGTTTATCATATTTATTTGAAATAAATTTGTATCAATTAGTACTTAATTAATTAATTTGTATTTCTACTTAGTAATAGTTAGGTTGGATGTAAGAGAAGGCCCAACTGGCCTTGATAACGCCTGAAAATGAAGACATTTATCTTTCTATCTATCTATAAATCTATCTATTTTGGTTATGTTTTTGTAGACGAACAAGAGATAAGAATTAAATAAATAAATAAGTAAATAAATAAATAAATAAATAAATAAATAAATAAATAAATAAATAAATAAATAAATAAATAAATAAATAAATAAATAAATAAATAAATAAATAAATAAATAAATAAATAAATAAATAAATAAATAAATAAATAAATAAATAAATAAATAAATAAATAAATAAATAAATAAATAAATAAATAAATAAATAAATAAATAAATAAATAAATAAATAAATAAATAAATAAATAAATAAATAAATAAATAAATAAATAAATAAATAAATAAATAAATAAATAAATAAATAAATAAATAAATAAATAAATAAATAAATAAATAAATAAATAAATAAATAAATAAATAAATAAATAAATAAATAAATAAATAAATAAATAAATAAATAAATAAATAAATAAATAAATAAATAAATAAATAAATAAATAAATAAATAAATAAATAAATAAATAAATAAATAAATAAATAAATAAATAAATAAATAAATAAATAAATAAATAAATAAATAAATAAATAAATAAATAAATAAATAAATAAATAAATAAATAAATAAATAAATAAATAAATAAATAAATAAATAAATAAATAAATAAATAAATAAATAAATAAATAAATAAATAAATAAATAAATAAATAAATAAATAAATAAATAAATAAATAAATAAATAAATAAATAAATAAATAAATAAATAAATAAATAAATAAATAAATAAATAAATAAATAAATAAATAAATAAATAAATAAATAAATAAATAAATAAATAAATAAATAAATAAATAAATAAATAAATAAATAAATAAATAAATAAATAAATAAATAAATAAATAAATAAATAAATAAATAAATAAATAAATAAATAAATAAATAAATAAATAAATAAATAAATAAATAAATAAATAAATAAATAAATAAATAAATAAATAAATAAATAAATAAATAAATAAATAAATAAATAAATAAATAAATAAATAAATAAATAAATAAATAAATAAATAAATAAATAAATAAATAAATAAATAAATAAATAAATAAATAAATAAATAAATAAATAAATAAATAAATAAATAAATAAATAAATAAATAAATAAATAAATAAATAAATAAATAAATAAATAAATAAATAAATAAATAAATAAATAAATAAATAAATAAATAAATAAATAAATAAATAAATAAATAAATAAATAAATAAATAAATAAATAAATAAATAAATAAATAAATAAATAAATAAATAAATAAATAAATAAATAAATAAATAAATAAATAAATAAATAAATAAATAAATAAATAAATAAATAAATAAATAAATAAATAAATAAATAAATAAATAAATAAATAAATAAATAAATAAATAAATAAATAAATAAATAAATAAATAAATAAATAAATAAATAAATAAATAAATAAATAAATAAATAAATAAATAAATAAATAAATAAATAAATAAATAAATAAATAAATAAATAAATAAATAAATAAATAAATAAATAAATAAATAAATAAATAAATAAATAAATAAATAAATAAATAAATAAATAAATAAATAAATAAATAAATAAATAAATAAATAAATAAATAAATAAATAAATAAATAAATAAATAAATAAATAAATAAATAAATAAATAAATAAATAAATAAATAAATAAATAAATAAATAAATAAATAAATAAATAAATAAATAAATAAATAAATAAATAAATAAATAAATAAATAAATAAATAAATAAATAAATAAATAAATAAATAAATAAATAAATAAATAAATAAATAAATAAATAAATAAATAAATAAATAAATAAATAAATAAATAAATAAATAAATAAATAAATAAATAAATAAATAAATAAATAAATAAATAAATAAATAAATAAATAAATAAATAAATAAATAAATAAATAAATAAATAAATAAATAAATAAATAAATAAATAAATAAATAAATAAATAAATAAATAAATAAATAAATAAATAAATAAATAAATAAATAAATAAATAAATAAATAAATAAATAAATAAATAAATAAATAAATAAATAAATAAATAAATAAATAAATAAATAAATAAATAAATAAATAAATAAATAAATAAATAAATAAATAAATAAATAAATAAATAAATAAATAAATAAATAAATAAATAAATAAATAAATAAATAAATAAATAAATAAATAAATAAATAAATAAATAATAAAATGGATTCTAAATAAATAAATAAATAAATAAATAAATATTGATATGAAAATATTGCTAGGCAAAAGTAGAGTTGTACACTTACCGACTACGTTGAGCGTAATGAAGTGACTCATCTTGGGTTCTGTGCTCACTTGGCACTCGTATTGGCCAGCGTCACGCGCCTGCACGTATTTCACCTGTAGAGTCCAAGTGTCCGTCGCCTCAACAAGGAACGCTTGAAAACGGTCGTCTGCGATGAATGTGTAGCGATCTACTGTGAGTATATGAGCGTCGCGACGTCTTATCCAAGATACCTGGACAGAGAGAAATAGAAGATTCAGTACAATATAATAATATGCAGTTGGCTATTTAGACAGCGGTAGATGAGGTCCTGCCAATAGAATACACCAAGAATAAACATGGTTGGTTTGTATCGTCTTGAGTTATAATACCCGTATTACACGGTCAAACTTTTTCATCCAACTCCTTGAATTCAAGAACAAAAGCGCATCAAAAACAGTCAGTATGTATAGTCAAATACAACAATAGGAATTATTTATTGATGCGCTTTTGTCCTTGAATTCAAGGAGTTGGATGAAAAAGTTTGACCGTGTAAAACAGGCTTTACACGGTTCAATACTTTCGTCAAACTTATTACATTCAAGGACAAAAAAGCATAAATTAATAAAAGCTATATTGTTGCAGTTTTTTACCAACAGTTTTTGATTCGCTTTTGTTCTTGAATTCAATAAGTTTGACGAAAGTATTGAGTCGTGTAATGTTGGCATAGTGATTTTAATTTTCGCATGCGGTAGCAAAAAAAAGAGGCGTCGTTCAAGTTCAAAGCGTCGTGACACCTAACTGAGTCGGTGATTTCAAAAGTATTATAAGAGGCGTTATTCCCTGGAGTTCTGTGAATCCAACCATATATGAGACCCTTTGCCCATATGATTGAGACCATTTTTCAATATTGTCAGTTAAATGAAGGACTAGGAAGGGAATTGTGACAAATGCGAAAACCTATGAGATTTCATACAAATGAATACCATTTTTAGTAGAAATATTAATTGATATGTTAAACAAATGCCGACAATAAACTCAAGTTCTATGCACAGCCATAATTTTACTTTAGTGCGCGTAGAGAAAATGTGAGAGTAAAGATTGGGTTGGTTATTTTCTTTTGTTCGTGGGAAAATGAGGAAACACTATTTTCCTCGTGGAGTTTCTTATTAACAAGTATATTGTGATTTATCTGCGAAGTGAGTGAATGCAGAACTAGCAAAAACTTCTTTATAAATGGTTTCAGCAAAAGCACGGTATCATGTTTTTTACATGACCCAAGCAGGGATTTGGTTTCAACTTTCTAGTCCACGAAGTTGAACATTTCTCCACAATGTCTTTGGTAATGCAGCTGTAAAAAAAGAATATAAATATCTCTCGACCTCCAAGTTAAGTTTCTGTAACTTGAAACTTATGAGCATATTTTCAACTTTGTGTAATTTGTGACAAGTGAAATGACTTTGATTGTTTGCCAACAATGCTTAAGATAAAGAATGGTAACATCTTCTCCTTCCTTGCATCCTTCCATTTCCTCTCTACCTCCCTCCCCCCCCCCCCCCCCTCCCAGCCTCCCAACAACATGTGTCTCAATGTTGGCTTTAACTTGTAAATATAAATAAACTTTACCCAGTACATCGACGGTATATTTCACAAAACTAGAACATTAAAAAAAATGTACCTTAAAAACCACATATTTTATAGAATGGAGCAGTGGTTCTTGAACTTTTGTAAACTGAGGACCCCTGTATAGCACTGTCCGATCAAATTTGGAAGAGCACGTTTAAAAAAAATAATAATCTCCTATACATTTTTATCAAGCCCCCCCCCCCCCCCCCCCCCCTCCCCTGCCAGGGGGCGTCCCCGTGTCTCAAGTATTTTTTCAAGGAGGGAGAGGGACGGAAACTAAGTTTAACTCTTAAGGCGGACCACAGAGGGATGGCGTATATATACATATGTAAACCAATTTACATTATTATTTTGATTATGTAAAACAGAAAGAAGATATGTGCAAACAGCTGAATAATAGGATTTAAATGCCCAATAAATAAAGTTTGTTTTTTATACGTTAATAATTGTCTGACATTATGTCCTGCTCCTTTAATTTGAAGTGACTCGATCGTTACGTTAGAGTGTTGTCAACTGAAAGAAACAGATTTAATGAATAGTTTGCACGCGATTGCTCTAGTAAGCAGGATAACATTCTATTCTGCTTCGACAAAGAATCTCCATTATTCATAAATATCACCAATCTTCCGCCCTAAAAACTGTCTGAAGAATCAGAAACTGCACGATATGATGCGCTGAAATGATTTTACGTCACAAGAGAGTTATTTTAAGTTATCGCTTTCGAATACGTTGACTCGAATTATTTTGTTAGTATGATGAAATGAGTATATAGCTCAGTTCTTGTTCACTGTTATGATTCTTTGTTTTTGATACACATTTAGCATTTTTTTACAATTTAACATCAGTAAAAATAATATAAATGTTAATGAAAATGTAAAATACAGACCTGTATTTCTAAACAAACTAGTTTGATCTCCTAAATGTATCCACGGAAGCTATTATAATATTAAATATGAACAGTTCATAAATGAGTTATTCTTCTGGGCGAGAGCAAAGTCTGGCACAGCGCCAATATTTTGTTTTCCTCCAAAATCACTTCTCCACCAGTTGTTTCAAACGGAAAATTATACCGTTATCGTTTTTGTGTATTAAAGGTTACACACATTTATGGGCTTAGTGAAGATACTTAAATTAAATTATGTACACTCGACGCGCCAGCTTCCTTTTCTTAAAAGCATAAATGCAAAGAACTTTATACTTTTATTTATTCGATGACATTTTTTGGTAAAATCAATAGTTCCTACTTCTTCATCAGTAATATAAAAAAGTTATTTAGAAATATTATTTATAATGATATTGGATTTTTTTTTGATTAGGCATAACTATGTTATTAATAGTTCTACTGAATTTTCTAATGCTGATGAAGATAGTTTTGAATTTTAGATAAGTTCAAATCAGGCAATTTGACATAAACGGATGTGACCTGTAAAATGGCGCAATCAACAGTTACAGACTGTAAACCACTTCTACTATTTCTATATTGATCGTGTTAGGATCGGCTTGTTTGTTCATTGCACACGCTATGCTGGTAGTTGGTGTACTATTTAAACGATACATACACTGACTGCATTTGAAACTACTGTAAATCAAAGCTAAAGGCGAGGTTGCCAAAGCAACAAAAAGCGTTCTAAGTAAAGCAGTATTACTTATCTCCAAGTCAATGAATAAGTAATTGAGTGATAGATTACCCAACTCCTAGTGGAATGGTTATCTGCTGCTTCGGAAGTAGATCTGAGCTCGAAGCCCCTATGGACACATCGGCTCTCAGGCGGGTTACGTTAGTGGGGTATTCGTAAAAAGGCGGTACAAAACGGGAAGTAGCCTATTCATCTAGCCTATTCATCCCCCCCTCTTTTCCCCTCCTTCTATCGCTCTAAACATGGAGTTCCAATGATGACTCATGATCTGATTTAATCATCTATGATGAATATTGATGACAAATTCGTAAAAAATGCCTGAAAAATTGTAGTTTATAAAGTGTTCATTTTAATAATAAATACGTCTCGTATTTGAATGATAATCGTATTCGCCACATAATCTTCGGAAAAGCTGATTAAACACAAGTTTGGTTACTATATTTTTTTGCTAAGTATTAATAATTCGCTCTTATCGAAAAACGGTGTATTCTGTTTAATACACTGAATGCGAAAAATAAACAAATACACGTCATGCAAATACTGAAGACTGATATGCAAAACATTATACGTAGGATTGAAAACTCATATTTTTGAATGTGTACATTCACTAAACACATTTCTACCTGCAATTGTATTTTATCTGTAGGTTGCAGTATGTAGAGAGTAGATGAACATTCTGATTTTCTTCCGTATTTTACAAAAAGGGTTATCGGGGTGCGCTTTGCGTTCTGTATAAAGGTAGCAGCGATTCTTACAGGCCCGAATAGATCAATTGCTTCTACCTCGCATCCTGTTTTGAATCTAGTTGTGTTGTTATTATTGTATACGTGCTTTTGAAGTACTACACGTACAATGCGTATTGATCTAGTCAAGTCGAGTGCCTCGAACTCTACAAACATGAAGTATATCGTGCAATACTCACACAACGAAACTAAGATATCAGAGTTGTACTGAAGGCAACATTTTCAGCAGCGTAGCAGCGCTTCTTACTGGCCCGAATAGATCAATTGCTTTTACCTCGCATCCTGTTTTGAATCTAGTTGTTGTTATTATTGTATATGTGCTTTTGAAGTAGTACACGTACAATACATATCGACCTAGTCAAGTCGAGTGCCTCGAACTCTAGAAACATGAAGTATATCGTGCAATACTCACACAACGAAACTAAGATATCAGAGTTGTACTGAAGGCAACATTTTCTTATCATAAATGACAAAAGTTTATTCCGGAGTAAATTTTAAAACAAAAAACCCAAAAGAATTCACGATTTTGTTCCGTCTTCTACATTTGGTTACTTTAGTTTGAATTCTAATGAGTGGTTTATATGGCAATAGAAAACCCGTGAAAATGTTTAAAAGCATTACAAAATATGCAAATGTACAATTATTTTCCCAGTAGGATCAACGAAAACTTATTTCGTGAATATTTAAGGGATGAGAAGAAGAAAGCGCGAGTCGGCCCGACCTCGTATTTTTCTCCGTCATATTTACATTGCGTCATTAAAATTTTGTTTTCTTCGTTTCATTTCCGGAGCTTCATTTTATGCTTTAAGAAAACAAGGGACACCAGAGTAAAATAAAGAAACAATTCAATGTTGACTACTGAGGCATTTTTTCCTGCTGCCATTCTGCCATTCTGCCCGAGTGATCGAATGTTTTACTTTACTTTATTGTAATTAAGGCCAGTGCAGGGTACAATGCCTTCTTTGACCTGATGAGTGAAGATTGATGAATAATAATGAGGAAGGGAGGAGGGGAAGCCTGGTACCACCACGCAGCCTACTCCTGTCGAAAAGTACCAAGAGGACCATCGGCTTTACGTCCCATGCGAAAGAACTGAGGTTAGACTAACAAGTAACAAACTTTTATCCCAATTTGCCTCTCGTTATCCGCAAACTAATGGATCGGAGTATTGTATACATAACATGAGAAATCATATACCCAGGTAGACTTCTGTAAAATAAAAGTATACGATTCTTTCTTGAATCTTGAATCAGATTTCTTTTTGAGAATCCTCGTTTCATATTATTCTGATTTGTTTTTATTGTGATCCATCCACAATTTCAATTGTATTCCTAAGTACAAAAATAAATAAGATAAACTTTATCGCTTTTGAAAACTTTAATCTTAACTGTTCTTTTCAAATTTTGAAATGTTGATAATACAAAAGTTTCATAGTAGAACTATCATCTTTTATGCGAATATTTTCCGAAACGAAAAACTGCACTTCTCATCTTGTGTACAGTATAAGTATATGAGATGACCAGATCTTTATGCATGAACACCAGCAGAAGTTTCGATTGTGGCATTCAACTTAGTCCACAGATCTTGGAATATTACTATTCTAGAAGGTCTAGATGCTGTGATGATTACAAATTGGACCTATGTTTTATTATACTGGCAAGTGTTCGATTTTTTTGAGAGTGAGTTGAGATAGCGACTAAACGTTTATGCTCATACCACAATTAATGTTGATCATACGATCTAAAAGAAGTCAGGCAGTAATATTTATTTAATGTCTATAGCCTTTTCAGCTTATATAACTGATTTACAAAGGAGGACAAAATAATATTAATTAATTAGTATATTTATAATAATAAACTTGAATTACTATTATTACAGCAGGTTCATTAAATAAACATGTACATCGTCAGTATACTGAATATAAGAACAGTGTAATTTCAAGAGAGTATATACGTAGAATTACGTTGCTATGTGTTTGTGATAAGTACTAGCAATAGTTATCAGATGAAATCTACATTCTACATTCATTCTCTTGGTGAGTGACGTGGCAACCAGAGGAGAGTGGCAGATGCAAATGAGTGGGTAACGGATAAAGCGGAAAATCAGTCTCTTTCATGGTTTGATGATACGCTCACAATGACAAGAGAGGGGACATAAAAGTAAGAAACCAAAATATAGACCATATGAGAGCGTAATCTGAGCAGACTGAGGATTTTTCTCTTACCCCAAGTTAGTTCTGCCGGTCATAGTGCCGACATACTATATCATAACGGTCAAGTACATCAAAACACCAAAAAGCATAGAATCGACGTACTACCATAGGTGTATGCGTTCTACTTACCGATTTGTTTCCGAGCTGTTTGATCTTGCAGGGTAAGTAGGCGTGAGTGCCCAGTTGTGTCGTGATGTTGGTAGTAGTGGACGTGTCGAAATAGGGCCCCGTGTACAACCCCGTGAACCGCTTGGTGTAGTGGTGGAAGGGGGGAAGCATCACCACTCCTTCGGCGTCCACAACTGAAACAATAAAACAACGTTATTTAGCAATTAATTCCTCGTCCCGTTCACATAGCCGCGAGGGGATAAGGCTCGTATTTGCCCTTTTACAACAAACGGAATGGACGAGGTCTTTACATTACGTGGCGCAATTACTGCAATATACGTACTCGGCTTGATTACACAGAGAACTACAAATAAGCGAACACAATTGATTATCGGAAACAGGTGAATTCAAACATTGGTTTAAAACAATATGATTATTATTTCGAAATGAGCTTATATCTGTTTATTGCGATAGTTACTGTACTCACATTAATCAATTACTTCAAAGTACAATAACAATGCTTTATTGTTTCATTTTTATTTCTTTGAGAAAATAATGTATTTCTATACAACAGATATTTTAAAATCTATATAACACATCTCAATTGTTTTAAATGTATGTTAAAAATTAAATGAAACAAAATGCGAAAGTAAAAAAACAAACAAAAAACAACGCAAACAAGAAGGTTTAACTACAATGTTTGAGTACAATGAAACAGTACAACCATTTGAATTCAGTTAAATTAAAAGGGAATATGTTGACCGACATTCATAAAGAAGTCAACAGAGGCACTAGTTTTAAAATAACAATGCGTTATCAACATATTTTATCGCACTTGTTAGAATATTGTTCACTGCGGTCTTTATCTTCACAGTAATTGTTGAAAGTCGTGCAGAAATACTTCTCGAAACAAAGGTAAGATTCCCATACGTTTGTACATTACAACTACCGGATAGATACAATCTCTACAGAACGTACTTATATTTGTTGTACGCAAGATTGCATGTTCAAGAACGTATTGTTTCGCTCACGATATTCAACAGTCAGAAACATGTGCCAACATGACACATACATGGCGGGATTTAGAGCAGAAAGGCTCAAGTATAAGAGTTTAAACCTTAATACATGCGTTGCCTGAATGGAATCTTAATATTGGCCATGCGATAAATCAAGATTGAGTTTTCTCTACAAAATGCTTCGTTCAACGCTGCTCTATACTGTGTAAGAATCTCGGTTGTCGGCTAAACGGAAATTCTATTTCTCTTCCATATTCTCATTTCGTTGCGTTGCTGAAGTGAGTAAGGTTGGCTGGCGTGTTATGCACCTTTAAAACAACAATACCGCCTCACACCATCTCTTGCAGTGTGGAGAGGCTCTAGACGTCAAAACAAACACTTCCGCTTAATCTTTTATGCTAAAGACAATGCAACTTTAGCTACAAACTTTCCTTGTTAATTTTGCATGAAAGTTTGTTAATGCAAAAACAAGTGAATACCTAGTGGAATAAACACATCATCCGTAAATTAAGTTTACTGTCACGCATATAATAGAATTTTGTACAGAATATGTGTCTATACACAAACTAGAAACTTTAATAAATATTATATTATATTCACAACAATAACAATAAAATCTACAAAAGATAAAATGTGGATTGTCTCTGTTATAGCTTGTGTAACTCTGGGAAACTATAATAAAACACTATTATTACTAAACAATACGTATTTAAAGTAATAAACAACAAAAATGAATGTATATAAAATCAATACAATATGCCTAATGTTATTATTATTATTAATTATTGTTGCTACTCCCTTATTATTGTTAAATAGTTTGAATATTTATGTAAATGGTTAATAAGATGGAGACGGGACCCTTGTAATAAGTTTAATCCATTAAGTATAAGAAATAGGGTCGAATTTGGGGCCCAATAAACAAAAGTTCTTTGCAGTTTGTTTTTGAAATGAATGTATGGTGGAATATTGGAGACTGTCATCAAATAGGTGCTTTATAGGGTCGTATTTGGGGTTTGCCTAACAATTTAACTTTCAAAACGTGAGCAATTTTATAGAAGGGATGATATCTGAATGTCATGTAATGTACAATGTCTCATGTCATTGTACAATGTAGTGTTTGTTTGTTGTTTCACAAATTTATTGTTTTCCACAGATAATAAATTAACAAACTTCGTTATCTGTGGTATTCCATGTTACTAATTTGAACTACCTACATTGTACAATGTATTCAGTGTAAATGTTCATTCAGTTGAATGCATAATAAGCACGTTCAGATTACCACATACACTTATTGTAATATACTACAGTTGGTAATAAAATACATTTTAACCACAATAATGAGTTTCGTGTATAACTATAGCTGGCTTGCATTATTCGCAGTTTGCCAAAAGAAACTCATTTTCTGTTGATTTTCAGATGCCCCCGAATATAAACGTAACCTTCTGTGCTAATAATAAAACGAGAACTAGATTTATTACACCGGAATCAAACTCGCCGCTTGGAAATATGAATTCTGCGCGAGTCGATCCGATCGAGCGAGAACCTAAGTTCAGACACTTTGTCTTTTACAATATTGAATTGAATTTCACGAGAAATGTTATGAGCACTTCTGCAGATCCACCGAGCGTCTCCATGGGAAATAAAAGCGAAGTCTCATGTGCATTAAATGTTCCTGCACATGTAACTAGGTTACTAGATGCAGCTGCATTCAAATCAAAGAATGCACATATATAGAAAGCGGGGATAAAGTCTAAGTGCATTTGATTTATTTTTAAAACGAGTGAAATATAGTCTTCATGAAATCGTGCTCAGAAATACTACCCAAAGCTCTCGAAGTGTACCACCCCCGTATCTACGATGCCAATGTAAACCACACGAGAGCGCCATGACAAAACTGTCGTAAAACAAGTGAACAAACCGGCGACTGTCGTAACGACACGATACGAGGTAAATGATGGTATTGTCGTTGAAGACTCAGTCTTGATACGAGAACAGTCTTGATACGAGAACAGTCTTGATACGAGAACAGTCTTGATACGAGAACAGTCTTGATACGAGAACAGTCTTGATACGAGAACAGTCTTGATACGAGAACAGTCTTTATACGAGAACAGTCTTGATACGAGAACAGTCTTGATACGAGAACAGTCTTGATACGAGAACAGTCTTGATACGAGAACAGTCTTTATACGAGAACAGTCTTGATACGAGAACAGTCTTGATACGAGAACAGTCTTGATACGAAAACATTTTTATTATTATTATTAATCATTTCCATTTACTACAAAAGTGAATGGGGGTTGGCAGAAAAGAGCACAGCTCCAAACACCAGAGTGACTGCCAACCCATAGTGACTGCCAAGAACAGTCTTGACACATAAGGAACCTCACACAATATAAGGCACAGAGTATGTTTGGGTTCGTTAAAAAAACGTGTATGAAAATTGCAGTTGATAAAGATCTGATGTAGTAAAAACACTTCTTACGTTGGTACAGTGTATAAAAGCGGTGTTACAAGGTTTATGAACGCCAAGTATTGCATTTCTGTGTATATGTGATTGTACATCACTTATCAATAAACTCGGTCAAAAACCAATACCGATGCTTTAATGTTACACGGAGGGTATAATGCTAGGTATTTCCATGAGCGTGTGTTATTAAACTATTTATTGCATTATTTATATATTGAACTTTATTGTTATCACTTTTTTTGCATTTAAACTTTGAAAGCACAAAAGATAGTCGATTTTATCATCGATTATTTACATTACTCTGAAGTCGGAAGCCCCCAACCTATAACTGCCCACCTTGTTTGCATCTACACTCGAGTAAGCGAGTTATGTTCAGGCGTACATGTGCGTGTTTAGTCTTGTTTGTTGCGTGTGAGTTTATATAGAAAGCTCTAATGGTGATAAGCAAGTTTGTTCAAACGTTATTTTACCGCCAAGTATCTAAAAACATAATTATAATGGTTTATGTACAACGTTATATCCATAATTATAATGACGCAGGGAAAAGTTATTTCAAAGCACGCCCAGGTAGACGTTGACTTACTACCGTATGTCTATAAGCTGGCGCAACGGACTAAAACGAAAGCTTTCAAGTTTTCGTCTCTATGAGTCTCGATTAAATGTATAGCTGGTGCATTCTGTGACGTCACGGTTGTATTCATATCGGGACGGAATGAAACACCAAATGAGCAGATAGGTTATAGCTTTGATTATTCATTCATTGGAATGATTAGATCTTGTTTACCGCGAGATATAATTTTGGAAAATAGGTTTCTTTACTTTAATCTTGTTCCCAAAGTAATATTCGTGTGTGAATCTGAACATATCCATACAATCAAACGTTTAGTGTATAAAACAGGAACAATGCCCATCGGGAATTAATTGTTTTTTCAATTAATTCGAATGCAAATTGGATAGGGAATACATACACCGAGTATTGGCGTATTCCATTATAGCTAGGCAGCCATGCATGCGAAAAACAAGCCAATCGAGTTCAAATCTTATAAAATACATATACGTCTATGATGCATGTAATAGGAATGTTTATTAGCATTCAACGTTCTATTGAGGTTTTGAGTTGTTTTGATGTTTTTTGAGGACGAAAAAAAACCATACGGTACATGTAACCCGCCCCCCCCCCCCCTCTCTTCACCAAGGGGAGTTAAAAACGTGTAAGATAAATAAAAGCGATGTTATTTATAAGAAGTTAATAAGTCCTAAACAATTAACAGAACTTCCAATTGAAGAATTTGCATCGGACCGATTTTTTTGCAATCAAACAATAAAACTAAAAACATCACATATTATTTTGTTAAGATCACAATTGTAGTTAGTTATCTTTGACAAAATTGTGACATGTATAATATCACAATATTTCAATATGCGTGGGCACATATTGATAAACCCCCTCTCACTTTAATAGTTTACAAGATTATTTAACATTTCCAGTGAACGAACACACAGTAGTATAGCATATTAGCTTTTAATCATGGACATAGGTTGTCAAGCGATAGCAATTGTCGTATTTATGTATTTAATATTACTATTTATTTAAAGTGTTAACAACTGCGCAACAAATTATTGCCCAACATTGACAGATTTAATGTAAAACAAACTTCAAATCGAATTATACAATAATGTTCTAATCATGTATTTAGTGCCTCATCAATTACGCAGCCGCCTATCACAGCGTGAGAACTCCCACTCATAAAGTCCAAATATTATTGTTCGCATGTTTTAGTAGTTAAGTAGTTGCCGGGTTAGTAGATGGACGTTAACGGTGGGTTTATTGGAAACTTGGGTCAGATTCTGGTCTCACTCGAGTGGTGTGGTGAGCTAATGGTGGCTCTCATGCAGCCTAGCTCGCCACACGGAGGTCAGAGTGCTACTTTGCTGCCGCCCACACAATGTGCTCGCCTTGTTGTGATGCAGTAATCTTACCATGATAATTGAAATAGATGCATATTAAGTATATCTCGTGCTTGGATGTTACGAACGGTACGGCTCAAAGTCACCAGTTTAATTGGAATCGATTAATAATTTCTACGTAGATTATGCGCATTATACTATTCTTATGTACATATTTATGTTAAGATATGAGAATAAAATGGATTTTTGATTTTTTTTTAATCTAATGCAATATCTTATTTGAATGAGATCAATCAGAAAAGTTGAGTTGTCTGAATTCATCAAAACTCAACACGGGACACCAAAAATACAGTCTATGATAATTTATCTTTCAATTTCTATGTCTCAACCCCCCCCCACCCCCCCCCCCCCCACCCGTAAATCCATTTCTAAAATTTTAAACCCTTGTTTTTATACTTTTGCAGAACTTCTAATATTCGCATTCGCTTCTTTCAGAATTATGTACGTTTGATATCTTCCGTTTTTCTTTTTTTTTTAGAAAATTTTGTTGTAGAAACATAAATTAATATGTGAACTAATTGTTTATTAAATTATAGACGTTTATTAATAGAATGAAGAATAATATTGCCTTGACTAATGTTTCTAGAGCTATACGAATCTACTACACTTTAGCCAAGAGTTTTGGTTACCCCTAAAGTTCGACGAGGCTCTCCCAGGGGATTTATACCGACAACTTTTACTCTGAATGAAAAGTGAGAAAAAGAAGACAATGCTTTATACATATATAAGTTAGTGCTATTATATAATAATATATCACATTTCTTATGAATAGCAAGTTAGGTTGCACAGTTGAGTTCTTACGACCACGAGCTGTCTAAATGTCAAAGGGGTTAATACTGAGCCTCGGCTTATGAAGGAAAGAACTACTCCCAAGTCAGAATGTCGCGCGCTTTGGTAGTTGTTGGTGTGTGGAATTAACACTTTAGCACCTACTCACGGGGGATTAAGAGATCCCACTAAGTCTGACGTCGTCGACGCGACTTGAGCGGTCACAGATAGGACGGAGAGCTCAGTCTGCCCACCGCCTTCTGAATCAACTTGTTTCATGACCGCGAAAATCTACCTATTTTGATATTGCAGTGGAAATCAGCAAGGCTTTTTTTACACAATGACGTTTATTATTTTTCTTTGTTTTGTAATAAATAAATATAGTACAGTATTATCAAATTAATAATTAATTGTAACTGAAACTGGTCCAGTCTTACAATGTCCCAATAACTACTTATTCGTCGAATAGCTGGTTTTCTCCATGGCAACCACCAATAAAAACCCTTGAAATCCTCCAAATAGCTTAATTGCTACAAATAACTTTCTTACTAGGAGATTGTAAGACCGGCCCTTATACTTTTACATTGTCTCAAAATCCTTACTTGCTTGCCACACTAATCCAAAACTTCTAAAATGTAAATCAGTAAAAATAATTTTATTTTGCGTTTTGATAATATTTTTAATGTTTTAAAAAAGTATATACAAGTTTGAATTATAGACAGGGATGAAATTTCACTTTGTGCCTCTTAATTCAAACTTTCAAAAGCAATTAAAAGAGAATATTGAATTCTTTCACGTTGGTACAGTGAAATGAACCCGAGCTAGTCACTTACCCGACATCAAGGCAGTGTGCGATTTTGCAATCAGAAAATAACACGCTTTTTTACGTTTTACAGACAAACACTATAACAGAACTGTCAATCTTGAACCAATTCAATAAAATAGCAATTAGATCGTTGTAGAAAGAATTAAAAATAATTCGTTAAAAATAAAGAATCTCCGATAAAACCTGCCGAGCTGTCCGAGCAAAATGTTTCAGGTGAAATCCATGGTTGATTTAAAACAATGTATGCAGCAAACTATCTGAGCGGGTTGATCCGAAAGCTGAACACGATAAAACACAACTAAAAGTATTTTCCCTTTAGTTATCAAATCTCGTATCACGAAATACCTAAACTTAGAACGTTTCACTCGATATGAATCATCACACAAATCAAGTAAACGCTGTCGACGATGAAATGCCTTGGTAACAATAAGTTGACTTTCGTGAAGCTTTCCCCTAGCTCTTAGATTTTCCTATTTAAAAGGTTTTAGCTTGAGGAGGGAGGGGGGGGGGGGGGGGGAGGTGTTATAATACGCATTAATTCATATTTAGATAAACTTGTAAAATGTAAAAATCCCCAGTTTTCATCATAAAACAACACTATTATCTTTACCATCACCCTAAAAACATTACCACTCATTTTACAACACATAAAGTTGCCTCTATACTTAGACAATTTTTACAACATTTTCTAGCTGTTTTGTAACGGGTAATGCGGTGGGGTGCGATACTTTACCTGTAAGCTTTCATACGAAGTATGTAGTACATTTCAGGTAAAATCAAATAGAATTTCCATGAACCCTACACATCAAATCTCTCACTTGTCTCGATAAAATAGAATAGTAATAATCATAAACCAAACACAGAGAATTGAACTTAAACCTGTGTTATTTACCTCAGGCAATGGCCAACGCTTGAGAAAGAGTCGGAGACTCCGAAATATGTTAGTGTTAAAAAAAATAAGTAACCTTAAATCATAATATAATTTACATTTTCCTTCAAATACATATTTTCGTTATTCACAAAAAATATGCACGTCTTTTATCATTTTGATAACTTGTTTCACGAATTTTTCAAGATTTCTTTATTGCATTAATTATTAACTTAACACATTAAGACATACACTACAGAAACATGTGTACAACTAATTTGTGTGTTCGTTGTTGCCATGCAAGTAATTGAATAATTAAGCAAAACGTTTATTCTAGAGAAAATGCTTTTGGAATTTCGCTAAGTGTAAAATTAAGCACGTATGAAATAATTTCCTTTTGTAAAACGTGAAAGCCGTCGTGAGGAAAGCAAGTTTGATATCATTTGGTCGTGTTTTGCGGCGGTTTTGTTTCTTCTTGCGCACAAAAATAATTCTTACTTTTGTTGTGTGTTTTGTGTAGGGTTAGGCTTCAAGAAAACATCGTCAAATAGTGAGTATATCGGATAGTAGACATTTAAAAAAAAATTATATTCTTATTTATGTTTTTACTGGCAACACAAATGTGTGTTATATTGTTATTTTCATTAGGAATTATTATTATTCACATAGATAGTGTCTGATGGTAAGAAGTACGCACGGAGCTAAACGGGAAGTAATTTCTGGCACATACTGTACCGGCGAGCAACGGTGTTGATCTTGGATGGTGGTAAGTTCTTTTCAACAAGAACAAGAACAAACCAACATACATTTAACGGGGTTGAGGTGCGTGATGTGTGCGTTGAATTAACTTCGCAGGCCGATTCATTGCAGGCCAAATACAGCCAACGTTAATAATTAATTGCCTTCGAGGCAACAGGATAATAGGATTAAGCCCTAATAAGTAAATACAATGGACTGGTTAATGTATACATTACCACTAAGCAACGCAGGATAGAGAGACGAGACTCCGACATTCTCTTTCTAGATTATATTGTATTTACGCAACGGGTCTCGGAAGTGATGGCAAACATACAAACAAGTTTGTTCGGCAAAAGGAATATGTCAACGTCGTGGCTACGTCACGATGTCCATTCCATCACTATTGCTTTAATTTAACTGGAGGAAATTGCATTTGCATAAATTTGTCCGGGCTGTTTTGTGCGTATGTTCTATAATCATAAGGGTCACTAATATAATACGACAGATTAGCTTTAACATTTTGCATCAATTAATTGTGATTTGTTAGACAAACATAAGAACAATTAATCTTGTTAACCAGGTTCCAAATTTGGTTCCAAATTAAGAAATAAAATGTTGTTATAAATTATTCCATACAGTCAGTTCGTGGTCAATATTCGTCAGGAAATTATCGTTTGTCTCCATCAGGGCTGATGAGGGATCCAACTGACAACTCGCAATATCATCAACCATGACGTCACAAAATCTCCCTCTGGCATCAACATGGTTGCCAGATGTACTTCTAGTCCCCCATCACGACTGCATCACTACGGCCTCTGGTAGTTTATCATTATTTACATTAATATTGGACCCAATTAACATGTTTGGAATATTTGTTATAACAATAACTAAATTGTAAATGTGTTTTATAGAATTAAAAACTTTAAATATTGATCAAATTGAATACAGTGTGCAATAAAGGTATACATTTTAAACGAAATTATAATAGTGAATTAAAAGGGATATGGTATATATATATACATTTAGGATTATTGAAAACATGTTGAGCTACTTTAATAAGTTAATTTAATGAGTGTATACCTCGTTATCCTTTGAAAGGTATTACAAATAGTTCTGCGGTGAAAGAGGTTGAAGTACTTTAGGAATAAAACATCAACCTCAAGTTATACGGTCGGCTAATCAAATATTATTTTCTTTTAAACTTGATGAAAATAGGTCAAGTACTGTGGTTATTAATGAGATCTATTTATACTGTAAGTACAAATGTCAGAAACAGAAGAACTTAATAACCAAGTATGAACGGATCCGTGATATGACAGAACAGTTTACTGTTTAACATCATATAAACATAATATGTATGTTAATTAACGATGAATGTGACATTTTATTCTTGGCTAAAACACATGGATATCCAATGTTACAATTCAATTTTCGTATGGATGTAAGCTACTTATTAAGTTAGTTTGCGAGTAGATTTATGAATAACTAAGAAAATGCTCTTTTATGGGTAATCAACCATTGACAATGAGATGAAATTTATTTCATATTAAATACATACATTAATTAATGTCTCCTAACTAGTGCACTATTAACTATTTTCTTTGTATTTAATAACAATTTTTAAATATGTGTCTATCGCATGTCTAAAGATTCTAAAGTCACCGTTTACACTAACACTTTAGTTTTACTCATCAGTTAAAACTAATTATAACACAATTCTCAAGCTTGACAATTAATATACTACACGGCAACAAGTATAGTATATACAGCTGTTTCATTGTTTATATATCTGTCGTTATTCAGAGTTTATTTTGTCTTGTTTTTATATTTTCCTTTAGCTTGTTCTGTATATGCAACGTTGTTTTAATTCAAACTGAAATAACTGTAAAAGGGTGTGAGAGCCAAAAGCACTTTATATTTTTCATCAGATCTCGTACCCGTACAGAACTATACAATCCATATCCGTGGGCGTTAAAATCACTCCCATCACCCGGCTCGTGAAATACACTACTCGATGCCTCACTCATCACTCATTTTATTTCTCATTTCAAAGTGAGAATTGTTTAACTTTTGAAATTCAGTTTAAAATAATTGTTCACTGGTATGGGTATAGCCGCTTGTGGTGTTAGCTTGTTAGTGTATGGTCGATGATGATGATGTAATTTTAGAGTAGGAGTGCAAGCGAGCAGGTATCTATTGCAGCTGAGGATTAGGTTACAGTTGTGCCGCCCACTAGTTATTAGATGAGATGAGCATGATCCAATTATTGTTCGATCACGATATATGAGGCATTAGTGCATTAGTGGGGTTACATATGCAGCTGTCATCACTAAATGGGTATTAAAATGAAATAAATAATTACTCTTATTTGACTATGACCCCCCAAAATAAGCAAATTACAATGTATGTAAAATGTGAAGTTGTCTTTCACATAACATGTGAACTTAAATTGTTTACTTTTGTAAGTTTCTATCTATTCAACAAAGAGAAAAACGTGTTCAAAATTCAGTAGCGGTCTACATGATCCAACAACAGACTGTACTCAAGGTAAGTCTTACAGTTTTATGTAATTACCCAAAGTTTTCGTCAGGAAAGTTCATTATAGTCAATTGTGTAAGTAATGTGTTTGCAAAGTTACAAATTGTTTACTATGTTAATGCATGCGTGCGGGGAGTTTCAATGACGGAAAAGTTTGTGGCGTCGCGAAGCCATTAAGGTGCCTTGTGAAGTTGTATCACTCAAGCCAAGTTGACGCAAATCGGTAATGCTAAAGACGGCAACGAAAAGAGCTTCGTCGGTTTCAAGACTTTCTTCTATTCTTTAATTGGGGTCTCTTAATTTCAACTTTATGTAGAATAAGTCTGAATAGCAAAACAAACATGAAAAAACTACCATGAATATCTTATTAAACAAATTTCAGGATTCTTACCATTTCTGACAATTATGATTCGTTGTTCGTATGCGTAAAGAGTATAGTGATTCTGTACCTAATAAACGGTTACTGTAGATATATACTTACAATAACAACTACCAGAAATTCCCAATGGATCATATTTCATAGTCGATATTAGGTCAATTGAATCGTGTAAACATACAAGTACCTACAGGTATTCCCAGATATTGGAAAAATGAAAGAGAACGTTATACGCTTATAAAGCAAAATGTAAAACATTTAAAGCTGTGTTTTGTGTCCTCAAAGTTCTCTTCTGTCTATTCCAATTCGTGTGACGATATAACAACATTATATTCCACCTAACTTGGTCCTGGCCTAGTTATCAAGTGGCGCTGTGTACTGGAGACACCATCCTAGTCGGGCTGATTTTAGAAAAGCGCTCCTGACAGGTGTCACATAGAAGATGAGCAAGAGTGAGTAAGTGCTACCAACCCTTGCTGACACCACCCTAACAACACTGACCTACCTATATACACATAACAGTAAGCCTGTTGTCAGTGTGTACATTTTAGTTTCTCTTCCAAGATTATACACAACAGTTAATTATATCTCACATCAGATTATACTGCAGCAAAGGGTATAAGCTTCCAATACTAGGGTCTTTAAGCATTGCACTTATCACATTTTCTCTGCACGATGTGTACGAGATAAACATGCTTGTGTTTTCATATTTTGTAAATACGTTTTGTACAGATGATTGATTGCATGCATAAGTATGTATGACGATTTTTTTTTACAACGTTTCTACTTGTAATGGACAAATACCTAACTCTTACAAGAAAGTACTTTTCTTGCAGACGAACCAGAACAGCAGCAATTGTTTCATTTCTCAACTACACTCAAAACTCAACTCAGCACATTTGATAGACGTAATGTATCAACATTTTGTGTATCCTTTGTATAAACAATCATTTTTAAATCTCCATTCATTGAACATAGATCTACTTTCCTATAACACACGCGTTCGGACTAAACGTTGGTGTATATTGTCATGCCTTAATCATGCAATCATGTGTACAAATAAAAAAATGTAGTTCCAGACCCTCATTTAAGACATCCTTAATATCACAAGTGTTCCAATATCGTAAAGTCGACGATCTTAGATTGTTTCGTTGTAGAAAAACATACAACTGTACACAAGGTGACTAAGCTGGCATGACAATAGGATGGTATATGCCCACTCAAACTATTGCATATGCGAACATGGGCTTAAATTACACCAATACGAATCTATTTACCATTGACTTACATGAATAATTGCTCGGAAGTGTAGAAATGCGATCCGAAAAGTAAATCCCCACTCGCAGTCTTGTACCAACCAAAGCCATTTGAAATTATTCATCCGAAGCTGAAACGGCTGATTTAAACCACCCTATTAAATCATTTCAGAAGATGATCTTATTGCGTTATCTAGAAATATTGTGACGAAATCCTTGCCGAGCGTAGAGAATCTCCTGATTTACGTGCAAGTAGGGAATAAAGCGGTGTTTCATCCCTATGATTTATACGCGCGTGCCTGAGCCGGTTGGCCCTACCGAGACTGAAGGCGTCTCGAAATTACTTGTCATGCTTACATTATCAGAATAATGGCGACGGTGCCAGGTGGGAAATACATAATTCTTCCCAGGAAAAATATTATAAACTATGGCAATTTTAATTAAAATTGATGTCATTTTATAACTGTTACATATTTGATTCTTGTAGAAATTCAAGCATATATAAAATGTTTTTAGTCTCGTATAAGCATTGTTATTTTTTACTTTCATACTCAAAGCAACAGGGGGAGCTCCACAAGTGTAATGATTTACAACGGTAAAATACAAAAATTTGAATAAAAACGTAACAATGCAACAGTAATAAAGCATCATTAAAATGTAGCATGATTTTGGAAGATAAATGTATTTTTGAGTTGAGACTAAAGCCTTGCCTTACATTATAAACTGATTTGATAACAAGTCCGATGGTTCATAATAATCACCTTGAATAGTGTGTGTTGATGAATGTGTTGATGTACGCGTATGGCACGGCTCGCGTACCGAGATCTAAAATATGTGAAGAGAGTCACCTCATATGAGTCAGTGCACGATATAAATAATGCCGCTGACTACTGATAAAGCATAATATGATTGTATACAGGCATACACAACACAGTACACACCTGGAACCTCGAGAAAGTGCCATTTTAGTTGTAGTAAGATTCTCTTCGCTCTTGTAAAAACGACAAAATTGTGATTTGAAACTGTCTAACTAAAATGCACTTTATTTCAGACGTCACACGTGTCAATTCCCAAACAACGTTTGTTATCCAAGATCAAACATTAACAAAACATTCCACATCTGATGTCGTTCTTCACATTAATTTCCGTTTCCTGTATTTCCATATAGTAACACTGTTCTCGTCCAAATTGGATTCGTGGTCACGTTTTAGAGATCTGAAACGCACTTGACCTCCAAGTTCTACAGGCATTATGACGCTTAGGTTAAACCTAAGCGATTGGCATACCCTTACATGCGATGATGGTGGGTTTCTTTCCGCTTTATCGGTATAACGTCATAAATGTCACTCACCATTTCCACTTATCAACCACTATTAAGAAAATATTGATATTATTTCCAGCTAATGGCTGGATCAAGTACTAAATACATAATTAATTACTTGCTGATCTAACTAAGTAATCTATTGACTTGCCTCAGGTGGTCGGGCGTTAAGGCAAGCTCAGATAATTTGAAATTCAATTAATTATTCACACTATCAATAACGCTATAATCAATCCGCTTTTCAGCTGATGAATATCGCAAATTTGTTACGAATGAAGTAACATGACATAATAGTTGAGGCAGTGGCGTAACTCGAAATGATGGGGCCCGCAAGCAAGTTGGATTTTTGGGCTCCCACTTTTTAAGGATTGAAAACTAAAATCTAATGCTCTAAGTATAATAAAACAATAATTTATTTTTGGCACCAGATAACGTACGTTTGTCAAGTAGTCTTTTAGGTGTTGTGTAATTCAAGATTGTATTTTTTGCTATTCTGAATCTGAGAAATCTGTGCTACGTTCTTATACAAACATTTATTACAACTTGGTGATTGTCGAGGGGGCCCCTAGGTCGCGGGCATACCTTAGGGAACCCGCAACTGACGTCACATCCGGACAACTGCCACAATGAAACAAATGAATTGAACTGATGGACAAACAATCATCTGTCAAAATAATAAAATTGCAACCATACAAATAAAAACAAGTGTAGCAATAGTAACTGCTGGCCGTTTAAAACTTTCAATGGTGGACAACGACTAAAAAAGTTGTGTATGTGTATTTGTTTGTTTTTGTTTTGTTTTCCAAAATCAGAAGAAATAATTTTTTGACAGCTTGTTGTTTGTCCATCGATTCAATTCATTTGTTTCATGGTTGTCTTTTGGTGTTGCTAGTAGCCTAGGAATATTTGTTTTTATCAGTCAATACTAAACACAGCATTCCTCCAACGAGGCTGTGGCTGGTTGGCTGTATTCGGACAGAAAGTGCTGTTTTACGTGTTAGGGGGAGTCAGCCTACCGCAGTATCGAGATTTATAACCATGATAATGATACCTAATTGGGTTACCAGACGTCATATACAAAACAACTGCATAGATACGAGCACGAGAGAGTTTTCAACGTTGTAAGCTTGGTTTAAATCTTATTATTACTCATGCTGGAAATAACACAATAAAACTAGGTATCGTAATAATAAATTTTACTACATTAACCTTGAACTTTATTAAATTACAATGCATCATTTGTAAAGGTTTGCAATGTGTTCATATAACCTAGTTAATAGAATTATATTAATGGTATTACATACTGATTTATGATTCACTGTATTCAAAAGATATTGGGTTATATTTATAGTAACGTTGATGAAAATAATACGCATATATGTATTTGAAACCTATGTCTGTCTGTACACACACAGTCAGCACCGCTGATTTGGCGTATTATCCTTCAATTCTCAAACAAGAGTACAATGGTGTTTTAAATAGGAGTCTGTTGTGTATGACATTGTTATTGCGGTATATTTATTAACGCTAATGTGGGAGGAAAAAGGCGTAGAAGAACATAGCAGATCTACCACATAATCAAGATAGAACCAAAATTAATTCACATCATGTCGTTGTAATGGGTTTTGCTCTAAATGCAGTAAAATAGCGACGGGTAAACTCCAACGGGAACTGTGTAAACTAATAATTGTAATTGGTGGATTGTATTTGTGGTCACAGATTGAGAATCTCTATAAAAACCTTTGTGCATGAAGGGATCATGTTTAATGGGTAAATTTATAGCCCGAAATGTTTTTTCTTCAAAATCTGACCAAATGTTTGCTTCGTTCTGGTCGGGTCTTATTATAACATGCCACAACGAAGAATAATACTCATAATGTACGAATCTAAATATTTAAAATCTCATTATTATGAATATCTATACATTCAACTGGATTCTTGTCGAGTTTGTTTACGAAGTTTGAAGACGTAAACTATAATTAATTAATTACGAATATAATTTTGGAATGTACTCGTTAACGAAAACGACACTAAAATCGAACTGACTTTAACTATTAAAGAAACCACTCAGACGGAGGCAAACTTTTAGTTTAATTATAACTTCAAACAATATACATTAATGTAGGTTAGCATGTCTGGCTAGGGGCTAATGGCACAAGAAACAAGAAACAAGAGTTTGAACAGGGGCTGCTAATTTATAAGTTATTAGTTTCAAATTCAAACAAAGCAGAATAACATTATAACACGCCAGGTATATATTTATAAGACATACAATGGAGGTTTTAGATCCTAGTAATAATAATAATAACTTTTGTAGGAACACCAGATTTACCTGATGAGTGATGATATTACAACATGGCAAGAATTGCTTTAAAACATGTATGACTACAATTGTTTTTTTTTTGCAAAGTTTCATCCAAGTGAGTTGAATTTTACATTTCTAAATTAATTTCTAGAAATTTTCAATTTCCAAAAGGTCATCCTCATGAGTCGGTCCGTGCGAATCGTAATCCTTTCAATTCATTCTATGGAGTTACATGGAGTTACATAAAGTTACATGGAGTTACATGCTATACTACTAGTCTGGAGTGTAATACCAATAACTAGCCCTACGTATGCTATGCGACATTAGTAAATCAAGGGTAGGCGATGAAACGTATTTACTCTGCAACTGTTCTGTGATCATTATTTATACCTTATTATTATTGAATTTGTATTTCTTTTGATATGGTTACTGATTGTTATTTCTCATAACGTAATCATTATGTTGCCTATTGATTCTTAAACTAGGCTTAGTCAAAACATAATACTTAGTTTGTTCTTATTAATCGAATGATGCGCGTTAGGAAATACAATACAGGAATACAATCTGAATACAATACAGAAATACAATCATATAATGATGAGTGGGGGAGAGTGTTTAGATTAAATACATGTTTGGTCCGACCTTTGGTTTACCCATGTCGACCAGTGTACCAGATATATGCAATATGCTAAGAAAATCGCTATGGTAACCTACTAACCGGCGTATACATGGAAAAAATGCATATCATTTTGTATTATTCTTCTATGTTAGGATCAAGTGTATGAACTAAAACTTTTCCAAGGCTTAGGACAGTTTTTCATAAATACATTAAAGTTATATATAACAATAAGGTCAACAATTCAGATAGAGGTAGCTTAGCGGTAAGATGCGAGATATGAAAAAGTAATGAAAATTAATGAATTAAAAAATATCAAATAGCATTTGGAAAATTGGCAATGTCACATTCCTAGCATACATATTGTCTAGAATAACATATTTCCATAAAATTAATAGGAGTATATTTCTTAGCACGTTTTCTAAGAAAACATTTAATTAATCGGGTCAAGCATAATTAAGATGCTTTCTAAGAAAACATTTGATTAATCGGATCAAGCATTATTAAGATGCTAGCGTGCTCTATGATTTAATACAACTCTCACAATATTCTTCATCTCAACCTTGTACACAAAAGCCAGGAAACGTTGGGTCATTTTCTTTGTTTGGCTGTTGACTTCCTCTTCTCTCTTATATCACTTTATCAGATTCTTAGGTCGTGTGACCGGCAGCAATATCGCGTCCACTTCAACTTCAAGTCGCATCTGATGAGGCTGACTGAGAGGCTTGGGAGATTTCATTTACTGACTCTAGCTCTACCATTCCAGCCAGCAGGGCAGACAATGTGATATTCCCTTCAAATAAACTAGGAGAAAAGAAGATCCACAGCCACTCGGTCTGGTACTTGACCGAGTACGTTGACAATATTTACCCAAGGCTGTCCCGTCGTATACAATGAACTTTGTGGTTGGGGCTAAGCTGCATTATTGATGCAATTTTCATTCGATTTACTGACGGTTTAGTGAGATTGGAATAAGACTATATTTAATTATTTTGATGACGTATTACTTACTATCGTATTATTATAATAATTTCAATCAAAATATTTATTTTGATTTTGAAAAGTGAAATTAGTTTTGCTTTTGGTTTTACAATATTGTTAGTATCGACACAATTTTACAAAAAATTAGAACAATGTTTCAATCGCTAGGGATACATTAATTTTAAATTTTTAGATTAGTTTCAATTTCTTGTTTGATGTTGTTTTTATGGATATATAATTATAGATCCACAATGCATTACAATTCTATTCATGTTTGCAATCTATTAGAAAACAATAGATGTAATCTAAAGATGATAATAAATGAGTAAGACAGGATTTACGTTTACGATTTTTGCAATGATATTAATCGAGACAATAACTGGGCTACATCAAAAAATAAAAAACGTCGAATGCTCTAGCCGAGAGTCGAGTCGAGTTATACCAGACAGACGCCTAATAGTCTAATATACCACGGTAGGCCCATTGACTATGTACATGTGTGAGTGTAATCCTTTTAGCTTGCATACATAATGTACCATGTTTAGTTGCAAACCTGTCGAAAAAGATACGTTTTTATATGGGTACAGGTTTTTATTTATGTTTTTATTTCACTCTAATTTTACAAAACCTAACAAAAAAAGCATACACATCCATTCTAATGCTAACGATATCAAAATGTACACATTTGTGAAAAATGTTATATGAACATTAAGCCGACCCACGTAAGCCGGGATACTCTGGGCAAGAAAAAAATCAAAGTTATTTTCATTTTTTGAATTATATCTCAAGAATGTTACTCGAAATTGAAAATCTGAATTTATAGCGCACTTTAGTTTAGTAAGCCGTACAGACTCAATGAATGATAAGTATATCAAATATTATAGTCAAGAGGGTAGTTATTTTGACTACACAATTATTAATAAAAAGTCAATTCAAATAACAACCGTAATGATTATAATGTTATATACATTTAGTAGTCATTCTGTAGGTTTCTTCAACCAAAGAGCGCAAAACTCGGATTTTCGGTTTCATCCAGCATTCTTGAGATATAATTTAAAAATTAACATTCTGTGCGGTTTCGAACGTGGACTATCCTTTCTCGTCAATGCACATATGTATTCCATATTTAAACCAACGCGCAGTTTTCTTTAAAGTTATCTTCGAAATTCTACCTACCACTGAGATTCTCAATCGTCTCTTATCTCTAATTAAGCCTCCCTTGTCAATGAGCGCAATCTCAGCACATTTCACCAGCAGCAGCAGCAGCTGTCACCCAAGTATTCGCCTCTCCTCTTTGATCGGGGTTGACTTGTACAAATTGACGGCTTACTCAATAGACAAGCTTTGTTTTGGAGAAGCGGGATTAAGCTAAGCCTTCTTCTAAGAGCACTCAAATTGACAGCGTCTTTCGGCTAATTGGTTAAGGTTTATACCGAAGCCGTTACAACATGAGCTTAAGAAAAACTCAATTTTCTAACAAGCTGTTTTAATCTGTCTCTGAAAAAGCAAGTAGAAGTTTAGAGAATGTGGGTTGTCGTTAGTTTTTTCAAGTGCGGTGTTGCATACGCATACGCATACATATTAGATAGAGATTCACACCATTCATAAACGATCTCTTTGTAGTTTACATAGACAGTATTATCGTGACGTCACAGCCGCCATGATGGTCACCTGAATGTGCGTCTTCAATTGAGCTGTCAATAGTTATTATATTATTGCTCTACTACGTACACGACAACTAAGTCATACGACATTAGAACTGTGAAATTCTTATCGAACTTAAACAAACGTGGAGTTAAGCCCTCAGTTTGGTCGCCATGCGCACGACACTTGTAAAACATTACCATTGAAGAATTGAATGTAGTTTGTGGTTCTCTCAAATTTTTGAATCTAAAGATACTATTTGTATTGATTCACTGCCTAACATCAAATTGTATTCACCCCAATTATTTACTTTTTTTCGGTAAAATATTTGCTTTCCTATTCGAGTAGAATTGGCAATCCAGTAACTGGATTTCTCTCAAATCATTGCTTCCACGGTTCACCGCCAGCGGCAGCACTGATGCGCTACTCGACGACTCTGTCGCTCTGACGTAGACACCACCTCTGTGTTCGTTCTTGCCTAATTGATCGTCCAAACCTGACAGTAGAGCTCAGTGATACAACATTTCCTCAAGACTTTTAGCCGCCGCTAACCAATACAAGCTACATGAAATATGTTTCCAAGAAAACGGTTGCTAGGGTGATATAAGGTGAAGGACAGATGAGGTAGAGAGAGAATTAGAAATAGATGAGAGCGTGAGAGGACAAGAAAGGGGACGAGGGGAGAGTGAAAGAACGAAAGATGGTGTGATAGTGAGAGGGATGGGGAATGAACGAAGGAATAATACGGAATGGACAGGGAAGAGATACGGTGACAAGGAACAGTGGAGAGATAATAGGTCCATTATGGGCGAAATTAAGGCCAGAGCGGCATTATATTCCATACAATCATTATAAATATACAAACTTGTTCTGTAATGAAGCTCTAATCATACGTTCATCCTGTTCTTACAGTTGAATACAGATCTTGTTTCTATATGTATGCCAGCTTTTCCAAGCACATTGAAACACAGTATATAAAATAACCCTACACTACAACGCCCGGCTAAATATTCAGACCGCCGCTAAATTGTTTTCTCCATGGCAACCGCCAATCAGAAGCGTGGTTTCAAAGGAGAAAACAGGTTAGCGGTGGTATAAAACATTTAGCCGGGCGTTGTAATACCGGGCCTTAGACATTTTTACTTTCGAAACAAACAATATACATAAATTAGATTGTTTTGTTTCTACGTACCGTAGGCTATAATTAATTCTCTATCTTCATGCTAAAGAAGGCACTATGTCCTACACTGGTACCAATAAAAAAGAATAAATATACATAGATGTACATCCCTGAAATGAAGATTTTGGCATAAATCGCTTTGATACCATTGCCGTTAGGTCTGAGCTAAAATTTTAATTTAATCGAAGGCATTATACTTAATAAATAGCTGATTATTGTGAGATTGTTTATTGAAACCGTATAGACTAGAGACAAAGGAAGAGCAAGTATTTGGCGACTGTTGGAAACAAATAGAGATATTCTATGCTGTGTACTTGGCCACAATAGTAAGACAATGCGAGAAGAGAAGAGAAAAGAGCGAGTTGTGGAGGAGAAGAAGTGAATTAATGAAAGGGATTGAAGAACAGACGGTGTATAAAAGAGACTAAGAGAAGTACAGCAGGGAAAGGGAAAGTCATAGAGAACTAAGAGGGAAGTATATTAGAGAAACGAGATGGGAGAAGGAATAGTAGAGGGTTTGTGTTAGGAGGGGGGATACGTGATTTGATAGTACGGGTGAAGTGGTGGAGAGACCTGCCAATTCCACCCCCGTGAACCGTGTAGTAGATGAGCTTAAATTTACGATGCCAAATCTTTTTATTAGGTCTTATTCGCATTACTATTCAAGTGTGCTTTTCTCTTATAAAACCTCTCCGATCACCGTGGATGCACTTTCTTCAATTCCACACGCCCTCGAAATCCTTCTTGAGCTGTGCTATTGAAAACATTCATATATTCAAACCCTTACAACACATGGAAAACCAACCCGAACCGAGCCGAACCACTACTTGAGAAGACCCTGCCAGTGTTCAATAGAGGGATGTTATGGAATTCAGTCCTCACATCGCATTCGTGTTCGACAGTATTTTCCTATTGCATGCTAAGAAAATCTATTAGATATGTAGGTTGGGCTGCAAGCTACAGTTTTCGAACATGAATATATTTGGTTATATTTATTTGTTTCTGTTGACTGTCTGAAGCTCAACGCTACAAATCAGAAGTAGCACGTACAGGACAAAATGAAAAGATACCAGAGTAAAACAGTATTTGATATTTCATTTAATTACATTAGCAACTAACATATTTTCGGTATATATGCCTATCTTGCGGAGATAAGCTGTGTCATGGAAAACAACAATTATATTGTTTTGGGTGACCGATTTATAGTATTCAATATTATCCTTAAAATGTGTAGCCAAAATTCGGAGACATCTGAAACGATATTAAACATTTCAATCATATAAACTGGTTATTAGTTTTGATGTTTTACTGGCCCTACATAATACACAATATTCAAATTTAAAAATCTATTTTGGAACATGGAGACTTGGTAGCGTTCACACGTCGCGCAAAGGAGGATTTTGTCCTGACCGCACTATACTTTGAAAGTAGAATTGCCCCCGTTCGAATTTCAACTTTTTCTTCGCTAGAGCTTTAGCTTTGTAAGCCATCCCCACGGCTTCAATCGAATTGATTCCAATTCTTGTGTTGTATTTGAAGTTTTTCTGTTGGATTTCCTCAGTGCTCTCCGTCTACCAGCACCTCCTCTCGTAGTCGCCTCTACGGTAAACCACTTCCATATTCCATCATTCGATTCAAATCGTCTTTTTCTATCCCTATTGTTGACTTCACAAGCCGACGGACTTTCCAACGCTGTTGAAGGATTTCTCAGCCTAGAATCCAATCCATAGGCAATCTCAATCCTGATCACAAGATTGACTGGCGCACAACACAAGCGACTAGATTACGACTGGTTGTCGCACAATGGTGCAGCGCCCACACTGCTGCGTGCGGGTTTTCACATCTACTTTGCTTGCTCCACATAAAACCACCATTATTATACGCTCCGTTGAGATTGTGGACGGTAAAAATGTTTATCGTAGTCGTTTTTCACTGTTTTAGCAATTGAGAGGGATGATAAAAGTGGTGAGCACATTTTTGTGCAAACCCATTCAACACAGTATTCCTTCTTTCGTTCCCCTAAGATTGTCGGATCATATAACCGTTCAACTTGATACATCTGATGACTAGTAACATAAAACGTATTTTATACCATTTGAATTGTCTGAGCAAAGACATTGTGAGTTGTTTTCCATTTGTTTTTGAAATTGAGATAGTGCGTGTTCGGGGAACATTTGATTCCCTGCCTCTCTCCTCTACCCCCCTCTACTTCCTCAAAAGATGCCTTCCTTTAGATTGGTGGAAGATAGAGGATAATTGAAGGGGATGAATCTTACTGTCGGTTTATGGTGCCGTTACTTGTGTTTCCAATCAGACGATCAAGAACGCGTCAGGTCACCGTGAAAACGACTCGTCCACCATCCCACGGCCACACTGTAGATAAGGGGCTTAGCGCTGTCTTTCGGTAGGGGATTATCAGGGGTCCCCGTTCAAGGTAGATTGAGGACCCTAATAACGTGCAGACGCTCGGTCACATCAATCGTGGATGTCCGCCGTCACTCGGGGAGGTTCGGGCTCCCAACGGCCGAGAGTCACAATCTCACGTGACGGAGCTTTGACGGGATCCAAAGATTGGATTCTACGCGATTACATTCAGATGGATGTGTTTAATCGATTAAGATACCGAGACTTATAATATTTGAGGAGACCATTCAGTCTTTAAATCCTTATATTTTAAGTATTGCATTAAACTTTGAAACTTCAAAATTCTGTGTAAACTGCACTTGCAACGTATTGTTGCTTCTACAATAAAACCTGTTTCATTGTTGAATAATAATGCACCTCAAACCCTGTAGGCATCAACAGTTACTAGTTCTTAAATTAATTTTGTCATATGGGTACAAGTTTTTCTAAAATGACAAAAACAATATCAGAAAACATGACACTAAAAATTAAATAACGAAGAATTGATACGGTATACTTCAATCTCCCAGTACAGTTTCATAAAACATATAAGTATGTATATAAGGTTTTGCTTTAGGGCTAATATGCTGGCTATAGATATTACTCTCAATGATACCGCAAGTAAACAATGTTTTGTTGAGGAGAATCCTTATTTAAACAGGAGAGTTGTGGTCTAATTAAAATGTGATATCCAGCTTGTAAATACGGCAAGTGTGTTCATAATAATACATTTTGACTTTCAGACATTAAAGTCCATCAAATATGTTATGTATAGCTGAAGAAGGGACACCATCGTTTGCTTATGAAAGACAATATATATATTATACCGTTAATGATTATAGATGCAGTGGTGAACTCTGTTGTATTGTTATAATATCTGCATTACCACGCAACATGGAGTATAATAAATTAACTAATGTATGTAGTTAGCTGAATACGTTGTATAGTTAGGTATTGTACCGGTACGTTTATGTACAATATCTCGAATATAATACATATTTACATTCTGAAAATCTGATTTCGCAATTCACTGCTGTCCAATACTGTATCACGATAAAAACTAAGTATCAATTAACAACACGCATTTATATATACCTAACGAAAATATGCAGTAAAGTTAACACTTTATAGATCTTTTCTAATGGTTGACAGTTTTGACAATGTGATTTCACTGGCGAAAAATGATAAAAACGCTTTTATGGTGTCGAGTGATTGAATACCACACTTTGTCTGTATAGGTACACAAAAAATGTCGATTGATAGCATTGCAATTGTTGAGGCCAGCTCATGTTCCTTAGAAATTGATAAGTGACTTTCAAGTCACTTCGTGTAAACAATTGGGAGACTTTGACAAATTGATTGGTCGTGAAATTCGTCCATTACAACGATAAAATTCGAGTTTGCGATAAAAAATTGTTTTTTCTCTTTCTTTTATATTTTCGATGAAACCCGTTATGTCGATAACTACGGAAACCAACAATATTAGGTAATATCTTCTTTAAAAAAATATAATTATTTACGTAGCGTTATGCATATGTTGTGTATACCACTTCTAATACACGAAACTAAAATCTATACCTATACTGCCAATTACGCGTGCGTACAGTGGGGCGTAATAACGTCTGTATGACGCGCGTCAACGCAGGCAGCGCGGGCTGGCAATTACGCGTGCGTACAGTGGGGCGTAATAACGTCTGTATGACCGCGTCAACGCAGGCAGCGTGGGCTGGCAATTACGCGTGCGTACAGTGGGGCGTAATAACGTCTGTATGACGCGCGTCAACGCAGGCAGCGTGGGCTGGCAATTACGCGTGCGTACAGTGGGGCGTAATAACGTCTGTATGACGCGCGTCAACGCAGGCAGCGCGGGCTGGCAATTACGCGTGCGTACAGTGGGGCGTAATAATGTCTGTATGACCGCGCGTCAACGCAGGCAGCGCGGGCTGGCAATTACGCGTGCGTACAGTGGGGCGTAATAACGTCTGTATGACCGCGTCAACGCAGGCAGCGCGGGCGAGAGTTCCTACGATGCTCGTCCTAAATAGTTTATATTTCCTAGCGTGATGTTTATCCGTCTCTCCCGTCTCCAGCGTTGAAATATACATCACTTCATATCCAACGTCCTGTGTGTTGGACACACCGACCGAAGTCTTGTCAACTGAAGGTGAAGGGTCAACCTGTTTGGGGTATACATTCTTTATTTCATTGGTCTCACCCATATCCTGAAACTGACATTATCAAGATGTTTTCTTCAAAGATGGTCAGAACAAACTTCGGCCTTACTTTAAATTATAAAACATCGTTCAAACATTCGTTTCTATATAAATCTTTACGTTACGATTTAAGATGTAAATTGGTTATTCACTTCGTGATTTTAAAACAAGTATTTAAACAAATTCAATGTAAGTCTATATGCAAAGAAGAAAGGAGAAAGAGGAATGGCAACCCTTGAATTACGACGGATTTCAAAGTAAAACAGCAAGATTAAAATTTAAGTAGTAAAGCAAACTTCATTTATACCACCAACGCTTTCCTAAACATTAGCTTAATCATAATTAATAATTATGTGGGTAAATGTTTACGGCTTTTAATATGCATGAAAAACAAACCTCAAAGCATTGTTCGTACTCGACAGTTTTCTTGACTTTTACCTTGTAGTAAAACCGCGCGCAAGAAGTATAGTAAATTAAATTAAGGACGTATTGTGTGGTTTCGACTTGTGTGAGAACAGGATTTCAGTTATATCAAAACACTTACAACGGTAGTAATAAGAGAACAATTCTTTACTGCTTCAAGCCAGGTTGTGTTAATTAATATTTTGTTGTTTACTTTCTTAAACTTTTTGAGGCGCGCTCCCCTTTGCAAGATCCAGAATTCCCCCTCCCCTTGCAGATTTCAATCGTGAATGAGCCTTCAACAGCTTCGCCAGAATTTTAGTTTCACATAAATACATTTATTAACTATTTACCTGAAATTAGTCTTTAACTACCGAGATCATACGTTCACGTATATGTATGAAGTGCAGCGAGCCTTGTCACTGGTGGTCTGTCGGCTACTCACTATCTTTGACGTACAGTTACAATTATTGTCACTACTCGTAATCAATCTCACTAAACACTGAGCTATATATCACTCTTTGATGACTGTCGTTGAATTTGGTCCTTGAGTCACCTCAAAGCTAGATTTTGGTCGGCAAGTCAACTCAAGACTGATGATATACAACAGATTTCAGAATAGAGTAGGTAGAGTGAAATGAAGACTTGTTTGGCTTGTGAATGCATGTTGAAAAAGTCGCTACACACACCGATTGAAATATAAAAGAGGAATTTTGTTCGAAAATAATTAGGTTTTATTGACTAATGTAGTACTTCACTTATGAGTGACATATACCACTCGTCTCAAACAACGGAAACAAATAGAATACAATAAAGGAACCCTAGTTAATATCAATAAATTAGCTAAAAACGGAAGCTGTGTCAGTTTAAGAGCGAAGGATACCTCTACGTCAAAAACCGCAGAAAATTTTCGTTTTTTAATTATATCTCAAGATTGAAACACAACATCAAAAATCTGAGACTTCATAGCGCTGGGGTTTGGTAAGCCCTACACACTGAATGATAAATGTATTTAACGTTATCATCAGTATGACTGTGATAACGATTTCCTTAGTAATTTGAGGAAATCGTTATCACAGTCATACTAATGATAACGTTAAATACATTTATCATTCAGTGTGTAGGGATTACCAAACCACAGCGCTAAGGTGTCTCAGATTTTTGATGTTGTGTTTCAATCTTGAGATATAATTAAAAAAAGAACATTTTCTGCGGTTTTTGACGTAGAGGTATCCTTCGCTCAACATGTAGTTTGAAAATGGGCGTAGTTTGTACTGATGTAATGAAAAACATAATTTGACAATGACTGAAATGTTTGTTGACAATATAAAATACCCATTGTCTTGTACACTAGTTTACTGTCTGTATTTATAACACCAAAGAAGTGTGAAGTGTATACCTTTATTGCATACAAGGGTGTAACACACTGGAGATAAATTAGCTGTCTTCTTGCATTACGGCATCTGAGAGCATCTATAATGTATGATACATGTGTCATGTCGCTACATGTCTGGCGGAATGATGTTGGTAACTATATGATGGAGCTGTTCAACGTGTTCTCCACAGCAAATATTATTGATACAAACGCTGGTGATAAAGTATTTAGTCAACATGTATAGCTTCCATAAATCTACCGAGTTGAATTTAAAGTCGGTCTAAAAATGGAAGGAATGAAGAGCAAGGAAAAGCAATTTACACTTTATCTATGCTTTTACGTTCAGTGCACGTGATACGGTGAAATACAGTTTCAAGTTATTCCGGTGACGCAAGACCCATTACCAATAATACTTTACGTCTTCAAGAGTCGCGTTGAAGAGTCACACTTGATTGTATTTACTCTCATGTTCGAGTATACACTGGCACGTGACTTCAAATAGACGGGTTCAATGTGAATATTTCCAGCGTATGAGGTGCGTATTTAAGTGAGAAATTATATTTAAATTACCAATTCTTGGCCGGGCCCACAAGAACAAGAAGACTTAAAACACGTAAGTAGGCCTATGTATGTGTGTATGCATGCATTAGCATCCGTAGAGCAAGATAGGATGAATAGTACATTAAAACACAAATGATTCTCTAAAGTTACTCAAACTGGCTGATTCCAAGAAAAAAAATACATTTTCATTTTTAAACAGTGACCGATTTTTGCATTGTGTTTAATAATCAAGTAACAAAGAAATACAGTTATCCATTTAACGTACGTTTGTATAATTAATTCTATTTAAAGAGGCATTTTTAAACAAGAGGCAGCATGTTTTGATGTAAATGACACTTCCTCTATCAACCCCGCATACGTTACGAAAGCATATTCGCCAACATCTATGAGACGCCAAGCCAAAATGTGGCCATTATAACCAATGCGTCACAAGGCTAGCCACCTGTTGGCTTAGTCTTTTTTCTAAAGCTGAAAAATGCGTTCTTCTGGAGTTCTAATGTGCCTTCAGATCATTTGACGCTCACTGAAGAGAATTACATTCGTAAGTGGGGCGAGCAAGCGATAGGAAATGCGAGAGTGTTCTTGGTATCTCGAATATGAGTTCATTCACCGTCGCGTAGATAAGTCACAGGTGAAAGATCAAAACGATAAAAGTTGATTATTAAAGTATTGGGATGTTGCTTCCTGCCTAGCTGCCTCATTTCAAATATTCGTGCAGCAGGTTGAATGAAAAGGCGATTTGTTCCAGATACGGATTACATCTTGTCTTCTACTGTACAATAAGGGCTTTTGTCCCAGTGGCAGACAAAGAAAGAAGATTGAGTTATGGATTTCCGATTGTTGAAAGATGATGTGTATGTCTGACAAAGTAGTCTCCTCGCCCAGGCGAAACCTAACCCCCAGCGAAGGGGGCGAGCCGCCCTCGTCGGCCGTTAGGAGCGCCGCCGCTGCATGGACGCAAGCCAGCCGTGCCCACCCACCCCACACAAAGAAAGGAATACCGCAGAATAAATATACGCGGAAGAATCTATGACAGTATAAATAGAGAGAGATAGATGGGATTTATATATAAAAGAAAAGACCAGCGGCTGAGATACGCGGATGCGCCGTTGGGAAAGTGACAGCAAATCCCATAGGTCGAAGGGTACAAGAGGAAAACGAAGCGGAAATAAAAATAAATAGAGACAGTGTGATATCAACGCGTAACGTTATTCTCGCTCCGCCCATAACGCGTATTTTGCCTCTATAGAAATGTTGAGCGGGTTATTTTACTAGTGGAGGAACTATAGCATTGCAGCCAATGATTGTGTAGGGTGAGATATGAGAAAATGTGCGCGGCGCCTCGGCTGCGAATGACTGGAATAAATACAGTACGTCATCATCCCTTATTGAGGCTGTAAATCACTTTGAATGCACTGTGAACGTAGAAGTAAAACCAGCCTTGTGCTCAGATTTCTCGATGTTTTTTTTTTTTTTTTTTTTAGTAAATATATTCGTTCGCAGTGATGCCAACGCAACGATCCGGCCCTAAGAACAATCTACATGGTACTCGGTGTGATGGATTGGTTATACTTCCCGTCACGTTGCGAAGCGAGTAACAAACACAATCTGGGCAGCACATCCGCTAACTTTAATTAGTTACGTGTATACGTCGCCGTATATACTGCTTCCTAAAGCGGAGCTGGCGGCTCTCGACGTATACAAATTAAGTTCAAGCAGTACAATAACAGTAAAGCATTTGATGTAAGCAGTTGATAATACTAATGTAGTTTCACTCAATAAAAGATCCTCACATGACGTGTTAAAAAATGTATCATCTCGTTGCGTATGAGCAAGGGCTGGGAGACTCATTTTTTTTATACTGCATCTTATTGAGTAAAGCGCCAATAATATGAAATCAATTATTAAACTTATTTAAAATAGAAACAATGCATGTAAAGTTGTCAACAGCTTATTGAATAAAAATACTGTACAGATTCAGAATAATGCATTTTTATTAACTATAACTTGTTAAAAATATTGATCTGCTTTAGACTTGAGTTGTGACAGTAGAATATCTCATCTGGTCCACTTTTATTATCACTGGATAGTCGTAAGCCAAAATATTGCGTAAAACAAAGTCATGGTACATGACAGAATATGTGATTTTTACTATATCTATTTAAATTATTGTATTTTAAGCTTCAGTTCCAGCAAGCAAGGGTTTTGAAAAATAGCGCACAACCAATTGGGTAAGAAAGAGATTAAATCCCTTTGTTGTTCAAATCAAATGACAAATCAATTGTCAACATACAATATACAACACATTATTTTAAATTATTTAGTTTAGTCTAGCCATTACATTTTTTTTAGGTCTTTAAAGCTCCCGTTTCAACGGATATAGTTTCATTGTGTTGGTTCTGCCTAGTGCATTAATTTCTCTTCATGTAACTTTCTACATGGTTATTATATGCAAGCTACTATTATTACTTGAAAGTAGTAAATTGGTTTAGGGCAGTTTGAATTCAATTTAAAACTGCATAACATAAGAGAAACGGCTGCTCTCGTATGTAGCCTACGAATACGGGTATGTTGTATCCAGTGGCCTCGGCATTGTTTCAGATCGATTTCATTTTCGCCTTCCCTCTAGTCTGCTAGAGCTTAAAGCAGAACCAACCATGACGCACACTATACCATGTTTGCATAATTGTGCTTCCAAACTACTTTTAGTGCATTTGGTTTCAGCGTTGCTTCTTTGTCTTTTCAACCTAAACGAGATCATTCTTTATAAATACCCCTTATACCGTTCGTTGTTTTTCATCTGTTCGCTCAGTTATAATAGTCTGTCTATAAGTGTCAAACGAACGATGCGGCTATCAAAACACCATATCATACTTCTTATACAGAGATTATTAACAATGTACAATCAGTTACTACTAATAATGCGCTGAACTATATTATTGTTGTAATAATTAATACGATCTTCACAAATGAAATACTTTTGTTTACACAAATCTAATTTTACAAACAGGTAATTTTATCATTCTCAAAAATCGTTGAAAGCGAATTTATTCGTGAAAGCGTAATATTTATGGTTGTCACGATTATGTCTGCAAATTGTATTTCTTGTGCCCCACTCCCCCTCTCCTTCCATCAATCGTCAGAGTCATCTTTCCCTTATTTCAACAGGAGAAGTTCTGAATTATTAAAATGGTCGCACAACGGAAGGCAACTTTCTTGACGGGAACATCAGGATAGGTCTGTTTAAACTGTGATGAGATCGTGTGGTATTCACTCAATTGTTTGCCAATTTCAAGGAAGAGAAGTCATTTAACATTCGAGGTGTTTGTTGTAGCTTCACAATACAAGACTGTATTTTTGGTTGTTGAGCTACTTCCAATAGAACATCCCTGTTATTAAGAAAATATACTTTACATTACAAATATTAGTGTTTAAAAAATACTTTTGATTTTTATATGAATAACTTTTATATTGTTCAATTAAACGTGATCACTGATTGACATTATATTATACGTCACAAATTGAGACGAATAACAATGCATATCTTTTCAATATGTTCGTTGCTTGCTTTATTCAGTACTAGCATGGTTAAACTTTCTTGAAAAGGGGGGATACTCTCAGTATAGAAATCGCTAGAAATTTTTATTTTAAAAATTATATCTCAAGAATGATGCTATACTTGAAATCAAAAATTGAGTGGATAGTACCCTGTCGTATGGTAAGCTCTACAGACTGAATGATAAATATGGCAAATACGAATCACTACGATATATATTTTGATTATTAAATCCATAATAAGTAAACCAAACTCAATAATAATAACAATCATATGATTATAATTAAGATATATAGCATCCAGTCTGTAGAGCAAACCAAACCAATTGCGCGCGTTGCTCTCAGATTTCTCATTTAGAAACATATAATTAAATAATGAAAATTGTTTGCGGTATTAAACGTGGGACAATCCTCTCCCGTTTAAGTCATTTTACATAAGAGGTTATTTCCAAATTGGTAATTGCTTCTAAATAAAGTTTCCTTGAATAAAAAAACCCGATCCAATATTCGTGGCTGCGTGGGAAGTGTAGCTGGAAGATTTCATATTATCTTAAAAACAGAGGTTTCGTGTTTATCCCTCGCGGGTTTGACGCCTGCAGACTTACCTCACCCACGCTCACCCGGACCATCCCACAAATCTGTTGACTCAGAGATAACATATTTTCTGTCAAAACAGCACATTTTCTCCGCATCGCGTAAACTTTTCAATGAAAATGTCAATCCAATATGAGCTGATCAAACCATATATTGGAGAATTTATTGAAAAACTATGTATAGCCGTGTGCCGGCCCTAGTGCAAGTAGAAACGATACCGGTACCAAAAAACTATTTCATTTGCCAAATAACTGTGGTGTGATCCACGATGCAGGCAGGAATTCCTTTCTTGACGGTATTGACATTTTGGTGATTCGTTTTGGGGTGAACGCCATTTAGAAGGCTACACAGAGCGTGTTCGATTTTGTTCACCGCTGTTGGAAAAATGCCATGGATGATGATGACAGAAGTCTGTGATCGACTCTATGATCGATGGTTTGTGACGTCATCACGACAGAGTAAGGAATATCGTTGTCGGAGAGTTTTGGGGGAGGCCTAAACCTTCGATTATGAATATTGGTAGATAAGCATACCAATCTCTCTGCTGCAGGGGAGGTTTATTTGATGCTGGTTCCGCGGGCGTTTTGTCTCGTAGCTTGAGCGATAGGCGGTTGGTTTGCTGTGAGATAAGTTACTAAAGCTGGGCCACATACATTTAAAACGTATGTTTTAACATGGTAAACAAGTACCAATGTTAGCATACATGTTTGTAGTGTTACGGCTTATTTTTAAAGGTTTAAGTGGTTTCAGTGTCTGAAAGTAATTTCAAGTTGCACTCCTCAAAAATCTGACTAAATCTTAAAACAAATTAGGAACAAAAGTTGAGCAACTACTGTCGTATACATAAAAGCGCATTATGTGATTTTAGTTTTACATGTTTCTCTTCCTTTTGAAAGACATAAATTATAGCGAGAGAAAGATCACCATTTAAATCAAGATTTTACATACAAAATGGTTATGCCATTTTATTATTTGAATAATTCCATAGAAATATTTGCAGTTGATTTTTTCAACATGTTTTCTAAAAACATTGTATAATGTTTATACACTTTGCAATTTTTTTTACAGATAGATCTCGCTGTGTCGAGTACCTGTGTTATTATGTTGGCCTATACAAGACCGAGTTGCGTTGTTGGATTAATTTTTGAGAAGCAGCAAGAGGCACATAAGGATATAGGTCGCTCCATTTGCGTATTACTGTGAGGAAACAGTCCGTCGTTCTCACCACCCGTTCACTAAATCAAACAACCAAAAAATATAATGTGTTGTTAATACAATTATTATTATTCACACTCAAAAAACTTACAGATAGGTAATTCACTGGAAACTGGAAATATAAATGTTAAGCGTTGAATCGTTATTGTCAACCCGTCAATGATAATATGTCATGATGTGGAAAATGCGAAAAGCGTTACACTTCGATCTACGTCAAGATCAAAGTCGAACCCAAAGAACTTGAAGAAAGTTTTTATTTTTTCGAGACGATAAACGTCAATCATCTTCTTTGTTCTATATAGTACCACATTCTCCCGTATTATAGAAGCTCCGAAACCAAATGGACCGTAATCGAAAGCTGTTTACCAAGAGATTTGGTATATTCTTGTCGAAACACAAGTAATAATTTAGGTTATATCTTTAATATCATACAATATATAAGCAATGTAATCAATGTGGTTTAGTGTGTTTATTGAAACCATAAGTTATTCTAAACGAAAAGTAACGCGTTATAACTTACAAAACATATTACATTTTAACAAAACTATACAACAGCTGTTACTGTTCCAAAATTTTAACAATTAAGTTTACTGAGAAAATAATTTCTTTAAAGTAACTCGTCACTACTGCCACGTTACACCTAAGATAGATGGGATCATAATAACGAAGTAGTACCCTTCATAACAAAATATAAATAAATAAATTGAAGAGTTTTTAAAGGATAAGGAAGTTTTCTAAGGGATGTCAACTATCAATGAATTGGTAAACTCAATGGACAGTTGCATTCGCCACATAACTCACGGTAACTTTGTAAAATTCTTCCAGTCAGGTTACGAGAAGTCCCAAGTGTACTTCTTGCGGTCAATAAAGGTAGAATGGACAGTTTCTGAGACCATGGACTGGTGGACTTTCAAAGAACTGATCTATAGTTACTTCCAAGCCATCAACTTTACCCGATTAAGGTCATACAACCGCTATCGGTAATATTATCTCAAACTATGGACTGCATTTTTGTTCACACAAGGATGGAAAAGTAAATAGTTTGAATTGAATCATACTTATTTGGTAATGATGTCGAACACATAAAGAGCTTAGTCACGATACGGAGGGAGAACACATGAGAGCCGAGGGGGGGGGGAGGGGTATTAACTCGGTATTATTTTATTATTATACATTCCAGGTCATTTTGGTGAATATCTGTGAGTATCTAAATAGTGCAGTACAACAGAAAGAGATTTTGATTTGAACATGATAATAATACATAATAACTTGAACATAATTCTTAGCTTCAAGCATTAATTAGTTCTTTCATTTCTCTTGGTTTAGATTGTATCCATCATTAACAATATCAATTAAATAAATAAGTAAATAATTTCCATATAAATCAATTATAGTAGAGAGAAGTGAAATAAACTATTCCCGTAATTAAACAAAACACAACACAAATCTTGGACATGCTGTTCAATGTTCATATATATATATTTATATTAATTCTACCTATTATTATATAAGACTCGTATCACTCCAGCCGGATCTAATTTTGCAATGTCAGTAATTAGTTGCGCTGTACACGTTGATTCAACTAACTATTTTCATCATTATTCTTTCTAAGCTGCTTAACGATAAGTGTTTGATACTTCAGCTTCATTTTGCACTGACATGTCAATATTTTAGTAGTACTCATTACATGCTATGTTTTCAATCTCGTATCAATAATTGAATGGAATATACACAGTGACAGGGGAAAAGGGCAAATGGTGGAGGGCAAATCTCTGATTAACAAAAAAATAAGAGAAAAGAGAAAGACACGGTTAACTTTTTTTATCCATCATAATCAATAATCTTAATTAATAATAATAATTATAATCTATGCACTGACAACATTCTATTTACTTTTATTTTGGAAGATATTTGATTTATGAAATATACAATTTGATGGCTGCAGTCCTCAAACGCAGAAAAAACACGAAACTTTGGATTTAATAGTTTCTAAATGTAGTTCAAGCACCATTCCTTTCGACACGTGCACATTTTACTTCAATTGTAAATACATTTAAATAATTGGCTGCATCATTATTTCAATATAAATTTTTTATCTACGTCAAGTATCATCAAAGCAATATTTCTGCATTCCATAAAAACAGTTCAATGTTAAATTGAACCATACGTAATTATACATACGTGACTTCCAGCAATCACCTTATTTACATAACATGTTTATACTTTTTATACTTCGAGGGGATATCCATATCGGTAATCATTTTATAAAACAAATATTAGTTGGGCCTATACGGTAAACCTATTCGTTTCTCTTCATATGGCGATTGAAGTAATCTATATTGATAATTACAAACAGTCGGTAAACATTGTATGATATGACGAGCAAATGTCAAACGTACTAGCTGAACATTTTGTTTGTGATCGATCCATTTAGATATTTCAATAACCGTGTAAACTAATGTTAATAACGCTCGTGTGGGAGAACACGATAGGTGGCAACAATGCACGAGCGATTGCATGTTGCCATTGCCTTGCTCTTATTTCAGACAAAGTAATAAGATTTAATGTTTAGTGTTATAAGGATTAATGGTTAGAATATTAAATAGTAATATTAAATAGTGTCGAATAGTGAATAGTAAATAGTAAATAAAATAGTAAATAACAAAGTAAAAAAGTAAATAAAAAAGTAAAAAAGTAAATAGAATAGAAAAGTAAATACCTATAACAGTAAATACCTCCGCCTTTTACAAATAAATATTGTATATGCGATGAGAGTGGAAGATGAAGATGTATTTATTGAGGTGAAATTAAAAACTGTTATGCTTTGTTTTATGTCATACCTTATTTTAAGAAGAACAACAACAGTACACGAGAAGAGAGAGAGAAAGAGAGAGAGAGACCCTACATGAAAAAATAATGTGCTTATTTTATCTTTAACTCGTGCACAATTAAACGCAAACGTCTAAGACCAATACATAGTAATTATATACTAACATCAAGCAAAATATTTGAATATGTAGTCCACAGTGCCTGTGGAAAGAATCATGTGGTCTAGATAAATTAGAGTTGGTTAAAATTGGACGTCAGTCGATACTTGGCATGCAGAATAAGCGTCATTATACAGGCTTCTGCGGCTGGCAATGCCATTACAGAATATTTGATCGTTGACGTCAATTTAATGCTAATGAACTGGCTGGCTGCCTAATAATCGCGGGAACATGTCGGCGTTTCAAGATGCATATTTCAGGAGAATGGCCGCCCATCGTTTCAACAAAAGATTCTGCAATGCAGTTAGAAGGATATTTGGCCAATCGTGAAATCTTACTTTCGTCAATATTTCTGCTGCCATTTTAAAGGAAAAAAATATATTTTAAATAGTTGTACTGTCCGTAATTCACTCATATGTCGGTTAAAATTACTAACAAATCCTTGCGTAATACAGCTTGAGAAAGTAGTGAATGTACAAAAAAAGTCGAATAGTGACAATATATATATATCTATTTTCTGTTGTAGGTAATTGAAGCAAAAGTGAACCTCCGATTGAACCAAACTAACTTTCTAAGTACCAACATGGTTATATATTAACCCTTATTAGGCCTACTAACAGCTAGTTGAAATCTCAAGGCTAAAAGCTTCTACGTACTTTAGTATAATAAAGTTGAATGGGACTCGTTGAAAATTGCGCTTTTCATGGGTAAAGATTTTCATATCATTCACGGTTAATCAGCGTTGTATGGAAATAAGCCAACATCAATGGCTCTGGGTAATTGTTCGGTGTACCAAGCAATGTTACATTGATAAAGCTTGCATTAATTGGCTCTCTTGTTTGTTGAAACCTGAGTATTATCGTCCACATTCAACAATGCAGTCGAATGTGATTCATCATAGAGAATAGAGATGTAAGTGTATGTCATGACGAAATCAACAGAAACTCGTCGTAAATGACGAGACTTCCAACGTAACTTTTAAATTAACAATATATATCAGAAGACGTTTTTTGATGATGTTTCTCATACATTATAAATAATGCATTTGTTGAATATAGTTTAGTATTTGTGTTAATAATAATTTGCAGATGTTAAAAGTATCGAAACTCACATAAAAAAAGAAATCGAGAATAGATATTTATATCCAATGAATAGTTTAAGATTTCATATTATTTAACTACAAAATGAGACACTTACGAAAGTGTTGTTTCGTTATACACGTCAATAAGAGAAACAACAATAATACAAGACACGTACAATACAGATACAATTATTATTGCGATTATGTAATTAAAAAAATACATATTATGCATAATCTTAACAATGTTGTCGTTACGAGACTCATAATAGTTGATGATTACAGTTCTGTAGCAGCCGAGTGTGCACAGCCGTGCGAGGCGCCGATAAAACAGCGTCTTGCTTGACCGACGACGCGTGTGACTGACTGATGGCCGAACGTCGACAAGAGCAATTGCCGACCAAAAAACTCTTTGTTGTGAGTTGTCTTCTTACGGCCAAGCACCGTGTTTGTGTCTTGCGACTATGATTAAGGGTGCCTTAGCCGGAGAAATAATTCACGACAATATGATTAGTTTCGGCGAATATTAGTTTACTGATAAATGGATTAGTTGCACCTTTTTGTGTTACTCTAGGTAGTAAATCAAAGAGTAAAAAATATTGCGGGTTTTGTTTTTTTAATTATTTCGTTTCACGAAGAAGGTGTACAAATAAATTAGACACCATGGAACAGTATCCATGCTTGTCTTTTGTTACAGTTCAACAAATATACATTTCTTCACACATTATAGGTAAACATAATGGTTACATCAAACGTGTAGGTGATTTTACAATATATGGAAAGTATGGCATACTCAAAAATAACGACTAGTTCCCATGATTTTATTACAAAATATATGGTGTATTCAATATACTGATCATTTATGACTGTTCTTTATACCTACCCACTTCTAAGATTGCATCCCAAATAATCAATATCAATTTATGCGCTTTAATATTTCCCTTCGTGCTGGAGGATTTAACCGCCGGGTCGGCGATAAAGCAGCCGTGCAGCGAGCCCATGTCACAACTAGAGATTACTTTCCAACTCCCCCGTTGCACATTCAAGCCGAAGCGAGTGTACGCGCGCATAGACCAACACAGATTACGCCCGGCAAGAATTAGGTTATCCTACTATGGTTGATTATAACAGAGGTAACACAATTAGGTCATTTGTTTCTGAAAGTGAATATGAAAAGTGGCCATGTTTGGAACTGCCACCACTGTGTTTTTTAAGGGTGTTGGGGAAACGGGGTTAATTTACGCACCACCACATGAAAGCCGTGCCTACGAGATTGTTATAAATCGCTTACAAATACAAACACAGGGGTTGTGGTTTGTTTACAAAAGTAGACCGGCCATACCGCAACAGAATGGGTTGAATTGACTACACTTGTTCGGCACACGTATGCACAGTGGGGAGTAGGCCTAGCCATGCACTCTACTTTGCAGTTACATACTATGATGCGGGAGAGTTGAAACATTGTTTCATTTTCACATGTTTATGGTTATAAAGTATAACGCTGGTATTACTATCGGAAATAAGTTGTGAATCAGATATTTTTAGCTTTAAGTAAATTTCAACGCATTGGAATGGTGATATAATTTATCCGAAGAATTACATATATTTAGTACGGGCCTTAATTTTATGAAAATAATTATGTTCGTGTTAAGGAACATGGATATTTTTTTTTAAATCTGTTTACGCGTAGCAGTAATATTGGTAATATCACCATATTTTTGCTCTATTCCGGTTTTCCGGTTTAAAAGAATGCTTTCGAGGGAGCTTTGATGTTCGAACGACGATCGGGAGATAGGTACTAGATTGTACCCTCTATCTGACGTGAAATCAAATTCTAATATATCATCAGTTTTGTTTTCGTTGTGGACACGTGTAGACGTTCTTAATTTTAACTTCGATTTAATTCATTCATGTTTTGGTTACTCAATTATTAGATACAGCTTTCATTGTTGTGTTTAAAACGTGAACGTGAATATCTCATCTCGATTTTGTTCAATTAAATTTTACATTCTCTAACGCAGTACTGTTGTACATATTTATATACACATAATAATAATGAGAGCCAACGATACTGTGAAACAAACTCCCATTTAGTTTATTATGCAGAGGATTCGCTCCATGATCAAATATTTGTTTTAACTGCTGGCTCGTAGACAAAAGGCATGTCTGGTTGTACGGGGGGCTCCAACTGAAATACATGCAAACGATACTGAACGAGGCAGCAAGCCTGGAGCGTACGAAGCTCCTACTCACAGCGCATAGCAGAAGGTGTTGTTCTAGTAAAACTAGAGAAACTTTGCGCTGTTTTGTCTGGGCTCGAACCACACCCCTGGAGGTGAAAGGCTATTGTTCTTTATACCATCGTAATAATTTGCAAAGTTTTAATCAAATGTCGAGGAATGAATAGAAACGCTTCTACAGTTTGTGAGGTTGTTTTAAACAAAGTGTAGGTTTGACTTTGACGTAAATTATTTAACGTTGTTCAGTATAGCAAAAAATGAGCTTAATATATAAAATTGAATCAAACCAGTATGTTATTCTTTAAAAATATCTCTTTACCGAAATCACTTTTCACATATGAATCTTAAACTTTATTTTGAATAATAAATGTACACAATGTTATAAAAATCTATGAAGGAGATTAGAAATCTTATTTATTACAAGTAACGGTTTTAACACCAGAGCACTTTTACAGGAAATTGATTCAAATAACTCTATTGGATCACAAGAAACGCAATCATTTACGGACACGTTGATAAGAAATACCATTTAAACATATTCCATGGACACTGACAATCTGAATAACAGTTCTCATTTATTTCATTTATGTGCACTGGTAATCCTTTAGCAACTCGTTCAAACACAAAAAACACAAAGTTTATTTACCCATATTCTGAAAATATGCAAGAGGTAAATATAAGTTATATTTTTTATTAATATTACCCATTACGTTCCAATTTAGATAAGTATCCATAAATACTGTTGGAGTAATAAAAAATAATGAAGACACATGAAGATGTAAAATAATATTGAAAGAATTATTCTTGTGAACAATTAGAAAATAAATACGAATTTCCACGTTGCTGGAACAAGTTCAGAAAACGTAATGACCTGAAATAAAACGTGTACTGTCTTTAATATTTTAAAATATGATGGGTCAAACGTTTTAAGCGATGGACACAGCTCATATTTATAAACGGTGCAAATTAAAGCATACGAAACTGTGAACATCACCTAAGATATCTTAGAAGACGGAAAGAAAGACAGCAACTCAACGATGCACGGGAATGAAACGACGCCACGAGGTAGAACGGAAATTAAAAAGAAAAGGATGTGATCGGGTTACGTTGTTTGAGGGTAAACATGGTTTTCAGAATAGAATCTGGTTTGGTGAACACTCGAGATAAAAGATATTAATTCAATGGGAAGTAGAATACAGCTGGGATTGTTTTAGAAGATAAGCACAGCAACGTGTTAACACTAACAGGAACAGATTTCAGAAGACGGGTTAGTGAGAAAAAAATTAAATTGATAAGTTTGTGTCAGATATTATTGTGTTGAAATATCTGAAATTGTAGGGATTTTAGCCCAATATTTTTTTTTACAAATTTGTGCTTTGAAGAAATTATTAGCTTTCGCTAATGATAGTATGAAATTTGATGCCCATAGTAAAAGAGATGGAAGCACATTTATAATCAATAAACTACTAAAAGACTTTTATGTATTGTAATGAGTGAGATTTATTCAATAGTAACATTTCCTGCAAGTTGTGAGAGTGTAATGCGTAGAATGGTATGTTCGTAGAATGCAGAAAAGCATCGTGGGAAGATTGCAGATTTTATGTTGTAGATAAAAAAGCAATGGTATATTTAGTTGTGAATTTGAAACTGCCTGCGATGTAAAACCCTAAAATTTTATATGTGAAGTGTATGTTAAATCAGATACGATTATGCCATTTATCTTCAGTCAAAACTAAAAGTAATAAAGATAAGACTTTTAGATATAAAACTTGTAACGTTTCCTCGCATATTTTCCCTATCATGCACTATTGAAGTTTCTCCCCTATGCGAGCTACTTGTTTCCTAAACACATGTTTATGGAACGCAAGAACCATGAGGCAACATTGAACCACCTTGGAGCCACCAGCTAAGAACACGGCAACCAACCATGAATCATGAAAACTTGAGCAATTATACGTGAAGACCTATAAAGTATAAAAATAGACCACGGAAAATTGTTACAAAAGAAGGAAAAATCCCCCGCGTTACATCGTTTTGAGTAGCCCCTTCTAACGTGGTTGTTATATTGTTCGCCATTATGGAGTAATAAGGCTGGCTGATACAGATGTCTTGAACAAGACGCATCGCGGTATGATAGGGCTAAGGAAGCTCGCGCCTCCCCCTCACTTCATAGTTCATCTCGCGGGTATGATGAATGCGTCGGTAAATTACAGCAAACATATTGCCAAGACGAGAAGAGCGTGGCTTCCGCTAAGAGGGTTCGCCTGCGACTACACCTTGCTCGCTCGACTTTCACCGCCTTGCTAATGAAAAGATCATCGAAGACACCGCCTACTAAACTAGCGTGTTTAATGCAATCAAGGTCTATACACTGTATAAGTGATGACGTCAGATTAAATGGCGGACGAGCCATCTGACTCCAAACAACTTTCTGAAACGTAGTCATTATTTAAAGTAGTAATAATTGTATCGTTACAATACTTGACTTATCAATTTAATCAATTTATTTTTCACCGTTTCGTGTTAAAGAAAACGAAATTATCTGAACGGAAAACCCTAGTTACAATGTTTGCAAAAACCAAACTATCCGTCAACTGTCGACTGTCATGATTGTTTGGAGTCACAAATGCGGTTCGTCATTGGTTGACACGGGAATCGTGACGTCATACTAAGATACTCTATTTGATCTTCGCAGGTCGTCGCTAGGGTTTGAAAATCACCATTTTGTATCCCACAATAGAAACAGCTTTAATTTATAAAATCTACGTTGTAAAACATATAAAATAATATTTAAGACTAGTAAATGAGACATTTTGATAGAATGCAATGATAAAATGTCAAAACATATTGTGATTTTGTTTTTTTTAGGCAATACCAGAGTCGATAAAGAAGTAGAAACTTCGTTATCGATTCTGGCAATACGTTGTGAAAATTCTTATCGTGTATAGTGCTTTATCAAACAATTGTCTATGCGATGAAGTTTGGCGAAAAAAAACGTCTTCAACCGTTGCTGACTTATATTTTTTTGTGAAACACTACACAATATGGTTGTTCTATAGGCTACCGGCGTACAATAGAATTCGTAAACCAAAACCTGTTGATGTTTTTCAAACTTCATAAACAAAATGTGTGGTAAAGTAATATAAAAAAATATGAACCATCATCTTCCTCGCTTAAACTTTTCCACAAAGTGTAAAATGTAATATCGAGGGTACGCTTTGGCTATAATTTGTAATCGTTTTATTTTTGAACATTGCATTACATTAACCAATTATTTAAGGTTCAGTCTTCACGTCCCATGTTACGGATATTATTATTCCGGACACGGAAGTGAATGAATGAATGAATGAATGAATGAATGAATGAATGAATGCATGAATGAATGAATGAATGAATGAATGAATGAATGAATGAATGAACGAACGAATGAATGAATGAATGAATGAATGAATGAATGAAAGAATGAATGAATATTTTGAAAAATTATATGTGACTAAAATATCATGAAAATTGGGGAATTGGTGGAGGTGCCGGGTCAGGCAATCAGTAGCGTTTATCATAGTGACGTCACAAAACACGTGTGTTGGTAGAGGTGGCGCGTTATTGCATGAAAATAGACAACGTTATATTATAATTGGATAATAAAGGTTTCCCTACGAGGTATTATGATTTAAATCGCATTAAGTGATACGCAACGGTAAGTAGGGTCTACAAGCTTATCGTCTTATACGGCTGACACAGTACCTGAATGAATTGAATTATCCTTGAATCTTATAAACAATTACAAGTATTGCTCTAACTTTTAAACTTGAAGTATGTTCTTGAATGTGTATTTGTAAAAAAAAAAAAAAAAAAAAAAACAGTATTATTGCTATGTAGCAGAATGGCATACTTGTGGTCAATTACTCAACTAACCGCACTAGTTAGCAAACTAGCTAACTAGTTTGTTATATTGTGGTGTACCACTCCATTAGTGAAGGGAACCCACAACTAATAAGATTTATATTGATAGTATTTAAAAGCAAGTTTGAAGTTACCAGCTCGAAGTGGGACTGCGGTACTTTGAAGGAGGACAACTCAGCAACTGCTTTCATCTAATGAGTAACTTGTAATAGCAAGAGAACCAGCATCTGCTTGTAATGTCAGAGTTCCAAGAAACTACGAAGCTAAGTTCTGACATCGCGCGTACGCCTCACTTTGGTTTCAGTTTCGATCTGTGTAATATGTTGTCTATGTGGCTGTTATGTTAATTATTATGTAGATCGTTAGAAATAGGTACGAAAATGTCTACTTATGTGGAACACTGGTAGAAGGTAATCGTGGATGGTCTTCAATAATGTAAATTGCCCAATCATGCATTGACTATGATAAATCTATGGCAAAAACGAATAATTCAATTGTTATACATTTTGCTCATAAGCTTTTAATTTTCTGTACACTATGTCAGTTTTGTACCTCAATACCCAAAACCGTTTTTTTTTGTGACTCCATACTCCATAACCCAAGGTTGATATCTAGCTTACGATTACGATTACGGTATCGTCGAGGTTACGATTTACAGAACCTCCGCCTATGGCAATGCTTCTAAAACTGACAAGAGATAGCTTTGATATTTTCTGCGGCATTTTAGTTTCAAGTTCAAAAATTTTAATATTCAACAATAATGGCAGTTAAGCATCGCCACGCTGTGTTGGTTTTTTTTATTGTCAACGGAATGCAAGCAGTATAATAATTATTCTTAATGCCGTCAATCAAAATATACTAAAAGCATTCTTGTAGCAAGAAAACTGATGAGTTTAGTTGTCAAATGTTGAATACTTGTATCGTTAATGCAAATGGAACGGAACTTATAAGCACTAACTGTGACCTGGTGACCAGACTGCGGTACCAGTTTTGTTCTCAAAGTACAACATAGGTGAATGGTTGCTTACTAAAATTTATGGTGCAGACTTTTGCTGGGTTAAGTTGGTATCTTCCCCTTCCAGCTAGTGGGGTGGATTAAATCCGATGTTTGTCCACAACAATGCTCTGACATTGTGTGGTAGATAACAATGTGCTCCACGTCACATGCACACAGGTCACACGTCATCAGGCAGCCGTCGCTTTGACCTCGCCGCATCAACACCCACACACCACACATTGGCAAACAAACCTTACGGTTTACAAAGTGTTGACTAGTGGTTCGAATCTCGTCGCTGAAAACTGCATGCTAACTAATCGCTTGTTAAGATGTCAATAGCGTGAATGTGAAATCTAATATCGACGTTGTTTTGTCCATTTGTGTTAAGTTTTATTTTTGAACATTGCATAAGGACCGATTAAGATTCAGTCTTCACAAGTCTCATGTTATAAATATTTTAAAAAACAATATACGTGATTAAAATAGCATTGAAAATAAAAACAATACAAACAAATGTAAGGATTCAGTTCCATTACATTTGTCTTAGGAATAAATAAACGGTGACTTTGGAGCCGTCCTAGCAACGAAGCACTCTTACAAATTCAAAGTTGTTCTGAATCGGCATTGTTGATTCTGACATTTGTCCGCAGGTATTCACACTGTCCAATCACTGATTCATATGTTTCGTATTTGAAATATCGATCTTTGATTGGTTATCGCTCACTCGTCGATGATGTTCGGAGCCTACAGGGTTGGTTTAGTTGCTTTAAAATTAAGTCTTCCACAGAAAATCAGTTTCATTACTGAGTGGGTAGACTCTAAATGTGAATTTATTTATTTTATTTATTTAAATGAAACAATTGGTGGAGGTGCCGGGTTATACCTATAAATATAACAATCGTTAGTTCTGAAGAACAACATGGGATGTAAATGTCTAAATGCAGAAGTTTCTTCGAGTTAAGAAGTCTCTCTTTATAAAACCGTTTGATGTAAATGGCGGCGTAGCTGTAGCCGCGTTTTCAATCAGACGTTACTCGATGAACAATCATCACACAGACAGCGGGTTTGTTTGATCTGTTTCTCTGTTTCCAACAACAGCTCACTTTGTGACCTGAACATCAACGTTTGATAAAAAAAAAATCTATTTCAAACATTTAATGGTCGTATATTAATTTGCGTTCATAAATGACATTCCCGTGATGGTAAATACACGATTATTTTAAAGCTGCAGATATAATTATGTGAGATATTTCAAGATGCAAGTGTTTATACTTTGACAGAAAGAACAAAGAAATCTAATTCAAAGAATTCATAGACAAGGACAGCATCACAAGAATGCCACACCCACTCTCACCGCAGGCGAACTTGTGTTATCAAGCTCGTTTTGCGTTTTCCTCGTTTTGTAGTTAATTAATTTGAATTGTGTTCTTACTTCTCTTGGCTGTTGACTTATTTTCTTCAAGACGCATTGCCAAAAGGCAAACTAAATGAAGCCATGGTATGCTAAGCGCAGACTTTTTCATGATAATCTAAGAAAGATTTTAGGTCTTTAATTATTAAATGTCATTCTATAGATACGTGACCCTATAAAGACCTCATACGATTAGCCAAAGAGTAGTCTGAATAGAGGTTTAAGGGGTTCAAAGTTACAAAGAACTTCATCAACAGAAATTCGTCTCCATGACCAAAGTCATGATATCATGACGAAACACACAATCATAAGTACAGCTTCAATATATTCGCAATTGTACTCTCTGTCATAAAGCAACAATCACAAAGATATCAAGATCACAATCACAATGTAAAAACATATTAGTAACGAAAATCAGCCTTGTATTTATCATAGTAGTCATAATCAGCAGCACAATATTAGGGCGTCAAGTGTCAAGTTGAGTACATGATTTGTTGCTATGGAATTGTTTTATTATATTACATGCTATTTTCCACAAGAAGAACAAACTCCTTAGCAACCATAAACAAATCACATACATAACTCGAATATGCACGTCTCAAATTACAGTGTTTTTAGAATCTACATTTCATGTTGTCTTCTTGTCTATATTCATTGTAGAACATTTAAATCACGATGATAATAACACATTTTTAATAAAATAAATTATAAATAAGCGTAACATTTAAAAAAAGAACTGTCGCATGTTCTATTTAAATTGATATTTCTTAACGATTTCCTTGTGACGCTGAGGCCTCTATTTCCGTTGAGTTTTGTTGCTAACTTTTGATAAACGGTTTTGTCCGTTGCGTGTTTGTGGCGCCCGCGTTAGCGTCAAGCTCTGTCAGGACATGTTAGTATCAGAGCGAAGAAGAGCGGCAAAAAGAAATAAAGCGTTTTTAGTTAAACACGTCTTGAAGGCTTTGGCGTTAAATTAATTTAAACTTTTGTAAGTTCACTCGGTTTAATTATACTTCATAAGATAACGCGCACGCAATTATGAGTTGGGACTGGTTCTAGCTTGATGATGGATGCTTAGATTGATGAGTATTCAAGTACTGATTAGACTTAGGCTTGAATGCATAGTTCACACTCAAGTCACTATAGTCCACATGGCAATGCCGTTCCGTGATTGGTAGTTGGGCGGACTGAGGAGAGGATGAGTTGAGGAAGGCTTCAGTCTTAACCGTATATACGGATCTTATTGTGTAGTTAAGTATCCTGATAGGATGGCTTTATGTTATCTACTATCAGGTCATATTTACTTACGTAGTGCATTAAGAATAGATAGCGATAATTAATACCAAATACATTCTTGAAGTTATTAGTTTTGAATAAATTGTTAGTTATTGAATACGAACAATTTATTTTTAATAATAATAATGAACGACCGTATGTGTAGTAACTCTGAAACACGCCAGAAATAATAAAAGACGACTCCCGTTAAAGAGAACAAAATGTCTTAGCTTTGCAGTCTTTCTATTTCTTTCTCTCTCTCTGTCGGTGTATTTTAATGTCAAAGATTTCTCCACGGATTTGCACTGCTCGATTAAATTCTAGCAAGGAAAATGAGGCACAAACAAAAGTTGTAGTACAAATATTCTTCAAAGAGAATTGAATTGTACATATATTAAAAATTAATATGCATTTATTGTCTTTACCCATTCAGCTAAAAGAGCTAAGTTTCGGTGGTGGACACTACACTACTTATTATGCTCATTGTTGCGATAAGGATCGAATCACTGTTTACAAAAGTGTCAGTATCACATTTCACAGGTTAAACTCAGCTTGAACTGGTTATCGCCTGGTTATCGCCTGTGTCGCCTGGTTATCACCTTCTCCTTTGAAAGCAGAAATCAACTCGCTTGGCCACAAATACACGTAACACTGAGTGATGTTAAAAACTAGTAACTTAAACCCACTAATAAAGTAATAACTTAGTAGGTGAGTATCATTTGCCTGAGTTTAGGGTTGCAAACATAATTTGAGTTCGATGTTGTTAACGTTTGGTGTTAACCACAATTTAATATAAATGGTAATAAGATAAGCACGTATAATTAATAATTTTGCACATTTTCACACACAAACTGTAAAATAAAAGCGATTACTTTATAGTGCTTGTATAGCTGCCCGGTGTTTAAAGTCTCAATTGATGAGGGTCCCTTGGTTGTACAAACAAGACAAGTTAGAGTAGTGATATTTTACAGCATATTTCTGGGTCAATACGCAGCGTCGCTAACTTCGTGAGAGGGGTCTCGTAATTTTAATCTAACATACGGTCGAATGGTGTTTATGGGACAGACGTCTTCTTAAGTGAGTTACTCTAAGCGTGTCTGCTGGTTGACCACCGGAACCCATTAGCAACTGTGGTGAAGCCCGGGCTCGCGCAGGTCTCGTTAAACACGAGACTCGGTTGTGAAACTCGACCCACGTTATTTAATAGCGATTCAACGTTAAGAATAAAATTAAAAAAATCCGAAACGTAATTTTGAACAAAAAATATTGATTTAATTAAGTATTTTAATTAGAAGTGTACATGCGAGGGTACAAATTAAAACGGATCAAGTTATGAGTTCCATATAAGGCCTCTTCATCATGTATATTTACATATTTTGTTTCCGAATCTACGAGGTTTTGATTTATTTACATTTCTTTCTCCATTCCCTCTCGTTTTTACTCGTTTGCGCATTGAAACTATAGGATAGTTTGTGACCGATGGTGTTCCAAGCCCCACAGACAGACAGATCGATGCATTTTGTTGTTTCAACAATCCAACGAGAGAACTCCGTCGCACTCACTCATCACTTTCGCTACTTCGAGTTCTTTAATTTTCCACTTAGCTGAAGTGAGTCACTACATTTGGGCCACCAAGGAAATATTTCAGCTGCTGCGATAAGTAATTGAAGCGTCACCATTAGCTGTGCCAACGTTTCTCAGTTTTATGTTGAAGTTTCTAAGAATCAATCAAACGTTCACTTTATAAACTTGTCTGTTTGAACTCCGATGTAAGGCTAATTAAAAGTTTATCTTTGTACAAGCGACGTTGGCGGTTCCATCGAGAAAACATTTTAAAGACGAGCATCGTTCAACTCGACATGGTCAAACACGGTGGCCATTGCCATGAACAATATAAGGAATACCTGTTTGGCGAAGGATTTTAAAGTTTTCTTAACTTAATTTTAAAACTTATAAAAACGAAAAAACAGTTGAATTTATACGAGGTTTTTCTGAATTAGAATGAACTCAGATTATTTGAAGGGACGTTTGGAAGTTTTTCAGTTTTCCGTATCGCAGGTGCTCATGATGGTCTAACGCTTCTAACTCCCAGCACCCCCCCTCTCCCTCCCCCCACCCTGCCTGCGCCAGTATGGGCCCAAATGAACTATAACTTTTTACGACATATTTTTCCACCAACAAGCAAAACGAACTTCTACCCTTGACGCTGCCCCCTCCCCTTCACCCCACCCGTCGCGCGAACACCCCTCGTACACAAATTATTAGAGAGGGCGACATCCATTATCATTACCTTACAAACTATTAACTAAATCTCAGTCGAGTAATGTTGGAATATGGTTTATAAATGTAGCGAGAAAACTTCTTTCAACGCTAAACGATTTGACGCGCGTGTTTAAGCACACACAATTACAAGCACAGTTTAAACATACGCATCTATTAAAAGATCTCGCTTAGGTGATTGAGACAGTATCATTCCTACCGACGAATTATTGTTATTATTATCTTTGTCTGAAATATTTCATTGGGGCAAAACGACTATAAATAACATTTTTCCTTCTTACTGAATGTTTTATGAATTTCATAATGTCAGAAGAATAACTAAAATAAGATTTATTTCAAGGAAAAACTTTATAACGAGTTTTAAAGAGCTTAAGGCAATATGTTTTGGGTACCGTATATTTAAAAAGCTTATACACCGTTTGCGTATCTACGTGTACATATAGTCACGAATCGAAAATAAATAATTAAATGCCAATTTTCAGTGTGTATGGATCTTGAATGAGTTATTTCGCCGGTTAAGTAATTGCGGTAATAAATCTTTGTGTTGGGCACGATCTCTCCCCCTCCTCCCCCCCCCCCCCATCCCTTCCAAGACGGTGTCCGCGCGTTACACTGTTATTCATCGATCGTGCTCATTTGCACGAGACATCGGGGGCAACAGAGACGCTCGCTCAGTTTGCAAATTCTCCATACTAAGCCATTTGTACCCCCGAGGGAATCATAAGACTCCACTATCTTAGCCAGTCCTCGGTGGATTCGAGAGAGATTCGCCGCTGGAGGTGGGGCAAGGGGGGGCGAGGGGGCGCGGGGTGGTCTCAAAGTTTATTTGCAGAGATCTATGGAGCGTGTTTTGAGGTTACCAAAGGACGAATCCTACGTTGCCAACGCTGCTCTTTAGCTAACGTGCAAGTATTCACAGTGACAATGCTGTGCTGCAAACTGACAACATATGACCGGGCGCGATGGAGACGGAAGGCTTATAAGATAAAGAGGTTTTACTGTCGTCCCAACGAGACATGACTTCACTTTCACATTGTTTATGACACAATGTGAGTGTATGGTGTTATACATTCACAGTGACATTTTATTACATAAAAATGTGGTACTTTATTTTCTGTACTTACAAATGTTGAGTTTTAAGAACTCAATGCCAATGTGTAGATGTATGCGAGTCACACAATATGCAATGTTTATTTTGTTTAAATAAAGTGAACAGGTTATAGTTTGAATTAATTCTCATTTAATTCTGTTAACCAATATTGCTTTATCTCTCAGCGAGGATCTACATTGCTAACATGACACCGTGACTTAAATAATTGACCAAAATGTACAGAAACATACAAAACTAGAACACATATAATCCACTCCACATAACATTGTTTGGAAGGGAGTGAACAAGGAAAACTCGCGTCACTGTAGTAATTTTCATCGACCTAAATATCGTCACAATATATGGATGTTTGTATATCGCCTACGATGGACAACACAAATTGCATGTTTCTGTTGTTTTGTATTGTGTATATTATATGTATATATTAACACAAGTAACATAATTATGTGATTCATTTCAGACAAATAATTTATACGCCATTTAAATTATACGTGAGACGTTAAGTTGAAATACCGGCCTCACCACGTTGTCATCTTATAAAACTGATTCAATTCCATTTACCATCCTATCACCGCTCTTCCTTTTTTCCATGTTAAAGTCGATTTTTCACAACGATGGTAAAATACGTTATCTCCGCATAGCTCCATAAATGAGAGATTTTTTCGCTTACGTGACCCATATTTTATGAATTTGTGTTAGCAAACTTTGTGATCCAAATTGTATTTTCAGCTGCACTTCATACTCACACTCCCACCCAGCCCTCATAGTTTTTATACAGATACATTTCGTGTACCCATATTTTGTATATACCTTTGTAATTTACGCTTATACCGTTGTGGTAGTAACTGCAAACGATCAGTTCTTTTTTTTTCTGTCATACATTTTGTTATGATTGCAATGTTATGTTGTTATTAAAGACTCACAATAATGTCTGGGGGGGGGGAGGTGGATAGCGTGGGAGCTCCAGAGACGACAATTGTGCATGATTAACTGATAGTGAACAATTTAGAGACAAAGAATTGTATCACAGAAGGTGTGATATAATTTTGTTTTAAAGATTCTAGGTGTCATGAAAAGATATCAAGTTTACATACATTCATCTATCCCTTACCTACGCAATATTAAGTGCTCATTAGTATAATAAACTTAAAAGTGATTGCGCGTGACTGCATTTATGAACTTGTGTAGGCCTACATGTGTAATGAAATAATATTTAATTCAATAAATTGCCTTAAAGATAATCGTATTTAATATTTTTCCTATATAATGAATGATTAATGATTTAAATCGTTTATCGATACCAAGAATACACTTCAGTAAATGATAGAGACATTTATAAACCCTGTGTTCATCACTACAATCGAACATCACTCATTAGTTTAAAACAACACTTTTGACTGACATCCAAGAATCTGAGGCTTGGTTACTTAACAATGTCGCTTTCATTAAGAGCCTAAGAATACCTCCTTGAACATTATTTAACTTAAGAATTTATTTTTACGTGCTGTCATATATTAAACAAACTTTATGAAACTATAATGAAAACTTATCACATGTTGCTGTCACTTTTTTCTCCGGTACCCATTAATTATAAGGAGTAATTAGCATGTTAAACCATCCTAACAAGTGCACCTGTCCGTATAAGCGAGCGTCTAACACATGCTTTGTAAGCCAGGTGGGCTTAACACTCCCCATACCACATTCTGCGGCGGGCTTTTATAAACGTTATAAATAACAAACTATTTTTAGCACTAGTTAACGGATGAAACAAAATTTCACAAACTTGTCCGGTTTATTAATCTTCGTTTATAGGACAGATCAGTTTACACTAATAAGGCTACTAGATTAATAACGGGCGTCACTTTCCCTTCAGAATAATCTAAAAATATGTTCACAGCGTTCAAGCATAATTGGATGCGTTATGAGGAGGGAGAATAGCAAGGGAGATATTACACGAAATATTATATATTTTATTGAATGCAGGGTGAAAACAAATAGTGTGTATAATTTCTGTGTAAATTTATCTAAGAATCTGCGAAAAACTGTCTGTAGTATTTTGTTGTCAGACTGCATTATGAAGGTATTAGGGATTAAAGCTATTTAGTTTTAGTTTATCAACTCTGTCTGGGATCTGTGGCAAGTACACCGCGAGATTATTCAAGTAAGATTGAAGTCAGGCTAACAGTGTGGAACGAGAATAGTTTCAGAATAGCTAAACGCTTTGACATATTTTTGTTAAGCTAATGGGGTACTCTTGATGAATTTATGTATTTTTAATTTATCTTTAAGTTCATACTAAGCATCAGTTACTAGGAACCTCGAGCATTAAACAACTATCAAAATTGCGATTATGAAAAACCTGTTCTACAACAAAGTCTCGTATTGCACGAGACTGAAACATTAGGTTCTCGTGTTGCGAGTCTTCGCTGTTGGTCACTAAGATAAACGGTTGACAATCATTGAATCTTGAATAATTCATCGCATTTGACAAATTCATAAGTACGACTACAAAAATTCACGATACGAAAATTGGAATACACAAAAAGTTTCGCGGCGCGTTATTCCCTCTATTTCTCGAGATACACCAAAACAAACTGTCGAGCAGAGACTTGGCGAAAATTTCCGAGCGAGCAAAGTCCCGTGAAAGTCATTAAAGACGTAAAGACTCTCAAATGTCCTATTTACATCCCCGAAATGTATACACATCAAAACACGGACTAGCGCGAACCTCAGACCTTTAGCCGTTCTATAAACATCTCCCACAAGAGACATTCATGATCTTGGCGTAACCGCAATCTCCTAATTATGCTCTTGAGCACGGCGCGAGATATGGGGGGGGGGGGGGGTGATTCCACGTGCGACTCGCAGAATGTGGGGGGGGGGGGAGGGGGGGGGGGGGCGGAGATGATGATAACGAGAGGAAGTGCTCGCGCCAAATGATTTCAATGGGAAATGATTGACGAAGCCGAGTGAAAGGACGAGAAGGAATGCTAGGTTGCTGCAAACTCGACGGGCGGGAAGATTCTGCAGCTGAGGAATTTTCTCACTTTTCACGAGATGAAGCAGGATCAATAACACTTCTTAAGTTTTTCAGTTTCAATTCAATGTTAGCACTTCAAATAAATCGTATCTTCTAAATTTAAAGGATTATTTTATCTGCCGACGTTCGCAGTGTTTTATCAATATAATAATAAATCGAATGTTGCGAGTAACGAAAGTAATTGATAAACATATTCCATACGGGGGGGGGGGGGGGGGGGAGGCACCTTTGTATTTAACGCCATTCACACAACGAAACAAAGCGCATTAGATGTTTTAAAAAGAAAACATATCATATCTTCTCAGTTAAAACCAATTTGGGTTTGCCCATGAGTTCTTATTGCTATTGAGCATATCACTTGAACTCACGATTTCTAAACCCCATGAAAGCTCCCAAGGAAAGCGAATTGCAAGCCTTGAGCATTTAAAACTATATATAACTCACCTTTTGTTAACTCTACACTTGAATTAGTCTTCTCTAAAGTTAGAGTGCCTTTAGAGATGCTAATGATATATGCCAAGCTTATTTTAATATCCCCTCCGCCTAGGACCTAGAATTTAAAAGTTCCAGTAGCATTACGATAACCACACAAACAGCAGACATATTGAATCTAGTCTTTGCAAGATCTACACGATGGGAACCTCATGATCTAGCATGAGGAGGTATTTAGAAGGGAAGTTTCTGCACTACTCATGACTGTATACAATACTTAGCGAATACCATTCTGAAATCACTTCATGCGTCTCTAGTGTATGATTATTTCCGTGAGCCCCGGTTGTTAACTTACCCCGAGTGTACACCTAAGCTTAGTTAAGATAAGGTATTGAATATTTGTAAGCGCTTCTCTAATATTGTATAAGTCGAGTGGTAAATGCGTAGGAACAAAGGTCGACTTTACGAGTTATATTCTGAATCAGGTCTAGCTCGAATACACTACAACAATTTGCTTATTGTTTATTTCAGATTCCTCATTGTGACACCAACGAAAGATTAAAATCTTTTCAATTTTATCACAAATAAACTTTTAGATAGAACAATTAAATCATTGTATTATTGTATACACACAAAAATTATACATTGGTGGTCCATCATTTTCAATATTGCTTGAAAAAAATTAAATTAAGTAGCAATAAGTTTTGGAAGAAAACGTGAATTTATATTGTATATTTTCTCTCAAAATAATTGATTAGGGTGAATTACCTGTTTTATCCGTAAGTAAACACTTTTTATACCGGAAGATCGAAGAACGAATTCGTATACAACGAAAATTACCAGAGATATTACGCACAATCTTGAATGGCAATGTAAGGTTACATAACAATCCAGCATTCGATCTTTGGTTTAGGTTTAAGATCTAGTTGGAACTTGGAATGATGATTGTTCTTGTTGCTTTATGTATCTATTATTGCGAAGCTACTAAGAACATAATGTGATGTAATGTGTGTGTGATGTGATGTTATGACAAAATACAAGTAGTTTGCGTTGGTTATATTTTTTGAAATTGTTTTAGTTCCACTCTCTTTACAATTATTTTTTAGATATTAAAATTTAAAAATGAAAGTTTTCCTAGGTAGGCTTGGAACTTCGCTTAAATAAAACAACAGATGAAACAGTTCAAACATTATTGAAGTATTGTAAGCACCACCAGTATCAAAATGAATATACCATCTAACCTGAAATACTAACAAATACTAAATACTAACAGTGTAATATTCATGCGTTTTAATTACAAAATTAAACGCAGATTACATGTTAATTATTTTAAACAAAACCCCTGCTTTGTTATCATCTTAACACGTCAAATTTTGAATCACACCATTGTCAATTTCATTCATTACCACAGGTTTAAGATAGCCCAGCACTGTCGCATTCTAATACATTCAAATTTCAGGTCTTAAGGGTACACGATTCAAAGTTGAAAGTGATTAAAGTAACGATGTAGTCGCAAAATACTAAAAATAAAATAAATAAATAAATTCACATTTAGAGTCTACCCACTCAGTAATGAAACTGATTTTCAGTGGGGGACTTTAATTTAAAGCGACTAAACCAACCCTGTAAGCTCCGAACACCATCGGCGAGTGAGCGATAACCAATCAAAGATCGATATTTCAAATACGAAACATAGGAATCAGTGATTGGACAGTGCGAACACCTGCGGACAAATGCCAGATGCCAGAATCAATAAGGCCGATTCAGAACAACTTTGAATTTATTGGGTGCTTCGTTGCTAGGACGGCTCCAAAGTCACCATTCACTTATTCCTAACACAAGAAGTAATGGAACTGAATCGTCGCATGTTTTTGGCGCCAGTTGTGGCAACGATTTTGATCTCCCTTTGTTCTCTGATTCAAGCGAGGAGTTATTTGTTTGGTGTACACTTACCAAGGGTTTATTGCAAGCTTGTATAAAAGCACCAATTGCCTTGTCCATGTAACATAGAATGATAATGTGAAAGTTCGTTCATTTTGTAAGAGTCCTGTTTCTGTTGGTTATATTCGATAGGAGTAGGTTACTTTCCCTCGTATGATTTCATACTGCAAGGTCCACATAAGCTTTACCCGTAGTTCTCCTATTTTGATGAACAAATATTTATTAGTGTGTATGTAGATTCGAATGAATGTCCTAAAGCTATCTCATAACCAACACCTTATAACTGTGAAAAACGGAAGAAAAAACATATAGTTAGGATCTGCCGTGGCCGGAATCGAACCGTCGACCTACTGAATTAAAGTCTCGCATGTTACCGCTCCACCTCGAGGCAATAGGTTATTTACAGGAACCAGGTTAACCCCATTATATTATCCACGCATCACCATTCATCATATACTCGCCATGCTCTCGATTACCGTCAACGGATGAACATACACCGATATAATTCCCTCCTATCACTCAAAACATAAATTACGGCTCTCTAAAAAAATCGCGTCTAAAATGTTCCCATAGACAGAGGATCAGTGGCGGTTCTGAGCCGATTTTACGTAGAATAAAAGAGTTATAAGTAGAAAACCGGATTTCGTTATAATATGCAAATCATATAATACAAATATACACACAAATGTCAAACCTAACAACATTGTAAAATTTAAGGGACATCTAAGAAAATACCAATGAAGTTTATATAAACTGGTATACACTATATACTATAAGCTTATACTAGTTCATAAACTCATAGGCCTACTATAGTACTGGTGTTGATGTTATAAAGAATTTGTAGTTCGTATTTGTATTTTGTATACCGGTACGTATATAGTTAAGTTTGGTTTTTTATGTAGATATTGTGTAAATCTTCTGTAACCGAGTGAAAGAACTTAAAACCTGAAATAAACAATTAAATAATACATATTATAGTTACATGAATACATGAGAGAGTCCTTGTTGAGTCCCAGCCTCATTGCCTCACCCCACGAGCCGCCACTGTAGAGGATTACACATGTCTAATATGGTTTTAAATCGATTATCTCTTTTTAGTTGGTTTCGCCGTGGCTTATTTTAATAAGATACAAATTAAAAGATTAGTCTCCCTTTGCGGTTTCGTTTTCTCTCAGCTCAACAGAAATCTCGGAGCAATTGAAAGTAGGACGCGCAGCGCACAAAATCCTCAGCCCCGTTCTATAACCAACCGGCAACCAAGCCTCATTTGTTCCGCTCTACACTCCGGTCGTGCAAACGTTGAGAGCTCACTGACTCACGCATGTCGTGCGGTTTCTATTTGATGTGTATACTAACCATCCTCTACTAATGGACTAGGACTAGTTGCTGGAGCTCGTTGGTCCAGTAGTTAGCATCCCCGTTTCCGATGCAGAAAGTCCCGGGTTCAAATCCCGGTTCAGGCAGAAGTTTTTTAACTTCTATTAAAGATTCAGTTCCATTACTTCTTGTCTTAGGAATAAGTAAACGGTGACTTTGGAGCCGTCCTAGCAACGAAGCACTCAATAAATTCAAAGTTGTTCTGAATCGGCCTTGTTGATTCTGACATTTGTCCGCAGGTGTTCGCACTGTCCAATCACTGATTCATATGTTTTGCATTTGAAATACCGGTCTTTGATTGGTTATCGCTCACTTGTCGATGGTTTTCGGAGCCTACAAGGTTGGTTTAGTCTCTTTAAATTAAAGTTTCCCACTGAAAATCAGTTTCGTTACTGAGTGGGTAGACTAAATGTGAATTTATTTTTATTTATTTACCAATAATAGGCACGATGTTCATACTCACATCAATGCTAACGTCATTACTTCAGCACCAAGTAAACGCCGACTGCCATCTCGCCTTTTGAAGTTCGGGTACAGGTCCAGCGCCCTAATTCTGAATGGGTGGCGATACGTTTATCCCCGGTTTCAGTTGTTAGAAGAAGGCGATGAGCCAATCACCGCCTTGCATTCGCCTTCAGTAACGACATAAAACCCTGACAAACTTATCGTCACCTATACAGAATCGTCCTGCAGGTCCAATGCGGTTAGAACTGTACGATACTATCTAAGTTGAGTATCCAATAATTTCGTTTACTCCTGTAGTGCTTTCAGCACAGATTTAAACCAATCAGCAGTAAGGATTCGCGCACATCGACTTTTCTGAGACAGTCACAGACTGTACTCACGTTTTCTACTTTTGCCTATCAGACTGTACATTCGATTTATATTCCGGAGATAGAATACATAAAAATATGTATAGTTATGTGTTTATTGTATACTGTGGTAGAATAACTGGTTCCACATCACAAATCATAAAGGCACTGAGATATTAAGTAGGTCACGGGTAATCCGGTATGAAGGGTGTCTCGTCGTTTTCCTAAAGTCACGAAGCGAATGCTGGGATTTATGCAATACTATGGCCATCGGCCCCTCGTCTTAACACACAATACAAATATAGTTGGCTAGACAGCATTTAGAAAGACGGTGTTGTCAATGATTATGCAATAGTGAAGTGACGTGTGACAATTATCAACCTAAGGGTACTCACACCAAGAAAGCTGGTTACCTGCGCCAACAACCAGTACTGAACTACGTCATGAAAGTCAGTATGCTTTCAAATGCAGCCATGTACAGTAGAATCTGGCAGGTTCAAGCTTGTCAGAGTTTCTGACCAGCGCCGTTTTCCTCAATGAAAATCGTTTTTTTTCGCCTTGCTGCGCCAGTTACCAATAAGCAGGTAACCTGTTTTCTTTGTACCCGCACCCTAAGTCCACAAAACAAAGTAAACTGGTAACCTGCTAGATGGTTACCTGCACTATCCAGCGCTACACGTGTCACCACGCTTTCAAGTGTAGCCATGCATAGTAGCAGCAGGAAGAAGGTAATGCCTACTTGATCTCCGCCACGCGTAGATCAAGTTGACCTTGGGAAGTAGGTAGCAGGAAGGCAGTAAATTTAAAAAAATCACATTTAGAGTCTACCCACTCAGTAACTAAACTGATTTGCAGTGGAGGACTTTAATTTAAAGTGACTTAACCAACCCTGTAGGCTTCGAGCACCATCGACGAGTGAGCAATAACCAATCAAAGATCGATATTTCATCAAATATGAAACAAATTAATCGGTGATTGGACAGTGCGAACACCTGCACCCAGTAAGCAGTAAGCGTGTAACCTTTTTGCTTTGTGTCCCGGTCCCAAATCTAGTGATCTCAAGCTGGCATATGCTTGCCTGGGCCCTGGCCCACGTTACTCCGAATTTCCCCACAGAAACTAACGACTTTCAGACGATCACCGGACACGCTGGAGCAACTTACCAATAATCGGTTTTCTAATGGGTTACAGAGGTCAATTATTGGAAATGCTTTACTTGATGTATTTATTTCGTATGTCTAAGCATAGCCTTTTTACTAATCTCGGCTATTCTTGACAGCACACTTATAGTTCCGGGTGTCAAGTTTTTAAATTTACATACAGTTCTTACCCGACGAATTGTCAACTATTTATAAATTGCATTTAAGAAACAAATTGAGTCTAGAATTTGAGGTGGGTCACAGATGGAAATAATTTTTATTTGGTTCAGTAATGTATTTTGTCTTAAAGTCTACTAACAGACAGGCTTGGTAGAGGTTCTAAAACCTAAAATAGCAAGTGATATATCACATACATTAGCGAGGTAGAACTTGAAAGAAAATACTTGACAATGTATAACTAAGTAAACAGTATTCTTGAAGTACTCGTGATAAAAGATAAATTTCTTGTAATAAGATTGCGAAAAATAATGTTTTTAACTTTTACACATTTGGTTAAGTTACATACTATATCTGTATAACAATACGAGTGTCTTTAGACATTTCCAATATTGTATTGTTTTTAAATGTAAAACAAAAGTATAATTGTCATCAACTGGCGACTTCAACTAATAATCAAGAAGCACCTTCCTACTGTTTCACATGTTTAAGGGTCGATGCAACTATCATGCATTCAAGAAAGTAGTGACACGCCAGCGTCACCGCCGACTGACTTAATTGGAAAACTTCCATTCGAAAATCAAAATGCATGCAAAGCCAGATAGTTACGTAGACGTAAACTACTTACTTATATTTACTAGTGATTTAATTCTACATTACATTACATGTCTAAGAGGGCTTTTTTAAACTTGGAGTATGAAAACTTGAAGGTCATACGTTGAATAGTTTATTCTCGTCAGTGACGTCAGAAGAACCAAGTCATGCAGCCACTTTGCTGCGTCATAACTAACGCTGTCGCACGCTTACCCATCTGTCCACTTCTATTAGATTGAAAATGTTTCTCTCTAGTTTTAGTGTTTATAATCAAATCTATGTTAAATTCAACTTGAAAATGAAAAATGTTTAATTGATCAGCGTATGTTTCCAAAAATAGCCACATAAAAATAGAGCAACATTTAAATAAATACTGAAAACCCTCGGTAACCTGTAATTACATATCAGATAGAATATACTCAACGGAAAAAGTACCCTCTTGAGGTCATGAAAATGATTAAAGGTAAAGGCTGGTCCACACAGATTTTTAAGACATACGATTTAAGGTTTAACGCTTAGTCGTAAAGTTGGATCATAGGAAACACGTACTGGCGTTCACACAAAGTTTTAGTTTTAAGACGTTGTTTTCATTGTTGTTTTCAAAACAACGTCTTAAAACCTTATGCATTATGTCTTCAAAATCTGTGTGGACCAGCCTTTACTCTGTCAAATTAGGTACATTATCTCAATCGCTGTTATAATGAGGATCTTCATACCGTGAGTACAAGGTCTACTTGATCTCCGCCTAGCGGAGGCTCGTCGAACTCCCAAGTTGCGACGAGCCTCCGCTAGGCGGAGATCAAGTAGACCTTGCCGTGAGTACGCAGATAGTCGGGCTTTGGTCCTCAACTCATCCTTTCCTCAGACTCGCCCAATCACCAATCACAGAGCAATACACATGGCAATACTGCTCTATGATTGGTGGTTGGGGCGAGTCTGAGGAAAGGCTGAGTTGAGGAGCACGTGAGGAACGACTATGCATTTGAGCCCTCTCTCTCAGTATATAACGTGGGCCGTGATCGGGACCGGCTGTTTATATTCGATCCCGATTGTGATAACGATTCCGATAGGGCTTTATAACCAGATTGATATTGATGAAAATCAACGCTCGCACCCTCCCGTATTCCAACTGTGCTTACTTTACGCACCATGATCTGATACCACAAGTAGCCTCACCTATTATCGAGTAGGTATAGAATATGCTTCTTAACCAAAACATTTTTAATAATGTATTTGTCCACATGGATTGTAAAAGAAAGGTAGAACGTGTCGGAGGCTTTCGCGGCCCGAGTCACTAGTAAATCGTGTATATATTCGTTCTAGTCGCAGAGAAGAGCTTTCTCCGATCTACAATCGCAGGTGAATGACTGCGGTGTGCAATCAGTCTGAAATGGCAAGTTTTGAATTACTATCACCGAAGTATATATCCTTATCATGACAGGCAAACATATTAATACAAAGATGATCGTTTGTCTGTTTGATATTTTATAAACGAAACGGAGAATTTAATACATTTGATTGTACACGTTTGTAGAATCCCACAGTAATATCAAATACGTTACGCCAACGCATCTCGGTAAAAGGTTTCACAAACGAATTCATAATTTTATTCGAAACGATAAAAAAACATTTTTGGTAAAGGAATATTTGCCACGGCTATAAAAAAATTGTAGTTTCATGATTTGTAAAAATAATGTGTATGGAATCCTTTGGACAACAAGGCGATCAAGTTTGTCGCAGACAGTGAAGCACTGTACGTTTTTTGTCGACTACAAGAAAAAATAATAACATGGCTAGCATGACATATTGTTATTGAAGTATGCAGACAGGTTTTATTTGTGTGTGTGAATCAAAATTGAAATAAGGGTGTTGTAGTGAAATAGAAATAAGGTTTTAACGACGTGGTGTTTCATATCCTCGTCAGAAATTTCAAACAGTCATAGAAATGAATAAATTATATTTCTCATTTCAACATCCCATGATGCACCTTAAGACAAACCAATCAGAACGCAGAAGAGCCCAAATATAAGGGATTTTTCGAAAATCAAATAAAAGCAATGGTGCCGGGTATGATATTGTTGTTGTAGTCAATGAAAGTATGTATACATGTTATATCGCTGGTTTGACTACTGAAATACGCAACTGTGATCACAGATGTGAACCATGCAGTTAGTTGTTGTTTCACTATTCCACTAATTCTTATTGAAACTCTTATTTCAGTTGTAAATCCTTCTTCAAAAACCATAACAATCTACCTTTGGAGTCCGTCTTCGGGCAACTAACTAGATACAAGGTGTCATGATGGTTGCCCAACCCAAGAAAGAGGACTCAATACACCTTTTGACTGATGAAAGCCTTGGAAAGCTACTTGAGTGAGAATCTCCTGTGGCCGGTATCGAACCAGCAACCTCCTGCAGGCTACCGCTGAGTTTCTCCCTCGGGACATTAAGATACTATTCTATGAAAGATAACACTCTTAAGAATCAGATACGCGCTTGTTTGATCCCACTTCTACAATAGGGATGAGCGTCTCTAAGGACCAAGTGAATCTGTTTTCTGGGTTTGAATCCCAGTGGAGACAAATTTTGAGTAAAATTGCTTCCCGATCGCACGTTACCTGCATGAAATCCGTGTGAAGATAAACACTTGTATGTTTCCTAGAATTGTCTTCACTTGTTCTCCCAAAATGCACAAGTAAAAACAGTACAAGACACATCATTTCACATACTAATATGCATGCATACAAAATAGTGTAAGAACAAAATTACCAAATTGCATATTGTATCGAGTATTGTACACGATTTGATATTTATAGATTAGATGTTTACATAATGTGACGTATACTTTCGCAAACCCTGTAAGAAGATACTTGTAAAATTATACCGATTTAATATTTATATAAAAATTGTAACACTTGTTTTGTGTTATCAAACAAACAGGCTAATTCTGAATATGTATTTATTTTATTCAAACTGTCTAGTATTTAAAAAGGATGTTTGTACGGATATAATGATACTATACGCAAAGAGATTAAAGGATGTTTACTGTACAGATTCTAAATGATAAAATATTTACCACTCGCCCGGAGGGAAAGTGCTCTGTAAATTAACTCATCCAAAAATGAAAAAAAAACTACTCCAGTTCTACTCATATCCACTACCACCTTTTATTAACTCGAATATGTAATTTCAATTTACAATTTACCAGCACAAATACTGCAGACTTGAACACACGTTTAGGCTTAGAAAACCTCCTCGGCCATGTCGGAACTGTTTATAACATCACTACTTTGTAGCGTTGTATATCACATCCATAGTTCACTTGACTTGGTAGGGTTAAAATCACTAATTAGAAAAAAACAATATTTATTGTCAGCTGTCTGATGTATATCAGGTGACCACAAGGATACAGCATACTAATTATATAAAAACAAAAAATACCTACGGATACAACTGATAGACTTTGAAACGTATAGTAATTATTGATGTTATGGTTCACCAATAAATCACTCGCCCGCGCAATGATACACTATCGCCTCAGGCTACCGGGAGAGCGTTAAATTCAAGCCATGAGGATATACGTAGTCATATACTTAAATAAAATATTTGATTAATATCACACATGATAACAGTATAACAACACTGAAGGCCTCAAACAGTTTATTTTTTATATTATTTTCACCGTGACATCTGTTTATGAAGGAAGTGCCAAAATACGGTTACATTTTCTGTGTGTAATTCTCGAGTCAGTAGTAACATCTCGTTTGGCAGCGTAGCTACGGCAAAGGTCATTAGAACACACTGTGCTAATGTGTATTGCCGTATTATGGTGCCACTCGTAACACAATGTGGTGTAATAACTGTGCGGGGGGTCTTTATACGCCACCATGCTAATTATACAGACGTTAAAGAAGAAACGTACACCACAATGGTAAATAAATGTTGAATAAATTATATATTATGTAAACAATCTTTCTAGGCTTGATACTGTAGCCCAGCTTAGAGCATAGAAATGTGGTGGTGTAGTGTTCTATTTATAGTAACGTCATTCTTTCAGTAGGTCACAAAAACGACCCTCTCTAGATGTGTTATTCATTATGGCTGCACGTTATAGAATGAATATAATAAAAGCTTCGTATCTATTAATAGATACTTGTAAACTTTTGCGTACAATAAAGATCCCTTATATGTTAATTTATAATTTAACTCAATAACGCAAGAGCATCCCAAGTCCACGTCTTGTAAATAACTGGATCTTATGTGCTGTGCTTCTATAATATTCCCATATGAGTAGAAAATTAGTGCTTTGAAAAATAAAGTGGAATTGTCCATTTCTATGAAACCAACAATACCATCAATTTCCTTGTTCTCATTTTCACAATAAGGGATGATGAATATGTATTGCCCAAAATATATTATCTTAACGTATAGTTTGATTGGAGATAGGAGAGAATTTCTCGGAGTTTCTTAAAGAAAACTATCTTTTTATATTCCTATGGCAGACCTTCCGATTTATTACTAAGTGGGTTGATATACACAAAATCTTCTGTGAATATTTAGAAGTAATATGTAAGTTTAAAATGTGGATTTTGAATTATAATTCAAATTTTTAACCAATACAGACATTCACAGTTGTTGGCGCTGATGAGATAGATGCCGGTTATCTTTGTTGTTGGTTTGCTCTGCAAGTTGTGTGTGCTTGAGGCCTAGAAGCAAGGAGGGAGTCGGACAGGGCACGTTCTGTAGTCTGAACCCAGGACCCTGAGCTAAAGAGAGCGCTCGCAACTGGAACGTGAGCTGACTTAACAAATCGAACAGCGTTCTCTCGTACTACTCAAATCGAACTCTTGTGCTGTGTCGTTTGAAATTCAAAGTGCCGAGACGCCTTCCCTGCGCGCTCGCGATAAAGCGTCCACATCCCCACCTCCCCCTGAGCTCCTGATGACGTATGACAGACTCCTTCGACTTGTCTTCAAAGGTCCTCTCTTTTTCATATTGCCTTGCATTTACATTTTACCATCGTACGCTGGGTTGTGCTGAGGCTTCAGTTGTGCTTGGAATAGAGAATCGGTTTGTATTTCTTACGAGAAAATACGTTGTAGGACGATGTCAGGAACATCGGCATCCATTGTTGTTTTTATTATTTCCTACAAAATGCAATATAATGGATGGGGAATATCTTAGTTGCCTCGGGAGAAGCGGAGTGGTAGATATACATGAAGCTAATACTTGAACCAAGAAACACGTCAGCTCTTGACGTGTAGTGTAGTTCTCACATGCTTAATATTCCTCGGGGCTTGGTGTAGTTCAAAACGCTATTGTTCCTTTTTGAGTGCGCTAGACATTCTCCAACACTCGTGTATTTAGTCTCGTGTTTACGAGTCAGCTGCAAGCAGAACTGTTTAACCACTTTAGTAACACTAACCAGTCGTGCTCAATGCACTATTCAGAACTACACGGAACTCGGAAGTTCAGAGAGCGCACGGGGAGCAGAATCAATGAAAGGATGTATGTGGTGTGAATAGGGAATAAGACAATCTGGCATAGTCTCCGGAACACAATGCAAATGTGCGTTTTTACACACACAAAAAATCATCTTACATTCAAGAAGTTTATATTTCACCTTCAATCTTCAGTTTCTTTTCGAGTTTATCAACGGTTCGTCAACAGTTTTAATGGCAAGTCAACAAGGAAGTCCAAGGGAATAAGAAGGCCCTGAGGTCCGCCTAGCTGGAGTCTGTTCTATCAGTAGTCTAGGTGAAGTGGACAGGGGACAGCAGACGGTCAGTCTCCGAGAACTCACATTTATTATACGTTCTTCCAGTTCCGGCTCCAGAGACATAGCGGGCGCCATTGATCACCCCCCCCCCCCCCCCCCACAGACATCTTCCACCACCCACCGGAATTACGTCCACGGCCGCACTGCCAACTCCAACCCCAACTACAACTCGAAAATTACACCTGCTGAAACGAGAATAACGAGCCGGGACTAAATGAAGTTGGGGCGAGTTTCCCCAACCAAAGTTAAAATGAAACTCGGAACGATTTTCCTGTTACGTGCTAACTGAACTACCGACCCATTCCATCTCGATTTGAGATAATTGAAGTGAAATCATAAACCCGACCTCTTGAAGCCAGAATTGGCAACTGAAATATAACGCTACAACCCACATGATGAGTTTTACCGTTGAGTTCCTGACTGCGTATAAAACCGTAAAACGACATTTTGCGATGAAAGGTGGCTATGAGCGCTCCGGGGCTTTGGAACGCATTCATATGAATGCTCACTTGCGGAATTGTTAGTGGGGAAGTTTCTGACAATCGCAAACCAGAAAACTGGTAACTATTTATTTCATATGCATTATATTCGTAATTTTATTTGATAACATGAAAATTTGTAGTCAAGTTGAGCATAAGCAGCCAAAACGTGTAACTAAGACGGGGAGGAAAATATTATTATGGTTCATAACAGTCACTTTATCATTCTACGGTACATTAGTAAGAAGACATCAAAGGGAATATAATTATTCCATAATTTATATGACAGAAGCTGAGTTGGCGTATATTTACCTTGAGAAATAAGATGGTCACCAACATAAAATATTTGCAGTTCAGAGGACGCTAGATGTTTCTTTAACTTTTTCCCCTGAAATGTATAAAAGTTGCATGGACTTCAACGAGGAAGGCCTTCGTTAAAATCTTTCTCTTGTAAATACGAAAACAACCTCCTTCCTTTGAAGAAAACCAACACAAAAGTCGGGTTGGGAACAGAAAAGTCCTCAGATACATTCATTCCAATGTCGAGTATCGATAAAATATCATTGTATTATTAGAATATTAGGCCACACGTGCAATGTTTGCAAATAGGCCTAGCTCGTGCCATGGCAATTCCCCCGCCCCAGTGCTTTTCTTGGAAAACAATTTTTTTTATTTTTACCAGGATTTAGCTAAGCCGTTGAAAAATTCTTTGCTTAGAGAGAAAGAAAACGTGTCTTATACATTAAGATTCTCACTTCAAGTGTATCCTAGGCAATGAAGTATAACACATCATTGAACACCTGTTTAATGCTTACGACTATGCACTAGTGCCCCATGAAACTTAAGTTTAAATCAATGAATAATCAATTCGTATTTTTTCTTTTACACGCTCAGTTATATAAGAACGGATTTACAGTGCGAATATTTCACTATTTATGCGATTATGCATTTGAATTATGCATTTAATGCATTTATGTGCTAATGTGCTATGACTGTTTTAAAGTAACCGTTTGCATATAAATCAGTATCATATCGTAGATACGGAAGTTTGTTATCCAAGGCCGAACCAGGAATCGAACACTGGACCTTCTGCATTGGACGCAAGAATACATTCACACACCACAGAGTTACGATGCATTCCATTAATTTCTTTAAATAACTTTCATTTACTTACATTAAATAACTTACATTACATTTTTATTTATTTTAATTCTTACATTATTTATTATTTTATATTTATTTATTATTAACATTGCGATGAGACTGCAAATATCTCCTAAACACGGTAGTTACATAAATCAACTCAATGAAAGCAAAACAAATCGCAAGCGAACGATTTTAAGAATTTGATTATAACATTAACTGCAACATTGAAAAAAAAAATATTTTTCTTTCGAAGCTTAATCATGGTTTGAAGTGTGTTACATTATACGACGGAGTGAAGTTGACTATAGCCTACCAAAGAAATACTTTGCTTCAGTCGTAAATCTGTTAAGGTAATCTGTTTAATCTGATAGAAACAACGAAGCAACACGCGTGCACCAATAGAAGCCATGCATAGATTGCAATGTAGGCTAAGATAACAGTGAAGCTTGAAAAATAGCTGACATCATGCGGACATGTGGCTTCGTACTTTTGTGATTTAACACTGAATTAGAGAGGGTAAATTGAAGCCCATACAAAATCACTTCCCAACAGATACGAATTGGTTTTCTAATTAATCCAAAGCTTAACACGATCTATGGCGAAAGAGAGTGCAGGGGATGTTTTTTGTCAGTTTTGTTTTTACTGCAGTGACGGTGTAATCCCTTAATGATATTATATAACATGAACGAGATTTTGTGCGATCATGTATATAGGGTTGGTAGAGTGGGCAGATTTAACTGTTGACGATTCACCATGCGTATTGGGTAATATTGGGTACCACGAAAAGTTAATGGTATTTTATTGATATAGCTTTAAGGCTTTTTTAACGCATTTTTTCTCTAGTGAGCACACGGCAATTATACTTTTTCCTACGCAGAATCCTGTTCGTGTCAGCTAAACAACGATATTAAAAACTGTAAATTATTGTAATTGTTACGAAAGTCATTTCAATAATTATTTAGTTCTAAATTATTGAAAGAATTACAGTAAAACAATAAAAACAAAATTAAAAAGTATTTAAATTCATTGCTTTGCTGGCCCACAACCACTTTCTCGTAAGAACCACGTATTCAATATTATACGATGTTTATATTTACGTAACACATTGTGTGTTACAATAACGGTAAAATAAAATATATTTCCCGTGTGCTCACTAGAAAAGAAAAAAAAATACATCGATGGTAGCATAACGACAGATTTCATATTCATATCTATGGCAATGTAAACAACTGCTGGTAGAGTCTTCCACGCTGTCAGTACCCACATACACACACTGGCGTGATTGAGAAGCGTGCGAACAGCGGGCGATTGGTATTAGTCGAGAAACTAAGGAAGCTACGTTTTGACATGTAAACATCTAGCCAGACAGACAAGTTTACATTGTGCTAACAAGACGGCGCTGTTTTGTGACACAACGAAAACAGCCACCCAGCATTTCGCTTAACTGTCACCCGACGTAATTTGCTGTCGCAGAGATTCTCGTTTTGGAATTCTGTAATAATTAAAATTGTCATTTACGATGCCTCAGAATTGCAAATATTGACATTCTCCCTGATTGGGTGTCTGATGTTCGCGTTGTTTGATTTACCTCTGGAACAATTACACAGGAACGGGAGAACACTTCTATTATAGGACGAGGGTAGTCTGTCAAAAACCTAAACCTAGACGGAAAGCAATTAACTTGTTTTTATCAATTATATTCACATAACACACACAAATACGAGGGCCAGTAACTCATCCACCAAAAATACAGTTTAGTACTGCAGCTGGCCTTGGGTTCGATTCAATGAACTTTTATAATATTATGAAATCGATGAATTCAGTTTAGAATCAAAAAATGTAAAAATGCAAAAAAAAACATAATTACAAAATAAACTTATATTTATAATCTATGTAATAGTACAGAGTTTATGACAAATTCTAGAATAAATTTTTCTGATTGGTATAGTTACAACTTACAAAGCAGATTATATTCCACGTTCTATATTTTATTCATATAGCACAAGCTAGATCATGCGAAAAGCTCTTGAAACACTCTGGTAAGCCAAATCAGAACAGGAATAAATATATAGTGTTTATTGAATAAAATATAATTATTGCAACATATTTACCTAAAATTCTCTCGTGTGAATTTATCTCATATGGAAGGAAGTAGACTTAGATCAGTTTAGACAAATATATATTTTCTTGTTATCAGCATTTATTTTTAAGAGTCTAAAACCAATAACTATCAAGCTAACATCCTGTACATATTTGTTTTTTAATTTTATGAAGCTTTAATACGAGAGCTTACGGTATAAATACAATGCTTACTGCATATTCTATTTCCTTGGAATACATTATTTTTGTAAGTTTCACTACACGAAATGTTTATAACTAAGTGTTCCCCCTCTCAAGTGTGCGTTTGAAGATAGACACAAGATAGACACAAGCCAAGACAAGGCAGTGCTATTGTGCAGCAACCTACCCACACAATTCGGTTTTGGCGGCTGCTAACATTTGTTCGGGAGTGGTTGAGGCACCGCGCTTAGCCACCAGCCTAACACAAACATGTCACTCAAAGCGCAAATTATAAACAGGATTAGGCCTAAACCTCGACTTTGCCTTAGTCAGAGGGCGAATCCTCTACAGCATGGAGTAAGTTTGTGTGCACACTTAGCATCGGGTTCAGAGCTCAAATATTCGTCGAAGAACGGGTCGGAAAGCAGTGGTTGTTGTAGTCGAAACGGGCACAACATCTACTCTAGATTTCAATTATCTTAAGAGGTGAGTTGTCGTATTGGCTGTGTAGGGATGGAAGTGAACCTGTCAGTCTCAGTTCATCAAGAAGTGTCGTGAACTCGTCTGCGGGTGTCATCTTAATACGCGTGTATTGAACCGGGTGGATGATGATCGATTCTACCTTGAGAGAGAGAACGAGTGAGGTTCCTAACCTGCATTGCTCGTTGAGACAATGTTCTACATCTACGTTTTTTTGTTTTTTTTTTGTTGGGAGAAACACAATTTATTAAATTATTAACAAGCAGGATTACATACATTCTTCATAAAATTTCTTAAGTGGATAACTTTTAACATTTTAACATCAAATTAAGACAAAAGCATGAAGGTTGGCAATTCGAAAAGAAAATACATAATATATAACATGAGGAAAAGAAGTTGAAAAAATACCTCTTCGGATCCACATCTACGTTGATAGTGTGTCTCCTTATAAGAATTATGTTATTACATACTAGTTGTAACGTAAACTGTCTCATACCGTCCTTAGATTCTTACCTACTGCCACTTTCATGCACTCTGTTTTAATGAAAGTCAACAGATTCCTAATGCTCTTTAATAAATTCGTAAAACCGGGCTTCCACGCACAAGACACGTTAGTTGTGCCCGTTGTGTAAGAAATTTTCAGGTAACCAACCAAACGTCGTACATTTTTCCTAACGCACCTATTTCAAGTAAATGTAGTAAGAACTAGATAATGGAATATTATGTTGGTAGTATTGGTGTCGGCTATTTCGTAAACATGAATTCATTAATACGTAGGCCTACAACCCTACAGACTACAATACTGGAAGTTTTCATGTTACTACCACGAAACCACATTGTTTAAACTTATTTACACGAGATCACATGTAAATATTTTTTTACACAAAATTAAATGTTAACACACAGTTACGCGGAACCAGATGTTTTATGCACTCATAATTGTTTTGACTCATACGATACCCTACATGTATATACACTTATATTTACGCCAAGCCAAATGCTTATAATTATTTATATAATTACAACTTTTTATTTTTTTACTTTTCACGTACATTTTATGTGGTTTGAACACTGGAACTATTCTCCAGTAGCCTTTTCCCTCGAACTTAATTCCCCGTTTTAGCGTATACAGACCTACTCTCATCGGGTCGTGTCACTCGACGACCTCGCTTACAGTCATCTTCCTATCAACGTCCAAGAGAAAAAGAATACAACGTGGATGTTCTTCTTCCCAAACGACATCCAAATTGACCTCTTCACAGAAAGTGGGCCATTCTTTTAACTTAACCGGAAATTCAAGCCGTACACTTGCCTCGGCTCTTCTACCATTTTCACAAATGCGTAAAAAAGTTTTAGGTTTCACTTGAAAATCTCTGCTGCAGAGAAACACAGTTGCAATAATGATACTTTACGTAATAACTTACAGTTACATACAGCTTGCTTTTATATTTCGATAGTTTTTAATCAAAAACTATTTATCCAACTATATTTACAAAAACCGTTTAACAAATAACTTTGAATTTATATTAAATATGAACGGTTATCATCTTACTTTAATTCACGAAGTAATAAACTTAAAACTAATCTACTTTCATTCGCAGTTTGAAAAGTGCTTTCGTCTAAAATCTAGAGCTATACTCAAAGTTTCAACAATCTAACACTGTCGCCGATTGTGTTGCGTACAAACACTACCAGTATAATATGTTTCGATATTGCAAGTTACAAAACTTAGTAAGCAACTGTGGCGGTATTTAGTATCACGCAGATACATCAGTCCATCTTGTTACGTACCCCCTTGTCCGTTGCAAGTCGCCAGTAAACGCACTAAGTGTGTGACCGCTAACAATGAGCACAATGGCTAAGCCGTGTGGTACTCGTGTGCCACTCAACACAAATTACGCGTTAAACACATGACCTGGGTTCATTAAAAAAGGTCATAAAAATGGCTGTCATGAAAACCCCCTTTATTTTCCGTAGAGCAAAACTCACCACCTCAGTATCTTCCTTTCTCGAACTCTCTTCACCGTCAGGACTAATATTTGAAAAGTTTGTCAACCTCTGATTCAGGTAGATCGGACATCTGTTTTTTTTTTTTTTTTTTAATGAATGAATGAATGAATGAATGAATGAATGAATGAATGAATGAATGAATGAATGAATGAATGAATGAATCTTATTGTATTTGTATTGTTTTAAAATATCTCTGCCCCGGAACCAGTGTTCCAGCAGTGACATCACAGAATCAGGACCGAGGCGAATACAATGGCAAAGCCCAGCCAGTCCTGTAAAGTGACGTCAGAGAGAAGAAAAATCATCCCGAGCCGAACCGAGCCGAGCTGAGCCGAGCCGAACCGAGTAGATGTTTTCCAGTTAGCCACCATTTCAAAATTCAAACTAATATCGTCTTAGATTTATTAAGATTTAACAATTTAAGGTAATTTTTACAACTTTTTCGTTGCATTATCGTGAGCATAACTTTATCAATATTGAGCCTAGGCCTAGTATACTATGGAAGATAAGTAAAACATTGCATATTCGAATGAAAAGAACATCATAGCGTAGATTATACTTAACGTTATGAACATTTTAACAGCGAACCGGATTCTGTATTGCATTTAATGTCACAATATGTAACCTACTTTTAACGGCTTAAGCGTTAGACGAAGTAATCAACTGGCTTCTTCATGTCACAGAGAACTGAATTCTCAAGTCACCGCCCGACTTCCATCTACAGAACTAGTGTAAAGCGCAAAAGAGGTGTCTCGTAAAACAAAACGAGTAACCATATTTCGCAATGACCCCATTTAACTTTACTTCCTTGCAGCTAACAACCAAACCAACCCACCACGATATTTATACAGAGAGGCGACGAATTCAGAAAATCAATGTTTACTTTTTTTTTTTAGAACATCAGGTCGAAAACGGAACAGAAATAAAAGTAAGATAGGAAACTTTTCGATTATAGTTGTCTTGTTTGTTATTTCCGTAATAACGATGACGTAGTTCGCCCTAGGTTGATTCTCCGCTCACCTAGCCGGGGGTTGATGGTTGCATCCAGTGATGAGAATCCGTTAGTGAGGTCGTTAATGCTCGATAACAGCGCTGAGGTTCAGTTTACTTACTTTTATACTTTATTGTGTACGCCATCTTGAAAGTTTGATAACACTAAACACACGAGTACGTTTAGAGGGGCAGACAAACAGGTACGCTTCTATAGTGAGACTTATAGTGAGACTTCTATATTTTCTCGGACACTGTACTTTGTATGGTGGATACATAGCAGCTGCCTGCCGCGAGCCTATTAACAGGCGAGTGCATACTGACGTCACGCGTGTGACGTCATTCATAAAGAAAATCAAAATATGTCCGTAACCATGAGGGCTAGATATGTTTGTGTGTTGCTTTATGATATGTATAAACCATGATAAGACGTCGTATGAGATAATGAAAAACGTCGCGGGTATCCCTTTAAGAAACTATACCGTACTAAAAATGTTACAAATATCTGACTAACCACGACAACATGAACATTTACACATAATACATTTGGTTTATTTTATTTTTTACAAAAACATTGCAGATGAAAACATGCCACATAAATCCCACACTAAAAACTTCTTATTCCCTATATACTGTCCTTCATTTTTCAACTTCATTTTAAACAATGAAACTGATTTTATTTCTTTTAGCAGTATCTACAAACTATCAACTTCTCATCTATTACAATATTGTATAGAAGTACACCATTTCAAACATTTTACCTAAACCTCTTATTTTTAATCCCCATCTTATATCTTCCGCGTCTGTCCCATAAATAAAGTCACATCATACTTAACTCGATTCTTGTAAATGATCGAAATGCGTTGTGTAACATTACCAAAAGTTAACAGTGTTTACAATATCTTGAAAGTACGGAGGTTTGTCAAGTTATTTGTTCATCTTATAAGAAGAAAAAATAATTTAATGAGGGGTGTATTTAAACTGCAATCCTCTAGGATATATTTGCGAAACGACGAAGACGAAGATGCCCGCATTCTATATTCTTTTGAAGAGCAACGCAAACCTTCCATCGGGCATCAATTCCAAGGGCAAGTATTTACCAAACGTAAACAACATTCCGACAGAAGAAACATCGTCTCCCCTCTCTTCGTATCCCTCGCTTTGTATTTCGTATCTGTTTTTTAGCTTCTGGGTTTATTCTATTCGATTTTTTTTCCTTTTCCTTTCACTGAGTGTCCTCTGTGTCTCTGTGAAAAAGTTTTACGTTTACTGAAGTCAGGGCTCGCGGTTCGTTAATCTCCCCCAGCGTCGGTACATGGAGTCTCCCCCTCCCCCTCCCCCCCCCCACGACCAACCCCCAACATTACGTGCCGGTCTGAAAAACTTTAGCCAAGGAGAGCGTGATTACTGATTACATTCGTTGGGTCTCGTATCCGTTTCATTGTTTCATTTCACAATCAAGGTCGCTCGCTGTGTTCAACCCCTTCAATTTAAGATGTCTACTCGTGTTTTATCTAAATAATGTCTTCTCTTTATTATTTATTGTGAAACGATTCCATAAAATAGTATTTTTAACTAGAAGATGAATACTGAAAGCTTGAACCAAACTTAAATAACGACTAGCTACTACAATGTCGATCTAATAAAATGTAAATATATCAATACGTTTATTTAACTATGAGTATACTAACAGTAAAAAATCACTTGAATTTATTGAAAATCCATTGTTTATTATATATTGTTTAACTAAATCAAACAGGATGGAGACTAGTTCTATTCTATTTGTTGTAAGCAAATCAGTGTAAGTAAATAGAAGGCAATGAGCAGCGCAAGTTGGTAGTTTGAGGCTGTATTCATATTAACAATGCAAAACAACGAAGATTTTTCCCGTTTGTGACCTATAAAAGGTTGTAGAATTGAAAATGAAATAATGAAAATATGAAAACTCCGTTGCTATAAAGTTAAATACACACATAGGAAAAACGGATATACAAAGAAAGAAAAGTTCATAGAATCTATTGAAAACTATTGTAACAACGGATATTGAATGTGTGCTTAGAGAGTTCGATAAAGCCAGAGTCGATATAAAGCATCAAGATAAACAAAAGCTTACTTTAATATCTCAATTGTGTGTTTTGTACATTTTATTAACGTGATTTACTAATATAAATACACTTATATACATGTCTTATATTTAGGAATGATTGCTGTACTGTCCCATTCAAAATGGTTTCAAATAGATTAAAAAAGCTATTTTCTTTACATTTGTATTGTACTTTCATAACTCTATAATAATTTTTGAAACAACAGACGCATTTAGGAGTTCCGTTTGAAATTTGTATGACTTCATGAGAGGAACCAAAAGCTTACGATCGCTTTATTGATATAATTTCTCATTTGAGCGCAAACCCAAATGTGGATTTAAGGTGTGGTTTGAATTAAATTCCTAGTAAATTAACTATACAACCCTTTCGATTCTAGACGTGTCAAATGGTCGGACGTCAGATTCATTAACTTCCAGTGTATATAGGTTGTATGCATACCGTCAAGATAGACGTTTAAAACCAACCCCATAATCAGCTTCATTCGGATTCAACGGTTAAATTGACACAAGGCAAGTCTGTAACTAATAGCGACCACACGCGGAGAACGAACCTTTGTTGGAGGCAAACTTGACCAGAAATTAATTACTGTATAATAGGTGTTGTCCTTTTGTTGGTTGAAATGAAGCCCGAAACCAAACTTGGAGTATGCCTAGTGTGTAATTATATTCATTATTTCAAATAAAACATGTAATAAACATTAATAATACATATTGAATCATTGTCTCATTCACTTTAAAGTCCACAAATTAATCTTCTCTGAAGAAATGCTTCACTCGTTTCTTCGCAGACTATTTTTAAAAATTATTTTATATTTTCTAAATTCCTTCTTTCTATCTTGCCAGTCAAAACACGGGACTCCCTCTGATGTTTTATGTGTTTTAATATTACAACGTTCAAGAAAAACATCGAAAGGGCAACATTGGGATTCGTGTTTATACTGGCAGGACCACAAAGTCAACAATTTTTTACATTAATTTTAAAGGGCAATTTGAACAAAATCAACAATTTTTTTACATTAATTTTAATAAAAGACAATTTGAAAACATTTAAAGAAACGTAATACCGCAGATAACTTATTATATATAGCTTACCCTTCGTGTATAGCCATCCATCCGTTATCTGTGGTAATACGGTGTCAGTTCTTAAGGGAGACTTGAAATACAAAAAAGAAATAGACACATGTCCTTAAGCTGCAAATCTGATGTCGCCCAAGGCCCCTCGAAATAACGCAACACACCTAAAGTTGCTCCCTTGGTTCTAAAGTCGCAACGACAACAGAAATGATTCCATTAACTGGAGAATGTAATGCCCATATTTTTGCTCAGTTTCAATAATAATGTTTTTTAACCGTAAAATTAACTTTTGTAACTTGTTTGTGAAACGTGAACAGGAGTAATTGTCTCATTTGATCGACGCGTACAATTTAAGTTAAATACTCAAAGCCATTCCATGCGTTCTTGTGGAGATGGCAACACATGACAAACGGCGGTTTTTAGGTTAACGGCTCGGATTCGAAATGGGCGTATTTGCCGCGCAAGATAATTGGCCCCCCCTCGCATCAAAGTTCCGCCAGCCCAACTAAGTAGCGAACAAAATGCCAGGACTCAAATAATAGCCTCCTAACCGCTCTCGCCAATCATTTTCTCCGTGCCCAAATGACAAAGTTCAACGGTTCTTTCCCTTTCGTAATAATTAGGCACCTCTTTTTTCTATTGGCCAAAACTTATCTGCTATACCCAATGACGAAACTAAAAGGGTATTTTTTTTTATCTCTGCCAAAGGGAAACAAATACGAAGTTCCTTTTCCAAAAGTTGATTCGAAAAGTTCTTTGGTGAGAAAACAATAATACGAGTAGGACTAAACTTGAACTGAAGATTCGAGAATCACACATCGCGAGAGAAATGATTCAGTGATGTTCAATTTCCCCTGACCGTCGTGATTCCGGACATCGTGCCCCCCCCCCCTACCCTCCCCCCCTCCCCCTCGTATTTCACCTAGTCCGATCTGCTGGTCCGATTCGGTTCTGCTCGGTCTAAAAGCTATCGTTTTCCGTCTGCTTCGAAGAGGTCCCATAGGAACACTTCGTCTGACAGGCTTGCAGTCAATCTCGCCCTGCTGTAGTTAAGATAGCCGCGTTACGATAGTAAGAAAGTAACGGAAAGTGCGAGAGAGCGGAGCGAGAGCGAGAGATGAGCGAGAGAGAGAGAGGAGTGTGATTTGAAAGTAGGTAAGGTATGGAAGGTGTGATGTGATGTGAGAGAAGAATCGCAGGAAAAGATAAGCGATAGAAGTGTCAGCCTCTGAGTAACGCGGCCATGGGTGATCAACGACATGCGACTTAACGATTCTAGAAGAGTGAGGGGAAAGGAGAACGGAGAGATGGGTTATACCTTAATGCTCAGGTAAGTTTAAGTGAACGATATATCACTGGCAAGGGTATCTTTGCCCATTAATATTGTAATTAAATATCCTTTACACTCCCCTTGCCAATTGGTACATTTATTTCCATATCTTGGTGTAAGTGCCTCGTCTAGACCCGGGGTAGAATGTTACCCGGGGTGACTCTGCTAATCGTAAGAGGCGATAAAATGAAATCCTCTAATTTGCCCTTTCCACCCCTTAACCCATTCAATCCTTTTCCCGCGCCTACTTGTCCCTTTCGTCCTATCTCCTCCGAAGTGATATGCTCTCTTGGTGTGCGTGAGCGTGAGTGTGAGCGTGAGTGTGTGCGTGATTGTGTGCGTGAACGTGTGCGTGAGCATGTGCATGAGCGTGAGATTGAGCGTGAGCGTGTGCGGGTGTGAAGTTGTTGGTTTCTGTGTTGGCATTGTGGGGTAAACAGCTAGGAATGAGGTCGATATTTTGAGGCAGTTATACGTTCTAAAAGGCGTAAAGGGTGGTAAATGAGGTTGAGAAGGCAAAGCCTCAAATGGTCAATTGTTTACTCGTATGGAGTGGCCTCTCGACCTCATCAAACGATCATCTCTTCAACTCAATTGCCTTAATTACGAATGTTGACCCACTCATTCGGAGGAACTAGCTTTAAACTCCTTGCATTGCAACTGAAGTGCGCACACTTTTAAGCTCTCCCCTTTAATGCACTTGAGGCCGTGAATTTTAATACACCTTCTTATAAATGATTAAAAACTGACATTTACCTGTGAACGGACACTTTAAATGGTGCGTTTGTCTTTCTTTCAACATGTATTGCTCTTGAAGTCAGACTAATTCGTCACAATGCTTTCTCAAAATAAAAAGAACACATTTTACATTAAATTAATGTAAAGCTACCTTGTGTCCAATTTACTTTTTAATTGTTAACAAATTAGAAGCGATACTTGACTTAGCAACGTCGGCTTAATGAATTCCTTTCTTTGCTTGCAATTTTTATCTTTAGCTCCAAAAGTTGATGAGTTTTTACTAAACATTATTAGTAAATGTAGCCTACTACTACTAGACGGCCATGGTGTATATACACATCCGCCACTGTTTGTCCTAAGACATGTATCTTCGCATGATTATCCCTCTACACGCTCGTCTAGTAACATTGCCAATCTAGTAATATTACACCTGCGGCTAAAGGGTCCCGGAAAATCATGTGAGACTCGAAGAGAAATAACATAATTAACGTGTGATTTCCATAAGCTAATTAGTTACTAATTAGTAAGCCGGAAGGCATAACGGATTACGCCAGTATATTATCAGAGTTTATGCGATACTTCTCATCCCGAGGGAATAATAATGCATTCTAGTGGCCTTATTCATTTCTAAGCTTTATAGCAGGTAAATCTTATAACAAGCCAAATACTTAACACTTGACTCAGGTAACGGCTCGACATAGAACCTGGATGTTAATTAACACGAATAAAGGCATCGCAAGTGCTTGGTTTTGTTTCAATGTCATTCCGAATCGTTTTGAAACGTCCAATATCCATCAAATTCTTCTTTAAAATACGTTTACCTTGGTAGAATACCAAATCGTTATTAATAACGTACACATGAGTGCTGTGTACTATGGTACCCCTCTCACCTATCATCTATATTTTTCCTTTTACATATATATTGTAAATAAAAAAATATAGTATAAATGCTATTAAACACATCAGTAATGTATTAGTACAATAACATTTAGAAACAAAATACAACATTTTTGAAGTTAATACGTTATATTCAATGAGGTTATAATTTTAATCAATTATTCAGTAATAATGTATTCATTAATATTTTGCTTTCAAAAATGATACACGACATGTAAACATTGATAATACAATGGCACTATAACAAGATTATAGGTAGGCTGCCTACAAAGGTAATACATAACAATTCAAACTCAAAACGTATAGTAATTGAACCAACCCCAATTTATATTTTCAACAGTAGCATGAACTCACTATTGTCCTATTCAGCGGAACATTCGCCCGTCCACCTATCACTAACACGCATCAAAGTACACGCTTACAATATTTATTTACTGCGTCGCTAATTCCCACCACACCCCTCGTTGCATTGAGGGTGGTCCGGCTTTGCAACTGCATTAATTTGGTCTCGTCTACAAGCCCCCCTCCTCCCCCCCTCAGAAATACATTCTTCAATTCGCCACTGGACGTGTTGTTATAGCGAAGTCGTGTTAACGATCACAAGTGAATTATATTTGGAACTACGTTTAGTAATCATGTTGATGAAGTCGTAGTTAAAAAAAAAAAAGTTGAAGAAAATAATTACAATTTAAATTTTGTGATAGAAACTAATATACAACTGTGATTGAATTGAATTAAACACATAATTATGACAGTAACAACAAAAATGTTGAGGCTTTTTGATAATAATATTTATTCATATAATAATTTGGATACAGATGTATGCAATTTATAATATCATAATAATTACAGTAATAATAATTGTTGATGTTATTACAAATCCCATAACAAGAATTTGTCGTGGGAAGATTTAAACTCACTTACCTCAACCCTCTTCTGTCTGTCTCTATTTTGCCTCCCACGATTACATTTGAAGATGTTTTCATCCCCAGTGATACATCTCCTTTTGTGTACTCACCTGAAAATGACAGAATAAAACATTACTAATTACAAATTCCTTATTAAGGCAACGAGATTTCAAAAGATATTAGCCCTTGTATCAAAGCTAAATCAAGTAAAAAAGTTTGTCTTTCTCTATCTCCCCCCTGCTCAATTTGAAACTGTAATCGATTCTCGGATGTTTTATCTTTCTCACCACTCTCTCGGCCGAAGTTGGCCGAACGTAGCCGAAAGTTTCCGAGCCCCCGGATCCAGGGATAAGCAGTGAGCCCCTGCGATCTGCACTGCCCCGCCCTACACACGCATCGCCGTCGATTGTGACTACTCCACACTAATTACGGCTTCGACACTCAGATTAATCTACTACGTCAAGCAGGAGAGACATGTTAGGCACTACGAATCAATGAGCGGAATTGTTTTATTCCGGAATACCATAATTTCAATGGAGTCGTATTGCATAGCACCGGAGAGGGCTATTAAAACTGTTGACAACATCATGGTGCTAATTAAGAATATAATTAAGTGGCCAAATTAGCTCAATTCCTCCGCGTTAGGCTTGTTTTGGTCACTAGAGACAGAATTATCTCCGTCGATCTATGGCGAAGACGACCGCGTGGGTTCAAGGAAGCCGTGGAATGCATTATTCTAATCATTTGTCGATGTTTATAATATGTGTAATGTGTATGCGGATAACGTTTTCACGTTGTTTCCATCCATTATACTAAATTATACATATTTACATATTTTACCCACGAGCAGTACAAGTTAACTATAAAACACATATTGTAAGAGAAAGCGATTAACTGCAATAATTTTAGTGAAAAATACCCAAAGGTCTTATTAAAGAATATATTGAATTAAAAATAAAATGCATTATTTTTATTTATCTCATTTATAGTTCTAAGTTTAATAAGAATTAGAATTACAAACACAGAATGCATGATTCACTGTCAATATCGGGACTTGAGTCAGAAACCCAAATTGTTGACTGAACGCTAGCTATCTTCACACTAAGCTTCATTACACAGAGTAGAGCTATCATGATGAGCCTGTGACAGATTATCTATCATAAAGTGCAGTAGACATTTTTAACAAGCAGTTAACTTTTTGATACTGATGACTAAACTTAGAACCGCTCATCTAGTTCCCTATAAATATGACGGAATTCAATTTGTAATCACTTCAGGGAAATTTCTCCAATGGCTTGGAATAATTGGGCCTGGCCTATAATGGAATTGCAAGTTAGCACAAAAGCAGGCCTAGAGTGGTTTGACGGATACCATTAATGATGAACCTACAACAACCAAATTGGGTTGATGTGGTTGAAAATAGTAACGCGAACTAATGGCGAAGTAAATCAATGTGAGTTTTGACTTTTTTGAGCATTTCGCTTGTAGCGGAATCCAGTTATTTGTAACCAACTGCAACAACTAAAATTGTAGTAGAATATATATATAGTTTTGAAAATTACATTCATTTTCACATGGGATACACTCTGCCATAATGGGAACACGAATATGTATAAATATTTACTTAATACAATGAGAATTCAAGAAAGTTTTATTAGATGCAAAGTAATTTAAACCATGTCAAAAGCTTACAAGCTCAAACGAATGAAACGCATTATGCTTTTTCATGTCGACGCTTCCATAACTTCCCAGTGAAACAGAACCCCATAGAGAAAATCGATAAAAAGAAAAAACAAAACGTCCAAACGCAAGAAACGGCGAAAAAACACACACAAATTGCAAATCTTGAAACTTACACGTTTTAAAATTGTTTTATTTTCACGCCAGCTGCCGTGGGAGTAAAAAACTTGGTCCATTCCCTGGCGAGTGAGCGAAGCGTTATATTGGCTTGTGCTAGCTAGAGGGCTTCACTGCCAAATCATAGCACACGTCAGGTTACGGCCCTAGGGTCGACAGCTTGGCTATATTTAATTTACATTGAACCGATCGCCGTTCGTAAAATCCGTCGTTTTATTAGGTTTTCCAGCGGATCGGGTCTTCCTTTCATGTTTCTTGTGTGTTCAGTCCTACATAATATGAGCGAAGTAGCGTAATCCTTATTGTGCGTTGGACGTGTATGTTTAGCCGTGTTGGTTCAGTATACACAAATATGTAGCTATCAAATATTAAGATGTCTACAGATTTACCTTTCCTCCTTGAGGGTTGAAAGGAATGTTTATACAATATATAAAATTGTATGAACATTCAAAATGTCTCTTGATATGTGTTTATAGTTATACTTATCCTACAATATTGCATAAGTATTTTAATATTTTATATGTGCACGGTTCAAATCAATGGTTGTGTTAGGATAAATAATGATAAACAAGATGATTGGTTAATATAAACAAATCACTATTTCTTTTAACTGTAATTACTGAGTTTTCAGTATTAAAATCATAATTTGTTTCACAGTTTCTACAATAACTCATTTTACATAGTTGTGTTTGTACTAATTATTTCAATCTAAAATCAATGGTCGCCCTAGTTTACATGATATGCAGTGAAACTAATGAAATACTTAATTCATGTTAGTAACTTTCAAACATCTAGTGGCAAGGTAGACATTTGTGTCACAAAATCAGTATTTTTTACAGTATTATTAACAAATACCGACACAGTCAAAATGAAGTTAAAGAAATATTTCGTGAATGTTACACACTCAACTACGACGTTAAAATGACGTATAAAAAATATTTACATTGTGAATCAAAACATACAGGCTATTATATATTTTTCACAAATTTTTGTAAAAATATTAATTTTCCATTTGAAATTTTTATGTTTACAATTCGATCCAATATTGAGGCTTATGAATTTATATTAATGTATAGCGTAGTCAAAATAAGCCCAGAATGCAATTTATTGATAAGATCTTCGTTCCAAGCATCTACAGATGCGTATTGTGCAATATGATAAACAACCCGGCACCTCCACCAAAGCCAAAACCCTCAGTGAAATATATTCAAAACGCGCAGCCATCAACAATTATTGCATTCAAATCAATGTATGTCGATGACATGAATGTTAATTTTACTTGTGTTGGCATTATTATTACTCCGATTGGTTTTAACATTATTTCACGCCTTTGGGCCAGATTCATCACAATTTTAATCTCCGACTAGCCGCAGATTTGTTACGAACAAACATGGAGATTGCAATGTATGTAATGTTTGTTAAAACTAGGGTTACCAAATTGAAATGACTAAATCGGAGCTTAACGAAGTTGGTGATTTCGGACTAAGTAGGATCCCAATTAGAAATTTGCGAATAAACATACTACCCATGGCACAGGTGTGGTTAAGATGTTCTTAATTACCTTTTGTAATGTTATGTTAATGGACACCTTTAACACCTTACTAAGAACATATGCGAAACGGAAATATATATTGGAATAAGAAACCATTCATAAGAAAGAAAATTAAATTCTCTGCAAGATGACATGTTTCGATTTTCTTTTTGGACAATATAAACCATTTTAAAGGAATTCTAAATATGGTGTTTCGCAAGGTGGGTGAACATCGCCTCAACTAAATTATGCACATGCAAGTGAATGTATGTATATGATTTAATGTGGCACAACGTCCAAAATGTGTTACCATTTCTAAACAACAGACAATGAATAAATATTTACAAAAAAGATTACAAAAGATTACATACAAGAAATTAACAGTATAAGTGTAAAAATAGATGATTACAGTTCAGTTTTGTGAGTTGAACCCGTGAACTCTTGTACGAAAAAGAAAAAAAACAGAAAATCGCAGTCGCAGTAATAGAAGGAAACTGGAATTCACGGAAATAAACCAGTCTTAAGAAACTCAATTATTCCAACTTTAATTGAGTTACTGCATTGCTTTGCATTCATTTACCATTAATGTTGTTGGCAGAAATATTTCCATACATAAGTTATTGCATTTACAATAAATTTCAGTCTTACACCCATTTGACATAAGTGTGCAACAAACATGTGGGCATAATTAATGTGTGCCAGGTCAAGGTAACATAAAAGTTATCTATCGTGCTTTAGAACGTTGAGGGTTGTGAACTATGTGCACTAAAAACATGCCTTCTAAAAAATCTGATCGACATCACATCCCACGGTCCTACCAAAGAAGTTGATTGCAGAAAGGGAGGTTTCTTGATTGTGTTTACCACTTAGGAACTTTGGTAGAAGCATTTTGTGTTTAACTCACTTTCGAAAGAGCCGTGTGGATACAAGAAAAATACCGAATGAAGGTTTTTTGTTCGAAAATGTGGTTTTTATGATGCCTCAAAACGTATTTTATTCACTGTTAGAAATTTTTGTTTGAAGATGTGCTTCTTTCGCGCAAAGTTAATGTGAGTGAGAAAATGTATGAGGCAAACATTTAAAGACGTGTCGAAATAATCCATGAGTAATAGTATAGTTTATTGGAGTCTGGAAAACCTAAATGTGCACTTGAACTACATTATAGCCATCAATAGATGGAAGATAAGACTAGTCAGTGCAGTGGTTGGAAACGGAGGACGTGGCAAAGAACAATCAGAATCTGTCTTTATATATAACAATGTTTACATTGAAACATTTATGGTTTCAATTCAGTAATCTATCTTTCGAGTCATGGCGATTTCTTCATATCACTGATACTATGCAAGTAATTTGCCATAAGTGAAAACAGGTTTAAAATAGGAGATTATTTGATTTCGTTCTACATAATACATAAAGGGAATTGTAAGCATTACAAGAAATTAAACGGAAACGCATTGTTTTGTTAGTAAATACATAATTAAAAAGGTCGAATTATATTTGTGCTCATTGCCCTTTATAAAACACAGCTGACGAAATATTTTAGAATACCGTTGTGCTACATACATGCAATTACCACAAAAAATCAAAGCCGTTCTTGTAACAGGGTGTTAAACAGCTTTTACACTCAACAAACATATGTCAACACATTTTAAGATCAAAGCAAAATTATATAATTAATATTATTATGAAATCAAATTTTTCGTAATACCCACAAAACTGATTAATTGTAGCCAGTATACAATTAATTTACGAGGGCGTGCCATTAAATTATATGGAATGTACGCAAGTGAGGATTTATTGTCTAGACAGCATTAATTTGCTTTGGAATAATGATTCAATATTTAGTTCATTTTCTGTACACTATTAGTTTATTTGTTTTACAAGTAAAATACAATAATTCCTCGTTTTGATAAAAGTCCCTTATGCTACCGTTCCATCGAACAATGAAGATAATAGGAGTCAAACCTTCTTATAATATGAAGGGGAGACTATCCCATAGCACTTTATTCATAGAACACGAATACACGCAGAAAATAAAGAGCCAGAAAAGATTTAAAGAGACTCACATTAGACTTTTTACACAAACCGCATTTATTTTCGGGTTTTGCCTAGAACGATAAACGATTATAAAGATTATTAAGTATTTTGAGTTGAAACTCTTTAAGGGGACCAGGTTAGAACCATCGTTGATAGTGACAGTTTAAACAGTTGGTTTTAGTTATATACACTCAGTAATCAAGGGGCATAAAATATATGTTTATTATGAAGACTATTTCAAAGAATTTGATGTGTGGTTATCATGCCAAACAGAAGTTAATCTAAACACAGAAGACATATTGTAACCAGATCTTAACTTAATTTAATTTAAACTAAAACAATTTTTTTGTTATTTATGCTACAAGGTTTAAGTGATCGGGACAATAACGGGTTTGCTTCGGTATAATGCAATATACGGGGTATAAACTAACGTGTTTATTGTACAGTTCATTGACTGGAAATGAATATAACTCTTTGAGCATAACAAAACACCCTCCCAAAGTATTATTTGCGTGTATATTATGTTGTGAGTGAAGGAAGAATAGCATCCTGGCATACTTATGAAAGCTCTGCGATTTAGAAAGATTGTGAAGCCAGCTATACAATTCTTCGAAAATAACTGACAGGTAGAGAGTTTCGTGACAAATCTGATTTCTATTCGTATTGAAAGCATCCGTCGCCCTTCACCGATTATTCTCCCCAAGTCAACTTGGTTTATTTTTTTATATTTGACATTCGTTAGTCAAACAAGTATCGCAAGCCTGTAAGATTGACGTAACCAAAGGACATGCAGGATATATGGACACGATTAGTGTTGCTTTACGTCACTATCATTTGAATTATATGACTCGAGATGAAGATAAGTGACAGATGAAGACGGTTATTTACAAAACAACAACAAAACAACAAAACAACCAAATACCTGCTGTATGCGAAATTAATCGACCATTGCTACTACCTTAGTTTTTTAACCATATTTGTACATGGTGATCTTTCTAGATTCAGTGACATGAGCACGTGTGTCTTTACTTTACAAAACATAACATTAATGAAACATCGCAAAAGAACGACCATATTTATATTCTATCCAAAGTTATGTTGTGACTTCTGACATGCCGATAGTTTGTCAGGCAAGATAGTATTACTTTGCTGAAAGTTTATTGGCAAGCTTGAGATAGCGAAACTTGTATTGTATATATACGTTAATATGACGGTGGGCTATATTGCATATTTGAAATATTTCACTCACATTCAGTAAGGCAAACGACGGGACAATTTATTGACGTTCCGACCCTTGAAGTAAAGTTTTTGAATGAACTGTTCGGAGACACTAAAGCTATAAACAGTCACAATGAAAGTTGTCTCTTCTCTTCCATAATGTGGTAAATGTAATTTTGTCACATTCCAATATGAAGCAGTGCTATTCTTTGCACTTAACTGCGTAAGAATCTTCGTAAGTATAATTATTGTAAAACAAAATTCAAATCATCCCTCCCTCCTCTCCTCTCCGTCTCTCCTTTTTGAGCCACATTTTGTCTTGTTCGTTGATGCCTATTTAAATATGTTTGTTTCTCTGCAATTCTAAACGCAGAGTTTATATAGACTTAACGCAAAGTAATGAGTAGGAGTTGTTTCATTTACACGCAATCTGTGCTTTGTCATGCGGGTAATGCAAATTCGTTATATATTTCATATTTATTTACATACGTTCACATTCTTTCATTGCGTCGATATTGAGGTATAATTACTTTCAATATTTTAACTTGAAACGCGTAAGCGTATAAAACATACTAAAAATATTCTAATTATTGTAACCACATTTACAATTAAATACATCTTTAGTGTGAATGTCCGCTTTAGGGTGCACATTAGCCTAGAAGGTGTGACCGTCTTCAGCCGACCACTATGCACGGTTTACAACTAAGATAGTCGAGAATTATTTTAAGGATTTTAAGGATCCAAACACGTCGGTGAACTTTACCATCGGTTGGTGGTCTCAACTTGCTTCGATATCATTGGACATTTAAGTGTTTCGGAGAAAGAAGAGTAGATTAACACAACAACCCGTGACCCCGTGACCCCGTGAACTTTCCCCTTGACATGTCCGACTTGACTAACGCAGACACGAGGGTTCATTGGGATCGGAACCAAAGGTCACAAAAAGGATCTTGAAAGTGTTCTGAGACGGGCATATTGCGAAGGATACTTCATTCTTCAAGAAAGTGGTTGCGAAGGATACCACATTCTTCTAGGTCATTAAACTTAGAAAAGCGTGCAATTGAATAAATGATATATTTTACTAGTTAAACATTCTTGTATGTGGGTCATTAAAACAGTTGAGTACAACTGCATTTCAACATTAATGTGCTCGTTCGGTTTTAGATAAAACTTAACTACTAACAAACTAACTTCTCTCTAAATATCCATTAAATCATGCTTTATTTCTTTCAAAATTACCTTATGTATGATTTCAATTTCGAAGATAGAAATGAATTATATGCTTAAATTAGAGAATGCGTTTAAAACCAAACATGTGCACAAAACGCCATTCATTACTGTATGTTTTAGTTTACCGATAGATGTGGCTCAGTGATAGCACGAGAATGAATCAGGATGTCGATAGTTTGATTACCGCCACCCCTAATTATCCCCAAAACGATTAAGATCATCCTAAGACACAGCCATTGAACATTTCTCTGCAAGTATACATATGTCCTGATAAGAATTTAGAATGCATTATTATTTAAAGTCACTGTGTCAAGATATTTTAGAACAGAGATAACACATCAGAAGTTGATCGAGGAGACGAGGTCACATTACCCTCATTAATATCGGGCAAGGCTTTCGATCCGTTAACTTTCTCAATCTTTACCCCGCGGAGGTCTCGTTGAAAAATCTCCGTCATCAATTCCCTCTTGATGAGGTAATGAGAAATGCTCTATCTGCTCAGATGGCGCCCTTTGTCAACGTCAGCGGTTACCAGACTTTCCGTCTCGGTACCTTTCGCGTATATATTATACAGAGTTAAACAATAAGATAGGTAATCAATAGCATCCGTGGTATTATGGACTAAATCTCATCCTCGCGGTTACTTAAACGTCTTTGATCTTCCTAATTTAAGATAATCTAGCAACCTTACAAGATTTTAGTCTCCTTAGATGATGATTTACATCCCACGCCGTTTTTAGGGCATAAAAAGAGAGTGCTACTACTGAAATGTACAACACACGCACTCAAGTATCTCATAACCGTACTTTGATGTTTCGAAATATAGATCTTTGATTGGTTATCGCTCACTCGTCGATAGTATTCGGAGCCTACAGGGTTGGTTTAGTCGCGTTAAATTAAAGTCCCTCACTGAAAATCAGTCTTGTTACTGAGTGGGTATACTATAAATAAGAATTTATTTATTTTATTTTATTTTATGTTAATGAACAACATTATAATATAAACGTGTTTTATGTTGTTCTTCCCATCCACTCCAGACTACTACACGCCTTGGTACAAGCAGAGCCACTGACACAAGACTCACTGTAGAAGTGTTGTTCATTTCAGCGATTACTTTGCCATGACGCATTTTTTTACTCCTGTCAACGTGTATACGTCAGAGAGGAATAAATAAATGCATAGTGGTGGAGGCACATAAAAGAATCGATGATGCATCCCTTGATAATGTGTCTACCAACCATAATCTAATCACTAACCACTCTTTTGGAGACAAACTACTGAAGGCTTCCAAAACTTTTGTTCGTATGTAATCGATTTTTTGGAGTAACTTTATGTTTGAATCAATAAAACAAATTTGTACTTTCAGTAGAGTAACCTTATTCTGAGGGTCGTTTTATACCAGGAGAAAATGTGTTTTTTTATTTGTTTTTACTATTTTCTCAGTTCGTGAAAACTTTGAAAACGTTTTATGTAACGACCCTTCAATATCAAGTACTCACTTCAACACTTCGTAACTTGTAACACTTTTAAACTGAACGTAGATTCATCGCACTCCGTTGCCTTGCTCTATAGCTTTAGAGAGTGAACTGTCGCATGGTACACGATGGGAAAACGTTTTTCCTATGTAATTGTGCGTATTCATCTTGATTTCGAGCGGATGCAATGAAAAACTTTGACATACAATTTCAAAATGTTTTTTAATTTGATGCATTCAATTAGTAGAAGTACAATATTGTACTCGTACATAAAATAGGCCTACTATTCAATTCGAAGTGTGTTTTTAAGCAGGAAACAGTGCAAAACATCTGAAACGATTTATTATTAGATCATATCATAATTTATTATATATAAAATACACATAGGATTTTTTATACTTTGAAAATCTGAAAACGCAGAACAGTGTTAAGCAAAATTTCATCCCGAGTGTTTTACGTGAAAGTACGCAAAGTATAAATTAGACCCGGATGCAGTGATATGACTATCCCTAGGGTTGATAAGGTACCACACATTTATAGCTCTGGTTCTTTTTTTAAGTGTTTTTCTTTAGTGTTGGACTTCTTCGTTTAAGCACGGTGTCTCAGGACAAGTTCACACACTAATCTAAGGATAACGGCTAAAAGTTCTGTAAATGTGTAGCAGCGCTCACACAAACCTTCAGATAGTAATAAGACTAACAACTAGCACCATGACTACGAAAAAGTTAGCGCTTCATCTTTGTCCACATTCTAGTGTAGCCAATCATGAACTATACTCGCCGTACAAGATCTTCGGTAATGCTTCCGTCACGGGTGGGTGAGCGGCAGCCAACCAGCGACCGTGGCTAATTCAGATACCTGCGCGGGTTGGCCGAGACCGTAAACACGTCATTGATTGATGACGAAAGCATTACCGAGGTTGTTTTGCGAGACCTATATACATGTATTTTTGCGTGATACAAAAAGACGAAAACTACTGTTGTCGCTATTTTAATTCATTTGTAAATCTAGTTTCTGTATGTGAACCAAAACGGCTATAGTCGTTAGATCTTAGTCACTTTTTTTTTATCCCTATCAATGTCTGTACACAAAGCCTAACAGTGTATGTACACTTGTAAATCCATGCACGACCAATGGCGATTTCTGCACGTTGAGTTGCGTCAGTATGTTTTGCCTCCTAGTATGGAGAACATAGTTTTGGTTTATACTCATTATCGAGTTGAGTGTTGAAGATATACTTAGGTTGATACCTCTTTCCGCGTTCGAAGGCTCTGAAGTAGTGAGTGCTATTTAATAGGTTACAACAGAATTAAACCGCAGTCTTTACCACAGAGTACACCACACTTGCACTGAGTGTACTCGAGTTGCCTGCTCGGCAGTTTCAACCGGAGACTTGAGTGCAACACAATGAACACGTAATTACAGACGCCGCCTGGACGAGCCTCGTGCGGAGACAGAACTAACCGCGGGATTTTGAACGCTCTCGAAAACAAGATGGCGATTGTAGTATTTATTTCAGGGGGATACCTGATTGTGCGTTGCTCATCAAACGTTGTTTTTTATACTAAAGTGAAGCATGATAACTTATTGCATATTTTTTAATTTTCGCTTTATTTCGTTATTCTCTTTCTGTATTTTGGCGTATTTATACATTCCATTAATTTATCTATATATTAAATTAATTTGCAGAAACAAAACAATGGATTAAAGTAATATTACATATTTTAATCTTTACGTTTGATTTTTGGATACCAAAGTAAGAAGTAATTAGTTTTCAAAATGGCAATCATAATGGTTGCAATATTAGATATGGTGTCAATCCTGTTTTGACAGTTATTATGAAACTAAAATTTTGATTAAAGTAACCACTTTCTCATATTAAAAATAAATATCTTTGATTTTGCGCGGTTGAGTTGAGACTCACCTTTACCAAGCAATGATAAGTGAACAATTATAATAAGAAGCAATTCTGACCGAAGACTAAGAGACATTCATCTGTCTTGCAGTGTGGTTTGCCGCAGGACAGATATAATGCCGGGGTAGCTACTCAACGACCATGAGCGAAGAATTGTAGTATCGCCTATACACATTTATCTTTGTAATGTTTAAAAGATTAACTCATTGGTATAAGTGATAAGTGATAAAATAAGGTATACACATGGAAGTAATAGTATAATCATCCTATCAACTATAAGTTTTTACAAACTACTTTTACAAAGTGTGTTAAATTTATATGGTAATCAACTAAAAAATAACAATGATTGCTTGTGACAAAGATTTGAACGTTTTAGTAGGCATAAAGGAGGAAACGAGGTTATAAAGAAGAATAGGTAGGAATAGAGGTTTTTTAAAGATGCATTGCCAGATTGAAATATGGTTTTGATATGAATTTCATACAGTGTGATAAGTAAAGACATTATTAGAGATGAATTATTCTGAATCAAGTCGACGACAACTCGGGAGAATTGAAAATCCGATTAAGAACGTGTCTCCCCTTGTTGTTCCTTGTCGGTTGAGGGGGAGGGGGAGAAGGTGGGGGGGGAGGAGTAGATGAACTGACAGTTGGAGCTAATTTTAGCGTATAATTCAAGGAATAAACTCTACGAGGAAAAATGTAAACCATGAATCGGTATCATGTTAATTATACGAATGCTATATACGGCCTAAAAGTAAATGGTAATTCATTCTAATGAGTAATTACTATTTCATCCAAACCGTAACCTCAAGTGGCCGGTTGCATTTCATTTACTACAAGTTCAAGATTACGATTATACATATTAAATTGCGTACGGCAAACCACACTGACGGGCTGCTAAACGCATTTTGTATGTAACCTTTTCACATTATTTTGCTGTTGTCTCCATTCTGATGTAAGGTACTATTGTGCATTTTACTTTGACTATAACATATTTTAAATTTGGAATGAAACTAATATCATTTGTCATATTTTTCATGACTAGATTGCTACACATACATGCATTGCATGTATTACATATGGCTCAGCTCAGCATGTACTATTTCTTAAATTTGAGTGTACTTAAATAAGTTTTCTTTCTTTTAAATCGGGATTTTAATGCTATGAATATTGAATAGAGTTTTGTTTGCTATTGGTTGATATAAGAAAAAAGTTAAGATTTGCCGGAAACTCACGTCCTGATCAATTTTATAATCCTATTCATATTGAAAAAGTTCTGGAGAGATATGGCATTACTGCATTTGTGTATTTTACGAGTTGTTTGATAATGGCGTCCCTAAAGCCAAAAGCAAGCATTAATAATCAAAGTTGAAAAACATTAATATAAGTTCATAGACGGGGAAATGTGTCTGTATCTGTTTATCTTAAGATGCTATATATTTGGTTAATAGTTTAAAAGCGAATGTTATTCATGATTATTTGCATCTATGTGAAAATGTTATTCATCTTCAACTCGCTGATCGGTTAGCATATGTGGGTATTCAACACTTTACTTTGCTCAGAGATCAATGCCTTCAGTCTGCGATGTGGCTACACATAGTGCTGCATAATACGAGACTACGTAGTGCATTGAACTTTGTGCTTCGAGCACCTTCCCGTAATCTGCATCAAATGTGTTTACTCCTTCACATAGTAATCACATCACAGAAGTGTAAACTACCGTGCATAACTCTGAACCGAAGTGCTAGAATACCTTTAAACAAATAGATTTTGCCTTTAACAATCAAATGAGTTCAACCGATAAGTTTAAGAAATGATTATATCTATGAATAAATCATTTATGTGCTATGTGCTTAGCACTTTGCTGTACGACATTAGCAATAAGATCACGTTTCTATGACGTGTTCTTGCACCAAGCTTACGTTTTAAGCTGCATCCTTAGTTTATCGACAAAATAAAACAGCGTGACTTAGCTACCTAGCATTCGAATGTAGGCCAAGCGAGAAAATACCAATATATAGTAGGTCAAGTCAGAAAATACCAATATATTGTAGCTGCGAGAATTTCCATTACCATTAGTGACAAAACCTAATGCCCCGTGGCTATTTATCGTACAAAACATAAAATGAAACTATTTGCTTTTCTGGTGATTGCGCGAGGAAGTATTACTAACATTTCTTTTAGTTATTGGAACGTTTGAACGAATGGGGTGCAAAGCAAGACTGAAAGCACAGATATGCGGAAATCACAAGTGCGTGTTAAGATACGAAGGATACAATCTAATTTGAATATAATGCTTCACCAATTAAAAACAACAACAATAACAAGTAATAGAGCTACATTACAGGAAAAGCCAAAGTCGAACTTTCGGGTTTCAACTGTAAATGCTTTTAAAATAGTTTATTAAAAACAGTGCTATAACTTGTTAGTTTAAATACAAATATTTTAAGGAAATATAATACGTGTACTTAATTACAACTACAAGCAGAGGAACCCAATTACATCTATCTAACACAGAATCACCATTAAAACATAAAATATTTTAATAATGTTATTATGAACTCATTATGAAGTGCGTTGGTTCGATGTTCTATTTGGAACCGCCAACACTCGACACTATTTTGGACTGGGCCGCTTCATGATTGCTTATACGCTGTCTTAGTGGTTTCAACTCAGGTGACGTCACAAAGGCATTCTCACTAATTATGTCATAATCAAGTAATATCAGTATCTCCATAGAGCGCTACTCACTCATGTATAGTGGGTATTTTAATGGCATGCCAAGGTCGCATTGAACAAGAGTATACAACGCCCTCGCCATGACCTTTAGTACCGTACGACGATGCTTTTGGTATCAAGTGTTGCCTTCTAATTACTAGCAGCATAGAGTAACATACATCTTATGGTTTAACACACATAGACTACTTGTTGCCAATTTCGGGTCGCCGAATTTTTGTCCTACTCTCCTTAAATTCCATTATTACATTATTATTGCTATTAGGACATATAACCAAAGATTACAAACTAGGGCTAGTTTTTAATCTTTGATATAACGATGTTATGACGATTCGCATGTCACCGTTGACAAATATGCCATTACTACGTTAACAAATTTCTTGCAATACATACATTTCAAACAACATCTTGAATCAGGAATCTATGCTTCGAAATTCCTGACTTAAAGTAGGAATTAACGTATATTATGAGTTATTTAAAACATTATTTTGATAATACCCGATCAGTGTATCCACGAATGGCCTCTGTTTCAATGGAATGAAATAAAACTGCAAAATATGATGTATACAGGCACACACAAATATAAGGTGCTGCTGTGCTGCGCTATAAAGGAGTTTTAAATTGTAATACGGTGATTTATATTATGAGTTTATTTCGCAAACAAACAAACAAACAAACAAACAATAGTTACGGTCCTGTATGCTCTGCAAAGTTCGAGACTACGGTATAACACTCCATCCGGACCCCAGCGTTGAAACTAACGAACGAGAATACAACGCGAGGCAACAAGAAAATGGCTCCCTGATCGCAAAGCATTTTACTGTGCGCGACCATCGCGTGATCAGGAGCCATTTCTACTCAATGAAGAAATCAGTTCTAACTCCTGCATCGCCAAAACCGTCGATCGAACAGTTGTTTCTCCCTAAAGATAAACAAGAATAGACAAACTCTCCGGCAGATTCGGTGTTTGAGGGGTTGGGTAAAGTTTCATCTCATGCCACAGGGAACCCATTTATTTCAGCCCAAGTCGCCAGGTAGCGTGGCGGGCTAAACCTCCCCACGGGTAGAAAGCTCGACAAGTCAATTGTGCTCCTCCTGAAGAAGAAGATAGATGGCTTCGAAATATCGGAAAATGGAGTAATACACTGACCGTTTTTTTGCTAAGTGTTGTGAAATTAAATATTCCTGCTCAACCAGGCGTTGTACGAGTGATGACTTAAACTACCCGTTGTGAAGTCCGTGAGCTCAACGTGGTAGAAGCTACAGCGCATCGATTTGTGGACGATTGTTGGAGGAATAATTTAAAATGAGCAGTACCAATGAATATTGGCACCAGTGTCGATGTCCAAGGAAGACAACCAACGCATCAATGGAAACACTAGAATGGTAATTAACATCGCAGGATTGGTCTAGTTAGTCTCCACGACGACAGGGTAGCTTACTACAAACGTACAGGAAATAGTCCGTTAAGTTGCGGAATCAATTCCTAATACGCAAATATATGTCTGGTGGAAACACCAATGTGAATATCAGTCATAAACGCTTTGAAGGAGAGAGTTCAAACTTCAAACTGAATGACAAATATACCGAGAGATTTCTTGAAGAGGAAATTGGACTCTGTGGGGCAAGTGTAATACATTATCGCTGAAACTTGAAAACAACAATTGTACCTGTCAGGGTAGTAAAAATGTTAGACTACTCAGACATTTGGTCGAATGGTTCACGCGTCGGCCCAGGACGGGCAGCAGGAATGTTTTTTTTAGCATTCCTCTGATTATTCTTCAAGACTGATGAATGGCGGACTGAATAAACAGTAATGGACGCGCAACGTAGGTTTACATGTTAGTTTTTGTACGCAGAGTCTTTGAAATGTATTCATTTAGGTGACACTGTCGAAAAAGTATCATAAATCCCGGCCTTTTAGGAAACTATCACCATCCTTAGTGTTGAGAACAATCTTAAACACGTACGCGCGTGTAGATTTAGTAACTTTTGTTATCGAAATGAGTTCGTAAGATTGTATGTAATGAAATAAAGATATTTCAAAATATGAGTATTTTTTAAAGTAAAAAATATAAGGCTGAACGCTGAACTCACTACTTTAATAAGTTAAACGTATAGAAAAATCAATTGTTAAGAATATCTGGTACATTTGACGTTTCTAAGTTTATGCAAATGCCATCGTTTGCAATGTCGAAAAACACCACCTCCCCCCCCAATCCCAACCCCAACCTCAACCACAACGTCCTTAGTCCCACTTAGCACCACGTTACGCATGCAAATTCTCCACTTCAAAACTTCGACACTTCACGTTCTTTTAATTTGGATTCAAGCGTTTGAAAAACCTTTCACTTGAGAGATGAAGAAAAGCCAACATCGTCATACCCACCGCTTGCACTACGTAAAAAGGCTGTAATAAATAACGTTGCGGTGTGCACTGTGCAGTGTCGCCATTACATTCTAGTACAGTTGATGTTATGGACTTGCCAGCAATATTACACTTCTTTACGACCGTACATCCACTTCAACAAACATCATTTACCATAGTTGTCGTTTTGTGTTTAGATCTGCACAATTACATTATACTGGTAACGTACACATTGTTTGTTTAACCTAGATTAGCATTAATTTATTCTAATTGCTTATTACTCCTCACTGTGTAACGTATACAATTAATTGCTACCCATTATAAATCAATAAAACAAGATAATTGTCACTAAATAAATAAAGAGGGGTAGCATCATAAAAGAGAGTGTTAATGGGTTCTTCGTTTGTCTACTCTAGACTATAGAAACTACTACAATGTAAGTTAATTGACCTGATGAAATGGAACAAAAAGTCATGAATACACTAATGTATTCACCAATCGTTTACGGTGATGGAATTTTTTTATTACATTTCCTGTTCATAACAATGAGTGCATTTCAGCCTGTGACAGTCTTATATTTGATTTTGAAGGTTTAAAAAGTTCGTCCAGGTTTGAGATAAATTGTGGGCCAGTGCGAATGCCACTGGGCTCGAGGTCTTGTATCCCAAACCGAGCTTGTTATTCATTAGCCTCTCAAACAAAGGATCGACACATTTGTCGGCGGGAACAACAGGTCCCGTCTTCGTTAGTTTATTATGTCTCTCAGCCCAATTAGTATTTCTAAATTTGCATTTATAATCACAATATAAATATTATTTCTCGACGCTTTCTGTACTGACAATAATTCCTCTTACGGCTTGAAGCTGTGAAGTGTGTTTTTTATTCAAATTATTATTTTTTTTTATAACATTGATTTTGAAGCATTCTTGGGACATATCATTGGTGACATACCAGGAAGAATTGTAGTATACAAATTATTATTGGTGCTGTTGTTCATTCAGATACATGACCGGAAATTTGAGCTAAAGGACTTCTATCAAAATGTAAAAAATACCCATGGTAGCACTCATTTAATGTTAATGTAACAGTGTTATTTCCAAACCATTTATGGCATGTACATTGTACAACACGAGCTCGTGTACACGTGTACATGTCTGATTGTGATCGAGGTAGCGTATTGACAAGCGGAACGCGGAGAAACGAACCGATGCATTTAACAACAACTTTATAACTCGAATAGTTTTTGTCAGCGGTGATGCCAACATAAACACGCGTGTGGTGTTTCGAAAACCACAAAACATGAAACCAGACAATGTTTTCTGTCACCTTCAAAGAAATAGGATTGACAGACGGGCATGTGACGTAAATCGTGGCACTAAGTATTTACGTATGTTATATTTGAACTAGAAGAGAGTTCGTAAATAATGGGGAATGCTGGAAGGTTTTTATTTCTATTGAGAGAGCAAAATAATTTTTGTCTGCTGTCCAACATACTTTAAGTGAGTACAATTTTGAGAAAATATATAATACATACAACGACATTTAGTTTTAAGAAGCAGTGTTATAAAAATTGTTTTGCAATAGATGTTGGCCTCAAAAGAACGGCCACAATAAATGCATATTTTTAAAGAAGATATGTGATAAATTAATTCCTATAACAGTATTTAGGTCACAATGACATTAAATGCCGTTAATTTACGTTTAATACGCACTTTTTTATAACTAAATATAAATAAACAATGATATAAAAAGTATTTTCAATTTACTTTTTATAAAAATTAAAATGTATACTTGGGTTTTTATGCGATTATCTCTATATAATACTTTCGCACTAATACCGATAATTATCGACCTTTTGAACTGTCACGTTGCCCGCATAGATCTACTTCTATTTTAACCTCGGTGTCATGTTGTATGTTAAGGCATTTGAAGTAAATAATAATGTTTTTATTTGTTCCAGTATCATAAAATTAAATTAAAAACTGTGTGTGTAACAATGTTATTATTTACATTACAGTTACACACACTTGAGTAAAATTGTCGTCTTGGATAATATGTTGTTGATCTTCGTTTTTGGCATTTAATCATGCAGACCCAACGAAAACACTTTCCACAAGTGATCTATAGAAACCGTTATGTGGTAGGAACTTTATCCGGAGCTAAGGACTTCAGTGTACTTAATTATGTTGAGAGTTAAATTTCTGGTCAAGAGCACTTTTGGAATACTCTAGATCTAATGGTTTCCAGAATAGCTATTTGCGGATTCTCAACAAACAAAGTTCTTGACTAGTATTGAACAAAAATACAACAATGACTCCAAAACAATAAAACAAAACCAGAAAAATTACTTCATTCGTGTTGATTGTTCGACCCTTCTCACATATCACAAGAATACACAAGACTATACACGAGCTACTTATATTAAAAGTTGTTTTAATTTTTAGTTTTAATTTTCCTGTTCACATATTATAGTGCATTGCAATCATGCGACGTGAATCCTATAGTCAATAAATATTAACTAAAAAATTCATAATAAATAATAAGCAACAACGATTACGAATGCCATGGAAGTGCGTGTTTCGGCAGAATACTTATTTGTCCGATATTTTTATGGATACGGTTCTTAATAGAACCATTGAATTTTAAACCAGAAACCTTTGCTTCAAATTCGTTTAGATTGGGAAAGTTAAGCAATGTGTTAAATTGTCGACTTTTCTTTGAATATTTACGATAGAGTAGTGCTCTGGTGTGGCACAGCCAGTTCCCCCAGTAATGTAGAATTCATACGCAGCCGGGCTGCAACATCGCTCACCTGAAAGCAAGACGGGAACAATTTAGTAACTAGAATGATATATACACCATTGAATGATATACAAATAAATATGTATGAAGAAAACAAACCAATTCAACAAATATTATTAAGCATGTACGCGTCCATACTATTATACTAATTAATAATAATTATTATTACTATAACGAAACTCAAATAATGAATAGTTGTTGGCAATGTATGGACTAAATAGTGTGTAATAGAATTGCAACTTAAAATTGTAAGGTCTTCCTTTTGAGGTTGAGGTTTTTGTGCCAATCAATATTTCCGTTTTTCAGATGTTCTTTACTTATTGTGATGTGATGTTGCTGGGAACTTCTCACACCTAATTACATCTGCAAAATGGAAATACTTGTTTGAATACAACACCATTCATACGAAAGAACATTCAATTCTCTATAAGATGACATATTTTGATTTTATTTTGGGACAATTTAAAACCATGACCTCGAAATCGGGTGTTCAGCACGATTATTACTATACTACATACTACAGCCTTACTTATTTATTCTTCTCTCATTCAGGTTATATTCATTCATTGTTTATTCATTCACCTTTATACTGTTATTGAATTAAGTGTCTTGTATTGACTTCTCGCATTACAAGATAGTATATCTGTGTTCATGTTAATACATTTTATTATAGGCTACATTTTCACGAAGCCCTGGAGGCTTCAGAGAAAGCTCTACTGCGAATGACTCTTCGCCCGTCCACAGCTGACCTACACGCCTCACTTCACATGCTGATCCTTCATACTACACAGGCCTCTTTTATGTTTCAATAATACCGACCATATCAGTTCGATCCTTCTTCCGCCACAGATATTACATTCATGTAACACAGAATCTATATATCCAAATATTGTTTGTCTGGAAACTTTAAACATTTTTCTATTCAGTTCGGTTTTCATTTTGCACAGTACATCGAGATAAACATTTATCCAGTCCACGTTTGGCTTAGCGATACAAGTTCCCGATATAGGCCTAATATTGAAATCTGTCAAATATACCTCAGGCAGTTGTACGTACAAAGTTCAGGGCAAAGGTTTCTTTGAGAAATGATAAAGTAAATAGTCTAGTTTGCCACAGGGTTATTTTGAAGATGATTTTAATTACATTCCGTATACCATGCAGAAAGGCTAACCACATAGTACCAGAACGTTGCGTTCTGGAGGCAGTAGACACATTACCGAGGCGTTGTTTAGTTAGCTATGGAGTGAAGACGTTTCACTGGAGAGGAGATAAGATGGTGACTGTAATCAAATACGTTTCTCGCACGTCGCTATTCCCTGATGACGTAGAGAAACGTACAAATACGCAAGTGTCATTAGTCTCGCCGTACGCCGCCTCTAGGATGCCCAGCGCGTCACTCCCTTAACCTGCCTGCTCTTCTTAACCCGCTCAGTAGTGGATAGTTACCTATTCTTCTAGCACAGTATAAGGAACATACTCAGTAGCAAATTCTCAACCAATTATCTTGCATCAAACACATGCGCGAGCATATCCTATGCCTATTTGCTACAGTTGGAGTCGATATAGTAGCACTACTATAACTTGAGGTAATTTTTTTTATAATGGTTAACAACGTAGCATATATCCACGAGGTTACCGCTACGCTGCGCTAGTGTCGCAGGGAAGCAGCCGTGCGCAAGCTGTTCAGTGCGCCGTCTATGGACTTTCGCTACTTTACGGTGTAATTTAGATCAGTGCATTAATTAAAACATGTATAGAAATTATTGATCTACGTAAATATGTGTAAGCATGACATTTTCTTATTTGGGAAGTATAAATGAAGGCATAAAGCAAAGCTGATGCTAATTTGTGAACGTTTTGCGAGTATGCAAGATAGGTTTAATATAATCTCTAAAAGAAAGAAAAAAAATAGAGCACGTGTTTTCTCAGTCGAAGGCTCACCTTGCGGGTAATAGCTTGGCGTCCTTAGTCTAGCTCAGAGCTATGATTGCTACCTTGTTAAAAGTGTTGCGGCCGGAAGGGAGCTCCCTACCATACACACGCAAGGCAAGACTGAAGATTACAGCCCACGGTACAGTACGGCAGTCTCTCCGATCCATATCAGTGAGCTGCTTTCCTCCAAACACCATTAAAAACATGGAAATATAAACCAAATCTAGGGGTTAATCTTAGACTTTTCACCAGTCGGTTTAGAAGTGTATAATATAAGTGGTTTAAAAAAGTTCACCTATTTTCAGTGGGGGTGTAGCTAGACTTGCACATTGTGTTTATTTATGGGTGTCTTGTGATCGCGTGAAGTATGCGTGCCTTGAGACCTCATATCGGAATCAAGGTGTGAATTGCAAAAATTATGTTAACTTTTCCTCTAGATAACAAAGTACACACACATTCAAAAATAAAAATGAAATAACTAAGATTTCTGGAAACTAGGTTAAATACTTTTTGCACAATTAGAAACATTTTTTAATTGGAAAACAAAATCACAAAGGCACAATGGTATTTGGAATACAAATATAGTATATAAAAAATAGTATTAACATATTGCGGCTGCTCAGGTTCACGAATTGATATGAAAACATAATCTTCTAAGAAGGAACATTTTAATGACGGCAAGCTCACTTAAAAAAGCCATGCTTATATTATTTATTTCACATAAACGCAAAACAGTTAACATTGGTATTTATCTACTTTACTTTACAAGCGTATTTCTGGTAAATATCGCCTCAAAAAGCAGAAGATTACAGGATCGATCTCCCATGTTATTCAATATACTCCGTACCCCAAAGATTACAATAACGTTATCTTGTTATTTGAAATAGAATTAACGGTGTAACAAGTTTTCACAACAAACAAGTCGGTGCACCATAAATAGGAATACAAGGCCCTTAAATTGAATTTTTCATGACTCAGTAATACCGAAAACACACAATCAAATCTACTGGGGCTTAAGAGCCGGTGCACAAAATCTGCTAAACACGGAGCTTTGTGTAAACAAAGACTAGTACTCAATGTAACCGTAAGGAAGAAGAGCGCTAGCTGTTTATTAAATAATGTATCATTTATTCAGTTCGCTAAACTGTCCTTGTGTTTGCAAAACAAGCGAAGTGTGAAGTAATTTTGGCTCGTTCGTTTGTTTTGTGTCGCGCTGCGCTGCGCTTTAACAACATTAGTAATTAAAATTAGTGAGCGAGCGTATCTCCTACATTACGGAATATGTTTATTTGGAATAACAAACAAAGCTATGCAGTGTGTATTTACTATTCATTATATTATCTCTGTGGTTTTCTTTTTTAAGGGTTTTGTATCGCTAAAAGGAAACGACAATGTGTACGATATTTTAGAAAAGGAAATAAAGTGGATTGAAAATCGCTGCCTTATTCTGGCTTTGATGTGTTAAGTGGAATACCGTATCGTGCTTAAAACCATGATGTGCAATTATACTGATGGAAGTTCCTCCATTAACCTGTATGCACAGATAAAGTTTGGGGTGAACGTTGACGATATTCAACACCAAAAGTCGAGCTTTCTGAAAGTTTCACTTTAAATAACTACTAAAACATTCTTTGGGGTATAACAACATCAGAATTTGTATTTAAATATTAAGTTGCACATAATTGTGAAAATGTTTAAAATGTGAGGAGCATTTTTTATTTACAGTGTCGACTATAATGCGTCATTCACTCAACTAACAAGAAACATGCAGTGTTGCACTGTGGTACTAAAATCGTGAAATTGGTGATAACGTGTAAAGGTAATCATTGAAACGGGGTTTTCACATGCCCTTATCAATCAGGATGTGAATTATAATTAACTGATTCAATATTGTCTTGCGGCAATTCTTGCGAATTTACGGGTTTCCCTTTATCAATTTCCCTGAGATTGGTCACGGCAGTAATTACTACTAACATATCATCGTTTGCTGTCATGTCCCATTTGTGTTTAATTTTCTCCCAAATTAGCTTATTCTACGAACTTTTGTGAAACGAGAAATAGATTTGAATTCGTTGCCAACTTAGTTTTCATTTTAAAGTAAAAGTTGAAAAATATAAACGTAATATTGCAATACGCCTACATCAGATTAAGTTGAAATTACATTCCCTATTTCATTTCGTTTGCGAAAAACTCATTTGTTTGTGATCCACCGCCTATATTACGTTTTGTTCCACGGTTTAAAAAGCCAGACAATTTGAAACAGGCTGTACATTTGGCCTCTACCTCCGCTGCCGCCCCCATCCCTACCCATCCATACCACCCCCGGGATACAAACTACCCCCCAGGGGCGGCGGGAGTTCCAATGAACAGCCAGGAACCACCAGCCTTAGTTTTATGTCTACACCCAACCATAATTCCAGCCCGCACACAATCTTAGATAACACTAAAAGGGGTTATTTACGATTAACTAAAGGGTACTATTTAATATGAATTTGAAAGCTTATTTTCTGAATATTGCATTGAAATATAGTACTTTACCAGCTTACTTACCCTAAACAAATGCCTGTTGTCTTCGCTGGTTTTAAACACGATTTCTCTCCATTGAAACATTGTATAATATACGATTCATCAAATAATCTAAATGGACTACGGGTCATTTGAGAATTTCTGCAAACAAAATTACGTTTCCAATGTAGACGGGCAACGTTAGAAAAACGCTGTCGCCGCGTCGCGTTACAGAAAGAATGACATACCGGGTAGAACAATGGGGTTTAGCTCAAGCTCTGGTTATTTATCGCTCTTCAGTCAGGATTAGCTTCATAGAGACGCGCTTCAAAAGCTGCTTGAATTCATCGTCGAAAGCTGCGTAAAATTAAAATAGTAATATCACAAATTCGCAATCGTTTTGTCGAGCGTTTGAGAATTTTATGTGTTTAGCTTTTGTCAACAGTTGAATGTAAAGATTAACTTTTAACAAGAGTTCTTGTTTTTAAATTACATGGTTTACTCATTCATAAATCGAAACCATGTATGAATATTCTGACCTTCTATTAATAAATGTCTTCACATCAGGTACAACAGCCTTTATAACTATCAAGTTTTTATTTTTACCTTACTACACACCACAAAGAAAACATAATAACGCTTATGTAGGCCTATAGTTCTCTTGATTATCTTTCGTATTATTTTTTGAATATTTAAAAATTTGTGTCATACAACATGATGAGTCAAATTAATCCCAGCAAACTTTTCAGACTGATAGATAAAATGCGGGCAGCCATAGGTTGTATGAAACCCTATATAGTCAACGTACAAGTGACAATTTTGACAATAATTTTCCATCGTTGACTGAATCATCACATTTAAACAAATTGGTGACACATTTGTATCTATTTTATCTCAAGATTTTAATTTTTTTTTTTTATTTAATCCAACATCGCTTTGGGTGGGGTTTAACGTACATGACCGTCTTTGCTTCAGATATTTTTACAAGATAATTAGCGTTTCCTTGTTTAATCATCAAATCTTCGTGGTAAATTCAATTCAGTATAACACAACTCATTTTCCTTTAACTTTTACCATATCACATTACATACGACGGACGATTCCTATAAAACACGGTAGTAATACCCAAATAATAATGATAAACTTATTTCATAAATTCAATCAATGGAATGGGGAAGTACAGAAGTTTACATTAAGTCCCTTAATTAATGTTTGGTAAAATAAAACTGCCGTACGTGTTCTGAAATCAAGTTAATTTTACATTTGCGCCTTCCGTTTTGTATATCTCAGTCTTGTAATTTCGTTAAAATAGCAACACTGATAAAGCTACGTTCAAGAAGTAATAATACACAGTTGTGTATTAACAGCCGTCTCCAATTAATTAAATAAAATGTCTCACTCCAAACTGGAAACTTATAAACTTAAACTCATTACAACTTGGCTGGCTTTCTAGAAATCAAAATTACGATGGCGTATCTCGTCTAAGTAATATATTCTCGGGTATAATAATTACAAGACTTAAAGATATTAAACATTAATAGTTATTAATTGGAAGCCGTTAAAATAAGCCGGGCGTGTTTTAATAAGAATATTAGCATAGCATAATTAGCAACACTCGGTGTGGTATGGAATCGCACGTATAATACATCAAGATGCTGCGAACATGACTAAGTGACGTAGTTGGCTTCGAATCTGTAAGGTGTTAATTATGCGCTAGCTGTAAACCGGCAATCTTGTAATAAGTGTGTACGATTAAAAGTTATTTGATGCTTGATAGCCGCAGAACTACCTTCCTACCAGTGCATGGTTTACGCAAGGGTGGAAGTTCCCTCTCCGTAAAGTTTCGAACCTCCATAAGTAGACTAAGGACGCAGTTAATAGAGAAACACACTCTAGAGCGGAAGATTAAGCAATGAAGTGGACTCAATGTTAACAAAGCGTTGATCTCAACTAGGGTCCATGCCACTCACTCGTCTCCAGTGCATCTTGACCACTATCACGCATACTAGCACAACCACAACTACAACTACAAACACTACCACTACCACTATGTCTGATTGTCCAAAACACAGTCAGACTGCCTCTAGTCTTTTACCAACTGTGAAGGAAGTTGTTTTGAAATTCGTCCTATTGACCGAATAAAATTACCAGTTATCATTACTTGGCACATAGACGTATTTCTGAAGTCGCCACGTATGGCATATTTAAAAAACTTTGGTTCGATAGTGAGATAAGGAAGGAAGGAGGGTGCGGATTTCAAGAAGTAACTGCTGAAGATATATTACTATTATTACTTAGGCTAGACAATGCTTACAGTACAACAATAATAGTATTAATTATTATTTTTATTATTATATGCTACCCACTGTTATTTTTGTCATAAGGATGGTACCGGAGATACACGAAAAACGATTTTTGGTAAGTAAACACAAATCCAAAGACCAGTGATAATTTTGATGTTAAATCAAACTTTTGCAAATAAAATCTACATTCATTTTTCTACAGCAATTCACACATTTTTAAACCAGCATAATATGTACAGGTAGCCTTTAATTATTGTTCTACTAAACTTAAATAATCAAAAGTTAATATAAAATATAAACGTGTAAACAACGAAAAAGGTGTTATCATGCCAATTTGGTTGACTCTTATTCCCTTACCTAGAATAAGTTAGTTTCGTTCTTGTACAACATTTGTTTCCAGAACACTCTGCGTGTATTACAAGTGGGCGTATAGAATAGATAATTATCGCTAATCACTGTACGGCTTACATGTTACACTAGGGGTACACAAGCACGTAAACCACATAGCTTATGAGTTGCGATTGTACAGTACTTACTTTGCACTCGAACACCGTTTTCAATGTAGACGGTATTGGAATATTAATATTGAAAATCAGGTGGTACAATAAACCACACAGACAGTCGACTTAGTTTAATGATTTAGAAAACGGAGCTCGATTCGCAGGTGGAATTTCGTTATTTCTGCTGACAAAATTAAAAAACTCCAAAAACAAGTCCAGTATTTAAGTAAAAAAATGAATAACAATAACTTTGATTTTTTAAGTTTCAGATTGTCAGGTGAGTTCTTTGTATTATTATCATTATAGAACAACATTTTATTATAAGACTGTTTAGTATAGAATGAAGAGAGTTTTGAGTTTCATTTATCAATGACAAAACATCGAACTCAAAGCTATAATCAAACTCTTTCTCTGATGTACATGTATTCTTGTTTTAAATAAATACCATATCCATAATAATTATTAATATTTCTTCAATTTAAATCACATTATTCAATTGCGAGTGGCATATAAGACGAATAGAAACGCTTCGCTTTTCTCGCTTGGTTACTGTTTAATTTGTGATGCGATTATCTAAAAATAAATACATTAATTAGGCTTGACTATTAACAATATAAATTACAATCTAGTGTATAAGTCGGTGAAGGAACTTTACTGGTAACGGTTGCCCTAACCAGATTCGAATAGTGGTTGCTATGTTTTCTTGACTCCTTCCTCCGTCCACTAATGAGTAGACAATCCCAATAGCGTGTCCGTAGGCAACAGAAAGTAAAACTAAGTGAAGCTAATATATGCTAATTACAACGTACGGCAAATTAGCTGGCGCACAAATGTGTCAACCGTAGCCGACAAATCGTTACATTGCAAACAAAGTCGGGTGTTTAGATTGGCTACAGAAGTAAGTTACCATAACGTACAGAAAACCTAGTGTTCCGTAACATTAAGTAAATTGCCAATGAGGCATCAACTAACGCACTAAATTCTTGTTTACCAAACGTTCATTCCGCAACGTTTTGCTTCCATTCAATCTATTTTAATGGGCGATGGAGAAAGTAGCATCTGTTCCGATATTCACGGCAAATGACTCAGCAAACAATTAATTCCTAAAAATACCAGTGTTGGCTCTATTCTGCCTCTATTTATAACTCGCATGCTTTATCGAAACAAGTAACATACAACTTTTTACATAATTTTCGAGACCATTTTCTTGTTCCTGCAGTAGCACGGATACGGGGTGAGTTTGGGTATAATTACTGAAGTGTAACCCAGTTTCTGAACGCCGCAAGATAGCTACAAAGTACATATACGCCATTGTCACGGGCCGCATGCACCCCCCATTAGCCCGTGAAATATGATCTCTTATTTACATACATTTAAGTATGGCCGCTAGCTACTTACAAGTGATTTAATAAGTTAAGTGCTCCAACTTAGTGGCGTCAATAATTCTAGAGATTGCAATATACCTCTTTTCCAAATTACTCGCAAGTAGTTGATTTATAATTTACATTTTAAAAAGTGTTTAAGTTATTCCCTACCCCTTCCTTACATTCATGATTAAGTATGGAGCCGCTAATTATAGCTGCGACGGTAACAAGAGCATAGCTGTCCTGTTAATTACTCGTCTGTGCATGCAAACTGCTTTGCACCGAGCATGCACTTCTTACTTAATTGCTACTAAAGAATGCGCCCTACTTTGCAATCCGGTAGATAGGGACCCTTAAACACGTCGTCTGGTTCTTAGTCTCAGAATATATTGCACCATCTGCGAGACTGTATTGTGTTAGATTTTAATTTTAAAATACGTTATGAGACTAGGGTGACGTCACCCATGATTCTGCTATACCAGGTACATAGCTGCGCAGTAGTTGACATCCTTCACATACGTCTGCGCATGGTGTTCTCTATTGTCACAGATCCCTCATCGGTGATATTGTTTTAATGTCGACGATTGTGTTATAAGATTTGTCTGTATGAATTCCTGTCAATGTTTTTGATAAATAGTATTTTAAATTTATTTATCGTTGATATGAATGTTTGTTAAAAAAGTCATATTTTTTCGCACATTCTGTGTCAAAGTGCTTGCTATGCTCGTTGTGATTTCCCGAATGATTTCTATCTCATAAAAATAATAACAAAATATCTCATTTACTAAGCGGATGTGTAAGCGTTGAAGAGTTACAAAGACGGAAACGTAATACCTGTTGTTACACTTCAATGTAATTAAACTATATAATTTTATATTGTCAGACAAATTTAAAACAGCATTTTAATTACAAAGAAATTAGTTTCTGTTTTGACATAATGAGGAATTGAGTTTCTGAAAGTAATTACCTGCACGGTAGAAACAAGTATGTTGACACGTCTTTAATCAACATTAAGCTGGCGATGTACAAAGGTTTTAAAACATTGAAGGGAAAAATAGGAAAATACAGACAGCACTAAGTGAAACGAGGGTTTGTTGATCGAGTGTTTGTTTATATACTATACATATAAATATTTCCTGAAAATTTAAACATGTGTTGACTATATAACTTGAAAAGTTAGCGTCTAAATCGGACTATAATATATGAAAAGAAAACACAATATTGAAGCCTCTGGAGGTTCATTTAAGTAAACACAATTTATGAGTGATGAGTTTCACAAAAAAAAATTCTTTCACACACAATGAATCATTGAAGAATTTTGATGATACATTTTTTAAAGATAATGATAAACTGTGATCTTCGTTTACTCAGTTACACAATAATATTTTCAACACCAAATGGTTCATTGTGTTTACAACCTAACACCGACAAGCGGCTGCGTTTGCTTGTATCATTCCGTCGTGCAAAATTACATGCATGCGTACACTGAAACTCAGTTAATACTAATAATTAATAAGGCGTGGGCATTAGGCATTCCAATCACAGGACAAAGAAATTTAATTGCCAGTAAATTCCACTTAATGTCAACACGAAGGAATGACGGGATAGAACGGTAACATTACCTTAATAAACGTCACATCTCCCGTTATACAAAGAGGAATGTGATCCTCTAATTGTCGACTGTGATTACGACAAAAATGATGAGAGAGAGAGGGAGTGGAGTGAAGGGGTGTCTCTAATTCTTTGACACAAACCTCTAGCTCTTGTCCTTACATTCTAATTAGAGTGAGTTTTGACACGAGCACAAGGTGAGGCGGGTGCGATGCTCACTAATATGGACAAAGCTTTGAACACGCTGCATATTGAACGAGTCACACGACGCATAAATCACAATGCTAAGCTCAACCAGGCTGAAAAGTAATAAGCTCGGCATTATTCGCTGACAAAACATAACGCAGTAAAACAAGAGTCTGTAAAACGGACGAACACAACACGGTGAGCCGTGGAGGTTTATTGGGAGAGTTAGGCAAGTCAGAGCTTCTACCCGTCAGCTAGACATTCGAGTTAATACTATAATACTAGTTAACGGTGGTAAAATAACGTTTCAAAAGTAATGGCATTGCTATATTTCTGTCTGTGGCATCTGGACTCAACTCCTAACAAGGATAGACTTTCTGTGATTTGTCTGAAGGCTCTATTGAACTGTGTCGAATAGTATATAATGCGTTGATTTGTAGGTTTTAAAATTAATACAATCCAATGTTTAGATTTTATTCTAATGAATTTACATCAATAATAAAAAACAATACGTTTAATACGTTTTATGAAATTTAAAAAAATAAAAAGGTGTAGTTGATTAATTTGTTGAATATATTTCTCACAGTTTTATTAACAAATTCAGGACTCGGGTACTTGTGATTATTTCGTTACAAATATGATTTCGAAGAAAATTTAAGAGGTGTTAAATTATGCACAAGAAAACGGTCTTTCAGCTGATAACAACAAAAGTTTCGTGTGCAACTTATAATTATACCGTAAGAATAATAACTGTATTTAAATCCGTCTCAGATTTGTTCATGCTTAGAATAAGGTGCCCCCAGGAGTTGCAAACGGGTTGGTGTTAGTTTGAATAACGCATACTTAATTCATTTCTACAGACGAAGGTGTTCGAAAGGAATATCCAATTACTTACAGGTCAAATATTGTTTTTTTTTCTGTACACTCTCATTCGGGCTATTTCGTTTTACAACCAACCATGCAACCTCCAGACTCAATTAGGTAATTGTGTCTATTCACGACTCGTCTATGTTCTTATGAGCTGAATTACGCTAGGTCCTAATATATACGTTAATTAAAACGGAAACATAGTAGAACAGGTAAAACGTTATAAGACCTAGTAATTGGACTGTACACTGTTTCTTGTCATATTTCGAACCCTGATCAGAGCTCTTCAACAGGCGAAAACACACAGAAGTCTACACAGTGTGTTTTCGCCTGTTAAAAAGCTCTGATCAGGGTTCAAAATATTGCGTTTTAAATTTTTTTATATGTGAGAAGGAACAGTGTACACAGTACAGTCCAATTGCTAGGTCTTATATATAGGTACATATGTTGTATTCCATCTTATATTTTGGCTGTGTCTTGACCTAGACTGCCGAACACCCCATTTCTAAAAAATGCTTTAAAATTGTTTAAATGTAAACCAAAAAGTGTCATACACTAGAGAATTTAAACATATGCAATTCTGTATGAAGTGACTTTCATACAAACTTTCATCCTTTCATCCTCTGTGATCGATCGAATGTGTACAATACACATCCAACCTGGTATGCCCAATAGTATGAGCACAGATTCGGCACACGTTTATAACCTCCGCCATTTTGAAACAGCAAGTGTTTCACAACTCTGAACTACGTTTGACACGGATTATAAACCCATTCAATTCCCCGAACCTCGTAATGTTGTCACTACAAAGGTAGTCGATGGCACCACTGGAACAAAACCGTTCACTTTGTAGTCGTTTCCAAAGACGTTTCGAGGCAATGTGTTTATACCATTGATGATATTGTTAATTAGGCGTCGTACACTGATGTGTGTATAGTGAGAAATTACAGATTTGTTCACATAAATGTGTGTTTCTAGTATCTCAATGAAATAGAATGCGGTTATAAAGGATGTTCTCTTCTTGCAAAAGTCAAGTCCCGTGAAAATACATGTAGCTACATACTAAATGGTCTATGATATAGCTCTTAATATATGAAAAACTTAACTTCACTACCCACTACCCCACTTCACAGCGACCTTCCCGGTTTACCTTAAATATTCTTAATGTGTAAGAAATTTGAGCTTCCTTTCAAATTTCTGCTTTTTTAGCAAGCTAAGTAAACCAATTACGTAGTATTTAGTTGGTTTCAAACATTTTCCAAGAGATATTTAAATCACTATTTTATTCTATTCAAGTTGTTTTAATGTCAGGCCTTGGAGATCTTTATAATTTCTAGAAGGACTTCACACACAATTAGATGTAATCAAATCAATGTCCAGACAGGTCCAGCTTACAGGAATCAAAAGATACGATGTTGGAACCTTCTTTACTCGCTAATCATAGATTCATCATATTTTAGTACTATTACTTGTTATTTGTTATTATAGATACACAAAGTGTACTTTTTTTTAACATAGTGTACAAAGTTCAATCATTCAAGATTTCAAGTTGTTTCATTGCAAAATACTCAGAGCAGATACTTTCGAAGCCTGCAGGGTTGGTTTAATCACTTGAAATTAAAGTCCCCCACTGAAAATCAGTTTAGTTACTGAGTGGGTGGACTCTAAATGTGAATGTATTTATTTATTTTCTGCCTGTGTCAATAATTTCAAACAGAGCTCTCTCTCTCTCTCTCCCAACCACCCTTTTGTCTCTTTCTTTCTCTCTCGCTCGTCAATGTGGGCCACACGAAGTATTTACCTAATTTTAAAACGATATTTACAAAACGTCAAACTTATTTTGTATTATGATAATTCTCTTACAACATAATTAAATTATCATATCCCATTATGATCTTGTCTGTCGAAAGACATGGCAACGAGACCTTGGTGAACTCTTAGAGAGACAGACACCCTCCCTCCCTTAACCCCACGTTTCATCCCAAGAAAACTTACTCGAGACAGTTTATATAAGCCCATAGCTTTTTGATGTCCCCACCAACCCCTCCCACCCCCCCCCCCCCCCCCCCCACTTAACGTGTCACGGGGGTCCTGACACCGTCGCATCAAGAGCTAATTGCGTTACACAACGTCAAGCGCCAATTAATACAAACAAGTACACCCCTTGGACGCGCTCATGGTGATGTAAGCTTCCCATGTCGGGCCGGCGCCGAGACGCCTCAAATAGACGCTACAATGATTTATGAAAGTGAAGAAAGAGGATCGGGAAAGTTAATGTGTTTACATGGAAACATATAGGGTAAGAGGAAGTTATGTACTGTAACTTAGTGTTGAGTTTGTTTGGTGATCTGAAATATATGGTACATGGGCGGAATTGACAGGTATATTCAAAATGAAAATAGTTTAGAAGAGTATAGTTAATGTTGATTTATCGTTTCTAGTAAGTAGAAATATTTTCAGATAAGACGAATTGAGAAGTTAGGTGAACTGGATTAATCATCTTTCAAGAAGAAGTGATATTTAATACGAATTACATCTCACTGCCACAATTCGTTTGTAATAATTATTAATTACACTGATTGTTATTATGAGTAAGAATTCAACCAGAAATTAATTGCGGTTTGCATAAGGTCTAGGTCCAAAACCATTTATAACGCTTCCACAAAACCAAATTAAATCTTAAGGATTTGTTGGAATTGATTCTTTCATACTCCAAACGAGTTCCAATTCCAACCACATAGACGGGGATTTATTGCTGTAGTTTATTAGAAAATGTATTCTGAATCTAACATATTATACTTTTTCTCTAAAAATTCTGAAGAAGAGAGCAAAGATAATCGTTGCTCATAAAATGAATGCAAGAAGATTCGTAGTTTAAAATACCCACAATGTAAGTCAAGACTTGTACGAATATGACGTAATGTACGTGTAAAACAATACTGCGGACATATCCTACTGTAAACACTTTCTAAGTATAACTTAAATTTATTTCATGAAACTTGATGTTCAATGAACTTTATAAACGTATAGATACATAATTATAATAACCGTAGAGCCGGAGAATCTGAGTTCGATCACCAGTTCGGGCAAACTGTTATTACAATTTTGTTCATACATAATCCATTAAACTGGATTTAGCCTAGGTTTAAGCTAAAAACTAGTATCATTATGTGAGAACATTAAACCAAAAGAACAAAACGAGAAAAATATCGGATTTACAATGCCAATTTAAAAATAGTATATTTTGATTTCATTAGAACAGGTTTTTCAACTGTGCCACTACAAATCCCGGATTTAGTTAAAAATGCAAAAAATAAAAAATGAAACCGCAGTTTTGACAGGAACGTTTGGCCGCATATTATTCAATGCGCCACTACACTAGGAGTTCACTAGGAGTAACGTAATACAACACGTGTGTGGTACTTACTTCAGGGGATTTGTTTCTAACCATGGGGTTTGCATCACGTGTCCAAATGAGCCCTGTTGACGGGAACACTAACTCTACTTAGTCCGGTAAACCATTACCAAGATCCACGTGGCTTAATACTGGTCGAGGGCCCAGGTGGGTCTATCAGTCCGGTCTACGCACAAACTTATAATTTACCAAACCCATATGTTCCCAATATATTTGCACTCGTTGCACTTTTGTATACTCCCAAATTGTCACTGTGCTTAGTAATCTTTGCAAAGTGAAAAGTAAGCACAGTAGTTTAACCACTAAGATACCCGTTCGAGTCCTGGCAAAAATATAGATGTAACGTCGTTCATAAAACATATACCTTTACACATGAGATGTTAAGCTTATTAAACAGATCTAGAAATTTTTACAATGTATAAACGCAATTGGAAATGCTCGCAAGTTCATTGTGGTTGAAAGGGATGGTGAAAGGGGAGTGGGAGTGGGGGAGGGGGGAGAGAGGTTTAAATCCCCGTACAAGTTGTTACTGCAATAGAAGTAAAAGATGCACGAATCTGCTTCGGTAATTCTTAAAACAGACTTGTTTTAATTAACCCACATTTCTTGATACTAGGAGACAGATTTAAAATATAAATTAGATTAGTTGTCCTTCGTTGGGTCAACGTTGGGACAAAAACAAACTGAATGTAATCGAACGAATGTGTGCACTTATATAATATTATATGTTATTACTATTAGTATCAATTAAAAAACATCGCATAACACTACTGGGAATTTTAAGTTCAAAATATAAGTCGATGTGTCGTTGTATTACTCTGATTCACCTCGAAACATCTTCAACCCAAACCAAGTACGGATAGTCTTTGCTCCTGAAGCAGGATACACATTCTCAATAAGTAATATCAGTGTAAATTAAGTTGTTGATTTGTCTGGTTCTGAAATGGAGGATATTTTACTAAATGCGATCTTGTTGAATAAACAAGTAGGATTAGGGTTCCTGAAAGGGGCGAAGAGGTGGATAGGACATCGAATAGGCGGGCTGGAAGTTTGCTAAAACACGAACTTGAATAGAGAGCCGCATGTTAGACTTAGCCGCAGGATAAACCAATCAAGAGCGAAGCGCTTTGTTATTGGCTCAAGGAAATGGTCTCGGCTCTTACGTGTTCACCAAGAGGAAATTAACGAATTATTATTAAGAGATTATTGATAGTGATTAGAAACAGAAACATCCACCAATGCTGGTTCATTGCCAGTATTACATCTGGTAGAGTGACAGGACAGTAGCAATAATTTCTACATATTATGTCTGTACTACGATTATTCTGTATAGATAGATCGAGCTGCACTAAAGCCCTAGGACACCCCTTCTCAGTATCCCGCTACCACAGATAAAACAATACACTATCTGTGCTGCTACACTTAACGGATGAATTGGGCAATATTAGCTGAACACTAGTCATGTGTGTTTGTAATGAGTGCGGATATTAACATAAAGGAAACCTAGCAGTGATTATGACAAGATACAGTTTTCTATAAATAATAGTAAAACGGGATCCACATAGTGTTTTCCTTGAGGTAACGGAAGAACTTTCAGTGAGCACGGACAATTGTTATGTAACATTAACCATATACCACGTTCTCTTAGCTACACTCTGTGACCTAGACCTATGTCGCTTTATCAAAAGATTGAATTAAAGTTGGACAAATATTGAAACTTCACGTTATGAGAATGTAATTTCGATTTAAAAACAGTGGGATAATACAGATTCAAAATAAGAGTAGTATTACTAAAAACAGTTTTTGGCTTGAATATGCAGAATAAAAAGATATCGAGTGTAAAACAATAATCCCGTATTTCGACGCCATTTTGTAAATAAACAGCCAACTTTATATTCTTGTTCGTAGACCGTAGATGAAGTTGCCTGTTGTTTTATCACACTGTGGCGCAAACTTTCGTGTTTGCACGCAATGTTGTAGTCAAATTCGTAAAGTACGTGTATTCACTTTCAAGAAGATAAATAATACTCCCCAGCGGAGCGAACGCACTAGAATCGACATCGTAGCGTGCGCTAAATGACTTTCACTATTGTTTTGAAATATTTTAACTCTAGTAACTTTGAACGTGGTTGGTATTAACTTGTAGCGTCCAGTTGAACTGTTGTTTTCAGTTGTTTGTATTTTTAATTAATAATAACATAATATATTCAATATTTCAATATACATACTTGTTACGACTAGTTCTAAATTTTAAATCATAGCTTATGTTTGTTTTAGAAACATTTACATTTATGTAGACTCTTTTTTGCATTTAAATTATATAATCGTTTTTTACAAGAATAAGTCATAAAATTATAAATCTGCCAATTTTGTATAAGCCGGTTCCAACATTTGGATGATATTCTCCAATTCTCCTGGGCCTACGCTATATCATTGTGGCGAGCGGGTCCAGTGGCGGCAGTTGACATGTGTTGGCTATATTTGAATGACCGCGCCTATACAATCGCTAACAGCTCCCCAAAGTGGATTAAAACTGTGCAATGCTATAGAACCTACAGTCGAGACAATCAATCTAGATTTATGGTCGGTGCCCCATCCTCTAAGCAGATCAAAAAAACATTAAAATGAGTCCAAGCGTTCTATACTATGGTTATCCTTTCAAAAAAAAAAAAAAAACACAAAGTTTAAAAGGCTCTCTATTTTCTCCACCCAGTCGTTAATCCTGAAACAAAAATGGTGGCGCAAGTAATGGCGTTTCCCGTTTGTCGAGGCTACATTCGATAAATGCCAACGTAGAGAAAAAAACGGTTTTTAGCGAGTATCCCTCAAAGGGATGTGTGTTGACTCACGTGCCGGTAAAATGCGATAATTGATTTTCATTGGAGAACCTTCCTTGTTATTTGGAACTTAATGGCTTTGATGGCTCTCTAGGTGTAGAGTTCACAGGTATTTCAACCAAGACTGAAACGTTACTGGGATAATAGATGTTTGCTTTGTTGAGTGATGCATAACTTTTGACCAAACAACGATCAAACAAATGTCCTTCTGTATTGGAAACAAACAGTGTTTATCCCAAGTGTGGCCATGCAACCAACGAACCAAACAGTAAAGTCATTACACAAGGCTTTGTGGTGTAAATGTCTGGGGTAATTGAGTTGTTATTAAACTAGTGCCTAATTGTGAAGGTAATGATACACGAAGTGTAAACAGGTGAACATAAGTATCTGACTACAATTTTCCAATGAAAAGGAACGAATAAAGTGTAACATGCACTTGAGACGAGCAACACGAACCTGTTTGTTTATACGTTGTGTTTACTCCTTTTGGGAATTGTGATAGACTATTCCTGTAAGCGTATTCTCTTGGAATACATACCTTCATAAGCTGCATAGTCTTTAACTGTTTGTAAATAATTAGTTTAAGAAATAGCGCGTGATCTATAAAAACTATACAAATTAACATTTCAACAAGATGCACTCAATATTATTATAGTTAATAGATTATCAGTAAATTATTGTTTGATTTTAATCCAGGTCTTATAACGTTTAAGACAACGTTTAGTTGAAACGGTTCCACACAATTAATATATTAATACGTTTTTACTGTTAATGATTTGAAATGTTTGGATACCTAAATTAAGATCTTTCGCAGGTATCAAATTGCAATGAGTTTGTTGTCCTTAGATTTGGAAATCTTAATCACAGAGTAACGGAGAATGGCTAAATTGTCCTGAGATCATTTACAGATATTATCTGAAAAAAAAAATGTCGACAATGGTTTAAGATAAAAGGATATTCTTGACTTCTTAACAGTGGGTATCTTCTAATATAACGACTTTTTCTAATAACCTTATTTTTGTAAAGGCTTTATCAATTTTCTGGAACATGGTTTTATATTTTAATCGAGCTATATTTTAAGAGATTTTTCGTCCGATAAAAATACAATCATAGTGTATTGCATTTTGTTTTCTTGTAGTTCGGCGGTATAACGATATAACATGGCGTCCGGCCACAACCGCTGCTAAGATTCAACAAACAAGATAAGGCCACGGCCAAACGATTTCATTAATCTTTTGTAATATTAGATTTGACATAACAACTCGAATTCATTGGATTTTCTAACCGACGTCCTGTTTTGTTCACATTAACATTTCTAATATTTAAAAAGAAAAAACGTTTTGGCAAAGAAAATATTTCTGAAAATGTTTTCTATATTGATTCTGCTTTGAGTGACGTTCACAACATTCACACAAGTGTTGCTGTGTGCTTATTTAACCGATAGGTATGGTTCAGTGTTGACGTTCACATTTTGATACGAGGCTCTTATTTGGGGGGTTACCCGTTCGATACTAGCTACCGGTAATCCTGGATAAAGTATTTTTCGAGGTTATCACAATATCAACCTTCGGACACTCCATCTAAACTATTCCAAATACCTCAATACCTAGTTAGTCACGAAGAGAGATTAATTTGTTCCTGTACATACTCTAATGAACGATTAATATCAACAATTATTATTTTCATTGAATTTGTAAACTTGCTGAGGAAACTTGCTGAGGAATTGACAGAGGAAGAGGATGGGCTAGGGTTGTTTTCCGTTCCCATATTGTGTCTTATATGACCGAGAAAAACGTCAGGATTGGTTGATACGGATATCCTAGCCCGCAACTATAACATAAGGAAGGGGGGGGGGGGGGGGGGGAGGGAACATACAAGAATGTTTTAATTTACAATATGTGTTAGTATGGAAATAAGATGGAAACATAGATTTAATTTCCCATGTTTGGATTGGTCACTTCTGGTCACCACTGACCCCAATAAATTATGTATTGTCATTTTGCAATAAACACATTAGCAGCGCTGATTTGAATTATTATTTATACTCGAAAGTGATGTCTTTATGCACGTGAGATTAATTAAGCCAAAAAACCGACGCTAGTTAGAGTCTGGTTACTAAGTAATTAACGTTGTACATTACTGCAATTAAGGACTTCTAACGTCACATTTAGTATTTCGAAGATATGTTTAAGAGTTTAGTTTTTGTTTTAAACATTGTTGAATGAAGAAACCAGATTTTATATCCTTACCAATAAAACATTTAGAGTCAAATTTGTATTAATAAAGTTTCTGTTAGTCATTTTAATAAAATATGACTACTCCAGTTGACAAGAAATCCCAAAACTTTAACGACAAAGTTCAGTGATTCCGCTTCCTTTTACGACCAGAGAGTTTTCTGTGAACAACAACGAACCCATGAAATTATCTGAAGTTACAAGAATTGAATAAATATAAATATACTCTTGACTTGACTTGAACAAACGTTGCAGGAAAAAATCTGAATATATTCTTTATGTTTCGTCGTAAACTTTACAAAACACTACGCCTATTTTAATCTAAATAGCTGGAAAGAAGTACATCTTGAAATTCCATGCCTCACATCGATTTGTATTACGACTGAATCCAAACAAATAACACATCGCTTGTTGTGACTGATGCACACAAGACTACTATAGTAGTCAGAGATTTCATCCTCGGTCATTGCATTCTTCCTTAACAACGTATGTTTGTGTTTTCCCTCGATCTTCCCCGTATATAGCCGAGGTAATTGTAAACGGTTTCTCGACAGGTATCGGCCGTGGCTGGATCTAGCCAGCATAAGCGCGTAACGGTGGTTAGTAAGATATCTTCACTAACTGTCTGCATCGCTGATAACAGTATTGGTTTTCAACCATCGTTGGAAAAGAGAGAAATCTCAATATTGATCAATTTAACAGAAAATATTGCCAGAGTTTTGGATGTTGTGTTTTAAATGTGTTATCGGATGTGTTGGGTTAGTAGGTTTTAAAATAACATAGATCTATGTTTCAAAATGAACTACATTGAGAAGAATATTTAAAACACTCTTTATACGTTGATAATACGGGTGCTTGAATAATTATGTAAGTTAAAACTACAACGTCGATACATTGTTCAAGTTAACAATTGAATTTGATAACTTATTCCATAATGAAGATAACCCAGCTAAACCAATACTTTAGGACGGAGAACTTTGTGTTTAGCATATACGCGAATCGATGCCACAATAGCTGATAAACTGTGTCTACCGTAAAATTAATGTTCATCCTCCTACTACACAGAGTCTCCTGTTCCATTTTCAAAGTTTGCAAAATGGCGTATAAATGCGGTAGTCATAACTTTCAGAGTAATAAAACATTAACATAAATGTACTCTTCCTCTCTTCCCCCCCTTTGTTCGCCCTCGTTCATTATAGCCGCTATTTTCAGCAACTGTTGCCGTTATGGCGAGCCAACTCGAAATTGTCTCCCCAAGCAAAGGAGAAATATAAAACAATAAAAATGAAAATAATAGAGATTCCCATTCACCAACAGTGCCAACTATGTCTAGAAATAAATGACCCAAAAGTGACCACCCACAGTTTACATACCACGAGTAAAATTGTAACCAGTGCTGTTAACACGTACAACTTTAGTCATTGGAGTTGTTTGCGGTTTGGCGGTTGCAAAGGATTTGAATGTAATAAAAACTAAATTAAGGGAAAACTTCGTGTAAACATTTTAAGGGCATGTGTGCTTTTGGTGTTTCTTTGAACATTTACACATACGGGTTATAGAGTTATGTAAATATATACATTAGGATTTGCTTAGGGCAAATTGCTGTAACCCTCACTATTAGTAAATACTCTCACACAATCCACTGCCAATTCTAGACATATCCACACCGACTGTCTAAAAACGAAATTTCATAACTCGCACACATAACAAAATGTGTTAAAGTACTCAACTTTCTTCAGGGCATCATTACTATACTTCACATTGGAACGCTGAAAGTAATACACATACATTCTAAAATTACGTGTTCTATTTATGAGAACACCTTTCGTCGATATTAACCATTAACATGAACTAAATTAACTTGTAATAGAAAAACAAGTAAATTAATTATTCACTCCACAATCTTGTTTCTAACAGATTTTATCGATATAAATTTTTAAACGGTATTTTTAGGCAGTGTGTATTGTTAAAATATTCGATAGCTTAAATATAATAAAGAAAATACGTAACAGCTTCAAATTAACGTGTGTATATAGATTCAATAACAGGCCCCACTGATAGTATACAGAATATCGGAAGTTTCATAAAACCGTGTATCGTGATGCATTCGGTGTAGTAATTCATGTCAAATTAGAGTAGTTAATCATGATCAATTTCGCATAACATAAACCACGGAAGTACGTCATTTAAACAAAAACGTGTAAACAATAATTTATGCTACTTGTGAAGTGTTTATCATATTCTCGTAATTTTGGCCGCTAATCTATTCCCTGATGTCGATCTAATAGGTGGCTGCAATGCAGGTTTCAATCGCATTGCACTGATGGTGCTCAGTTATCAGATGGGTATGTATTGTATGATACAGCCAGTCGAGCGCGCTGGAACGAGCCCGGCCAGGCTGGACCACTATGCTAAAATAAAGCTTATTCTGAAATTGCTAATAACACAAACCACATCCAATCAATAATTACTGGGAATTGGAACCATGTGACCTCAACCGTACAAACAGGGTAAAAGAACTTGACGACACCAATTATGAACTTAAATACACGAACATGAATGTTAGGAATAATTACTATCATCTCGAGTATTTATTTAAGTTATCATAGACACATGCCCGTCTAAAAAGCAAATTTGAGTTCAATTTTTTTGAAAACATGGTTTTATGAACCTATTATGTGTTGAATATCCGAATGAATAAACTAGTTGAAGAATTATTACATTACATTTTTTGCCAAGTTCTGTAGTTTATGTGTTGAATGTACAAGTTATTAAATTAATATACAAATGAACGAGTGAGCAAATACTCATATTCGCAAATGATTGAGCAGCGAACTAGCCACAATCTGATTCGATTAAAATATCTAATAAATTATCATAAATTATTGGCAGAGGTGTAATGTTTTTCGCGGACCGTGAGATTGCCAATAGCGCTGATAATGGAGGTTGATGTTAACAAAGTGCATACCTGTCAAGTGACACCACAAAACACAGAAAATCTGCCGTGAAAATTCGCGAAATGCACCATTTTCCCGTAATAATAACGACATTTGTATTAATTATTGACAAAATCGTTGTTTTCCTGTGTTAATTAATGCTTTATGAATTAAACAATTGCTGTTTACTCAATTTTATTACGGACGCACGGATGTTATATATTCTGTTATGTACGTGCGCTGTGATCGTAGTTAGGCCTACATCACTGTGCACATGATAACGGTTTCTTTTCAACTGGTACATGTTTGAGGTGTTAAACTTACTATCAAAATCACCAAGAAACCATAACACAGTCATAATATCCATATAGTTAAATCCTGAAATGACATTTAAGAAATTATATCACCATTTAAAAACAACTCGAATTATAGGTTATGTGATAATAGGCCTACACATTAACCAAATACATAAGTACACAATCTATTAACTCTCATTGTACGGGGAAATGTACTGCACAATGATACATGGAGTATATGGTGTACATTACACAATCGGTCAGTAGACCTTCTCACTATTGGTTTATATTCTAGCTAATAATTGAGGATTTTTTGTACTCATTTCCGGGATGAATCTTAGACTACATTTGAATCAAACCACTTTAAAAATTAATTTTAAACTTTGTTCTTTGAATCAGAAATTTGACATTCCATATCAGATTTTGAGAGGATCTGAATGATGGACAAGACTCGTGAAATTAAAATATTTGAATTTCAAAAACAACTCCCAAATACATTGAAGTTTCACATTTACTATTTAAAACGTCAAATGATATGGCACTCACAATATTGTTTGCTTCTTGTCTGAGCATAGAAACTCTCAATCTATGGAATGCGCATTGCGTGTTATAAAGCGGTATAAGAGCTGACTAATTTTTTTAGCAGATCATTGCGATAGGGTTTACAATATAACTTGTTGACAGTTTCTCAAGATAGGTTAAAAATCAAGTACATAATTTGGTATGTGGAACAGAAGAGAACGATTGCACTTATTCTATTCACTTATAAAACTAATTTACAAAGAGGACAATAAATAAAATAACAATATACAATTAAATAATAATAAACATGGTTAATAAAAATAAATTAACATATTAAATAAAAATAAAATAAATTAGCATAGTTTATAAAAATAAATTAAACGGCAATTAAACCTACTGGTCCTTTTGTATGTGCATTTAAATTCTTCAAACAAGCTGCTTACTAGTGTGAAAATGTATTTTAGAACATTTGTGTTCTAATTATATTACAATATTAAGCATCCATCTAAAACAACTATACACTGAAATGTGCCTCATATTATTATGTTATGCAAGGCAGGCAAATGATACATCCTAACTATTGTGTCATCATTTGTACCAGGCAAAACGTGTTTGTCTCAAGGATACGTACACAGCAATTTACATCGCATTTGTGGCTTTGTTTCTCGAAGTTGCTTTGCTGGCATTCAAAGCCCCTCAGAACTTCAGTTCACAGTGCGGCGATGCTCTAATATCATTACTCAACGTTTAAGCGACCTAAGACTATTTAATTGGAGGCAGTGGAAACTATACAGGATACAAACCCATTGGTAAATTCAATGTAGCGGAATTTCTTTAGAATGTTAGATATAGATATGCTCTGTTAATATTAAAGTGGACTTATATTAACACATATATAGTATAAAGTCAAATAAATTAACCGCCATTGTTATTGTGTTGGTTTAAAACCATTTCGATGATGTTATACCTCTTAATTACATTATTAAAGGAAGCCTAAAGTATCTAAACACTGATCTAAGCATACTACATCTTATATAACTTATTAACCCTTCCTACCTTTTCCAATTCTAAAATATTACTAACTTTTTCAAGATGGGTTTGAATTAATTTAAATTATATTTTGTATTTGTATACGAATACGGCAGTACCTAGTTTGTGTGTCTACAGTCTAAGCGAAAGCAAACACATATACATAATTGTTCTAATTAAAGTGTTGCAAGCTTGTACTACTAGTACTGTACTTTTTATAATGAAAATACTAATACTTAGTATTATAACGCATGTGTTTCAATAAATGGTATTGATAGCTGAGAAAAATTTCCAACTTTTTGATAACTATTAGTGACAGCAGACGAGCACCTAAAAAGCGTTTTAAACATTCTATGATTTTATTCAGGGTTATTCGTTTTTTTTTTAAGAAAAAAAATTGTGATCAAGAATCTGTGTATATTTTATAAGCCTGCCAATTAAAATTTAAGTTTTGTAGCGGTACTGTGTGAGGGGGGGGGGGGGACTGGAGGGGGGGGGCTGTGGATCTGTACGCAGATTCACAAAATTGAGTTGTCTGTTAGGCGCTGGCGCGAGATTATTTGCATTTCATCACAAAAAGGATATAGAGATACTTGTGAAAATATAACAAAGTCCATTCCCTATTTATTCTTTCCAAAAAAGCGACTTAATTCAGATTATAAAAGATTGGAATTCAATTATGTTGAAGCGAAGAGCTCTAAGCTTGTTTGAATAAAAAACATGCCCCAAGGCAATCGATTGCTGAGATTCCAGAGAATCTAATAATGCAAGTAAATTATAATTATACACCATCGCAATTGAAATCTCTTTGGGGACATGTTGCAACGTTGTTGCAGCTGTATCCGTCGAGGTGGTGCCAGTCTTGTGCATCTCTCTTCTTGCTCCACTTCCACCAGCGCCTTTATCACGTTTATCTTACTTTATGCCTCATCTCCTTCTTTATCGCGTCGGCAATCTTTGCGATTCGCCCGACATTCACCATTCAACCCGCTGTATAGAATAATACTAGAGCAGCTCTGCATGTCGCACGAGGCTAAACATAACCTGGCAGCAGAGTAATGAGCTAATACGCAGCATTCATCTATAGTCGCGTCAAATTAACTTGCAAGGTGTTGTCGTCACGGAATTTGTAATAGTGAAGTGACGCGTGTGACAACTACCAACCTAAGTCTTATCTTAATCTTTGCGACCTGTTCGCCCGCCATTCCCAATTCAAATGGCTGTATAGAATAATACCAGGGCAGCTCTGCATGTCGCACGAGGCAAAACATAACCTAGCAGCAGAGTAATGAGCTAGTACGCAACGTTCATCTATAGTCGCGTCAAATTAACTTGCAAGGTGTTGTCGTCACGGATTATGTAATAGAGAAGTGACGCGTGTGACAACTACCAACCTAAGTCTAGTTGCATCCCGTTCTCTTGCCTCAGTGATAATATCGCCCGCATGTTGTCAGACGTGGTGGGGTCGTATTCTATTCACGGTCGGTGCAGTCAATGCAGTGGACAATAACAATGCGGGTATCGCGAAATCCCGCGGTGAATACCGTTGTAATAGACCGTGTGGAGCGACCGTCTCTTCTCAGAATATTAGGGGACACCTTGCTTTCTGTATTCATTAATTCATTTTCATTCCCGTTTACATTCGTTATCAAAAGTACTTGCTATACAAATTGGATCGGTCCCGTTAATCTTTCATACATTGGCTGGTTTCGGAGATGGTTCGAGAACCACGATTCATATGTATGATCAATAAATAATGATGATGTTCACAGACTACTGAATCGGGTATTGAACCTGCATTCGAAACCGGAATAAACCTGCAAGACCTGGAACCTCACGGACGGCAGCTTAACCCTCGCAGTTCTGCGCGCAAACGTCGATATCTCTTGTCAGAACTCGAGTAATTTGTTAGCTTTAGTGACAGGCGATGGAAACTCATAACAATCCCACTAGCAATTTAGGTTTCCAATAGAGAAACTTATTTTTTGTGGTTTCCTACGTCTCTTCTTGCAATTAACACATCTGGAGTGTTCCGTCTGCTGTCAAGTTGAAATACGGTTCGCCGACAGAATTCAACATTCTAAATAATGAGTGCGATTTTAAAAGATTTTATGCGGAAAGAAGATATCGTATGTACTACCGTTTAGTACTTGTGAACTTCAGCCAAATGGAACGACACGAGTTAAATAAAATAAAAAACTTAACCAAGTGAGAACTGTAACTGTCTAACTGCGACTCTTCACTAGGGTATATGAAATGGTGATCGAAAGAGAACTTTTATCATATTTGTTCTAATAGTCAAGAGCCATTCGTCTAGTTTGCGAGACCGTCGGTTGTCCTTCCGTTCGAGTACTAAATATAATATTTTCGCACAAGAGATTATTTTTGTATTATTCAAATTAGATATTATTTAACATTGTTCCCCTCCCCTTATTTTATGCATTTAATATCGAAGTTTCACATGCATATAATATTGAATTGCTAATTCTCTAACCGAAAACATTACAAAAAAATCTTTAGTTTAATCTTTCTGCCACATCTCTGTGTATCTCTACTCTCTCTGCCACATCTCGGTGTATCTCTACTCTCTCTGCCACATCTCTGTGTATCTCTACTCTCTCTGCCACATCTCGGTGTATCTCTACTCTCTCTGCCACATCTCGGTGTATCTCTACTCTCTCTGCCACATCTCTGTGTATCTCTACTCTCTCTGCCACATCTCGGTGTATCTCTAGCATCTCTGCCACATCTCGCGGGACACATCAAGTTAACAGGAAGCATTCATTCAACGATCTAGACTAAAATGAACTAGACAAGGTATACGCGGCAGCCAATTTAAAAAATAACTTCGTCGTGACGACACGACCCGGCAGATTAGACTCAGGGGCCAGTGTGACCTCCCTGCGACAACATTGGAGTGCGGTGCTCTTGGCTATCGCTTATGAAATTGGATGTTGATACAATTTTGAAGGAAGCAATTACTGTTTTGAAGGAATTGCGGTTTGGCGTTGACACATTAGCCTGTGCTGTTTTCTTATTTTACTCACTACATTCAATGTGTACATGATTACGGTGTTGACGGCGTGGTAGTGACATTGCAAACCAATCTTGTATAGTAAAATGTTTTTTTTTTTACGGTTTAACAGTAGTCTATATTTATCAGTTTCAGATTAGGACTACAATACAAAAATGTGTAAAATATTGTTTTACCAAACAAACTAATTGTGGATGTGATGTGTGGTACGATTATGTCTACGGGTAGCTACAGAACTTGGTAAACGTAATAAACGAGAAACAATCCTCTTGTTTGAGATAAGAGGTTTAAATAAAATATCGAAATATTCGCAGATCCTTTCGTGTCTTGTTAAAGATAGTAAACATAAAGTAGATATTTAATTTTAGGTTTATATATCAAAGATGTTCCTGATATGAAAGTCGGTATTAAGGCTTATCAGAATCAGCACGTAACTCACCAATCTATTGTTCTCATGGTAAATTATGTCTATTGTTCCGTGCATACCTTGTCGCCCACATCTATGCGAATGTTAACAAACAATGCGGGGTTTTACACGGCAGCCTAGAGAAACAAAGCAATTAAGAGGCTCATAACTGAGGACTTTGGTGGGGGCATTTATGCGTTAATTCAAATCCTAAATTAATTATATTCAAGCAAAAGCATGACCTAACTAGATACCTCATTCGGTGACTGCGTCTAAAGCAGATAAATCCGATTATTCTCAGCATTTCGTACTGTGGTAGGGGGTTTGCGTTCACTAATACACCGACTTGCTTTCTATAAACAAACAACTTAATCTCCAAAGATGTGAGATGCAATTGGACCTTCTTTGACTCCGTATTACTTAACGCCATTTGGTTGATAGACGCAACGCAACGCAAAGGCTTCGTCTTCATTCATTGACGGGTATTAACGCGAAGGCAATCGGCAAAACAGAATCGGCTTGGAACCATTCAGCATTCAATGCTCACTAGAGATCTGTTCATTCAGAACACTTGCACGCTCGCTACTGCGATAGAATGTTTAATAATACTGTTATTATTATTGACACAGATGTTTAATGGTTCCATTAGCGTATTTCTAATGTTAGGGCGCGTATCAAGTTGACAGCACCATTATAGAAACAGTATAATTATTCGTGTATAATGCAAGTAGAACTGAAAACATGAGGATAGGTTCATAACATTTGTATTTACCGAGCACAAGTTTTAAAACATTATAAACACTATCAAATCATTGTTATTACTATATATTTTAAAGCCAACACTAACGTACAAATGAACCACATTCATAGGTTTATATTATATTATCAAGGATCTGAACAACACATCAATCGTTAAAGCAAATACATTTATCGCCGTTCATCACCATCGTCAAACTTTCAAGTTAAACATTTGAAAAATGAATCACATATGTTCGTTATCAAACGGATATTTTGACTTTATTCATTATATTTCCAGAGATGTCCCGAATAACGGCGATACAAATAGTACATTTTGGATCAAGTTTTAATTTTTTCATATGTAGACTAATGGCGCACGAAATATTAATGTCTTTGTACTTGCTTTCAATGAAAGAAAAATAGCAAGTATTATAACCCGCTTCTAAAGATGTGTTTAAAACATAATGCAACTGTTACCGTGCTGCATTATAGGTGAACGGAATAGACACACAAGTTATGTGCAGGAATTTTCTTTGAATTCTAATATACTTTGTAATATGAGCTTCAAAAATGACATTCTTTGTATGTGTTTTAACATGCGACTGTTTTATTTCAGCTGAAGGAAATGCTCAATTATTGTGTTAATATAAATACCTTCTATTCATCACGATATGTCGAGGACATCGCCTGTTCAAGAATGTTTCGCGAGAAGGCAATTTAAATATCACAACTGTTTAGCTCAAACGTTCTATTTAATTTTAAACTTATAAACAAGTTATCAACTGTTCTTTTAATATACATACAAGCGAAAACAAATTAAAACAGATCATATTTCGTGTCTATGTGAAAGCGCTTAACAAGCTCGTCCTGGCAAGAGGAACAGATACAATACAGAGATATCACTTCATGGTTAAGCACGCGAAGCGCTATGGTCACGTGCTTCTCTGCTTCTCTAGTGATCGCAGTCAGAAGCAGAAACACGAATGAACGACCTTTCGATAACAACATTGCTTTGCTTTCAAACTCTATTGTTTTACGTTGATAAATTGAGAGTGAGTGACAGGTACGCTGTATCGTGGACCCGTCCGTGTCACTCACATCCCATCCTATAGAACACGTTGATTTGTTTTAAACATTTTTATTAAATGAACAGAGTTTTCAAAGAAAATTAATAAATCATTTTAAACCTTTTTGTCTCTGAAATGAATGGATTTGAATATTGTTTTAAATTATTAAAAACATATTATCGATGTGTATAAACATGTAACACCTTTATAGATATAATTACTGTGAGGAGTATTTACATTGTAATGTAATTATTTGGTATTTAAAGACGTACTTGACAACTTGGTCATATGATGTGGGGGATGATTTGGGGGAAAGGGACAAATAGGAGGACTTATATTCAGAGAAGTCACGGAAAGAGTAGGGGAAGGGGACCACCTTATCTTCTCTTCTCTTGCGATGGGCAGAGGTATACCCTGGGCGATAGTTTAGACGAGTAGGAGTATTTATAGCTTGTGCTTCCAGATTATCATGAACATCGAAACAGTGAATAGAGTTTTTATTGACAAATACCTAATAGGCCTACACCTACACGCTATCACTGACAGAGAATTCTCAGAAGTATGATCATGTAATACTTCCTCACTAATGGTTTTCTAAGTTGTTTGTCAAAAGACGAATTCTGTGAGCTCTATTAGGTGGTCCTCGGACATCCCTTCCCAACTATTCAAGACCCTAATTATATAGTTTTGGTTATAGTTACTTGAAAATGGGCACATCCGGTAAAACTGCTCTGCACCCTAAAATAAGGATCACTCCAGTCCAAACTTTTATTAAAATACTCAATAGCTCTAGATCATTCGTATCTGAAATTTATTGTCTTATACTGCAACCGTCCCCACACTTTGTATTAGAATGAACTATTATACCATTATTCCAACTCTATCGTGCAATGTTAGTTTCCATTTATTTCCTATTCAGTCAATATAAAGTGTACTTCTACCACATTATGCATTTCCTTTTAGCATTTTATTTTAAGTTTCAAGTACTTTACTTGCACAACTATTATGCATTACTTCCGAGTTAAAGTACCGTCAACCTACAGTAGTGAATATGGTAACCGAACGTACGTTTATGGGTGAGATACGATGTTAAATGTTTTGTCTTCACTGGAATTGGAAATTTGAAAAATGTATCAGCTGTTAAGTTCATATTTTACCATATTTCTTCTGCGCATTTATCCTCTATGGTCTAGAGAAGCATTATTCTAAATTTTAAACGATTTTGTTAGAAGTATATATTTAAATATATCTATAATGTGAAACTTGCTTATCCACGTTGTTAGCAACATATTACCGATATAGGTCCCATTTATATCGAAAGCAAAATAGATACGTGTCCCTGTTTTTTTATTGATTTAATTTACTTGCTATCGGGAAAATATCACTGTTGTTTTATTTTTTTAGATTACATACTAATAATAATAATGAAACAAACTTTCGAATACTTTACTGTCTACGCGTGACGCGAGAATATAACTGGAAATTCTAAAAATCTACATACATACGAACACTGCCACCAGTTAGTGGAAGTAAGTGAAACTTCGAAACATCATAATATGCATTCAATACATTATGTCAACATTATTGGATGGCTTGCAATGGATTGTTGCAGAGGTTTCAGATAATATGTGGCAAATAGAATCAGCACGATAATGGTTTTTGTTTTATTATTTTAATTTCAAGAAGTATTCATTTGTACCTAAAAATAATAGTGTCTATCTAGCATATATGATGTATTTTATTTTTAAATGTATCCAACAACTGAAGCTTTGTATTTTGTGTACAGACTAAAAGGTAATGCTAGTAGACTATGATCCCTTGTTCAAGAGAGGGTAATCCCTTTCTTTGGCATTTCGAGCATTCAATTTCCAGAACACATTGCAACGTTTAATGTAAAACAGTACGTAAACAAGCTTAACTATGTCGAATGATACAGAATTTAAAATGAAAAGTTTAAGGTTGGAATTCATAGTCGGCCCCTACACCTAGGGGCGCCCATTGTTACCAAGGTAACAATTGTTTGCATGTTATTTCCCATAAACAAAACAAATCCATAGCAACAATGGGTGCCCCTAGGTGTAGGGGCCGACTATGAATTCCAACCTAAATCTGTATAACTAAGTAATTTAAGCCATGTATCTTAAATGTAACTGTGAGTTACGCGTGCAATAAAAGTGTATTTCTCTTGTACGGTGTGTTCAATGTACAACATAGTTCGTGTTTGCCCCGCTAGATCTAGATAGGGGGCAATTCGCAAGCGGCAAGCGTACTAGACGTCAGCTCTGAGAGCAGTATCATAATAAAGACGTCCATTATTGTTTGTGGCTGCGTGGAATGGGCAAGATAAAGAAACTACTTCAACCATCTTTAAAACAACGGACTAGAAGAAATTGATCAACAACCTATATGGTGTAGGGGTGGATACACAACTTATATCACATATTATGTCAGCGAAGTTATTATACATCCTCAGAAGTACGAGACATGTGTGTTTATGAGTTGAGAGAATTTGGTTGTTTGAGTTGTACAGACTACAGATGTTTTGGTCGTAGGCTATTACTCTTAAACTTATAGTCGGATTATTATAAATTGTAACATTTTTGTACAGGACAAACCTCTTCGAAAATAATATACAAAGGTTTGAATCAGGTAACTAAATTATTTCGTGGGACATTTTTGAAGAATGTAATTTCTTTGCATAACTAAAAAATGTGTTTAATTTTTTTGAACAGTGTATCACAAATTTGAGATACGTAGATATGACATTCATCTACAAGTAGGTACATATTTTTAATAATCCCACTATTAGTTAAATTGGTCGACTACCAAACATCAAAACTGAAGCCGAATGCCCTGACTCAAAGAAATTGATCAACAACCTATATTGTTTCTATAAGTGGAGATGGGAAGATATACTGGGATTATTTCTAAAGTGAGATCAACATAGTTACCACATCCTCAGGAATGCAAGGTATGTGCCTGCATGAGTCAAGGAAGATGGAGAGCTCCCATGCAGGTACACGTTAATATAGCGATAGCGATAGAAGTGTAAGAAACAGTGAGGGATGTTTGTCTACCTACAGTCTGGTTGTTACCCAAGTGGAGAGAATAAAACTGAATCTGTGCCACGACAAGGCATAAAGCTCGTGGAGACTGCAGCGGTGGGGGGCTGGGGGACGGACAAAGAGAGAAACCGGAAGGTCAAGATGAAACGACCCAAGCGGAAATGTTGTTTGACCGACCTAGACCCAACAGAAAGCCACGAAGAATGCGGTGAACAAAGTGTGCCTGCAGGGACATGCAAACCAAGGTAGCTAATAATAATTCTACACGAGCTCGGATTCAGGGGAAATTTTCTATTCATTATTATATAGGCATACAAAACAAAATAACGTATAATGTCGTTTCCCAGGTAAATTTTGTTACATTCACATGCAAAAAGCAAGCTGAATATGGTCTGACGTTATTCTTAGAAGCTTTGAATACAGATGTAATAATAGTTACAAGTATACAATACTAAGGAAGTTTGAAATAAAACCTTTTTGCACCTATCAAGGAAAAACATCTGATTTATTCAAAGACATGCAATAAATCAATTTACAGCTACTGTATAACAAATGCTTTTAAAAATATATATATGTGATGGATGTGACTTATCTGAAGACAAAATAATCAAGACTTACTGGTGATCTGCTGGATTAGTTCAAACTGTAACATATGTGTTGAATATTTGGATATATTATTCATGCTGATAGCGGTTGCTCATTGAGATGCACGGGGTTTTAATTCAGGACGTCGCTGGTTCGATTTCTGCCACCGGAAATCCGCTTTGGTTTCCTAGCTATGCATGTTGATCGCTATGTCGGCATTCAATTCAGTCAACAATATAGGTCGCCTTGGTAAAGTTAGATCTAAGAATCATCATGGAGAAAAACGTTCTTTTGGAAAATGAATCTAAATATTTGTATTTACTTTCAATTTGTTTGGACGTTTGAATGGAGACAATAAGGCGCTATTTCCTTTTGCTTGGGAAGTATCGACTGGACAGTGTCCTTAAGAGAAGAATCAGAGAGTACAGAAGTGATAGATATGTTGCTGAAGGCAGAACGTTAGAAAAAAGAATGAAATGGCCCCAATTCAATGTTAGTTTTTATTACGAACAGCTGTAATGGGTAACTGTTGTTGAAATTCAAAACAGGAAGAATCAAACTGCCAAATATCGTTTATACCATCACAAACTTGAAATAAAGGACTAATTAGAGCATCTGTAGCACAGGTTTTCTCCTTACAAGCATCGGTTACTACACGAAAGAAAGGACCCACGTCACCGGTCCTATGAGAGTGACGAACAGAAATACGCAGCGACAGGTAAAAACAAAAGCCAGTGCGATGAAAGAAGTTGAAAATTTAATTTTGATTCTCAAGAGACCGGAGTTTTAATTTCGGCGTTCCACGTTTTGAAACCCCGGTTGCCGTGGTCTCGTTTTCTAGCAGCGTTGGCAGTGCTAAAATACAGAAGTTAAATAATAAATTTCTGGTAAATTAGGTATGACCTTACCTGTTCTCTTATGCCTTGGACAATTGTTTTACTCTTCTTCTGCTGGTTTGAAGACGAGGACACCGCATCTCAATCCGTTTCAATTATGTTTTTATGTGGTTGCAAACCTCTACAGGTCCACAAACGTCAGTATTATGTTCAGTCAGTATTCTGTACAGTCAATATTATGTTCAGTCAATATTATGTACTGTTGATTTTGTTTGCAGTCAATAGTATGTACATTCGATATTATGTACAGTCAATAGTATGTACATTCGATATTATGTACAGTCGATATTATGTACAGTCAATATTATGTACAGTCAATATTATGTACAGTCAATATTCTCGAACAGTGAACATTGAATTGAGAATGAGTTGGATAATATGTTGTCCACATGATACTGTACAGTCTAGTCTCAAACGGGGTCTACCAGAAAACGGTATCTTTCAGAAAGTGCAGATATATGCAAATTATTTTGTTCTAAGTGTTTAGTAAGCTACCGACCACTAACAAGTCTTCCAGACTTCTCTATAATACTTGTATGGTAATGTCAGATTTGCATCATACTGAGCCGAATCACGGCAATACTTTTTACTGAATGTTCTTGTTCTCTCCACCACTGATCAACACAGTTCAAAAGTTCAACATCCCACTAAACTATTATATCCATGTAGGAATTTATGTGCACGTAATTGGTTCATGGAAATAATATCACAATAAACTAGTTACATGTTTCATCTATATAGCGATGCAATTATAAATTGGCTTACTATACATTAAAATTACACCCATTACAAACAGTATATCAAACTACTTCTGAAACATATTTTTTACCACGGTAGTTTTATATGTTGTTTATTGTCTGAATTTATTCAATTATCCGTTTTGTGATCAATACGATTTTAATTGAAGTAGTAATCTATGCTAAGGTCCACTAACAACTCACAAACACATATGTAATGAGTGATATAGTTCTCATCACTATTGAAACAAAAAGTTAAACAATATATATTTAAAAGAAATGAACAACTTTTCCATACGAAATAGATTGTTCATAAATAAATAGAATGTGTTTTACAAGTGACGGTTTTTTAGCATCGAAATCACATATAAACACAAGTGATAGTATATGAACCAATTGCTATAAAAAAGAAAAACGAATGGTAAACGGAATTACCACCAACAAATTTCGAAACTCCATCCCAAGATCTTAGAAAAAGATTGGCACTACGTTTTTTTTAGTTTTACTTCGATTGTGAAAGAAAATGAAAAATTGTTAAAGAGCTCACGTATAATCGACAGTTCCTTCTCTCGACCTTAAGCTACTGGGATTCAGCTGGAGATCGTTACTCCCACAGAGATTATTGTTTCCCCAGCTTGTAAGACAGGTCGAGGAAGCTTTGCTCTTAAACCGGCAACATCTCATACGAGCATCCGCGTTTTTATTTCATTTCCACAAGAAACTGAGCGAAGTAAAAAAACCGCTTGCCTGATTTTCTGCTTTCAATGTCTCTAGTTTAACACAGCTGTTTTCTAAAAAGAGTAAAATAAACTGTTTTTCCAATTTTATTCATATAACTTAGATTATAACTGTCATGTACTTCCCCTAATAATCTTTGTGTTATTTTCACAGTATAGGTGTACTCAGGGGCGTCGGAAGTCTATTTTTCTAGGGGGGGCGAACTTGCAGCTGACTTTGCAACATTTTGTAAAAAAAAAAAAAAAATCCGTAAGTTACCATGCAGCCAGCCTCTGAAATCGCTTGAAGGAATAAGCAGAATCTGTACTCTAAAAATGCATTTAATTCATATTGGCCATTTTTTCAGGGGGGGGCGAGATGATACTCTCGCCCCCCCTGCCCCCCCGGTTCCGACGCCCCTGGCCGTGTACTTCTTATTGAAGTTGAAAGTTGAAAGTTTTATTGCCAAATAGGTTATACAATACACTTATTAGACAATTATCAATTATATACACACAAATATCACATTGTGGTACCAGTATCATGTTGATCTTAAATCCTTATCAATCATCTCATTTATACACGCTGTTTTAACTAAAACAAACAGATTCCCGTTGTTCTTTCATGTACTCGCAAAGCGGGTCTTCTGCTTAGTCGAGTGCACCAGCCTCATTAGTGACGCCTGGTGTGTTACGGGTTTCAGAATTAAAATACACGGTCGTAAATTATCAATAATATACCAGTTTTAAGTGGACGTTAGGAATTAGAGAAATAGGCCTACAAGATTAAGTTGGTATTATTAGACTAATAGTCCAAGAGCCAGCAACATAAAAGCTCCCCTCATAAGGTACATATGTTTTGACTATTGGAATAGGAGCGGAAAAACTACTCTACTAACAAAACGCGCGTCTTACTCCTCAACGTGGGGGCTTTTAGGCCCCACAGGGGGCCAAAAAAGCCGAAAAAAGGCCCAAGGTTCCCCTCATAAGGTACATGGATGGAGTAAACGCCATTTTGTAGAGATAAGTGTCCCAAATAGGAATTCGAAGAGTAAGACGGGATATTAGGGGGCGTTTACCGATCAGACGCCATTTTACCCAATTGGGCAATTTTTTATTTTCGCACATGCATGCGCTTAAATACTCAAATCATATCCGGAAATGTCTCGAGACGTAGAAAAACATACATTTTAAAGAAATTTTGGGTTATTGTCCTCGCCAGACGCCCTCAAAAGCGGCCCAAAAAGGCCAAGGTTCCCCTCATAAGGTACATGAATGGAGTAAACGCCATTTTGTAGAGATAAGTGTCCCAAATACGAATTCGAAGAGTAAGACGGGATATTAGGGGGCGTTTACCGATCAGACGCCATTTTGTCCAATAAAGGGCCACTTTTTATTTTCACACGTGCACGCGCTTTAACACCCAAAACATATCCTTAAATGCCCCTAGAGGTGAATACATTTCTAAGATATTGTGTGATGTCCTCGCCAGCCACCCCCCCCCCCCCCACAGCCTCGATCCGGATGCGATAGTTTTGAAGCTCCGCCCACCCTTAACTTTAATATACCAGTATTTATTATTTAAGGATATGTTTTGATTGTTAAGTGCGTGCATGTGTGAAAATAAAAAGTGGACCTTTTTGGGTAAAATGGCGTCTGATCGGTAAACGCCCCCTAATATCCCGTCTTACTCTTCAAATTCCTATTTGGGACACTTATCTCTACAAAATGGCGTTTAGTCCATTCATGTACCTTATGAGGGGAACCTTGACCTTTTTGGGCCTCTTTTGAGGGCGTCTGGCGAGGACAATAACCCAAAATTTCTTTAAAATGTATGTTTTTCTACGTCTCGAGACATTTCCGGATATGTTTTGAGTGTTTAAGCGCATGCATGTGCGAAAATAAAAAATGGCCCAATTGGGTAAAATGGCGTCTGATCGGTAAACGCCCCCTAATATCCCGTCTTACTCTTCGAATTCCTTTTTGGGACACTTATCTCTACAAAATGGCGTTTACTCCATCCATGTACCTTATGAGGGGAACCTTGGGCCTTTTTTCGGCTTTTTTGGCCCCCTGTGGGGCCTAAAAGCCCCCACGTTGAGGAGTAAGACGCGCGTTTTGTTAGTAGAGTAGTTTTTCCGCTCCTATTTCAAAAGTCAAAACATATGTACCTTATGAGGGGAGCTTTTATGTTGCTGGCTCTCCGTCTATAAGCTATTTCGTCGTATGGAAGTAGATACGTCGGGGAAGCTTTATTTGTTTGTTATCCAAACTGACCAATTGTGTGTTTAAAGTTATTTTGATTATACCTCAATTGTATCTGAATCTTGTATGGTGGCTTGTATACCTTTACCTATCCCGCTTAGAGTAAAATTTAATTTCGGATTTATAGTTCGGATGTGCTTATGCTCATTGTACGATTACTAAATCACATAAACCAAAATGAAAAAATTATGTTTAAATTGAAATAATTTGTATTTTATATTATAAGTTCTTGAAATGTTTAAACAAAAATATTATATTTACACGCGTTGTACCTCGGTTTTAATTGACATGTCATGTAATTGATTTGTTTGCACGTACGCCTTGATAATATGAATAACAATAAAACAACTTAAAGTACAATTATGTGTTATTTCCGTAACTATTATATGAAGTAAAGCATTGTTTTTGGTCTTGTTTGAAGCATGGCCAAAGATGCAACGTAATTGGAACATGAAGAAAAAAACGCATATATTTTTAAATGTACATACAATTAAAATATCGTCAAGCATGTGGTTAAAATAATAACTTGTGTTTTATTTAATTAAATTCCATAACGTTAGGTAGGTATATGGTAATACATGTATAATGCAATTAGCGTAGGCAACTAAAGCTACAAAGCGAACAGAGAGGATATCTCACCACTCGAGGTTTTACATCTTTTTTTGCAATTTAAACAAACAACGAACCAAAGTAAAAATGTCGTTCAGCGATTCTACATCCTTATCCTCGTTTCAGCGGAAAAAATGCGTTTCATGCGAGACATTCCACATATACCTCAAAAAAACATTTCCCGTAGAAAACATATATCTAAAAAATATTTTTCACATTGTGTGTGTATACATCCTCTTCTAAACTAAATGTAAAATAAAACCGTATTTGAGGAAATACTGTTTTAATGTGTTTTCGTTGGTAGTATGGGAATTTAAATACTTAGAGAAATGTGGCAGGCAGAGGCCAAGCATAGCGTCTCATGAAAAAGTAACTATCTAGCATTAATGATTAACACAGCTTCGAGCGCAGTGTTTGTGCTTCATTCATCTGGAGTTAAAAATATGAATCGTATCAGCAAACTCAGAAAGTTTTGGGAAATTATTAAGTTGTCTTTCTGCTACTCTTTGAAATTAATAACGGAGCCGTTTCCACAATGACGAATTATTACACGCATTAAAGACAACCGCTATTAAAACTTCATTAATCGGTTCTAAAAATGTCGAACGGGATCGAAAATGGAAATTACGCAGTCGCCCGAAACTTTTCTCGTGCGCTTTTATTCGTATCGTTATTTAATTTCGCCTTTCGTAGCTTCGAAAGTAGGAATTAAGAAGCAAATGTAATTATTTGCAAAGTTCACACTTGTGGTGGCGGTTTCTGTAAGTTCAGATCAGAGTCGTAGCAAAGTCTAGCGGCCTGGCGTAGAATTCAGAACAGCGTACACGAAGTACGGACGGGTAATTGAATTTGCGAAGATGTCTGCCTTGGTATATCTAATGGCGGCCACCGCTCGACGCCATCGCGAAAAGTTAACACCAAAACTCCGACTCATCGCATCTCGTTAAGCAAATGGGAACTTACTTCTGGGATTTAACCGAGCAAAAAAAATATTTAACAGAACAAAATTCTACGAAAGTCTCTTCACGACATTTAAATACATTTCCTACGACACACGATCGTTAAGTAATTATGCTAAGTTATTTAGTTTAAAAAGAAATACATAAAACATTAGCCAATTATCACGGCTTGGCCAACCACTTTTCGCGCGGGCGCTCCTCAAGGGAGAATTATTTTCCGAGAGCCGAAACTCCGCTTGGAAAAGCCGTGATTTCTACTTATTGTGAAAACTTGAGACGGAGCCGTAGAAGAAGCAGATATAGAAGCGAGATAATATAATTCGTCTCAACGCGCTTGTATATTTATCAAACTTGTGTGGGAAAATCGAAGTGCAGAGAAGATTGTCGAAATTGTTCTTGTGGCGCGTTTTAGTACGTGTGATACCAACATAGGGACTAATAATAGCAAGACACGCACATTCTTTTCTCTTTAGCTCATTATTAATGTATATTTGTGAAATTCATTCCGTAAAAGCCCAAGCCAAAAGAAAAATAACAATATTTTACAATGTAACAAACCATTTTAATCCAAGAAATTACGACAAACCAACTGCTAACAATGTAGAAACACGCAAATATAATGTAGACTTCAATTATGTTAAAACTAAAGAAACACCTAATGTCTCAAGCCATTAAAGCTACGCTGACAGACATGTTAAACTAAATGCTTACAAATAGCTTCTCTTTGGTATAAAAACACGTGAACTTGCAATAAGTGTTGAAAATAATGACGAACGCCCGTAAATTCCACACGTTTTAATCTAAAGAAATGATGACACAAAACACTATACACTAGGACTAGGCTATCAATTATAATTAGAGCATAATGTGTAATAATTTCAAAGTAAGCCACCACCATTTTGTCAATTAATGAGTAAATGGTCATCATTGGCTTTGGTTAGAGTGGAATCCAACAAGCGCGCAACTCTCCTAATAACTCATCAGCGGGTACGGCCAGTGTTACAACCAGACAGCCACACAACAAATCTCATAATCTCGCACACTCATGTTTAAATGCGGACATTAATTATTGCACAGTTTGCTATATTATGCTCAACGTTGCTGGTACGCTACTAATAGAGCCACATCGAACAAAAGTAGGCATAATGTCCCGGTCTATTACACTCAAGGCACACATCAATCTCAAATTTTTACTTTCACACTTCACCCATCATAGGGACAACTTAATTTCTGATTTTTTTAAAACTTGTTCTGAACAGCTGTCAGTGTGTTTATTACTATGTATTTGACATACAGAGCAACATGCTTAACGTGCATTTTGTGTTGTTATAGTAGTAAGTACAAAATAAAACAACACTAAAGTTTTCAACTTGAATAACTGTTAAAAAATGTCGTTTAAAGTAAGAGCTTTGAATCATGTTATGAAATTGATTCAAAACGCAAAATGAATTCACTATAGCAAATAATAAACCAAATTTTAGATAATAATATCAAAACAAAAACTCTGTGGTAAGTATTATTATCTTTGCTGTAGAGATATTAATTGTGTTGAAGTATAGAGTTATCTTGTTCAACTGAGTTCTGTTAGAGATTCCTAAACTCAGGATAGAAGCTGACAATGTAACTTGACAAAGTACACTTTGATCGTTTGAAATGTGTAACAACGTCAATGGTTGTTGTTTACAACCCCTCCCTCTAGTGGCCATGATGGTCATACACCCACCCCTTCACAGTATATCACATTCTCTAACAAGCGCCGCTGAATCTCTTGGCGGATTATCGTCCTACTACAAATAAGGTCATTACGACCTCAATTATACACAATGCTAAACAAACGTTATTCAAATAAGAGAACAGCGAGGAAAATAAATAAATTGATCTGACATACCAACATGGTACGAATTTCAAAAATTTGTGTATTGCGACTTTTATTTTTACATTAAATCTACATTTTACAAATGGCGTAAATTAGTCTGAAAAGGTGTATTTTCGAGCTTGTATCAAAATTTTGATTTCTACAGCGTATTATTAACTTGGGAAGATAGAATCACAAACCAAATAGTTTTATATTTTAATTTTAATTTTGCTACTTTTGAACATAAATGATTAAAATAAAATTACTTGGGGTTATAATTGATTATAATCCTAGAGCACAGTATTATTAATATCCGAGACGACAACTACGCCAAATATTCAAGAAATTTTATCTTTGGAATGCAAATCGATATTAATTTGAGAATTTTTGCTTTGCCTGGGGATTTGATTTTGTTCGTGCTTTGGTTCTAGATGAAGTATTCTCGCATGCCGTGATATATCGATAGTTGATGTACCTCTATTATGATTTCTCATCAGCGCTGTTTTCACTCATGTGCTTCGCATGTTTCGTTTATCTGCTGTCACGCGGGAATTAAAACTTTTACTAGAAGAACTTCATTTTAATTTTTGTTTTTGCTGGTGACATAACTTGAACGTATCGTATACCACCTAGAATAAGTATTTTAACAATGTGTTACTTCTTAACTCTCTTAAAAGATTAAAATATATATTCAATTAAAAGTTATTGCAACTTGGATAACAAGAATTTATATAAGTTACATGAACTACACCATATGAAGGTATGGATCACTGCATAAAAATTAGATCTCTGTACTGGGCACAATCTGAGAAACATATATGTAGGCGTACTCGATTTGTGTCTTTTGCTTTGTTAAACGTAGACGCATCGCTTCCGTTTGAATGTGCAAACATTAATAGGGTCGTGGTTAAAAAGGTCTTGGAAGTATCAACCAACAGCGGTTGTGGCCCAAGGATAGAAATATAGCTCCGAAACGTTGGCATTGTGTTTTTAAACTGTGACTCTCACAAAGTCAAAAAACCCTTAAAAGTTTGTTTTGCTTCTTTTTTCTCAGGGCTTCAGTATGAAATTTAATATCCACGGTTTGTGATAAACTTGTGCATAATGTATACAGCCGCCATTATGCTCGTAAGCTATCCAGGTAGTTGAACCTAGTGGACTGTGAATGCTTTAATCTGCATATAAAACCTTAGCTACTCCAGCCATGTAATGAGATAGTAATTGTATGTAAAATGAGGAATAAAAATGTTTGTACGGTTTAAAAGTAGAGTTTCACGTTACCTTAGTAACAACGCCAGCTCGTATTCGAACGTTGTCATTTACCATCGCTCGGCTTTGCTCGTGTTTGTGGCTTGGTCGTGTTTAGCATCTCATGTTTACACTGTACAGTTGGCATCATGTATACAACGGTTGTTCACATTTGAGCATTCAATTATCCGTCGTTTTATTTTTAATTCCTGTTTAGATCTAAATTTAAACCGTTAAAGGTGTAGTATTTCTCGTTTATTCACTTTTATTTCCAAGTTATATTTATTAGTATTTTAAAATTTTGCATTCAGGATGTATAAATGTAATT